>OY796889.1:23103478-23757789 GCA_963680785.1 Diplosoma virens
CTACTTAATTTTTAAAAATTTTTAATTTTAAAAGGATTCTTGTTTTTATTTTTCGAAAATGTGATTATTTTTAGCGGTGAAACGTGTGAATATTTGACGGTTTTTTCTTGGTTGGTTTGTTGGTCTGGTAATGTTTTAATCCAGTTCTTTTGATTAAGTTCAAAAATGAACAAAACGCTCGTACAGTGAGATCACGTTGAATGTTAAGATTTTTTTTTTTTACAAATGGGAAATTGTTTGAACAATATTACAAAAACAGAATAACAGTTTACATGTTTAAAATGTTTTGTTTTACTTTAATAGTATATTATTCAATAAAACTAGTTTTTTAAATAACCGTTTTTCGAACTTCAAGTAATGAAGCTTTGGCAAGGTCGCACGTGAGTGAAACACTTCGGAGGTGAAGCTATTGTCACGTAAAATAAAATTGGTTTGAAAGACACTTTTGGTAAAGTACCGTTTCTATGTTATTTAAAAACTTTATTTCGGTCTGTTTTACCACAAGTTTTGTACAATTGAATTTTATAATCACTTATTTTTTATATTCAAATTAAATTACTGATATTAAATCTACCAAAAGAAAACCGTCAAATATTCACACGTTTCACCGCTAAAAATAATCACATTTTCGAAAAATAAAAACAAGAATCCTTTTAAAATTAAAAATTTTTAAAAATTAAGTAGAAGCTAAAAAACAGACATGTGAATGTCAACAAAATAAGCAAAATAGTTTTGAAATTATGGGTTGGTGATGATGACATGGAGGAAAAAACACAAGAAAATAATCAAAAATGACAAAGATAGTGTTGAAACGAGAATAACAGAAAGAAGAATTGTGATTATGACGCAAAATTCAACAGTTGATTTGAGAAATAGATTAATTGCTGTTATGATACAAAAACTTGGTAAAATAGACAACACTGTGGTTTAAATAAAACTTTTCATGACGATCTGTGTCTTTTTCAAGGTTTGTGCATGAACTTTTGCTTACAAAAGCAATAAAAACACTATTATAAAAATTTTTCAAACCATAACTTTTATCTAACATTTTACCGTCAAACAAACTTATAAATGATAAAAAAGTAAATTTTTAACAAATTATGATAATTTTTTTATAACTAAAGACAACAATACGTAAAGTCGAGAGAATTTTTTAAAATAAAAATCTAACAGATTAGTTGAAAACATAGAAATTGATATGCTCTACAATTTACATGCATAATAGATTAAGAAAGTTTAGGTTTATAAATGAAAATACACAAGTTGTGACTTCAAATTGAAAAATAAAGAAAAACTTCTTGGCTTTTACTTTTGAAACAACAAACTTAGCTATTGAAACGTGAACAAAGTAAAATGTAGGTTTGTTTCGAAAAGTTTGTTTGTAAAAAAGCAAAATTAAATCATGCTGAAGGGTAATGTTTCTGATTTTTTGAGGTACAAATGGTTTCAACTAGTTAAAATTTGTAAGGTTGACTGATTTTTATCATAAAGTTAATTTAAAGCATCACATTTAGGAATAAACAGATATTGATTTGCAAATCGAACAACTTTTAACGCCAAATTTGCTATTTTTCAATCAAGACGGTTTTAACTTGAGAAATTAATTTTGTAATGCTAAACACCTTTTTAATGCAAAGTACGTAGATTGAAAATGTTTAGGATACAAGGTGAAAAAACTCTTTAAGTCAAAAATTGATATCTTTTCATGAGTCTAATAAACTTGACTAGTCAACTTTTTTGTTAGTTAACTTTGTTGTTGCTTAGTAATTAAAACAAACAAATCGATATTTAGTTAAAACCTTTAATGCGACTCGTTTTACCTTGGATAGAAAAAACTAAGTAAAATGAGAACCGTGCAAAAGTCGAAATATTTGCTTCTGTGCAACAATTATACAGAGAGTTTGACAAAATTACAACATTTGCGCAATTAAGAAAACAATTGTGATAAAAATTTTGAGATTAAATTGTTGCTATGCATTAAAAATAGTAAAAATCTAACATAAAGTAATTTTTTTAGAATTTGGTTCCAAAAACTAAACTTCTGCAACGAAGAAACGTACACTTTTTAGAAATTTTTAGATTTTTTAAGCTAATGTTTTTGTAACTTTTAAGACATTTGGTAAAAAGGTCGGTCACTTAAAAAGTTAAATTTTTTTGACGTAGAAAGAATCTAGTGTTTCCATACAAAAAACTTTACAATGTGAGGCTCTTGAGGAAATCTTTAAATAGTGATAATTTTAAGAACCTGACCACAAAACCTCCGTGTGAAAACTGTATAAAATTATATTCATGGATCATATTGTTAATATCAATTCATGAAGTTTTTGATTAAAACATTTATTTGGGTTAAAGAAAAAACTAAAGTACTGTATTTTTGGTTAAACTAGTGCAATAATTTAAAACTTGACCACAAAACGTTGTTGCGGAAAATGGAAATTAAAAGTTTAATTTTTAATATCCGTATACGTTTTCTTTGACATCGTTGATGTCCACACCTTTTTCTTAGAGGTTAGCAACGTTCAAGATAAAAGAGTGGATTTGTTGGTTTCTTTATTTGTGTTTGTTACCCCAACCAAAACCGTATCCTGAAAGCAAAATTTTTAGATATTTTTTAAAAATCCTGATTTTTAGAAGAGTTTATTTTTAGATTTCGAGTTAGTCGATAAGTTAATTTTATAATTTCAGCTTGGTTTGTTTTCATTTAGACATAAGAACTACCTGTGATAGGACTTGATAGAATAAATCTTAATATATTTTCAAAATACAACCGATTTTTCTTGGAATTGATCTTACTTATACAAAACTTTTTAAACTTACGTTGGTCTTATTTAACTTCAAACTTTATGATAATTTTAGAAAATTTAGTTGATAAAGTGAATTAAAACGTTCGGTTTTATGATGAATTTCTTTAGTAAAAGTGAAAAAATGTAAAACTTTTTAACATAAACAGTTGTATTTGACTGGGGATCAAACTAAGCTTAAGTCGGTGTTTTGAAATCAAAATATTTTGGGTTAAGTTTGTAATGAAATTTCCTTTTTACAGAAAATTGTTAAAAACTATAAAAATCAAGGTGTACTGTATTATAAAAATTTTCGCTTACTCTATTTTTTACTCTGAAAATTAAGGTAACCAGATTTTCAAACTCCGATCATGAATATGTCAGGAAACGCAATACGCTATGAACAGGATACGGTTAGCTTCTGTGTAAGAGACGCAATTATCAAAAGCATATGGTCACGCTTACAGATATTACGGGTAGCTTTCTTATTATTAAAAGTTTACAAAACGACCAAAAGATTAAACGTAGTTGGAACTGAATTCATTTTTGAAACAATTAAAATGATAACACTAGAAATTAAATTCATACTCCATAAAAATAATAACTATGTTTGAATTCGGTTTACTAAATAATAAAGACGACTTTTTTATTATGAAACAGCTGCTCATTGAACACGAATAACCTATCAATAAAAATTTTTGTTTCAAACTTTTAAGAATTACTTTGACTGCGAATAAAAATCAAGGTTGTCAAGAAAAAAAAATTGAATTTAGTTGTAACAAAAAATCAAGCTTGTTTAGAAAAAATTGAGGTTAGGTATGACAAAAATCGAGGTTGCTTAAAGAAAAATTGAGATTGGGTATAACAAAAATCAAGACTGCTTAGACAAAAAGTTTTAAAATTGAATAAAGGTATCTAAAAATCAAGCTTTCTTAGGGAAAAATTAAATGTAGGTATCTAAAAATCAAGGTTGCCAAAAAAAAAAAATTGAGGTTAGGTATGACAAAAATCAAGGTTACCAAGAAAAAATTAAGCATAGATATAACAAAATCAAGTTTGTTTAGAAAAAAAAAAATTGAAGGTAGGTACAACAAAACCAAGATTGTTAAGAAAAATTAAACAAAGGTATGACAAAAGCAAGGTTGTTTAGAAAAAAATTGAAGGTAGGTGCAACAAAATCAAGATTGTTAAGAAAAATTAAACAAAGGTATGACAAAAATCAAGGTTGTCAAGAAAAAATTAAATAAAGGTATAAGGAAAATCAAGTTTGTCTAGAAGAAATTGAGGTTAGGTATGACAAAAATCAAGATTACCAAGAAAAATTAAACAAAGTTATAACAACAATCGAGGTTGTTAAGAAAAAATTGAGGTTAGGTATGACAAAAATCAAGATTGTTAAGAAAAATTAAAAATAGGTGTGAGAAAAATCGAGGTTGCCAAGAGAAATTTAAACAAAGTTATTAGAAAAATCAAGGTTACCAAGTAAAAATTAAACGTAGATATAGCAAAATCAAGGTTGCCAAGAAAAAATTGAAGATAGTTATAAAAAATTAAGTTTTTCAAGAAAAGTTAAACAAAGGTATGACAAAATCGAGGTTGTTAAGAAAAAATTAAGCAAAGGTTTGACAAAAAACAAGGTTGTTTAAAAAAAATTGAGCAAAGGTATAACAAAAATCAAGTTTCTCTAGAAGAAATTGAGGTTAGAAATGACAAAAATCAAGGTTACCAAGAAAAATTAAACAAAGATATGACAAAAACCATGATTGTTAAGAAAAATTAAACATAGATATGACAAAAATCAAGGTTGACAAGAAAAATTAAGGTTAGGTATAACGAAAATCGAGGTTGTCAAGAAAAAATTGAAGATAGATATCTAAAAATCACGGTTGACTAAGAAAATGTTTGAAGAATTAAACAAATGTGTGACAAAAAATCAAGGTTGTCAAGAAAAGACTTAAACAAAGATATAATAAAAATTATGGTTGACAAAAAAAAATTTTGAAAAATTCAACAAGGTGTAACAAAAATCAAGCTTGTATAGGAGAAAATTGAAGATAGGAACGGACAAAAATCAAGATAAACTTTTAAAATTCTACAAAAGTATAATAAAAATCGTGGTTGACAAAGAAAAGTTTGGAAAAATTCAACAAGGGTATAGCAAAAATCAAACTTATTTAAAAAAAAAAAAAAAAAATTAAAATAGGTATCTAAAAATCACGGTTGATTAAGAAAATGTTTGAAGAATTAAACAAATGTGTAACAAAAATCAAGGTTGACAAAGAAAAATTTTGAAAAATTCAACAAAGGTATAACAAAAATCAAGCTTGTATAGGAGAAAATTGAAGATAGGAACGGACAAAAATCAA
The DNA here is from genome assembly GCA_963680785.1 of Diplosoma virens. Taxonomy (NCBI): domain Eukaryota; kingdom Metazoa; phylum Chordata; class Ascidiacea; order Aplousobranchia; family Didemnidae; genus Diplosoma; species Diplosoma virens. Next base: position 23,108,625 of record OY796889.1, read on the forward strand.
GATAAACTTTTAAAAATTCAACAAAAGTATAATAAAAATCGTGATTGACAAAAAAAAGTTTGGAAAAATTCAACAAGGGTATAGCAAAAATCAAACTTATTTAAAAAAAAAAAAAAAAAAATTAAAATAGGTATCTAAAAATCACGGTTGATTAAGAAAATGTTTGAAGAATTAAACAAATGTGTAACAAAAATCAAGGTTGACAAAGAAAAATTTTGAAAAATTCAACAAAGGTATAACAAAAATCAAGCTTGTATAGGAGAAAATTGAAGATAGGAACGGACAAAAATCAAGATAAACTTTTAAAAATTCAACAAAAGTATAATAAAAATCGTGATTGACAAAAAAAAGTTTGGAAAAATTCAACAAGGGTATAGCAAAAATCAAACTTGCTTAGGAAAAAAAAATTAAAATAGGTATCTAAAAATCACGGTTGACTAAGAAAATGTTTGAAGAATTAAACAAATGTGTAACAAAAATCAAGATTGTCTAAAGAAAAACTTTTAAAATTTCAACAAAGGTATAATAAAAATCGAGTTTGTCTAGAAAAAATTGAAGATAGGTGTAACAGAAACCAAAGTTGTGTAAGAAAAATTTTTGAAAAATTGAGCATAAGTATAACAAAAATCAAGCTCGCCTATAAAAAATTTGAAGATAGTTATAAAAAATTAAGATTGATTAGAAAAAATTAAATAAAGTTATAATAAAAATCAAGGTTTTTTTTTAGAAAAAAAGTTTTAAATTTGAATAAAAATATCTAAAAACCAAATTTTTTTAGGGAAAAATCGAGAAATTGGACATAAATATAACAAAAATCAAGACAAAGTTTGCAATGCACAAAGAAACCTATACAAACAATCCCGGTAAAAACCAGGGAATTCCCCATGGAAAACTGTGTATTGACCTGACTTGCCCTTTGCAGGAAATGGAGTGCTTAAAATCAGGAAAAGTTAGGTAGGTTCGTTTTACGAGTGCTTAAAAAACCGGAAAAACTTTGACTTTATTGCTTTAAAATCTTGCAGAATGTCTTGAAATAACCTTATGTCTTGTTTCTACTGTCTTGGGTAGGAATCCAACTCGAGACCACTGACTTTCTTAAGGTTAGAGTTTATACTGTCTTGGGTAGGAATCCAACTCAGGACCTTTCTTAGGATTAGGATTTATACTGTCTTGGGTAGGAATCAAGCTCAGGACCTTTGTTAGGATTAGGATTTACAGCTTCGCTGTCTTGGTTGGGAATCAAACTCAGGACTACTAATTTTCTTAGGTTTAGGATTTATATTGTCTTGGACAAGAAACGAACTCAAGACCACTGACTTTCTTAAGGTTAGAGTTTATACTGTCTTGGGTGGGAATCTAACTCAAGACCACTGGTTTTCTTAGGGTTAGGTTTTATATTGTCTTGGGTAAGATTTGAACTCAGGACCTTTCTTAGGATTAGGATTTATATTGTCTTGGATAAGAATTGAACTCAGGACTTTCTTAGAGTTAGGGTTTATACTATCTTGGGTGGGAGTCAAACTCAGAACCTTTCTTAGGATTAGGGTTTACAACTTCGCTGTCTTGGTTGGGAGTCAAACTCAAGACTATATCTTTCTTAGGTTTAGGATTTATATTGTCTTGGATAAGATTTGAACTCAAGACTTTCTTAGAGTTAGGGTTTATACTGTCTTGGGTGGGAGTCAAACTCAGGACCTTTCTTAGGATTAGGATTTACAGCTTCGCTGTCTTGGTTGGGAGTCAAGCTCAGGACTACTGTATGTCTTAGGTTTAGGTTTTATATTGTCTTGGTTAAGAATTGAACTCAAGACCATCGTCTTTCTTAGGAATAGAAATAAGAATAGAAATAGGATTAGGAATAGGAGTAGGATTAGGAGTAGGATTAGGAATAGGAGTAGGATTAGGAATAGGAGTAGGATTAGGAATAGGAGTAGGATTAGGAATAGGAGTAGGATTAGGAATAGGAGTAGGATTAGGAATAGGAGTAGGATTAGGAATAGGAGTAGGATTAGGAATAGGAGTAGGATTAGGAATAGGAGTAGAATTAGGAATAGGAGTAGGATTAGGAATAGGAGTAGGATTAGGAATAGGAGTAGGATTAGGAATAGGAATAGGAGTAGGATTAGGAATAGGAGTAGGATTAGGAATAGGAGTAGGAATAAGATTAGAAATAGGAATAGGAGTAGGATTAGGAATAGGAGTAGGAATAAGATTAGGAATAGAAATAGGAGTAGGAATAGGAGTAGGATTAGAAATAGGAGTAGGATTAGGAATAGGAGTAGGATTAGGAATAGGAGTAGGATTAGGAATAGGAGTAGGATTAGGAATAGGAGTAGGATTAGGAATAGGAGTAGGATTAGGAGTAGAATTAGGATTAGGATTCGGATTCGGAATAGGATTCGGATCCGCCACTACTCTCTAGCGCCACCGCTTCTGCGATGACGTCATATGCGCCTGCGCCTGCTCTCTAGCGCCACTAGCGGAAACGGTCACCAAAAAAACCGTTATATACTACTTACAGGTTTCTAATCCAAAATTTTCAACTTGCAAAACAAAAATTAGCGTAGTAATTTTATTTTATAGGCTCATAGGTTATGCAAAATATATTGATTGAGATTCAGATTCCTTTTTTTGAAAATTCATATTAAAAGATGGGAATGTTTTTTTCAGTTTTTTTAAAATAGCGATACCTAGCTTTGTAACTTTGATCAATTTCTAAAATAATATAAATTACCTGAAAAGCAGGAGAACGTTTATCCGGTTGGATTTTGTATATTCCTGACTTGCCTTTAAGGTCTTTGCATGATCTCGCGCTTTTTCCATCAACTACTTGAAAACAAGCAAAAGTTTTTATGTTTATAATTTTGAGAAACTTTAATTAAATGTAGACCATGACTCTATTTTGGAAAAGCGATAGTGTGGAATTTCCATGAAATACAACTAATTTGATTTATATATCATCATTATCATCATCATCACATCCTCTATTTATCCTCCTGACTTGCAAGACACTGTCGAAGATGTTAAAATTGAGGCAACCTTCAAATAACTACATCGACCTGGTTTCGGAGATCTCCAAGATATTGCAATACGGTTAAAATTTTTTTATTGTGTTTTTTAGTATTTGTTTATAGATATAAGTAAAAGTTAGAGCTGCTTGCTTAAACCACCCAGTATAGAAAAGTGCCGTAAAGTGTCTTTTTAAAGGATACAACAGAATGACAAGAATAAAAGTGAAAGCACGACCGTATCGATCGTGATGACCATCAAGGCGTATTTACTGATTTGATGTTTAAATGTCCGTAATAGAAAATTGGAAAATTGGTTCTGGGTTGACATGATTAATGGAAATCGCAACATTTCGCTTTCAGAAATAAAACAATTAATAAAATTGTGTCGAGAAACTTAATTAGTTGCAAAAGTGGATGCCAAGCAAATCCAGAAAGTCGTGCTTATAGAACTTAGTAGAAGATAGAAATTGCTACATCAATCCTACAATCATTTAAAAAGCATAAAACAAAAGTTCAAAATCAGTAAGCTACAACTTGCTTTTTACAAACAAATGCTTGTATTTATAAAGTTCAGTCCTTATCTAATACATACACAATGAATCATTCAAAAATGTTGAAAAATTATATTTGCACTATGTCTTTTTTCAACTTAGTTCTTTTCTTTTTTGAACTTGGTATGTTTTTTAAAAGCTTTTCAAATTGATTTTGGTATATTAAAGATTTATCAATTGATAGTCTTTTCATTTTTCTTCATTGCCTATTTCCTGTTAATTTGCTTTTGTCAAAGCTGAAATATGTTGATACTCGCCCCCTGCTTGATTTGTAATATGATTAGGCTTTGTAAAAAAATTTCACTTCATTTTTTTATTTCAAAATTAAGGAAATGTTTTTTATTTGGCCACTGTTTATTAACTAATGAGACAGTGATCAAATAGAGTGACCCGCAATCATTTGAAAAGAAAAAACTAACATCTTCAAAAAAACCGATGCTCAGCAAACACACCACGTGGATATCACGTGAATTTACGTGGAAATCAGTTGGGTTTTCAGATTTTTACTTAGAATCCACGCAGAGTTTCTGAACTCGTTATAATACGTGAACCTCTAGGTTAATTTTGCTAAATTCAAATAGATCTGGAATCTAAATATTTTACAAAATTTCAGTGAAGACAAAAACAGTCATTAATTGAAGTTTCAGTAAGTTTTTTTTTAACCGTATGTTCAGTAAGTTTCAGTAAGTTTTTTTTTAAACCTGTGGACCCCCTGGATAGATCGCTATGGCCTCTGGTGGTTTAGTGGGGTAAGGTTAAAAAACTTTTAAAAAATTTCAACATAACAGCAATATCTTGGTATCTTCAGAAATAGGATAAATTATTGGCCCTATGTATAGTGACTTGGTCGCTTTCCTAATAGATATAAAATAAAATGAAACTTTAGATTAGCGTTTTCCATCGGGCTGCATTATTTACACAGCTAGCCGCTAAGTTAAAATTTTTGACGCTGTCCTGGAATTAGGAAAATAAATAAAAGAAAAAAACATATTTTACTTTTCCAAAATTCCAAGTTTAAATCTTGGCCAAACAAATGCGGTCAAGTTACTGGGAATATCTTACCAACTTCTTGATGACCTGCTTAGCTAACCCGGCTTTATCTCTAATAATAAATAACGTTTCACTAATATTCCTTCGGAAAAAGATTTTAAAAAAAATTTTCTAATCTGAAATAGAGAAACAGCTTACGAGGAACTTTTGCTCAATGTTAAATAAATAAGAGTTATAACTAAGTTTTTTTATTTGGTAATATTTGTATGAATTTGGCCTGACAATCTTAGTTTAGTTTTATTTTTTAAGTTAATTAAAAGAATAGAATTAAAAGCAATTTTTTAGAAACCGTAGTTTAAACTACAATGCAAGATTACTTACTTGAAAATTTTTAATGCCAAAAAACCAATGTGATTTCCTTTAAATGACATCACAACAAATTAGCAAGCTTATTCAGCAGTTTCCAACTTTATTATACGTATTCGTATTTTGCCTTGTTGCAGTGGAAGTCAAAACATCCCAACGCTACTCTGAGAATAGGTTGGCAAAACCAAACCCGTGTCGCTTCTAATATTGATCGTTTTACCGGCGGACCGTCAAACATCTTGGTTGGATATACTTTGCTGTCAAAGTACGCAAATATTCACGGTTTTTTCTTTTTAGTATTTGTTATTTAAAAATATATTTTTTATTAACAAATAAAAATATTGCTTCTTTTAATTAGAATATCAATGAAAAAAATGTATTCTTTCTCAAAATAATCGACATTGTCGCGGATCAAAACCTTCTCGCGCAATTATGTTGTATCCTTGAAAAAGTCACTTAATGGCATTATTCCCTGCTATGGTAGTCTTGGCAATCAGTTCTAAATTTCAACCGGACAACAATATCTTGGCATCTCCTTAAGCAGGTCGGGGTAATTACTTGCCCTATGCATTAGCGCCTCCGTCGCTTTCCTGCGACTACGGAGGATTAATACAGAGATAAAATGAAAAAAAATGATTGACTACTGTTAGAGGACCCTTGTCAATTTAATTATATAATGCTGATCGGTATTAACCAACTTCTCCATCTTTTAACTTTTCTACTGTTGAAATGATTGCCGCAATTACCTGTTATATAGTAATTCGGCAGCTACTTGTGTTTAAGTTATTTTTTATTTCTTATAATAAACCTGTGGGTTCTATGTTACCTAAAATGCATTGGACCCATAGGATTTTTTTGTGGTCAAAAAGAAGCTGTTTTAATTTCGATGTAATGCAAGTATTCATTGTTCAACTCCTTCCTGATCGTCATATCTTTCAGTTGTTTGGAAAGAAACTCTACGGCATTTTCAAACCTTGGCATCCTAGCAAGTTCCCTCTTACTTTACAGCCAAATCAAAAAAACAAAAAACTAAAAATCTTTAACCGGACAGTGATATCTTGACATTTCCGAAATCATGTCGGAGATATCGCATTGGTTGTTGCTTTAAGTCTCCCCGGGTCACGAGAAAAAATAAATGAAAATAACGATGATTTTCAAGGTCTAACGTCACACTTGTCAAAGTCCAATAAAAAAGTAATTTTTGTGTTAACACAATAAAACAATGGTAAAATCACTGCATTCCTCGTGCTAAACCTTATTTTTTTAGGGCGAACGGATTAATTGTGAGACAAAGTGAAATCGAAACCGTGCTGAAAAGCTACATGCAAGCAGCAAGTAAGTAGCAATATTGCTTTTAAAGCCAGCGAGAGTTTCTCGACTGCGGAGTATAAATTACGTAATCCAAAACAGGTGCAGGACTCACGACCCATAGGCATAAACACACACAACTCTTTATGGAATCAGTTTGACCCCTAATCCTTGATGAAGATAGCTGAAATATCAATTTTCAGGAAATTTTCGGTATCATTCCAAACAGAATCGAGCCTAAACACATTGTTTCGATGGAGAATCCTAGAACCTTTTTAAAATTTGATCATACACCAGTATAAAAAATATTTGGATTTTCTTTGTAAATAAAGCCCATGGCCTGCCAAAAACGTTTCCGCATAAGATGGATTTGTATGACATTGAGATCTAATGACGATGTCATAAATATCACGTAGTATGCCATTTTATGAAATGTCCTTAGAACTTGTTAATTTAATTTTCATTTTGTTTCATCTCTGTATTTATCCTTCTTGACTTGCAGGAAAGCGGCGGAGGTGCTAATACATAGTGAAAACAACTACCTCAACCTGCTTCCGGAGATGCCATGATAATGTTGTCCGGTTGAAAATTTGAATTTCGGTTTTTTAATTTTCTAGATGTGTGACTAAAATTTAGAACTGCTTGCCAATACCGCCAAGCAGAGGAAAGTGCTGTAAAGAGTCATTCCCAAGGATGCAACAGAATGGCGCAATTAGGTTTTGAACCGAGATCGTGTCGATCAACATCACGGCTCTAACTCGACTGAGCTGCCTTGGAAAATAATTAAATATTGTTAAAAAAATTAATAAATAAATCACTGTTACTATATTTTGATAAATTAGTAAGAGTAAATTGGATAAAGTGGAGCGTCCTTGCCTTTTTTCATTGATTTTTCTATTGTTTATCAAAGTTAATTCAGTTGTTTTTTGTTTTCTTGATTGATTCTTTTCATAATTCCAACTGTACTTTAAACTCCTCTGTTGCTTTAGTTTTTTTATTTTGATCCTGATATAACAAATAAACACCAATATCACTATAAACGTTTACTAATCGCTTCCTAAGTTGAATTATTATAGTCATATGAGACATATTCAGATTAGTTTTACTATAAAAAATTTGTCACATACAATTTATTCATTGTTCAACTATATTTGCGTAAGTTGGGCCCGACAAAATGGCAGTTAAGGCAAGTTTTTTTTTGACATAATGGACAGCAAAATTCAAAATACTTTCTGAGTACTTAAACTAAGAGAATACTCATATCAAAACATCCATCATAAAAAAGACAAATATGTTTCAACTCAGACTTACTGACACACTTGTTGATAAAATATAAAAAATTACTTTGCTGTAATTGCGTATTTCAGTGTTTCTACCGTTTTTGAGACCCTGGTTTTTGTTTTTTGCCAGAGGATTTCGTCTTCAAGGTAACAGTGCCCCATAAAGCGGAACCAGTTAGCTTTTATAAAGGGAACAACAAAACAATATTGGACGGAATACCTACTTCTCACCGGAACAACGTGAAACCGGGATTTATTCAGTTTCGGGCTTTTAATTCCGTAGGATTGCCAAACGCTCTTTGTCCTGGGGTTTCGTAAGTTCTGTTTGTTTTTTAATACGAATCAAAAAATTTGTTTTAATTTAAATTCAAAAAAACTGTATTATGAAACATTTTTTGTATCAATATTAAAATGAAATCCTGTAAATTAAAATTCGCGGGGTAATTTTAAAATTATTTTCCAAAGCGCCTCACTTCATCAAAAATTTTTCGATTCACTTTTCTTAAAGTTTGCAATTGTGTTTTCAATCTAAATTTCAACCTAAGAGCAAAAACCAAAATATTGTTTTCTATACTTCTCTTGATTTTTGTTGCTGCTGTAAAATTAGTTTAATTCAGCCATGCTTTATCTTGTCACATTGATCTCAATTAATTTTGTTCTTGCTTTTTTGCAATGAGGACAACACGAAAACACCGTAAAAACTAAAAAAAATTTTAATCTATTGTCAAAATCATTCACTAATTATTAATTTTTTTGAACGACCGATTCGATAGGAAGCATAGGCTGATTCTGCAAAAACAGAAAATTTAAGCAAAACACAGATTTAAATTAAGGTTTGAATTGTAACCGCTTTAAAAGCCAAGCTTGCCTCAAATTTTTCTTGATCTTACCCAAAACTTGACATAATTGTTGCAAGCAGTTAGTAACTTAGTTTCTTAAGTAAGTGAAACTGTTGCAGCGTTGGCAAGTTGCTTGCAACAATTGTGTCAGGTTTGGTTGACACGGGAATCGAACTCATACTTTTATGTAATAACGCCAAAATATTAGGCTAAGTCATCTATAGAAAAATTGGAACAATGCAAAGCTATAATATATAAAAAACTTTTGTCAAATTTTCAAAGAGACTAGCAAAAAGTAGTTTTGAAGACTGGTTTGATCAACTTTTTAAAATTAAAAAAAATTTTTTTGAAGTAGCTAGCAATACCTTATCAATTGAGTAATCATCATTTGACTATAATTTGCGTAAATGTTAGGATTAGGGAGAGTTTGTTTTGAACTAACCCTAACACAGTATAACCAAACTTATATCAAATAAACTTTATTGAATTTATTATAGCACTATCACGTTATGCATTATTTTGTCGCCTGTCTCCCAAATCGTATAGCCACGTTACTATATATAAAGAGCATGACTGAATGTACAAATCACCAACCGTGGGACACAGAAACGCCTTCACACAAAATTTCACACGATGAATAATATGAGAAGCGGGGCACGACCGATAAAACAAAGCATAAGCCGAGCATGCCGCAACCACGCATTCGGCATACACGAATCACGACATTTTCCCCCTAGTTGCAAAAAAAAATTTGTGGACGCAATTCGAAAATAAAAATACAGAAATACAACATAATTAAAAATTATTAAAGAAATTGAAAAATTATTCGTGGGAAAAAAAATCAAATTACATTTTGAAACCAGTAAAGTAATTCAAAAACTAAAACATTAAAAACATAGTATGGAAACGTTGGGTTGTGTGTGTGATATGTGAAACACAAAATATTGGAGTGATGAAGTGTATATGTTGTGAAATTGTAAGTGAAATGTTTGTGAAAATAACTTCGAATCGCACCATTAAGATAGTTTATATTGCTAAAAATAAAAATATTTCCAATATATTTCCAATATAAATTTCTATTTCCAATATAACGTTATTAACGAATCTTTAATCACCTTTGATATATTATATTTTATGATTGTTGAAAATTATAAAAATGAAACATGTAGTTTTCAATCCATAGCTTGATATAATTATACATAAATTCAAAATTATAAAAATTGACATAACATCACAAACACATCCAACAGCAACAAGTTTTTTTTTTTGAAACTATTTAACAGTTAAGAAAATTGTAACAATCAAGTTGTTGAATGTACAGTAGGTGTTAAAAGTCCTACATCGAGAAATCGAGAAATCATCGAGGTAGAAGTCCTTCATCAACTGTTCGATATCTTCGCTTGCATCTTCCATATTCTAGTAGTTGAATTGTATTTGGATATTTGCTAAAAAAGTCCTTCAACTGGCATCGTCTATTGTAAATGAAGCTCGGTGCAATTCACAAGTGTGTTTGAAGTTGTGAAGTTATGGTCGTGAGGTGGCGATGTTGTGTAAGATGACGACGGCTGAGCACCACAAAACAAACATAAGCGACAACGATCTGCGTAATTGTTTGATAAATATAAAAACTAATACAGTTTGAAAAAAAAATTAAATTTAAGCATGCATTAACACAACATCTATAAAATAAGCGACAGTACGATAAAACAAGAACACACACACACACAAAAAAAAAGTTGCACATTATATTTTGTTTGTTCGTAAAAAGCATTCACGACTACCAGAGTTTTCCAAAGACTGTAACATGACGTGATCACTAATTGAAGAATCCTCGTGGTTGCTAGATTCATCGGTATTTGAAGTGGTGATTGATTGATGGAAAACAGAGAAACATTTGCCGATAGAAAGAAAAGTAGAGAAGCAAACAGTCAAAATATCTCTACTGCATGCTAAGAATTTAGGAAAATACTTTTTAACATATTTCAACGTAAAAACTAAACTCCATATTGTTGTCAAAATTTGTATTAGAATAACCATGATGGTGATGAAAGGTGTGAAAAGTTCTTCAAGGGCCAAAAGAAAAGTATGTCGGACAAAATTACGCACAGAGTTTGTGACAACAGAAAAATTGGCGTCGTAAACTTCACTTGCTTGAAGCGAGGAAATGGCTTGCTGTAATTTATCCCCATCTACAGCAGTCTGGGCAATAGTTGCGATCAACAAATGTAAATCGGTCAAACCGTTATGTGTTTCCGTCACGGCTTGATTTATATCTACAAAGTCCTTGACAGAGATTGTGTCTGTTATGACTGTCAGAGGCACATGTAATTGATTAACAGGCAGGTTTGAATAACAAAGTGAATAGTTTTCAAAAAGAACAAATCTAAAATTTATTTGAAAAATAAGAGTTCGCCTAGGGTGATAATGTTCATAATATGATTGCTTGCCTTGGATAACAAAGTTTGGACTCACAAGTTGGCCTATACGCGATTTACCATCTTGGGTGCGTCCATACTCAACCAAAGGTAAGAGAGAAAATTTCGTTTCGTTATCAAAAGCTAACGTAGGCAAGACAGTTGCGTTGATTGGTTGGCAGGTGAGTTGTGTGATGACATCACTAGCCGAAATCGCTAGACTAGGTCTGCCTAATGCTTATGATAGAAGTTCAGACGGGTGTAATTTGCCCAACGTTGGAAAGAAACAAAAGTAAAAGTTCGTTCTAACTGGCAATGCGACAACAAACGATTGGAAAAGAAAGAATATTGTAGATACGCTCTAATTGACAATGGAACAAACGAAAAATCAAAATTACGGAAAAGAAAATGCCTAATCAATAAAAGCAAGAGAAAACTTCGAGCCATCAAAAAATAAAAATAAAAATAATCAAGAAAAGCAAAAAGAAAAGTATGTATAAGATATGGTTCCTAACTTCGATAGCTAATGGGTGGTTCGATAACTCGACCGGACCTAATAATTGTCTTTGTTGATATGTTGTACGACGAAAAAGGAGGATTCCGTTGATCGATGTGGAATGAGTCGGAGTGTGATTTGTTGGAAGTATCTGTAAAGTATAAATTGTTTTCGTACGGCCGTCTCCGTGAGTCCTTTGTCACAGTTGCCGCAGAAGTTGACGTTGATATGTTTCTACTTGAAATAAAAGAATCATTAATATTTAAATTAATAACAATATTGTTATGAGCAACAATCAAACAGCGTTCATTTGCATCAACAGCAAGCCTACAAACATTCAAACAAATCATGTCCGAAAATCAAAAAAAATTCAAATCAGTTTTTATAAAATCCAAAGTATAGTCTTTAGAAGAACTAAAACTAATTTTCCAGGTTTGTTTACCATACGTTTGGATAACGTTGGAGTCGCAAAATATAAAACAGTAAAAGTCTGGACTAGTTTACGCTCACGTTTGGAAGCACTAATCAACGAATATCACGAGTCAGTGTCCATTAAAAAAAAGAAGTGTCGCTAACAAAATCACAGGCCATCAACAATTTGCAATTTTGAGTTGTTCGCGGCATAGAAAAAAAAATGCGATTTTGCACGAGAGATACGCTGTGCGTTGTAGAACGTTGGACCAAAACGGCATGAGTTTAAAATTAAAATTCAAAGTCAAATTATTTTTTACTATTGTTAGCAGTAAAAACCAGGTTGTTGATCGACGGAAATTCGCGAAGATTCAGCAGAATTTTTAATGATTTTTCAAAGAGGTTTTAAATTATTTTTTCGAGAATTTAATTTACAACTTTGTTGCTGACTGGTCATCAAAATAGCAAAGCAAAAACAATGGAGAAACGATGATCGGCGACCGTTACATAGGATTGGCAACAAGGTGGAAAATAATAAAAGCAAAAAAAATTATTTCTTACCTTTGCTCAACGTCGTCGGGCACCAAACCAAAGTTAAATCTTACTTATATATATATAATTTTTTTTTTTTTTTTAAATCTTACTAATATTATTTTTTAAACCAAAGTTGAAACATGGGCGCCAATTGTTTAAAAAAATTTTTTTTACAAGTATTTAAATTATTTACTATTATTTACATTTACATTATTTACATACAATTATTACATCACGTCGGGTTCACCAAAATGTTAGGATTAGGGAGAGTTTGTTTTGAACTAACCCTAACACAGTATAACCAAACTTATATCAAATAAACTTTATTGAATTTATTACAGCCTGGGACAAAAGTTTAAGAGCACCTTTGGAAAAAGGCACATTTTAGAAAAAAGCTTCTTAATCACCTAATACTAAATATTCTTGTGTCAAAATGCATATTTAGTTTTTGGATATAAACCTTATCACACATTAATTTTTAATTTTTACTTTCGTTCAATTTTTTAAATGTTTAGCTTAAAAATACAAAATTTTGAACCACGAAAATTGGCAAAAAATCTAGGAGTTAACGTTGAAAAACGTATTCAATTTACCGGTCGTTGCACAATGAAGGTCTCAGAACGTAAAATATCAAGGCAGATGAAAGTTAGAAAAACTGCTGTACCTAACACTATCAAAAATTTCACAAAAAAAGTACTTTCAAGGACAGCAAAAAACAGGCCGTCCGAGCATTTTTAGTAGTGGAAATAAACGTTTTATTAGGAAGAGAGTGAGACAATTTTCTTAGAGCTCCGCTGAAAAAAATACAAGCTAAAATGGCACAAGGAAGCTTCAAAATTAGTAAAAAAACAATTTTACTAATTTTGAAGCTTCCTTGTGCCATTTTAGCTTGTATTTTTTCAGCAGAACTCTAAGGAAATTGACTCACTCTCTTCCTAATAAAACGTTTATTTCCACTACTAAAAATGCTCGGACGGCCTGTTTTTTTGCTGTCCTTGAAAGTATTTATTTTTTGAAATTTTTTTGATAGTGTTAGGTACAGCAGTTTTTCTAACTTTCATCTGCCTTGATATTTCACTTTCTGAGACCTTCATTGTGCAACGACCGGTAAATTGAATACGTTTTTCAACGTTAACTCCTAGATTTTTTGCCAATTTTCGTGGTTCAAAATTTTGTATTTTTAAGCTAAACATTTAAAAAATTGAACGAAAGTAAAAATTAAAAATTAATGTGTGATAAGGTTTATATCCAAAAACTAAATATGCATTTTGACACAAGAATATTTAGTATTAGGTGATTAAGAAGCTTTTTTCTAAAATGTGCCTTTTTCCAAAGGTGCTCTTAAACTTTTGTCCCAGGCTGTATAGCACTATCACGTTATGCATTATTTCGTCGCCTGTCTCCCAAATCGTATAGCCACGTTACTATATATAAAGAGCATGACTGAATGTACAAATCACCGACCGTGGGACACAGAAACGCCTTCACACAAAATTTCACACGATGAATAATATGAGAAGCGGGGCACGACCGATAAAACAAAGCATAAGCCGAGCATGCCGCAACCACGCATTCGGCATACACGAATCACGACTACTAGTTAAAAAAGAAAATACTTAATTTGATTTTAAATGTTCTTACTATTCATTAATATTAAGTACTACAGTAATTACTTGCTAAATATCAAACAAAGACAACAAAAAATTTTTCTAATGGCATCAGTGCGTGCTTTTCAAGTTTTTCAGGCACGATGCAATCAAAAGACTAGGAATTCTGATGTGCATTGCTATTCGTATCGCAACGTACATGGCCACTGCTTCGTCAAAGAGATACCTGTTTAGATATTTTATTGTCTAATCCAGTGGTTTCCAACCAGAGGTCCACGGACCCCTTGGGGTGTATAAAAAGGTTTGCATGAGGATGTACGAAAGCACTTAAAGCTGGGCAGAATTTTTAAAAACTTTGAAACTAATTTGTCAGAGTCAGTCTTAAAAATTTAGATTTGGTAAGCTTGATAATTTTTGAAAGGGGTCCGTAAATAAAAAAGTTTAAAACCACTGGTCTAGTCCGACTAGGTCACGACTAAGTAACTTTTATTGGAAATCAATCACCGTACAATATCAACAAATTTACAAAAATTTTATATTTGGATGACTTACGGGAAAATACAATTTGGTTTTAAGTTGTTATAATTAAATAACCTATTTATAAAATAAAGCAGCCCTAAAAAGGCTGAAGTGTTTAAATCTTTAATGAAATTTGTTTATTCCCGTTTTTCAACATTACTTTAAAAATTAATTTTTATTCTTATAATTAATCATTGGACACAACACCTAAACTTTAAATAATTATGTCAGTTTTATAATTTTGATTCGGGACAAAAGGGCTTCGAAAAATAATAAGTTTATTGTTAAAACTTGCTGAACAAAAGAGCTTCATTAGTAGTTTTTTTGTTTTCATTGCCGGCAATGTGGTCGAGTGGTTAAAGCGCCGTGATTGTGATAACATGGTCTCGGTTGAAAACCTTCTCGCGCCATTCTGTTGTGTCCTTGGAAAATACACTTTACGGCACTTTCCCCAGTTTGGTGGTCTTGGCAAGCAATTCTAAGTTTCAGTCATATCTCTATAACACTTAAAAACCATAGTAAAAAATATTTAAACAAGAGAGATACTTTAGTATCACCTCGACAGCAATATCTTGGCAGCTCTGGAAGTAGGTCGGAGTATTTGCTTGTTCTACGTATTAGGACCTCCGTCATTTTCCTGCGAATCAAAAGGATAATTATAGAGATAAAATAAAAAATTATTAAAACTCTCACAATCTCGATGATTACCACGTTCCAAAGAAAGATTTTACCTTCAACAGTCAACTTTAACCACCAAATTGCAACAAATAGCATTGGATTTTAAAGCAAGTAAAAAAACTCCATTACTGTTTGCACGAAATACGATTTGCTTCTTTTACTTGCAATGAAAAAAAAAGTGAAACCATTAAGGCCCGTTTTTACTACGAGAGTTGGTGAACAATTCTTCGTCTGTTTATTAAATTTTTTACGCTTAAGAGCTGATAAAAGTAAAAAAATCAATAAATAACAAAGAATAATCTGGCAACACTCTTGGTGGAAACGAGTCGTAAACTTTAAGTCGCAAGTAAATCGCACTTTTGCCTATTTTTCACTTCAAAAAATTCCTTAATTTCATTGAAAAGACTTCAATCAAAATCATTTGCTTCGACAGAGTAAACTCGGATAACCCTGAGCAGATGTGTATTGGGGGGCGAGTACGGCCGGGAGAGATCTGCAACAGTGTGGAGATTATGCAGGTTTGTATTTTGGAGCATTTTTGGTTATTTTGGTCCGTTTCCACTATAAGCGTTGGCGGAATTATTCTTTGTTTCTTTATTTATGTTTTTACGCTTAAGCACTGAAAGAAGTAAAAAAATCAATAAGTAAGCAAAGAATAATCTCGCCAACGCTCTTAAGGAATACAGGTCTTTGATTGTAAATCATTTGAAGGTACTATTGTTTTAAATTGCTTTCGGTATACAAAGAGAAACATAATTCTTTTGTCACTTTTTAAGCTTATTGTATGACTGCGTAAAGGTTTGCATCTTTAATCTACCTTTTTAGAAGTACCTAATATATCTTAAATAAACTAACAGCTCAACCTTTTATACAGTTAATGATCTGATTAACCTAAGAGCAGATGGCTATCAGCACAATACTAAATATGCTTTTGATTGTTGTAACATTAGAAAAAAACACAATAATCGAAAGTAAAGTAAAGGAGATAAAATCCTCAAGTTTTTCAAAACAATCCTCCTTAATACAAAATCAAAGATTTACAAGGCGAGTGGTTGGAAGAAACTTTTTACGAAGAAGAGTTACAGATAATCTATAAAAAGGATGACGTGTTTCAAAATCGAGCGTATTCTCCAACAACGCAAGTGCAAGATAGGGTGTTGAATTTTTGGTAAAGTGGTTCTGATATTTTTCTTTTGATTCTTGGGTGCCAGAAAAGGATATGGTATGTCTCCTTTAACCATCTTTGACATTGTTTTGTTTGGTGCTCAAGTTTTGGTAATTTACATCGTGGTTTCTATGATCTTGTACAATTTAACACAAAGCAACCACAACAAAGAACTTTGAATTAGTCTGCTAGCTAGCTCTGTTGGTTATTTGCTTAAGCCAAGACATGTCCACACTTTCAGCGTATCTCCAGACTTGGAGGTTGAGGCTCAGCCACAATAAGACGGTGACGGCAGCCTTTCACTTAAATAGCCGAGAGGCCAAACGTGAGCTAAAGGTCTACAACAATGGTAGACGTTTACCGTTCTGTCCAACCCCTACTTATCTTGGGGTAAAACTGGACAGATCGCTCACGTTTCGTCACCACTTAGTGGGATTGTGCAAAAAACTATCCTCGCGCGTCACACTGCTGAGGCGACTCGTGGGCTCGACATGAAGTGCTGGTGCTAAAACACTACGTATAGCCACCTTGTCTTTAGTCTACTCAACAGCTGAGTACTGTGCGACAGTCTGGTGTTGCAGTACTCACACTCGCCTCATCGCCAGTGTCTTAAACGACGCCTTGCGCATAGTTACTGGATGCCTGCGTCCCACTCCAACGGACCACCTACCTGTACTCTCAGGCATCCAGCCAGCTGAGCTTCGCCGAATGGGAGCGACACTCTCCTTGGCTCACCGTGGATCTCTGGACCCTGTCATATCTTGTATGTTCTATTAAGTGGGTCCTCAGATACTGGCCAAGTGAGACTAAGATCTAGACGCCCGTTTGTTCCAGCTGCGCGGAATCTTTTGGACAATCTTGCCGGACTTGGCATCCGCGCTTCTGAATGGACAAATCACAAATGGAAAACGGAGTACTGTGAAAATGCTTCCAGGCTCCGAGCTTTTGTGCCCCAGACCGGTGCCTGGCTTGTTGGGATGGGCTTGTTCCGAGCAGCTTGGGTTAGGCTCAACCGCCTGTGGACTGGTGTTGGGCGATTTTATTCGTCCATGCACAAATGGGGCCTCACTCCTTCACCGAATTGCGAGTGTGGCGCCTCTGAGCAAAACGCAGACCATGTTCTAACAGCGTGCCCTATATATAGGGCACCACATGGAGCACGAGGTCTGACGGTTTTGGATGACGAAACTCGATGCTGGCTTAATAACACCACGCCCAGCATCTGATTCAGGCAGTGCAGCAGTCTGGGGTAGTAAAAGGATAAACCCTCGTCCCCAGTCCTGTTTGTGTCTGATTTGTAGTGGATACCCTTCAAACGACGACGACGATGAACAACCATGTCCATTCGACACAAAGCAGAAACACCTATGGTGGAACGTGATGGTAAGATGCAACCAGATGTGATGGTGGCTTTTTTGAACAAGCTGGCTTCTGTCTTGCATTTTTGAAAAACGCGGTATTGGAACGTTGGAGAGTACAGTTCGGAAAGTGTTGCCAACGTGGACACCGTGAATGCCATCTATGTGTATTGTGATGTTATTAAACACGGAATGATCGGTCATATTCTCGCACCCTTGATTAATTTTCTTCCTGTGACAGGAAATCCAGGTGCTTATGCTTCCAAAAGGTATAACAAAATACAATATCATACTGAATTAAAGAAGAATCTTAGCAACATTCACATCTCGCTTCGCGACGATCAAGCAAAGCAAATTCGTTTTCGCTAGAGAAAAGTGATTGTGACTTTGCATTTGCGACAAAGAAAACTAAATTTGTTATAAAAACCAGGTGTATGGGAAAAACAACGTTATTACAGGAAATTAATGGTAGCAGAAACATGCGGGTCAACTATTGTTGTGACGCAATAGCTTACGAAAACTATTATTTGTATCAAGTTGGTTATGGCATACCTTATTTTGCTGGAGCACGAGTGCAACAAGCAACAAGTGCAAAAAGAGCTAAGGTTAGGGTTAGGGTTAGGGTGAGGATGAGGGTTAGGGCAAAGTTTAGGACTAGGTTTAAGGTTAGCGTTAGGGTTAGGGTTAGGGTTAGGGTAAGGGCTAGGGTGGAGGGTAGGAGTAGGTTAGGACTAGGACTAAGGCTATGGCTAGAGTTAGAGCATGCCTTCCTGCGTGCCCTTAATGACGTCAAACGCTAACGAAAAAAACATTACATACTTGTGCTGTTTATAAACTCAAAAATTAAGCTAATTTATTTATTACTTAAAGAGATAGAAGGCTATATTTTTCTTAAACCTATTACAATCATACAGAACAGCAGCTATGCGTTTATAAATACCGATATAGTTTAAAGTAAAACGAAACAAAACAAAACACGAACGAAAATAAACGTTTTTAGCTCTCTAAAACCCTCTTCAGATAAAATAAAAATAAGAATAAACGCATCCTGAACAAATTTTTTATTGGAAGTTGTTGACCATGTTGTAGATAGTGGTGGCCTTACAAAAGGGGGAGGAGCGGTGAAAGAAAAATAGGGGGGCACTTTTCAAGTTATTTCGCTCCCAAAATATAGTGATCTGGGAATAAAATGGCCAAAACTTTCAATCGAATATATTATCCGTACTTTCGTCTTAAGTTAAGGTGCAGACAGGGGGACCACCGTGATGGTGCTACTATGAAGAAATAAAACAGTATTTTGCTTAGGGAAGGCCACTTTTTGACCTTTTTTAGGGGGTGCGGTGCGGGCGCTCTATTCCCACCGTACTAAATACATTACTGGTTATATAGAAGGGTTGCCAAGTTTTGTTAGCTTTAGTTAGTTTTACAATTTTTTATGAAAAATACATTCAGTTCAGTTCAGTTCAGTTCAGTTTTCTTTTATTTCTGCTCCGCCACATAATAAATATGCAACTATAATTTAATAATAAACATAAGACTGCGGATTAGAAAAAGGAATTTATGAAATAAACACAAATTTAAAGACGCAAAATTATGAGTGAAAAAACAAAAAGCAAATCTTTAAACAAAATTGTTTGCATTAAATATTTTTTGGATATACTTTAGTCTGAAAAACTTAGTTTTATTAAATTATTTTATGATTGATAAGCTAATTACTGTAGTAGCTATATTAATCTGTGTATAGAAAGTTGCTACAGTAAATAATTAAGCCTCATAGTTTACTCACTATTAGATAATTTGGGTAATTGAAATTATGCTGTTTGAAGTTCCAATATTTTCACGTCCAAAGTTTTTTTAAATAAATATTTTCAGGATGGAAAGGGAACCGGGGGGATCCAGGATCACAAAATGCTCCGTCTAAAACCGGAAAATCCCTTAATGATATCAATTCAAGCATTTTAGTGTTTGTGCGATAACAAAGATGAATCAATTATTTTTGAGCAGTTTTTTGCCAGAGACCGATGCTAAATTTTTATCAACGTGGCTTTTCATTGCGCAGTTTGTTTCTTAAACAAGGAATTGTCAACTTTTCGATTGTAATTTTGATTGTAATTTTGCAAAAAGACAGGCTATAAATAACTTGCATTTGTAAGCTTTAAATGTTTTTGGTCTAAGTTTGCTTGTTGCTAGGTCAACAAACTTTAGTTTATGAGTATTTTAAAAAGGGCTCTCTTATAAGCCTAGTACGATTTAACTTAAAAAACTCTCTTTTCAAGAAACAAACTCAAGAAAATAAAAAAAATTGTTATTAAAAGAAAATTAAGTTTACTATAGTTTTGTTGGTATTTGTAAATGAATAACTTTTGGACATTTCAACTAAAACATTGTTTCCTGTTTTTTTACTACTAATTTTTCAATTGTTTTTTTAAATTATAAATAGTTGAAAAATTCACAATTGGTATGAAAACTAGTTTGCTTATTTTGGCTAAACTTAACAAAACATTTCAAAGCCCGACTTAAACTTTTTTTGCGACAAAAATAGAATTCTGATCATTACATCGACCGTAAATGTATGGCGAAAATGGTGCCAAAACAAAAACCAAAAAAAAGAATTGATTCTTATATTGCTATCTGCATTCATTACTATATAATTTAAATATTATCCAGTGGAAATATTTAAAATATAACCTACTTGTATCATTACTCAGCAGTTTAAAATAAACCTATTTCAATTTATTCTTTTTGAATATGATGGAAGTGTTGAAGCTTGTTGTTTAAACCTTTTGCCTTCATAACCTTTTTAGTTATGATTTATATATTGGATTTTTTGCTGTGTGATTCTCGTTTTTAAAAATTTAATGTCTGTAGATGTCAATAAAGCCATGCTAAAAAAAGCATGTTCCTTCATAAGAGCTGGTCGTAAAAAAACTAGCTATCACAAAAGAGCTAGTTTAAAAGAGTTGGAACTACAAAAGAGCTAACTACAAAAAAACTAGACCACAAAGACCTAATACCAAAAAAAGATTAATGCCATAAAACACCTGGCCACAAAAAAGTTATGAATTAAAAAGAGCTATAATAATAAAAAATAATTGGGAATTTATTGATATTAAAAAAAGTTTTTTTGATCAAAAGTGTAGATAATTATAATAAGAGTATGTAATAAACAATAACAAGACTAAGGCAGCCAAATGGTAAGCTTAAATACAAAACAAAAACAGCTTCGTTAGCTATATTTGAAACAAAAACAAAAAAGCCTACTTTTCGACAAGCTCTTTATTGCTCGTCTTCAATCTTCAATCAGCCTTTGAACAAAAAAGACATTGAAAAACACGGAGGCCTTAGCAAAAAACGAGCCAAATAAACAAAACCCTTACAAATTGGCCAAATGGGCACTTTTTTTGTTTTAAAGCTTTGGTGTTTTTTCGATGTCTTTTTGTGTTTTGTTGAAGTTTTGATTGCCCTAATTGAAGAGAGAAAGAGATCTGTTTATTTGCATTAAAATCTTTCCAATATATTAACGGTTAAAACAAACATAATAATTTTTACATATTGAAATTAAACAAATTGATTAATAACAATGAGCAATTTATATTAAACCAATATGCATTATAAAGGTATAATGCAGGGGTAGGAAAGGACAAAAAGTCATTTAATCACTACCCCCAGTAGTGATTAAAGTAAAGAGCTTGTCGAAACGTTGGCGTTTTTGTTTTAGATATAGCCAGCGAAGCTGTTTTTGTTTTGTGCTCAAGTATGAAGCTTTATTTTTTCAAAAGTAGATAAAAGTGCTTCTAACATGGAGGTTTTCAAATCAAACAAAAGCAAGGATAAAATTGCATTTTGTAGTTACTCTTACAGGAAAAACACCACAAGTTTAACAATACAAAACTAGACGTGTGACAAAAAATCGTGTCCTAGAACTGTTTCAAAATTTATTAATTACAAAATAGAAGGTGTAGCACCCGTAGAAAAAAGAAATCATAACCATCCTCCCGGCCCTGGCCGCACCCAAGTGCTTGCTGACTCTTGACAAAATGGCTAATACTACAGTTACAAGCAATGTTTCGCATCGACGCATCATCAGTGCCACCACTATTTATCTTACTGCAGATGGACAGAGCATTGTGCTTGAAAGGCATTGTGTGCAAAAATTTAAAAAAAAAGAAGGCGGATGGAAGTTGGCCATAAGTCAGAACCTACATCACTTAAGTTTTAAACCCCTGACAGACTTAAATCTGTTATACATGCAGGACATGAGGTGCGATTTCTACTCCATGACGATTTTGAACAGATTGATAAGTTTGTTAAGGACAGAGCAATGACAGAATGATAGTTTTGGCCAGCGATCGCATTCTTGGTGAAGTGCAAATGCATCAAGTTGGATACATGATGAAACATATAAGGTTGCCATACCACTGTTTTTTCGCCATACACCATACATGAGTCACATATATTTCCATGAGTTTATGCCTTGTTATCAAATAAAGTAACAGCTACATATAAACGGCTATTTTAAATTTTAAAAAGATCTCGATATGGCTTAAATCCGTAGATCTGTATAACTGATTTAGGCAGCTGTAAATTTAAAGCTGTTGTCTGCAGCGTGGTCAAGTGGTTAAAGCGCCATGCTTATGATCAACATGGTCTCGGTTCAAAACCTACTCGTGCCATTCTGTTGTATCCTTGGGAAAGACACAAGCACTTTTCCCTGTTTTTGGTGGTTTTGGCAAGCAGTTTTAAATTACAAGCGTACCTCTATCAGATTACAAGCGGACAGCAATATTTTGGCATCTCCGGAAAAAGGTCGGGGTAATTGCTTACCCTATGTATTAGCGCCTTCGTCGCTTTCTTGTAAGTCAGGAGGATGAATGTAGAGATAAAATAAAATTTTTAAAAAATAGAAAATAAATAAATATCTCGCCAACAGATTGTTAGATTGTTATCTTAACGTGATGGATGGGCTTGCGTTTTTTATGATCCTAAGAGCAATGCCGTTTGGAGTTTTCAACTTTTCTCAAGGTTACCCATGGCAGCAAGGTCGAAGGTGAGAAACAGACGAAAAACAATCTAACAAATGTAGCAAAATGAATAGTCCGAATGACAATACTTGAACTGCATCGGGCGTCGCGCAGGTAAAAAGGTCCGTGTTCGGGATTTAGGAAGAGGAACCCGTTCGAAAAGTAAGCTACATTTCTCCCCACAAGCTGATGGTAACTGGAAACCAATCATAAATGCATTCGCTACGCGTTTGGGGAGGAAAACGGGGGCGGCGCACAGTATCTGTACACGAGTTGGTCCCAAACAACGGGATCTTTGCCTGGGCAACTGGAAAGTCACTTCACTCAATGGAAAGGAACATAAATTGGTGTGGGAGGCAGAGCAGTATTATCTTGCTATTGTTGGAGTTTCCTCTACCAAGTGTCGTGGATTTGATATTGTTAAGTTGAATGAAGTTTGGAAGATTTTCTACTCAGATGTAGACGTAACCATGTCTTCTCAAGGGTAGGCATTTTTGTAAGCCCCCGCCTGGCCCATTGTGTCACTGATTGAATCCCACTTGGTGGAAGGGTATGTCTCCTTAAGCTTAGGCTACAGCAGCGGTCACTGTGCATTTTGCGAAGCATAGTACCAGCCTTTCTTAGATGAAGTAGGTGTTACTTTACTGAAAGTAACATCTGCAAAGTTAATTGTCCTACTGGGTGATTTCAATGCACATGTAAGTACTGGCGACAAGATATGGAAGGGTGTTTTCGGAAGACAAGGAGACTCTGACATTAACAGAAATGAAGGTCTTTGCTACAGGTCTGTGCCACCAACGGACTGTGCATAATTAATGAATACCTTTTTTCGGCACAAGAGAATTCATAAGTACATTTTGTACAAAGGTTAGGTGGGACAGTGTTCTGTCCAGTGGTGGATATTGGGTGAGGCGAATGAGGCGATCGCCTCGGGCCCCCCCTTTTTTACAGTTATCGAGGGGCCCCCCCTTTTTGAAAATGCCGCATGTAGTTTTATTTTGTGGTATTTTACATGGTTTCATGAACCTCAAAAACTCTCAAAAGTTTTCAGCAAATAGATTAAATTTATGTCACATAATATGGCATATAGGGTAATGTTGGCAGAACACTTAAAGTTTAAAACAACAATCCATAAAATCTCTTCAGTTTCTATATATTGCAGAACAACTACATAATGTAAACTATTCTTAATAGTCAGATTGCCATAAAAGTTATCCAAAAGTGATTGAAATTTAGCAGTAACAACTCTACAACTAAAAATATGTCTAAGAAAAAGAGAAATCTTGTTTTAAATTTAAATTTTTCTATTGATAAAAACACTACTTAAAATTAGTTGTATTTATGCATACAATATTAATTACTTTCCATAATTGCAACAAAATAATGACTAAAA
This sequence comes from Diplosoma virens, assembly GCA_963680785.1. NCBI lineage: Eukaryota > Metazoa > Chordata > Ascidiacea > Aplousobranchia > Didemnidae > Diplosoma > Diplosoma virens. The sequence continues at coordinate 23,132,566 of OY796889.1, forward strand.
ACAACAACATAACTAAAAAATTTACAAACACCAGTAATAAAAAATACATTTTTTTTCTTTTTGTAGCAAATGCTTCATGTACAATAAAAACCAATAGAACACTAAATCCAGTCTGCAAATGTTTTACCATTAACCAAGTTTATATGGAGATTTTCATTTTTTTTCAAAGTTCTAAATTGATGCATATGCAATTTTCATTCACTTGACTTTCAAGACTTGATTGCAGCTGTTTTTAAGGGGTTTAGCATTTTTTAAAATTGACATTTTGACAACTGGTTTGTAAGGTGATCTGGTAAAAACAACTGCTTGACTAAAGTTAAAATTTTCTATATTGTCATTCTGAAAAAAATTGAATTAGAAATTATTTAGGTAAAGTATTTTGATTTTAAATGACAATTTTAAAAGGTAACCTAACATAGAATAAGCTAAATGGCTTCTTACATTAAATTTGATTGTGATTATCAGTTGGTCTATCTTGCACAAACAATCATAACATTAAATGGTTTTGACAATATTTCACAGCACTTTTATTATTTTTACAATTTTAGTTTAAAGCTAGCTTTATTACAAGTTTGCATTGCATATTTCTATTCCTGCCAGACAAAAATCTTCAAAAGATTTAATTAAAGCAGCATAAGCTGAAAATATTAAATAAATAATTGGCTGATTTATAATATATTAATCATTAACAAATTTTTATTTTGGGTTAGTATTTTTTTCACTCATTTGCCTAAAAGTAAGCATAATTATATTTTTTAACAAACTTTGTTAGCTTTCGAATGTAATTTAAATTTTTTTTGTAAAAATTAAGGTAAATATAAACACTGTTATCAGGGATATTACTTATTTTAAAATTCATATGTTCTTCTGGTAAAATCTGGTGAAGTTTTACTTGCCTCTGATTTTACCAGAAGAACATATGAATTTAAAAAAAAGAAATTAAGGTATTCATATTTTACAAAAGTTCGTATTACCGGCATTTCTTAATCTTTTTTGTGTTAAAAAAACCATAACTAAAGCTTCTCTTTCTAATAATGTTTTAGGCCGTAGATTTTTTGATTCTTATGATAAAACTTGTCGTACATTGTGGAATCGGCATAATTGTTGAGATTTAACATTATTTTGCTTGACTGGATTAATTGATATATATATATATATTCAATAAAAAAATTGTTTTTCTTGTTGTTGCTATGTAATCAGTGCAAATTTGTTTTTACTGCTAAAAAAGGATCATATTTTTGTCTGTGATAGTAGCCTACCTATTTAGTCAGTTCAATTTTAATTCTGTTGAAATGTATTTTGACAAATTTATTATTTTTTGAGACTATCAAGACTATGGTACAAATGTTTAATATGTAGTGGTGAGAAAGTTTCAAAAATATACCTCCAATAGATTGTGTGCATGCTAACAGTAGTCCAACAACTTATAACTTTCAAATTCGAACCAAGATCGAGTCATTTTCAAAAAGTTCGAACCGATTTCAAATCCAAGACTACCAAAAATGATGTAATTTTAATATAAGTCCATGAAAGCATGAATCTGAATGTACGAAATTCGAATTTTCAAAACCATTTTCCCAATTTGTTTTTATGCATTCCATATAACATAGCTTACTAAGCACACAAAACCAATTCCAAGTCAACAATTATTGATTTGAAAACTTGGGTTGAGTCCTTGTTTTTGTAAAAAGGGTCAAATCGAGTTTAAGCAATGATGAAATTCAAAAATTAAAAAAAAATAAATAGGTTCTTTCCCCTATAGTATAGAAGTTGTCAATAATAGGTTCTTTCATCATCAGAGGTATAAAAATACAGAGATTACGTTAAATTAAGAACGCGCTCGCTGAACGTTATGGCATTCATAACAACGTGTTTGCGCAAACCGATGCAAACTTCCTGAATTCCATCACTGAATTCAAGTCTGTCCAAGATGTTTTCAAGTAAAAAAAAGAATTTTAGTCATAAGCATATGCATGTGAGAAAGGAGTTTAAAAGTTCTTTTAAACTCCTTCTTTTAAACTTTTAAAGTTCGTTTAAACTTTTGAACTCCTTCCTCCCACTTTGAAAAATGAAGGATATGCAGACCAATTAAAAGACAATAGAACAGTAAAAAAGTGTAGAGAAAAAAAGGTTTTGACGTTATTTCAACTTTTATACTAATTGTGTTTTTAGTTTGTAAACCCGGTGCTACAACAATTGATCGAACGACAGTTAATCGAAACGACACTTGATCGAAACGACATTTGACCAAAACGACACTTTATCGAAAGGACATTTGATCGAAACGGCACTTGATCGAAATGACAGTTGATAAAAAAAAAGATTTATTTTTGTATGTTTCTGCGATTAAACAATCTCTTTGTTACTGTAAATTAGATTCATAAAAAGCAGAGGCCAACAGTAAAAAGACAATTTGTTTTAATCTTTTATAATTTTTTGCCAATGTTCAGATCAAGGTTTTTTTAACAAGGTCTCTGGGCAAAGGGCACCAACAAGTTTTAGGGGGGCAACAAGTAGATCGTTTGTCATGGTTATGTTTTATTAGATGCTTATTGCTATCATTTTTTTGCACTTTTTTACGTAGTCAGTTATTTAGAGGGGGCATTGTGCCATGGCTCCACCCTTATAGACCTCTTGCAGAAATCAGAGACAGATTCAGACAGAAAGATCTTTTTTTTAGAGATTTATGATTTTGGGACAAAAAATCAACAAAACCGGGGCAGATTTAAAGTACTATGTTTTTGGGACAAAAAATTGACAAAATTGGGATAGATTCAAAGTTGTAAATTTTTTCTTTCATTATTTGATCAAATGTCATTTCGATTAAGCGCCATTTCGATCAGGTGTCGTTCAATGAATTGTTGAGTCACGTGTAAATCTTTCATTATAACTTTCTGTGTCTGCCACTGATTTGAGTTATTTCAAGTTTCGTATAAGAATCAATTTTTTTCCAATATTTCGTAGCCTATCTTTCTAGTTGGCATTGGTAAAATGGTCATTTCGAATGTGACGTCATTGTGACGTCATTTTGGGGGCCCCTAATTTGGATTTTGCCTCGGGCCCCTAATTTTGAATATCCACCACTGGTTCTGTCATTGATTTCTGTATTGCCTCAGTAGACTTGCTTTCTTCTGTGGTCGATATTTGTGTTAAAAAAAGAGCTGAACTGTCTACCGATCATTATCTAGTTGTTTGCAATCTAGGAGGCCTGAACCAACCAAGAACAAGGAAACAATTCAAAACACGAAGAGCATACAGAATAAAGTGGGAGTTACTACCCGACAAAAAATTGAGACACATTTTTGCAAGCAAAGTTGCTTCCCTGTTCAGAGAACTCCCTGACTATACGGAAGATGTTGAGACTGAGTGGGATATATTTAAATCAGCAGTCATTACACGTACAGCTGCTAGTTGTTGCTGGAAACAGGTAGTAAGAAAAGAACTGCTTGGTGGAACCAAGAAGTTAAAGAAGCTATTCGTGCAAAAAAAACCGCGCTTAGAGCTTGGTTAATAAACAATTCATCTGAGCAGCTTTGATTGCGGTACTTCACAGCACGTAAGACTGCCGCCACTATTATCAAACAGTCCAAAGAAAAGTCATGGGAAGAATTTGGACAAAAGTTGGATACAGACAACAGATCGCCAAACAAAGTATGCGCATGGAAAACTATAAGTCGTTTTCGCGGCAAACGAACACCAGTTGCCACCTTTATCAAAGATACTAATAGTGTGCTTCAGAAGCACCAAGAGGGCATTCTAAATCGTTGGAGAGAATACTTTTGTGAGCTCTTAAATCCAGTAACAGCCCAACATTTGGAAGCATCCGAGGAAAAAATTGGTGACAAAATTCATCTAACCGAAGCAAAGGTAAGAACAGCAATTAAATCTTTGAAAACTGGTAAGGCTTTTGGTAAAGATGAATGCCATGAACACATTGGGGGTTTTTTGGCTGACTCATATACGCCAAGTAGCTTGGAAAACTGGTGAGATACCAAAGCAATAGCAGACCAGTGTGTTGATGCCTTTTCACAAAATAGGGATAAGAAGAAATGCACTAACTACAGGGCATTTCTTTATTACGTCTTTCTGGAAAGATCTATGCAAAGTGCCTCGAAAAGAGATGCCGTGAAATAGTGGAACTTTAACTTCAGGATGCACAATGTGAATTTCGTCCTGACAAATCCACCATGGACCAGATATTTGCCCTTCAGTAAGTTCTTGAGAAATCGTGAAAATATGCTAAAGAGGTATATACATGCTTTGTATATCTTGAAAAAGCACATGACCGGATCACAAGAGACAAGCTGTGGTCGTACTGCTGGAGTTTGACGTGAGAGATCAACTATTAGCTGCAATCAAATTGTTATATAAACAGTCAGAAGTCTGTGTTCGTGTCGATGGCATGAAAACAGAACCTTTTAGTATCAATGTTGGACTATAGCAGGACTGTGTTCTTTCTCCTCTTCTGTTCATCATATACATAGACAAGATAGACAAAGACAGTTTCTCCAGTAGTGGTGTCACATTTGGGGAGTGTATTGTTCGGCGCCTGCTGTTTGCAGATGACCTTGCATTGTTAAGCTCGAACAAAAGTGATCTTCAATATGCACATTATCGGTTTTCTGATACATGCTTGGATGCTGGGATGAAAATTAATACGGCTAAAACTGAGATTATGTGTTTGTCAAGGCATGCTGTCCAGTGTTCTTTCTAAAAAAATGGAGTAACTCTCCAGCAGACGGAGAATTTTAAGTATCTTGGAGTCACATTCACGAGTGATGGTAGCAGGACAACGAACTAGGCACACGTATTGGAAAATCAAGTGCAGTAATGCGCCAGCTTTATCTATCAGTTGTACTGAAACGAGAGCTGTGTACAAAAGTAAAGCATTCTGTTTTCAGATCAGTTTTTGTTTCTATCCTCACGTATGGTCATGAGTGTTGGGTAAAGATTGAAAAAGTGAGATTCCGAGTACAGGCGGCCGAAATGGGTTTTTTGCGAAAAGTCAGAGTATCCTTACTTGACAAGGTTAAAAGCACTGACATTTGTCAATCTCTCAATATCGAACCGCTACTACTCCGCATAGAACGATCGCAATTGCGCTGATAAGGCCATGTGACACAAATATCCCACAAGCAAACAGCAAAGCAACTAATGAATACTCTTCCGAGTGGCAAAAGGCCTAGAGGGCGACCCATAACTTGCTGGCGGAATTATGTTAAAGACTTGACATGTTCACGTCTTGGAATTTCACCAGAAAAATTGCCGTTAGTTGCAGGAGATCGGGATGCTTGGAGATCCCAACTCGAGTTGCTGCCCCCGCAACCGCAAAAGGACAAACGAACAAAGGGAAATACAATGAATTAATTCAATGTTTTTCCTAAAAATAAAGATAATGATGATGATGATGAAAACAAATAAATGCTCTTCGTGAAGAGTTTCGTGAAGTATCTGTGCAAGTATTTTTTTTACTTGTCACAAGTCGTCTGGAGAAAAATTCAAAGCCTAGGTTTTACCAATGCTTATGTAGAATTGCTTAACGTTCGTAGTGCCTTGAAGAATCTTTTTTCATCTGCTTTCCTACCTTACGAAGAAGTAGTAGAAGAATTTGAGCAATTAGAGCATGTTTTGGAGGATATTGACCCAGATATATCTAATGTTTACACTTACTTTGAGGATTCATATATTGGCGGTGATGGCCTACCAAATAGACGCGGAAACAGAAGAAACGCAGTCTTTGCTGCTAACCTGTGTGTCACACTTCATTCCTAATAATTTTTATCATGGCGATATAGCTTATTTTCCGCATTAAAATAATTCAAAGTTTTATCAAAAAATAATAATCGCGTCGCCGTAAAGCGCTAATCTTTTATTACATAGTATAATGCCTCGATTTGCTTGATTTATTTCTTGCAACGCCCGACAGTAATGACGTAATATGTTTTTCTCCAAGCGCCGTGTGGAATGTTCGCGTATATGCTATCTGGCTCGAGCAAAAGCGCCTTCCCTAGAGATGTACTGTAGAGAATGGTCTAGCGCAGGGGTGGGCAACCCCTGGCACGCGTTCCAAACTTGGCACGCGTGCACTTCTATCCGGCACGCAAGCGAGGCCTCAGAAACAAGATCCTTCCTCTTTCAAATGAAAAAAATAAGAACTTACAAGTCGCAGTACCACTGGATAAAGGATTGAAATTTCCGAGTTTCTTGATTATGTTTTTATTAACCATAAAACAAGTATTGCAAAAACTCTTGCATTTTTCATTTAATGAATTAATTGATTATAACAGTAAAAGAAAAAACAAAAAATACAGCTAAACGTTTTCGGTTTACAATAAACCCTTTTCAAAACATCATCTAAAATTTTTTATATGATAATTTTATGCACTAAAGAAATTTTGAAAACATAAACTATTAGGTTATCTAAATTTAATATATAGATCATTGATTGATCAAATTGAAATGTGTAGTTGATGGAATTAAATTTTTATAAAATACATCACAATGGTTTGATTATTTTACAATAAAACAAGTCAATTAGTTAATTACTGCAAGTTTATCGTAGTCCAGATTATTTGTATAAAATTGTCGTTAACAAAAAAATTAAAATTGATAGAAACAGATCAAAACAAAATTAAAAATCAGTTTGAAAGTTTAAAAAAATTGGTTTTGCCTCAGTTAAGCATAGTAGAAAGAACTTGTGAGAAGAACTCGTTTTTTTGCCCTCACACAATGAGCATAATGTCAGGACCATCAGCTAAGAAAGGTCGTGCAATTGAATATGTCAGAGCATTCCAAAAATACTGGACTGAAAAATTTGATGTGATTGAGAAAGACAATAAAGCTTTATGTATTTTTTGTTTTGAAACGGTTGTTTGTAGAACATCTTCTGTAAAAAGGCACTTTGAAAATGTTCGTAATAATATAAGCAATAAAACCAAAGAGGAAAAAAGAGAATTAATTAGTAGTAGGCTCAGCAAAACAAAAAAAGGGCTGATAATTTTATGAACTTTGTCTCAGGTAGATCCAGTTCCAACTTAGTTGCTGCTAGTTTTGAAGTTTCAAAGGTAATTGCTCAACATGGACAACCACTTAGTGATGGAGATTATATTAAAGAAGCTTGGTTAGAGTGTGCACTTTTTCTTTTTGACAATTTTTTAGAGAAAGAAAAGATTATTCAGCGTATTAAAGATTTCTCTCTGAATAGGAAAACAGTAAAGGATAGGATACTGTAGCGTGAGGGATTATTGGCACACAACTAACTTTGACACCTTTTTATTAAGAAGGGGCACAACTTCAAATAAACGCTTCAGCAAATACAAATATAAATAAACCTTATTCAAATATAATCAGTTTCAAGAATAATCTCGAGTCGAATTTCACAAGTCGCTCACATAAGTCTAATCTGAGGCGACGAATCGGTGTAGCGCGTATATGTAGTCGTAATGATTTTATATCTTTATTATTGTGACTTCTGCTTTATTTATCGATAAAACCACGTGATCAGGCTACGTCCTGAGAGCTGTGTGTTAAGAATGATTACACAAATGACTTTGATGGCGCGATCAGCCTACGATCAGCCTACGATCAGCTGGGGGGGAACAACAGAAAGGCGGTACATAAGCAAAATAGAAAGAAATGCGAAATTATCAGATCACGGTTGTCATGGCATTAGATAAACGTTGTGCAGCGAGCGGGAGGACGCTGCAAGCCGAATCTGCAGCAAGCGAAATACAACATGGGAAAATACATTTGCGGAAAATTTTGCAAAATCGAAGCAAATACATGCACGGTCACGGTTTGCGGTGACCAGTTCGCTACAATACTTAAGTTAGAAAGTGATACGACTAAGCAGTTGACACAAAATTTGTCTTCATGCAAGTTTTTTATCTGTTTGTGCTGATGAAAGTACAGACATTACATTGTTATGAGTTCCACTAGTATCTGCAGTTAGCTCTTTTATTTATACGGAGTTACACGATAGTTATACGACTGAATCTGTAAGTTATAATAATAATTTATCACGCTGTTAACCACACTTAACAAACCAGAGAGAAGAAGGCAGTAGAGCCGTGCACTATGACGTCACATACTATAACAACCCCCTTTTAAGAAGCTTTTTAGCGAAAAGGTTGTCTAAGAAAAATATAGTACATTGTACGAGCCCGATTAATAAACATGCACAAACTATATACAATACGGCACAAGCGTTATGAGTTTTACGCTACTTTATACAAAATCCCTTAAATGATCAGGAAAGCGTTTTTGTCTCACGCTTTGCTGCGAGGTTAGAGATGGCGGGAAGACTTCATCTTCAAAATGGACGTGACGTTCGTCTGATGTCATCATTTCCTCTTTGGGGTCTCCCCCTTCGGTGGGGAGAGGGCGAATAAAACGTCTATTGCGCCAACAGACTCGACCGCTCGGTAGTAGTAGTATCCGTGTTAGCTAACTCGATGTGGTTAGCATATCGGAACCGCCGCCAGTATGCCCTTGCGGCTTAGCAGTGTCTTTTGCAGTTGCGCTGGTGGAACATTGTTTTCATTGTACTACCTACCCAGCGTTCAGGTCCACAACTGGATGTTTGAGGTGTAAAAACCACAAACAGGAAGTTGTGCCAGCTGTTTAAGTTTTCAACTTTTTCAGCTGGGGTCAACAACAAGCTGTAGTGTCCTGACGAGTCCTAATAAGGACGAAACAGGTCTGTCGGCACTTGCTTGTTGATTGACTTGACCATTCTTACTATATGTTTGTAATGGGAACTGCAGGGTTTTGCTTGTCTTAACCCATATTCGTGTTAGCTAACTCGATGTGGGTAGCATATCGGAACCGCCGCCAGTATGCCCTTGCGGCTTAGCGGTGTCTTTTGCAGTTGCGCTGGTGGAACATTGTTTTCATAATACTTCATATTTTAAAACTTGGCTATAAAATATAACTAGTGTTCCTAAGTTTGAAGCAAAAAGTCGATTTTGAAAATAGATTAGTAATAACTTTTTTAATTGGTTACATTACTACAAAATTTTAGTTTTTGTCGATTTTATTTTGTAAATTCAAATATTATACGCTTTTAGAATTTTGTATTTTTTCTTACAATTAATCAATCAATAAACAAAAAAAAAAAAAATACATAATTGAACAAAAAATAGGCTATAAATGTAATGGTATTTATGTAATAATGCCGCAGTTACCTTTGATTCAAAACCATGAAATCAAAGTAAAAGAGAACAAATTTAATAAAAATAAAAAAACAAACCAACATAGCAATGCACAAAATGAACGCTTTAAAAATGATTTTTAAAAGTTTGTTTCCCACAGTAAAAACTTTTGCATAAAAATTAATAGATTTAATGAAAAATTTTATACGACTTAAAATAAGGTCACAATTCAAAGTTTTTAAAAGCCTTTTTTAAATTAAGTTAATGTTTCTCCGTTTTTGCTTCGCCCAGCTTCTCAGTTTTCTGTCTGGAAAAGTACGATGGCAAAGGCCTGGGACGATTCGTAGGTTCGTGCGCTTTGATATTTGTACGCGCCAGGACTTCTAAAGAAAAAAATAATGAGTTGGTTTTATAATATTGTAACATAAAAAACATTAAGGTAAAAATTACTCTTTTCAATTATAGATTCACCAAAATTATGTAAACATCGTATTCAGGTTAGTTTTTGTTCTAGAACTTTTTGATAATTTGACTGCAATTAGATGGGCCTTCTTAACTTTATAACGATCCTTGAAAATTTTTTAATGTGTAAAAATAATAAACCAAAATTAAATAAGATTTTCTCATTGAAGTTTGTCAGTTAGTTAGTTACAAAAAAGTCTTTACTTATAAGCTGGAAATAAAATCGTGAGAAGTGGAATAGAACATTCTTTATGTAGGCTACTCTCTAGTCAAGATCTCTAACCGGCACATGTCCACGGTTCAGCAATTGCGGAACCCTGTTGAAAGCTACAATTACAATTAAAAGCAACTTTAAGACTCTGATTTTTTTATGTATCAAAATAGATAGAGGTATATTTAACCATAATAAAATAAAAATTAAATTTTGTTAAACTAAGGCTATATTTTCAAGATTTTTAAAAACCAATGTAATATAACTTACTTGCTTTAAAAATACTTTAATAGTGTAATTATATAATTTCCAGTCACTAGAGGGATAAGTGTGATTTTTTGCGAACTTTTGGAAGTCGCTTCCAGACGGAAACCGCACAGTTAAATTGATCATACGTCTTTTATGCACGCTATAAGTTGAATCGTCAGTCTCAAATTTTTTCACAAAAAAATCTTTTCATGATTTATAAATTAGCAGAAGTTTTTAATTTTACAAATAATTCTAAAAAAAAATGACAAATCATTTTATTTTATTAATTTTAAAAAATAAAACGGAAGATAACACAGGTCTACAAATTTTGATGGAGTTTCAGGAACAATAATGAAAACTATGCTTTCTAGCTAATTTGAGGGTGTTGATTTCAAATCTGCCATCGGTGTTGCCGTAGCGGGTCACATTTTTCCAAAAATACCATTTTAAATTTTAGTGCTTCACACTGAAAAGCATAAATCAGTGTGAAGCTGTGAGTATTTAGCGCTGGATACTTAAATATATTAAGCTCAAAGGTGAAAATAGATGCATTGAATACAATTTTATTGTAATAGCTTCCTTCTTTTATATTGATAAGAGTGTTGAGAATCCGAATATTAATGTATCAAATCCCAACAATAGTCCTCTATTATACTGACATTCCATTTTCCTTGATACCTTTTAAACGTTACTTTTATATTTTGGTGAAATCTTTTACCCTGTTCTTTCCTTTTAATAAATGCCCCTAATTTTTTCGAAAAATAGTCTAGATAGCTACGCAGAAAATGTTCTTTAACGCTCATGTTACAGCGTACGTTATGAAAAGCCTGAAATAAGCTTTCAACTAGTTTGCTGAAATTTGGGGATTTTATATTTTCCAGGAAGTTCTTCACTACATCAGACAATGCTTTCCATGCATTAAACTCTTCTTTCTTCATGATGAAAATAAATGCCTGGTCTTTCAGCAAAAGCCGTATTTGGGGTCTATTGAAAATATCTCCTTTAATTTTTTCATATGAAAGCCTCGGAAACTTTCTACAAAAATATTTGAAACACTCTCCTCTTTGTCCAAAACCTTGACGAATTGCTTACATTAACTTCAATTTGATGTGCAATGGTGGTAACAGTACTTTTTCTCTAATCATCAATGGAACGTTCTTTATGCTCTTCTCTCCAAGTACAAACACCTCTCTACTTGACCATTCCCTTTCTATCCAGTGTTCTTGCTTTTCTCTGCCATCCCACATGCAGGCACAAGAAGCAAGGGTTTTTGTTTTCCTACCTTGTTGCCCAAGGAGCATGGACAACACCTTTAAGTTTTCACATATTTTCCATTCATGTTCGACATATTTGATTCTGTTGAGAATAGTTTTCATGTTTTAGTATATTTCCTTCATTTGTATTGCATATCCAATTGTTATAGTGTACAGAACACATTTTATGCTTCTTTTGAAACTATCTATGAATAGTCTACATTTTGATGAAGTGTAAGATGTTCCCATAGTAATTATCAGTCCTTCTATGTTGTTCTATGAACAGCAAATTTTTCTCCATTTTGAAAAATTCTATAAGACCTTTTTCCTTGTAACGGTAATTTTGGTTTCAGGAGCCAACATGTTTTTTTCCTTCAGTTGTGGTCCTACCAGTTCAGCAGAACATTTTGGAAGATCAAGTCCCTTTGTTAAGTCATTCAACTGTGCTTGAGCGAACAGTTGCGGCTCATCATTCTGATGGGAGACGACAAAATCTTCAAATAGTTCATTCTCCTCATTTGAAGATATAGATTTACTGAGCTGAGCTGAGCTGAAAACCATAAAATGTTGGTATAGAAAATTCAACACTATGAGGAACTGATTGAATTGCTGATGGCAAATGGGATATTCTACTGAAGACCTTGTTTTGGATGTTAAACCAGTAGTTTTGACAGCACAACAGTAACAATTCTTAAGATGATTCTGTGGGTCTCGCCATACCATTGGAACTTCAAATGAAAAATGCTTTTTTTTTTTCATCTACCAGCTGAATGTCGACGTACAGGTTATACATACTTTGTGTGGGACTTGTCTTGATCTCCCAGTTTCACACAAAAGTCAGCGCAGCAAGCATTTTTTATGAATCGAGTTATATTTTGTCTGTCTTTCTTCCTCGTGAACCAACCACAAATGTAACAGAAACTGTCGGGATCATTTATACACCCTCTGCACCGTAATGTTGACATGTTTGATTACTCAAATACTGGAATGAATTCTTTTAAAAAACTTTTGCAAAAGAAATTTGTGATATTAAATTGCGCAGTTCAGTAAGACTTTCTTATTAACTAACACAACACTATCCATAGATTCTAAGTTTATACTTGCCCAAAAAAAACAAGAAACTCGTCACCTCGTGAGTTTCGAATAAATGCCTTGTGGTAACTGCACTAACACTTCTGATAGCAGTCAAACAAACAACAAACAAAAAAGTCAAGTTATGCAACCACTTTAGCTTCTATTGGACCAATGTAAACCGAGAAATTTCAGAAAGTGTTGTTGATTTTCGCTTTAAATAATCCCTATCAATTTTCGCTACAAGCAAGCGCTGCTTTGGATTCTTAGGTTGTAAATTTTGTTAAAAGTGATAGCCGTCAGACTGAGTTTCTCTGCGTGACGTCTTCGCATTAAAACTGTCTTGCCGAAACTGAAGTTAAACCAGAGAGAAAACGCGTTGATGTATCAAGGTACTTTGAAAGTTGTTTTGAGTGGAATTGAAAGTTGATATTTCGTGATATTTACGGTGGTCGATAAATTGATAACTTGAAGTGGCCTTGAAAAAATATTTCGGTATGTAGAATGTTTTATAGACGTTTTTAATTGGCAGTAAATAATTAGTGTTTTAATTGGTTAATTGATTTGGTTTGTTGTTATTTACAAAATTTGAATGATTGTCGTGTTCATTTTAATAAGCATATTTTATTTGGATTCTATTTGTACATGATTTCACCTAATTTGTTGCAGATAAACGGCATTCACACCAGAATTACATCGGTTCTAATGAAAAGGTGTAAAGTGTATAAATCGCGCGTTGTTGAAAGAAAATCTAACAATTTATCAACCACCATCTATCTTACTTATGTTCTTTACTTGGGTGTTCAAGGCCATCCAGTTGAAGTAACTAACAGAAAGGATATTCTTAACACAGCTGCAAGTCTATAGAAGGGAAATATTTGTAACAAGGTAATACTCAGTTGGGAAAGAGCGATAAAAGCAACGAGAGAAAGAAAGAAATATAGTACCTAACAAAAGTTTAAAACCACTTTTAAAAATAAACTTTTTTATATTTTTTAATCCTTAAATCCTTAAAGCATTTTAATTCAAAATTGAATCTCAATTGACGGGAAACAGTCATATCACTTACTTTGAAGCCCTTTGTTAACAACGCAGTCTGCACTTTCTTGTTGGAATCGAGCAACCATTTTTTTATTAAATGGTTGTCTCTCACAATAGTTTTCTTTGGTCACCCACTTCTTTTTTAGTCACGGTAATTCTTCCTCAGTCTCCAATTGACTATTGCTAAGTTGCTTTAAGACCTTCCCGTTTCCAAGTTGCAGCAGCAATATCAAAGTGATACTTTGTAATCATCGAAAAGTCGTCGTCAGTCTCCAAGTCGGATTTTCACTTTTGAAAAGAATAATCACCTTCTTTTGAACGTCTGAAAATTGTTTTCTACTACCTCCGTCCATAATGTGGGTGTCAAAATCGAAGAAGTGAATTAGCCAAACGCAATAGAATTTAATCAAAATAAAATTTAAACAATTTAATTTACAACCTATTAAATCCATAAAATTAACAACCTCAAGTTTCCCGGTTTTCCAGCGACCATCCTGTATAAGTTTACTGGTTTGAGAAATCTTGTCAAAAGTTTATACCTTTCTAACGTGAATTTTGCAAACAGTTAAAAATGCAAATTGTATCATCAACGATGCGAATCCAAATGAGAGGTGGTGAAAAGTAATCTAAAAAGAAAAACCTATTTGCCTTTCTTTCCTAGATTTCACGGTCTACCGAAACCAAAACATTACTCTCTCGAGTTCTATTTATAAGAAATCCACCCAAACAATTAGACATTTACAATTGTTTTCTCACCACCCTAGATTTTAAAAACCCACAATTGATAATTTTATAATTGAATTGAACACACACATTTCAAACAAAACCAACAAAATTATACCATATAAACATTTGATGAATTTTAATGCTCAATAGTTTTCCTGGAACATACTGTATTTGCTTAAGAAAAATTGACGTTTAAATAGGTCTCATAAACCTGAGACTAAATCTGTTTTCTTCTTAGTTCTACCGTTATGTTCGTGGAATGAATGAGAATATTCAAAAATTATTGAAAGAATTAGATATAAAAGTTGCTCTAAATCCTTACAATACTATTGTTAGTTAAAGTTATGTTTCTTTTTCCAAAGATTTAGTAAAAAAAGTTAAACTTTCTGGTTTCATTTATCAAGTTTCTTTTGTGGTGATTGCAGTTTCATTTGTATTGGAAAAACAAAACGGAGTATAAAATCTAGGTTAATGGAACATTGTCACACTTCATTCATAATAATTTTAGTCATAACAATGTAGTTTATTCCCGTTAAAAGTAATTCGTAGTTTTATTATAAAATAATGATCGCGTCGCCTTGAAGCGCTGCTCTCGTATTATGTGATATAACGTCCGAATCGCTTTCTATTGTGTGATGCATGTATCCTTTTTTCTCTTTTCGCCCGACAGTAATGACGTAATATGTTTTTGTCCAAGCTTTGCTATCTCGATAATTGTAAAATGTTCTGGCGCATTCACGCGTAGCGCTCTCTCTAGGGAATTCGAGTTAAGTCTCGAATATACGAAAAATTTCGTCGGCACGTGACTTTTATCTACTGTATATATATAGCTCCCTCGATCGCAATGACATAGACGAAAAAGAGAAAGTAGACGGGAGAGAGATAATTTGAGACAACTCGAGAAACGACTCAAGTAAAAAGTAATTTGGTTTGGGCGCAGGACGTGACCTGTTAGATTTTGTATCGGTTGATGAGTGTTGAAGTTATTTTGCGCCAGTGTTTTGGAGTTGTGTTCTACAGATGTAGAATTATTTGTGTTGGTTGAATCAAGTTATAGCGTTGATTTTGCTTTGCAGTTTGGCAAAGCGTGGAATAGAAATTTTCGTCGGTCGTGATTTTTTTTTTATGTAGTACATTCGTTCTTATTAGAGACAGTGGTCTCTTTGTTGTGAAGGAGAGTCTTCGACGAAACCAATCCGAGCTTTGCTTAAACCAACTGTATAAAAGCTTCAGGCTCATAGCAGACTACTTCTTGAGCCGGAATATAAAAAAATTAGACACAGCTTTGTTTCAGCGCAGGTATTCGGGTTACCTAGCTCAACTGGTCCTTTAGGATTTCCGAACAAAGTCTGTGACAAACATAAACGCTCTATTAAATATCAAAGACCAGACCAATTAGCGCTTTGTGAGCATTCGATTAGTATGAAGCACATGATAAATAAGGAAAACATGATTATTTTAAAAGTTGAAGCTGATTATAATAAAAGATTGTTTATGGATCACATGGCGCTCTAACCACTCGACACGCTGCCATCTAAGATCAGGACTGTACGGGTAGTTATCAGGACTAGTAGGTTTAGTACTGTGTAGTTATCTGCTTTTAATTACCTAGAAAATCGTGTGCAACTGCAATAAAAGATAAGCACAAATAAACATAAAAATTAAAATTTGCCCGGACGACCCTACAAGATTGTAACCCAGAGATTCAAATTTTGACCGCAGCCTGTCCGAGTAAAAGACTTTGATGACGAACGTGATTGACACCGGGCGCTTTTGTAAACGACAGATCGCGACACTTCAATCTTAGTTATACGTATAATTTTCTATAAAAACAAAAAAAATCTAAAACAGCAATAATTTGGTATTTCAAAAAGTGTCCCCAACTATAATGCCTCGTGCCTCCTTTGTTTTGCGGGGAGTCAGGAAGAAAAATAGTAACAATAATAATAAAAGTAAGTCCATCAGCCCTGTGGTAACAATTGGCAAACAAGAAATAAAGTTCCTGCATTTTTACCAGTTAGAATAAGGTTGCTACATTGTCAAACTTACTAAGCTTGACTCATATAGGCCTGCTTTGAAATTTTGGGGTTTATTTTTTGGAAGAAAACATTCAAAGCGGATGCGCAAGCGAAGTTTGTCATCTAGCGATGCGACAGTGACGTTGTTTGTTCAGAGTCTCGTAGTCTTTCCCATTCTCTTACCAAGACTTCACCGTCCATTCCATAGTCGGAAAGCTTTTTATCTGCTGTGGATACCAGGACGCTCTTATCTTCCACGCAAGAACTTGTTTTAAAACTTTTATAAAATTGCATCCCTCCAGATCATTCTCTTTTTACACCAGTCGGAAACACTGTATCCGATCTTTTGCCTTCAAACATTAAATCGTTATAGTATTTTCCAACATCTTTCTTTCTCGCTATGGCTTTTTGTTCGTGTATCTCGATTTATTCACTCAATTTATTCATCATATCACTCAATTCACTCGAATTATTTCTGATCATGTTTGCAATGTCTTTGATTTTGTCAAACTTATTTTTACAGAGATAAATCGAGGTTTTATCTGATAAATACAGTATATATGGTTTATCTTTGAGAAAGTCAAAGACGTTTTTTTAAACATAAATTAGCCTATACTTGATTGCCAGGCGGTAAATTAGGGTCGCCTCTTAGCAGTAGCAGATGGTTGGGGGTTAAAGGCTCCTCTTCAGAATCATGGAGCATCAATGGGACCAAAGGTCTAGAATTTAAAATCCCCCCCACCTCAGTCATTAAAGTTACTAAACCTTGTTCGGTCAATGTCTGCATCTGAGTTAAAGCATTTAAAATTCTGCGTACTGAGCGTATCATTCGCTCCCATGCGCCACCCAAGTGACTTGCATAGGGAGGATTAAAGCGCCATTTAATTTTTAACTGAAGGCAGAAATTATTCAATTTTGATTGTTGTAGACTTTGCAGTGATTCGCAAAATACGTTCGGCGCCTACAAAGTTAGTGCCATTGTCACTGAAAATCTCATCAGGTTGACCCTTTCTGGCTATAAATCTTCTCAGTGCATTTATAAAGAAGTCTGTAGATAGGTCACTAGCCACCTCGATGTGCACTGCTCTTGTTGCACTGCTCTTTGTTGCTCTTGTTGCCACGTCAATGTGCATAGCATTGCTCAATGTGCAGCATGAAAATATGCATCCATATCTTTTAATCTGGCTTCTTTCCTGCTTAACCAAAAAAGGGCCATAGTAGTCAACGCCTACCTTATAGAAGGGTGGCTTGTCTGTTTGTACCCTACAGCGCGGAAGATCAGCTATCAGCTGCTTGCCTACCGAAGCATTGCGTCTTTTACATTTTATGCATAGACCTATAGAGTGGCAAACAACAGCTGCACCTTTGACAATCCAAAAGCATTGTCGTAACAAGGCCCAGGTATGACTGGTACCTGCGTGGCCGAGTTTATCGTGATGCTGTCTTATAACTAACTCAGTCTAATGAGAACATTGAAGCATAATTATCGGATGCTTCAATTCTGCGTCAATGTTAAGTTGTGTGAGCCAGCCACCTACCAGCGCTACTCCGTCAAGAAAAATAAGGTTAATCTTCCGCATGAATAAAGGCCATCTCTGTAAAGATATTTTCGTAAAAAATATGGAAAATGCTACCTCTGAGTGTATTTGACGAGTTCAATTTCTGCATTTTGCAAGTCCTCGACGGTAATCTGTTTAAGGATTTTCAAATTACAATCAAAATTGCTGTGATTCTGCAACAAGAATTTGTATGTCAAAATCCTGGCCGTCAGACGCTTTAGTTTGTATAAATTAGAGTAGTGATTGATGAGTCTATCTATTAAATTTAGTTCACCAGTAAAGCGAGATTCTAAAGCGGAACAAACAGTCTGCTCCTTAGCCGAAATAAATTCTTCGGGCTGAGTTAGGTTTGACAACTTATTTGTAGGCCACTCGGAGCGGGGCTTTGTCAAAAACTCTGGTCCTTCAAACCATTTTTTCATTTCGCTAGAGTTAGCTCGTATGCCACGAGAAGCAAGATCAGCAGGATTCAAATTCGACGGCACATGGCGCCAACAATCAAGTACAGTATTTTGTTCAATGATTGCTAAACGATTGGTCACAAACACAGGAAAGCGTTTGGTATTGTTTTTTATGCAATGAAGTATGGCTGTAGAGTCGGTCCAGAAAATTAAGACCACAGGTAGATATAACTCCGCCTTCAATAAGCAAGATAAGCGTGTGGCTAGCGGCAGTTAACTCTAATTTGGTTATTGGCACAGACTTAATTGGAGCCAATCTAGTTTTTCCCAAAAGAAACGAACTAAGGGACAAAATTTTTTGTATCAATTATGCGAAGATACGAACATGCGCCGTACGCAAACAAAGATGCGTCGGCAAAACAGTAAATCTCATAGCTAGCAGCAGCTACTTGGGTAAAACACCGGGGAATCCTAAGCTCACTCAAATAAGGCAATTCCTCGAGCCAGCGAGACCACCTAACTCATACTTCTTTGCTGATAACGCTATCCCAACTAGCTTTCTGTTTGCACAAATCTTGAAGCAATAATTTTGCCTATATAAGTACTGGCGCGACAAATCCCAGGGGGTCGTAAACACTTGCTGTCATGGAAAGTAACCCTCGTCTTGTGAAAGGTTTTTTGTTGACACGAATGTCGAAAGTAAAGTAATCGCCTTTTATGTGCCATTAAATGCCCATGACCTTTTCCTTCACACCGTTATCTAACATAAACTGGCCTAAATTTGATCTTTCTATTTCGGAGATAGATTCCAACATTTTATCATTCTTAGAAATCCATTTCGTCAAGTGAAAACCGCGTCGGGTCAAAAGTTCTGTGAGTTTTTGTTGCATTGTGACCGCTTCCTTAACTGTTGAAACTGAAACCAAGCAGTCGTCAACGTAGAAATTATGTATAAAGCACGGCTCCTGATATCATAGATGGATATAAATGATCAAAATTCACGAGCGGTCTGCTTCAAACAGAAATTGGCACAACTTTGAGATGAGGTTGCACCAAAGAGAAGTACCACCATTTCATAAACCATATAGGTCTCCTTTGGTCCACCATAAAAATCTGAGCGCGTTTTGGTCTCGGGGGTTTACCTTAATTTGATGAAACATTGCCTTTACGTCCGCTACTAAGGCGACTTTATTCTTTCTGAAGCGAGTAAGAACACCAACCAAACTATTGACCAAATCTGGACCTTTCATTAGTTTGTCGTTTAAAGAAGTTCTATTAAATTTCGCCGCACAATCGAAAACTACTAAGCTTTCCAGGCTTACTCTGATTAACTACGGGATGATGGGGAAGGTACCAGATAGTGGATGCATTTTGAATATCTTCTTCAGTAATTTCTTGGGCATATCCTTCTCTTAAGTATGACTCGATCGCTTCTGTGTATGCCTTTCTCAACTTCTCGTCTTTAAACAATCGGTTCTTCAGATTAAACAGTCGTTTTCTAGCTAAAGGTAAATTATCTGGAAGCTGCTTCTGACATTCGTCTTTTCACAACAATGGCAGTTGGTAATGTCCTCCGTCAAGGGATAAACTAGATTCCATTACGTCGTAAGCTGCTCTGTCCTCCTTTGAGTTTGAAACGTTCAATATTGATGTACCCCTTTCAAAATCTGACTTCCACTAGCGTTTAGTTGCTTGTAGCAGCTCATCATCTTTACAACTTAGAAAGTTAACATGAAGGTTTGCTTGGGAAGAAAGCGTCATTGAGGGACCTAATAGCGACCAACCTAAAGAGGTTTCGATAGCGTAAGATTTGCCTTTTGGACCTTTTCGTATATTTGCTACACAAAACATTTCTGGAACGTCAGCACCTATTAACATTTGAATCGAAGCGCCTGGTATAGTGTCAAGTTTTATCTCCATAAGATGTTGAAATTGAGACAGTTCTCTTTTAGACGGGATAGAGTTAGGTTGGCGAGAAATACTTTAAATGGAATGTACATTGGTTAGAGCAAACGAGTTATCGTTATTAGGGACAGATACTTCTAAGTCGCACAATATAATTTTGTAGACTTTGGAAGACCCATTTATAGTTTTAATCTGAATGCTGGTTTCAGGACCGTTAAGGTTTAATGTCTTAACCAGGTTTTCGTCGCAAAAGGTGTGGGTAGAACCTTGGTCTAGAAATGCGTAAGTCAAAATACTTTTATTTTTGTGAGCTACGCGGATTGGAACAACGCATAGGTAGATAGCTCCAGAAGAACTCTCAGTACAAATTTTATTGCTAACTAAAGCTCTAGAAACGTTAGTATTTTCAATCGTATCGGAGGTCAATGTGGATTTTTCGCGGGTATGAAGTTTTTTGCTATCGATAGATCGATGAAGGAAGGTGTGGTAAAATGCTCCAGAACAGCCATCGACCCCACAAGTATTCGTCCTTTTGCATGCTGGTGTCCGATGCTTAGAACTCAGGCACTTGTGACATAACTTCGTTGATTTTACGAATTTATAACGTTCATTTAAAGATAAGTCTAAGAAACTGGCACAATTTAACAACTTATGTCTTGTATCTTTGCAGTACCAACAAGATCATAAACCCGCCTTTTTATTTTCTTCCTTCAAGAACGCTACGGTTGCTTTAGAGCTAAAAGGCTTGGACTTGGGGTTAGATTTATCATTCAAAGTTCTGAGGCCGAACAAAGAATTAGCAACGTCAGATTCTTGTTTCACGAACTCAACTAAATTGGAGAATTCCGCTACAAGGCTCCTAGTTTTTTCCATCTATACTGACCTTTTCACCCATCGCCCTCGTAAATTATAAGGTAACTTTCCTACCAAGGCGGTTAGAGTATCTAAAGTATCTAGATATCTGGAAATGTCTTTTGTTATCACTAGGGTCTTCTCTAGTAGTTCGCTAAAGGATTTTAATTGTCGAGTTGCACCGCTTTTAATTACTGAAAACTCTTAAGTTTTTGGTGGCAAGCGTTGGATATGTTCCATGGCGATCCGTACTCCCTAACAAGTTTTTCGTTTGGCCTGTTGGTAGCATGCTTCATGGCCGGCTAAATGGTTTATTTAGACCTGTATATCCTCGTTGCATTGCTGAAGCAACAGGCAAAACAGAGTTTGTTCATCATGAACCCTTGGCTCAAGGTGTGTTTTAAAGTTATTAAGAAATGACTTGAATTCGAGAGGATTCCCGTTAAACTTAGGAAATTCAGGTCTAGGCAAAAACATACTATCATAATCGACGTTGTAAAGCCACGGTTGATAGGGCGTATTGATAAATGAAGAATAAGATCGGGTAGGAAGATGTTGCGGGGCATCTAAAGGTGGACGAGAATCACCTTCGTTCAAGGGCGCTGACCCCCTGATTCGCCTCGTATCGCGAACGGCTAGTATTGGAGGTTGATACGCTGTTTGACCAAAAGTGACCCCCTTAGTAGCCGTGGAAGATGTTGAAAATTGAGTTCCTACACTACTTGGAGTTAATAAAGTTAAAGGATTTGAATTAGAAGAGGAGGGACCGCAGAATTTGTTACTTTCTGCGTCTTCCCACACTTTACACTCTAACTCGGCTAGAGCTATTTTGCGTAGAGCCTCCTTTTGTTGCAGCTCCGTTTCTAGTTGTGACTTACGCTGTTGCTCTTTCGTTTCTAGTCGTAACTTACGCTGTTGTTCTTCCACTTCTAGTCCTAACTTACGCTGTTGCTCTTCCACTTCTAGTCCTAACTTACGCTGTTGCTCTTCCGCCCGTTCTCGCGTGTGGTTAGCTTGTGATTGCGCCGATTTAAGATTAAGAGTGGCTTGAAGTCGCCTAACCGTGAGAGAAGAAGACTGAGCTTCTACTAGATTTCGTCGAGCTAATGGGCGCGGCTTTAAAACGGGTAAAATCCTTATTAGAACCCATAGTCCCTGTGCGAGTGAACCAGTCACTTATTCGCTCGTCAAACTCGCGTTTATTAGTTGCGACATCAGCTATGGTTCGCGCAGGTGTCATATTGCTTGACATTAGTTTCATTAATTCCTTGTATGAATCTTCTACTTTAGCAACGCTTTCGTTCAGCGACTTGATTACCGGGTTACGTAACGACATTAATTTTTCCGCGGCTAAATAATTATCGTTCAGTATGGATCGCAAGCTTTCGATAGCATTTTCTACATCGTCTTGAAGCGGGTTAATCTCGGGAGTATTAGACTCCATACGTAATAAATATTCAAACAAATATAAATCGACACAATATATAATTAACGATAGTAGATTAGTTAATTTAAAGTCTCAACACTTTTCGTGCTCTATATTGGAGCGGATAAATTTAAATATTCAAATACCGTTTTCCTGGCTGTCTTCCAACTTCTTAAGAATTTTCTTCAAGACTTGAATTCGGATGCTTCCGTTGACACCACAGACAAATGAAACAGATATAACTCTGCTTCTTGCAATATGTTCAAAGTTCTTATTCAAAGCAAAGAATTTATCAAAGTTATTATCAAATAGAATTATCTTATTTGAATCGAGTCGATAATCGAAGCAATAAATATCAAATTTGTTAAATTCTCCCAAATTCGTTATAACTCGTGTTAGTTCGGTACAAGAAATGAATTAAACTTAATCAAAGAATACTAATTTATTCCAGTCTTTACGCTTATTTAAATAGAATATACCAAATTTAGATTATAAAGAATTTGTTCCACACCGAACTTCTGCCAATAGGCTATTCAATTTCCAAAAGGATATAGGAGAAAGCGGCTAGCAGGCTCTTCAACTTACCTTTTTCTGCAAAGGCAAAACCAAAAAAAGAAAGCTGCCTCGTGTGCTAACTGTTACCATAAAAGAGATCGCCATAGGGAAGGCAACAGCAGCGCGCACTAATCATCAGGCACCACGTGTAAACTTTAATTAGCGCGTGAAGACAGATTTGGTTCGCGTCTTGGCGACGCTACACATTACATACTCTTATTATAATTATCATAAATTTTGAACAAAAAAATTTTTTTTAACAATTTCCCAATAATTTTTTAATTATTATAGCTCTTTTTAATTTATAAGTTTTTTGTAGCCAGAGTTTTTATGGCACTAGTCTTTTTTTGGTATTAGGTCTTTGTGGTCTAGTTTTTTTGTAGCTAGCTCTTTTGTAGCCCCAACTCTTTTAAACTACTGTAGCTCTTTTGTGATAGCTAGTTTTTTTACGACCAGCTCTTATGAAGGAACATGCTTTTTTTAGCATGGCTTTATTGACATCTACAGACATCAAATTTTTAAAAACGAGAATCACACAGCAAAAAATTGAATATAAATCATAACTAAAAAGACTATTAAGACAAAAGGTTTAAATAACAAGCTTCAACACTTTCATCATATTCAAAAAGAATAAATTGAAATAGGTTTATTTTAAACTGCTGAGTAATGATACAAGTAGGTTATATTTTAAATATTTCCACTGGATAATATTTAAATTATATAGTAATGAATGCAGATAGCAATATAAGAATCAATTCTTTTTTTTGGTTTTTGTTTTGGCACCATTTTCGCCATACATTTACGGTCGATGTAATGATCAGAATTCTATTTTTGTCGCAAAAAAAGTTTAAGTCGGGCTTTGAAATGTTTTGTTAAGTTTAGCCAAAATAAGCAAACTAGTTTTCATACCAATTGTGAATTTTTCAACTATTTATAATTTAAAAAAACAATTGAAAAATTAGTAGTAAAAAAACAGGAAACAATGTTTTAGTTGAAATGTCCGAAAGTTATTCATTTACAAATACCAACAAAACTATAGTAAACTTAATTTTCTTTTAATAACAATTTTTTTTATTTTCTTGAGTTTGTTTCTTGGAAAGTTATTTGAAGTTTTACCGGGAGTTTTTTTAAGTTAAATCGTACTAGGCTTATAAGAGAGCCCTTTTTAAAATACTCATAAATTGAAGTTTATTGATTTAGCAACAAAAAAACTTAGACCAAAAACATTTAAAGCTTACAAATGCAAGTTATTTATAGCCTGTCTTTTTGCAAAATTACAATCAAAATTACAATCGAAAAGTTGACAATTCCTTGTTTAAGAAACAAACTGCGCAATGAAAAGCCACGTTGATAAAAATTTAGCATCGGTCTCTGGCAAAAAACTGCTCAAAAATAATTGATTTATCTTTGTTATCGCACAAACACTAAAATGCTTGAATTGATATCATTAAGGGATTTTCCGGTTTTAGACGGAGCATTTTGTGATCCTGGATCCCCCCGGTTCCCTTTCCATCCTGAAAATATTTATTTAAAAAAAATTTTGGACGTGAAAATATTGGAACTTCAAACAGCAAAATTTCAATTACCCAAATTATCTAATAGTGAGTAAACTATGAGACTTAATTATTTACTGTAGCAACTTTCTATACCACAGATTAATATAGCTACTACAGTAATTAGCTTATCAATCATAAAATAATTTAATAAAACTAAGTTTTTCAGACTAAAGTATATCCAAAAAATATTTAATGCAAACAATTTTGTTTAAAGATTTGCTTTTTGTTTTTTCACTCATAGTTTTGCGTCTTTAAATTTGTGTTTATTATGTATCTTTCATGAAAACGTTTCCTTTTCTGAAAAAAAGCGTAAAACTAACTAAAGCTGAAAAAAATTTAGCAACCCTTCTATATAACCAGTAATGAATTTAGTACGGTGGGAATAGAGCGCCCGCACCGGGGCCCCTTAACAAAGGTCAAAAAGTGGCCTTCCCTAAACAAAATACTGTTTTATTTTTTCGTAGTAGCACAATCACGGTGGCTCCCCTGTCTGCACCTTAATTTAAGGACGAAAGCACGGATAATATATTCGTTGAAAGTTTCGGCCTTTTTTTCCGAATCACTATATTTTGGGGGCAAAATAACTTGAAAAGTGCCTTATTCTTGCACCGCCCCCCTTTTGTAAGGCCACCACTATATAGAACACGGTCAACAACTGTCAATAAAACATTTGTTCAGGATGCGGTTATTCTCATTTTATTTTATCTGAAGAGGTTTTATAGAGAGCTAAAAACGTTTACTTCGGCTTCTTCTTGCTATGGGTTTGTCTGCATATCGTTCAAATGACTGGAGACTTTTTATTGATAGCTCAAAAAGAAGCCTTAAGTGTGTCCTGCTCCATAATGGTAACCAGTATGGATCCATCCCTATTGGACACTCTGTCACTCTGAAGAAAAACTACGAAAATATCAAGGTTGTTCTTGAAAGACTGAAGTACTGCGTTCATCAGTGGTTGATATGTGTGGATTTAAAAATGATGAATTTCCTATTAGGGCAACAAGGAGATCATACCACATATCCTTGCTTTTTATGCTACTGGGATAGTAGAGCCAACGAAGAGCATTGGGTAAGAAAAGAATGGCCACCAAGGAATACAATAAAACCTGGAGAAAAGAATATCGTCGATAACCCCTTGGTTGATCGGAAAAACATCATTTTGCCGCCACTACACATCAAACTTGGACTAATGAAGCAATTTATCAAAGCACTTGATTGTTCTGGAGAGTGTTTTGGGTACATTTGCTCAAACTTTCCTGCCCTTAGCTATGAGAAGAAAAAAGCAGGAATATTTGATGGGCCTCAGATCAGAACGTTGCTCAGGGACCAGTATTTCGTGACTACAATGACTGTCGTTGAGGCTCGAGGTTGGAAAGCATTTTCTAAAGTGGTCCATAACTTCCTTGGTAATAAGAGAGCTGACAATTATATAGTTGGTGGAGGAGCTTCTTCTCAACCTACAAGACCTTGGGTGCCGAATGAGCATTAAAGTGCATTACTTGCACAGCCACCTCAGCGAATTTCCCGCGAATCTTGGCGACGTTAGGGAGGAGCAAGGAGAGCGTTTCTATCAGGATGTCAAAGTGATGGAAGAACGTTATCAAAGTTGATGGAACTGCAACATGATGGCAGACTACTGCTGGAGTTTGATGAGAGATGTCCCTTACGCAGTTCATAAAAGATTAGCAACAAAAAAAATTTTTTTGATGCCATAATGTGATTTGGTTTCTGCTAAACGATGCCTTGGATTTGTGTACAGTCGTACTGATTGTTGCGATGTGACAGTGTTACTTTTTTGCATATATTTTTTGCTTGGTTTTGCTTAAACCTGCTAATGTAATTTTGTGAGAATGACACAAAACAAAAAAACTTAGATTTTCTTTGATGTCGTACCTGTGCTGAGCATAATGCTCCAGATTGTGTATTATTAATATATTTCACGTATTTACTATTTATATATGATGTGGTCAATAATACACAAACACGCTTTAAGATTACAAATAGCTTTGAAAAGTCATTTTAAAGGAGATGCTGCCTTCCATTGTAAACATTATTCCACTTAAGGGCACTTAAACGCAACATAAATTTTTTAATTTTTGGCAAAATTAGCAATTTTTTAAAAAATTAAGTTCTCATACCTCAAAAACGTGATGTGATGAGCAAAAACTAACACCAAATTTGGATTCAGCGCCCCCAAATTACCCAAAATCAGTTGAAAAAGTCCATGCAAGAAAAATCGTGTTGACTAGTGTAATGAGCTTAATTTTTGAGTTTATAAAAGGCTAAAATGTTCTATCAAACCTTTCGCTTCGGGAAAACCGACTCAGTCGGCTTCCTGTTTTGCATCGCGTGCGTAGCATGCAAATTAGTGCGGTGCTACGCTTCAGCGCAAAGGATTAGCGACTGCAAACGATTGGCTGCACGTAGAAAATCTTCTTTTATCGTGCGATTATTTAGTTCTCTGGCTTTTTCGCTTCAATTGGATCACGTGACTTATATATAGCCGCGTGCAAATATATGACTTATATATGATAGCCGCGTGCAAACACACACAATTTCGCCGAGATCACTCGCGTGCGCAAAAATATGCGAATATTAAAATCTTTATTCATGCTCTTCTGGTAAAATCTGAGTTAAATTGCTGTTAATTCTTTACTAAAAAGTAAAAACAATAATAAAAATTCAACATTTCGGTGTACTATGATTCAGTAAACCTTCATCAGGAGATTCAGCAAAATACAAATATCATCTGCAATAAAACCATAGTGGTGCAAAAAAAAAGAAAAAATAATAATAAAAGATTATATAAGAAGAAGATTTTTGGAGTCCTTTTTTATTCATTTTAATAATGATGCTTTTAATGATAAAACCAATTGTTGTTTTCCAACTGCTTATTATAATTAAAAATTTTAAATCCGTTAGATGTCGTTTTAGATCACAAATGTACTTTTAATATTTTTTTTTCTTTTTTTTTGCACCACTATGGTTTATTGCAGATGATATTTGTATTTTGCTTAATCTCCTGATGAAGGTTTACTGAATCATAGTACACAGAAACGTTGAGTTTTTATTATTGTTTTTACTTTTTAATAAACAATTAACAGCAATTTAACTCAGATTTTACCAAAAGAGCATGAATAAAGATTTTAATAATATACCTGGTATCAAGAAAAGCGAAATACGCGAATATGTCGATCGCTTTTTTTCAAATAAGTCATTCTTTTCTTCTCTTTTTGAAAAACTTTTTTTCCAATGTAAAGTTTAGATCTTTAGCTACTGTTAGCGACTAAAAAAGTTAAAATATTTTGCCACACTGTTACACAAGAAGAAAAAAAGACAATTTTTGAATAAAAACTAGGGTCAATACTTTTATTTATTACTAACTCATTTTTTATTCAATTTTTATAAATTGCATATCATTTTAATTACAAAGAAACAAGCTTTTAAATGATATAAACTTTAAATTGCTCCTTAAACAAATACAATCGGAACTAATTAATAAACTTAGAGAAAATTTTTGTGTTGTTCGGTACCGAAAAAATACGCGGAGCGAAAGAGTTCTTTGCTTTTTAAAAGTTGTTTTTGTAATTTTTTGATTGTCTATAAACTGCAACAATAATTTCTTCTATTTTTTTGACATGGCTTCAATGTCCTGCCAAAAACGTTGAAGTTTTTTTTTTATTTCTTTTACTTTACTTTCGATTATTGTGTTTTTTACAATGTTACAACAATTAAAAATATATTCAGTATTGTTCTGATAGCCATCTGCTCTTGGTTTAATCAGATCATTAATTGTATAAAAGGTTGAGCTGTTAGTTTATTTGAGATATATTAAGTACTTCTAAAAAGGTAGATTAAAGATGCAAACGTTTAAGCAGACATACGATAAGCTTAAAAAGTGACAAAAGAATTATGTTTTTGTTTGAATACGGAGAGCAATTTAAAACAATAGTACCTTCAAATGATTTACAATCAAAGACCTGTATCCCTTAAGAGCGTTGGCGAGATTATTCTTTGCTTGCTTATTGATTTTTTTATTTCTTTCAGTGCTTAAGCGTAGAAACATAAATAAAGAAACAAAGAATAATTCCGCCAACGCTCATAGTGGAAACGGACCAAAATAACCAAAAATGCTCCGAAACACAAACCTGCATAATCTCCACATTGCCGCAGATCTCTCCCGGCCGTACTCGCCCCCCCAATACACATCTGCTCAGGGTTATCCGAGTTTACTCTGTCGAAGCAAATGATTTTGATTGAAGTCTTTTTAATGAAGTTAAGGAATTTTTTGAACTGAACAATAAGAAAAAGTGCGATTGCTTAAAGTTTGAGACCCATTTCCACCAAGAGCGTTGGCAGGATTATTGTTTGTTTATTTATTTTTTTTACTTTTATCAGTGCTTAAGCGTAATAAATTTAATAAGCAAACAAAGAATAATCCACCAACTCTCGTAGCAAAAACGGGTCTTAATGGTTTCACTATTTTTTTCATTGCAGGTAAAAGACCGTATTTCGTGCAAACAGCGATGGAGTTTTTTTACTTGCTTTAAAATCCAGTGTTTTTTGTTGCAATTTGGTGGTTAAAGTTGACTGTTGAGGGTAAATCTTTCTTTGCAACGTCATAATCTTCGAGATTGTGAGAATTTTATTAATTTTTTATTTTATCTCTATATTTATCTTCCTGACTCGCAGGAAAGCGACCGAGGCACTAATACGTAGGGTAGGCAATTACCCCGACCTGCTTCCGGAGATGCCAAAATATTGCTGTCGGCTAAAAATTTTTTACTTTGGTTTTACAGGTTTATGGAGATACGTCTGAAACTTAGAATTGCTTGCCAACACCACTAAACAGGGGAAAGTGCCGTAAAGTGTCTTTTTCAAGGACACAACAGAATGGCGCGAGTAGGTTTTGAACCGAGACCATGTTATCACAATCACGGTGCTTTAACCACTCAACCAGCTGCCGGCAATGAAAACAAAAAAACTACTGATAAAATTATTTTGTTCTGCAAGTTGTAACAATAAACTTATTGTTTTTCGAAACCCTTTTGTCCTCACTCAATATCATTACTTACAAATTATTTTAAGTTCAGATGTTGTGTCCAATTTAATTTACTATAAGAATAAAAATTAATTTTTAAAGTAATGTTGAAAAACGGGAATAAACAAATTTCATTAAAGATTTAAACACTTCAGCCTTTTTAGGGCTGCTTTATTTCATAAATAGGTCAAAATAAACATAATATGTTGTTTAATTATACCAACTTAAAGCCACATTGTATTTCCCGTAAGTCATCCAATTATAAATTTTTTGTAAATTTTTTGATATAGTACGGTGTTTGATTTCCAATAAAAGTTACTTAATCGTGACCTAGTCGGACCAGACCAGTGGTTTTAACTTTTTTATTTACGGACCCCTTTCAAAAATTTTCAAGCTTAGGAAATCTAAATTTTTAAGACTGACTCTGACAAATTATTTTCAAAGTTTTTTAAAATCTGTCCAACTTTAAGTGCACTTGCGCATTCTCATGCAAGCCTTTTTACGCGTCCCAAGCGGTCCGTGGACCTCTGATTGGAAACCACTGGATTAGACAATAAAATATCTAAACAGGTATCTATTTGACGAAGCAATGGCCATGTGCGTTGCGATACGAATAGCAACGCACATCAGAATTCCTAGTCTTTCGATTGCATCGTGCCTGAAAAAAGCACGCACTGATGCCATTAGAAAGATTTTTTGTTGTCTTTGTTTGATATTTAGCAAGTAATTACTGTAGTACTTAATATTAATGAATAGTAAGACATTGAAAACCATTAAAATCAAATTAAGTGTATTCTCTTTTAACTGGTTATGCAAAATCTAGTCAAATGACGAGCACTCAATTGATAAGGATTTGCTGGCTACTTTAAAAATTTTTAAGAAAATTTCAAGAAATTGACCAAAACAATCTTAAAAACTGTTTTTTGCTGGTCCGTTTAAAAATTTGACTAAAATTTTTTTTATATTTTAGCTTTGTGTTGCTCTTATATTTTTCTATAGATGACTTAGCTTACTTTATTTTGGGCAAGGTATGAGTTTGATTCCTGTCTCAACCAAACCTGACACAATTTTTGCAAGCAACTTGTCAACGCTGCGACAATTTCGCTCAAGAAACTAAGTTGCCCTATTTTCGGTAAGGTCAAGGAAAATTTGAGACAAGCTTGGTTTTTAAAGCGGTTACAATTTAAACCTTGATTTAAATCTGTGTTTTACTTAAATTTTCTGTTTTTGCAGAATCAGCCTATGCATACCTATCGAATCGGTCGTTTAAAAAAATTAATAATTAGTGGATGATTTTGACAATAGATTAAAATTTTTTTTAATTTTTAGGGTGTTTCCGTGTTGTCCTCATTGCAAAAAAGCAAGAACAAAATCAATTGAGATCAATATGACAAGATGATGCAAGCCTGAATTAAATTAATTTTACAGCAGCAGCAAAAATCAAGAGAAGTATAGAAAACAATATTTTGGTTTTTGCTCTTAGGTTGAATTATATATTGAAAACACAATTGCAAACTTTAAGAAAAGTGAATCGAAAAATTTTCGATGAAGTGAGGCGCTTTGGAAAATAATTTTAAAATTACCCCGCGAATTTTAATTTACAGGATTTCATTTTAATATTGATACAAAAAATGTTTCATAATACAGTTTTTTTGAAATTAAAATGAAACAAATTTTTTAATTTGTATTAAAAAACAAACAGAACTTACGAAACCCCAGGACAAAGAGCGTTTGGCAATCCTACGGAATTAAAAGCCCGAAACTGAATAAATCCCGGTTTCACGTTGTTCCGGTGAGAAGTAGGTATTCCGTCCAATATTGTTTTGTTGTTCCCTTTATAAAAGCTAACTGGTTCCGCTTTATGGGGCACTGTTACCTTGAAGACAAAATCCTCTGGCAAAAAACAAAAACCAGGGTCTCAAAAACGGTAGAAGCACTGAAATACGCAATTACAGCAAAGTAATTTTTTTATATTTTATCAGTAAATGTGTCAGTAAGTCTGAGTTGAAACATATTTGTCTTTTTTATGATGGATGTTTTGATATGAGTATTCTCGTAGTTTAAGTACTCAGAAAGTATTTTGAATTTTGCTGTCCGTTCTGTCAAAGAAAAACTTGCATTTACTACCATTTTGTCGGGGCCAACTTCCGTAAATATAGCTGAACAAAGAATATATTGTATGTGACAAATTTGTCATAATAACAATTTATCTAAATATGTCTCTATGACTATAATTCAACTTAGGAAACAATTAATGAAACTTTGTAGTGACAACGGTGTCCATTTGTTAAATCAGCATTAAAATAAAAAAAAATAATAAAAAAAACTGAAGCAGCAAAGGAGTTTAAATTAAACAAAACAGTTAGAATTATGAAAAGAATCCATCAAGAAAATAAAGAGTTGTAGAAAACAAAAAACAGCAGAATTAACATTGATAAACAATAGAAAAATCAATGAAAAGAGACAAAGACGCTCCACTTTATACAATTTACTCTTACTTATTCATCAAAAACATAGCAACAGTGAGTCATTCATTAATTTTTTTAACAACATTTAATTACTTTTTAAAGCAGCGTGGTCAAGTGGCAGTTTTTCAGTTGATCTAGTTTTAAAGCGCAGTGATCGTGATCGGCATGATCTCCGTTCAAAACCTACACGCGCCATTCTGTTGTGTCCTTGGGAAAGACTCTCTA
Source organism: Diplosoma virens (assembly GCA_963680785.1). NCBI lineage: Eukaryota > Metazoa > Chordata > Ascidiacea > Aplousobranchia > Didemnidae > Diplosoma > Diplosoma virens. The sequence continues at coordinate 23,164,734 of OY796889.1, forward strand.
CGGCACTTTCCTCTGCTTGACGGTCTTGGCAAGCAGTTCTAAATTTCAGCCATATCTTTATAAAATTAAAAATCCGAAATCCAAATTTCGTTGTTTTAATCGGATAACATTATCTTGTCAGCTCCGGAAGCAGATCGAGGTAGTTGTTTTCACTATGTATTAGCGCCTCCGTCGCTTTCCTGCAAGTCAGGAGAATAAATACAGAGATAAAATAAAATGAAAATGAAATTAACAAAGTACTTAGGACATTTCATAAAACGGCATAGGCTACTACGTGATTTCTATGACATCATCGTTAGACCTAAATGTCATAACGATCCATCTTATGCGGAAACGTTTTTGGCACACCATGGCTTTCTTTTACGAAGAAATCCAAATTTTTTTATACTGGTGTAAGATCAAATTTTAAAAAGTTTTAGGATTCTCCATCGAAACAATGTGTTTGGGTTCGATTCCGGTTCCAATGATACCGAGAATTTGCTGAAAATTGATATTTCAGTCATTTTCTTCAAAGATTTGGAGTCAAACGGATTCCATAGAGCCGTTTGTGTTTATGCCTATGGGTCGTGAGTCCTGGATCACGTAATCAATACCCCGCAGTCGAGAAACTTTCGCTGGATTTTATAAAAAACATTATTGCCACTTACTTGCTGCTTGCATGTAACTTCTCAGCACGGTTTCGATTTCACTTTGCCTCACAATTAATCCGTTCGCCCTAAAAAAATAAGGTTTAGCACGAGGAATGCAGTGATTTTACCACTGTTTTATTGTGTTTACAGAAAAAATACTTTTTCATTGGACTTTAATAGGTGTGACGTTAGACCATGAAAATCATCGTTATTATCATTTATTTTTTCTCATGATCCGGGGAGACTTAAAGCAACAACCAAAGCGATATCTCCGACATGATTTCGGAAATGTCAAGATATCACTGTCCGGTTAAAGATTTTTAGTTTTTTGTTTTTGTGATATGGCTGTAAAGTAAGAGTGAACTTGCTAGGATGCCAAGGTTTGAAAATGCCGTAGAGTTTCTTTCCAAACAACTGAAAGATATGACGAAGGAAGAAGTTGAACCATGTATATGTGCATTTATTTGTTTTATTTATTTTATTTTATCTCTATATTTATCCTCCTGACTCGCAGGAAAGCGACGGAGGCGCTAATACATAGGGTAGGCAATTACCCCGACCTGCTTCCGGACATGCCAAGATATTGCTGTCCGCTTGTAATAGAGATATGACTGTAATTTAGAACTGCTTGTCAGGACCACCAAGCAGGGGAATGTGCCGTAAATTGTCTTTCCCAAGGACACAACAGAATGGCGCGAGTGGGTTTTGAACCGAGACCGTGTTGGTCACGAGGCCGGCGCTCTAACCACTCGACCACGCTGTCGACTATACAAGTCGACTATTATGCATTAGTACATGGCGACCGCATTACAATCGAAATTAAAACAGCTTCTTTTTGACCACAAAAAAAATGCTATGCGTCCAATGCATATTAGGTAACATAGGACCCACAGGTTTACTAGAAGAAATAAAAAATAGCTTAAACACAAGAAGCTACCGAATTGCTATATAACAGGTAATTGCGGCAATCATTTCAACAGTTGAAAAGTTAAAAGATGGAGAAGTTGGTTAATACCGATCAGCATTATATAATTAAATTGACAAGTGTCCTCTAACAGTAGTCAATCAGTTTTACTTTTTTTTCACTTCATCTCTGTATTAATCCTCCGTAGTCGCAGGAAAGCGACGGAGGCGCTAATACATAGGGCAAGAAATTACCCCCACCTGCTTAAGAAAATGCTAAGATATTGTTGTCCGGTTGAAATTTTTTATTTTGGTTTTTCAGTTTTAGCGAGATGTGGCTGAAATTTAGAACTGATTGCCAAGACTACCAAGCAGGAAATAGTGCCATTACGTTCTTTTCCAAGGACACAACAGAATAGCGCGAAAAGGTTCAAAGCCGAAACCATGTCGATTATTTTGAAAAAGAATATATTCTTTTCATCCATATTCTAATTATAAGAAGCAATATATTTTTAAAATAACAAATACTAAAAAAGAACAAAACCATGAACATTTGCGTACTTTGACAGCAAAGTATATCCAACCAAGATGTTTGACGGTCCGCCGGTAAAACGAACAATATTAGAAGCGACACGGGTTTGGTTTTGCCAACCTATTCGCAGGATAGCGTTGGGATGTATTGACGACCACTGCAACAAGGCAAAATACGAATATAATAAAGTTGAAAACTGCTGAATAAGCTTGTTAATTTGTTGTGATGCCATTTTAAAGAAAATCACGTTTGTTTTTTTGGCATTAAAAATTTTCAAGTAAGTAATCTTGCACTGTAGTTTAAACTACAGTTTCTAAAAAATTGCTTTTAAATTTGTTCTTTTAATTAACCTAAAAGAATAAAACTAAACTAAAATTGTCAGGCCAAATTCATACAAATATTACCAAATAAAAAAACATAGATATAACTCTTATATATTTAACAATGAGCAAAAGTTCCTCGTAAACTGTTTCTATATTTTAGATTAGATAACTTTTTTTTTAAATCTTTTTCCGAAGGAATATACGTTTCACTAATATTTATTATTAGAGATAAAGCCGGGTTAGCTAAGCAGGTCATCTCCGTTCATATTTTCTAATAAAGCGCAAAAATTTTCATTTTAATCTCAGTCAAAGCCTCAGAGCTGAATGATTCAAAGCTCGGTTTCACTACGAGCGTGGAATGGAGTAGTGTTTGATTCTTTCAGTGATTTTTTTTTGCTTCGCTTAGAGCTTAAGCGGGGAAAGAAGTAAAGCAAAGTCAATAAAACAAACAAAGAATACTTTATTCCAGGCTCGTGGTGTAAACACAACCAATGAGATCATATCAAGACGAGAGAAAGAGCGTCAATACAACGTCGCAAACCCCATAGTGAACGCCTGTGGATTGACAATTTTTTAAGACAAATTGTTAAATGAGGCCCGCATTCATTGAGTTTGTTTTTGTTCGTAAAAAAACAACTGTTTCGTCCTTGCAAAACCGAGCGGCTTACTACTCATTAAAAGAATTTCTTTGAATTGTAATAAAATTGTTTTCAGTGCCAATTTGTCACGAGAGAACTAGCGTCTAGATTTATTGAATTCAAGCACTTGAAAACGATTTGATCTTTATTTAGCAGGAGAAAATGAGAAAAGGAAATAAAAGGTTCTTTACATTAATTACATCACAAACAACAATGAGAATCCAGAGAAAAAATCGCAGCAGCTTTAAAGGACTCTGGCAATGACAAACAATCGTTGCAATTTTGTTTGTTTTACCACCTGGTGCAGAATGATTTTGCTCCGTTTTCTAATTCTATTGTTTAAGAAATTAAATATTTTATTGCATAAGATGATGGCGTGCTGAGTTATCGTGATTATTGTGAGCGTTCTTTAAGGCTTACGCACTTTGTTCGAATAATTCAGGATACATGTTGTGCTTGCTCAAATATTACCTATAGGAGTACCGTGGTATTGAATTAAGTAGGCCTATGATGGTTCAAATCTTTCATTGTATGCGCGTAAATTGATTCTAGTTCAGTAATCGTGCCAGGTTATTACAACAACAAAATATCACAAACAAGCTGGTATACTCCATAAATAGCGATAATTAAAAAATGATCAACGACGCTTTTATATGGCATTCTTGTGGTCGTTATATGCTAAACTGTGTGCGCTTCCATGTTGGACTTACCGTTTGTCAGGTCAGATTTACAGTAGAAATCGATGTCAGAAAGATTATAAAAAAAGAATATATACAATTTTTATTTTTTAAAATCAATTTATGATTCAAAACAACCGAATAATTCTAAAATTAACGTCAGATTTAGCGTTTTTTCTATATAACAAAAAGCTTTGTACAAAAAATCGGTTTCTCCGACGGTTTTTCGGTCGAGCTGTTTTCAACGTTTGGGAAAAAGCAACACCACTCTGGTCTTCAGCACAACTTAAATATTTTAATGTTGACGATTTCTTACGTTTTCGAGGATTGTTCTTTGCTGGTGTTGAAATCTCCCCACGGGGGAGAGTGGTATTGTTTTTTGTCTCTTTTTTTTGAGCTCGTCAAGAAATTTTAATATGCAATTTTTTCCCTCAATTAAAAGTGTACATATCAGCATAGCTTGACTGCTACGTCTCTAGAATAACAAAAAACTGTCCAAAGTACAAGTTAAAACTACGGAAAGACCATCAGAAATAAAATGTACGGTTGAATTACTGGTAAAGCTGAAAGTTATAATATTTTTAGTCATTGTTATTTTATCTGTTTGTCTCCTTCTATTTGATTTAGTGTCAAGGTAACTAGTTATTTAGACATATTATAATAAAACTTTGCATTATTTTACCCTAATATTTATTCTCAATGGTTGTACTTACTGTTGGGTTAGTAATGTAGAAGTAAACCTCGCAAATAGATGGATCACTGGCGTTGATTACATTAAATGCTGTGTAGTTTGCTGTCATTTGACCAAGGCTGATTCCTTTCGTGGGATAAGTTATTGATCTTCCTCTTCCGTCCGCCCCGAAATTGGATATTACCTTGATTTAAAAAATAATTCTTAATCTTATTTGAAGTCCAAATTACAGCTTTCTGAGCAGAAAAAGAAACCCCATTGATCTCGCCCAAAGTGTTTGCATTAACATCATTATCTTATACTTTGAAATTCTTCAATTTAAAAAGAAAAGAGTTAGGTTGCAAGATATTGCTGCGATGCTTAGGGTTGCAGCATATCGTGCAAACGCGTGAAGATAAATTTTAAACAAGTTCGATAAATCCGTAGTCTATCGGTCAATTTTTCTTCTTTAAATCAACTGATTCTCAGACTTTTTTACTTTCTGCATCCTACAAAGAAAAAGAGTATTTCGCTTCACCCTAAATTAATTTTTCAGCCATTTTTACTTTTAAATAAAAGCTTAATACTAAAAAAAAGTGTTGAACTTTAATACAAGAAAGAAAAATGTTTGCGGCACCACTAGCAATTAAAATCGGCACAATAAGGTCCCGCGGCACCCCGGTTGAAAACTACTGCTGTGTAACAATAATAATCTTAGTTATGTGTTTGTGCATAGCAAACGTGTGCAGTGTTAGTAATCTATGGAATTGAATTCCTAACAGATTTTAGATGCATCGATTAGGCTTCTCAGACTTGGTATCTTAATTGTTGTCCGATCATCCCTTTACAAAATTTCGCTCGACCTTATTTTGTTAATTTGAGTTTTCCAACTTCCGTTCTTTCTTCATGCTTCGACGTTTTACCCATTGTGCTTTTAAAAGGCAGTAATTAGCTCGATTTATTGTTGCCAACACTGATAGCCATTTTTAATCATTACTTTACGCATCAGGAAACTAAGGTTAATTGTATGCGATAATTATGCTCACAATCGTTCTGTGTATTTCGTGAATTGTTTTGTGTCTTGTTCTAGGTTTTGAAAGGTCAAAGTTCAGCTTTAGTTTCATTCCTTTATTTTGTTTCACTTTGTTTGTCTGCGAATGTTACCCGCCAGGAACGTATATATTTACTTTGCTTCACCTCATGGCATGCATAGATACACAGAAAGAGTCACTGAAGAGATCGAACAAAGGGTCAGAGATAGAGACTGCGAGAAATGCAGAAAAAAATTAGGAGCTACTAAAGGTAAGCGACCCTAAAAGAGCCACGTAAAGATGAACAAGCCCAAAATCTTCCAGGAAAAGATAAGGAACCCTCTCGGCTAGGTAAGGTTGAAAATTTGCACATTATTTTTATTGAGAAAAGTACAACAAAGTTAATTTTATTTAATGTTCAAATTGAAAATATATGTATAGTATAGGGTTAGGGTAACGGTAGTTAATTCACCAATACCTGTAAGTTAGATAAATTTTTGAAGTCCAGGTGAAGGTAAACAACCCTAAAACTTTCCAGGTAAAGATAAGCAACCCTGAAAATGAAGGGTTTCCTTATCTTTACTAGCTCCAGGATTCGGAGACCGTGGCAATGGTAGCCGAGATGAAGAGGAGTAAAATTACTAATAACACATCTGTATCTCTTTATATGTTCAGACCACGGCTGACAATTAAGTACAATAAATCAAACCTTTTTTGAAGAACTTCGAACGTTTGTGAACATAACTGCTTTCTTCTCGAATTTTTTAGTCAAGCGACCGTTTAGCTTGTAAATAAGTGTTCGCCTTACTGACCACACTACTTTCTTTTATCGATAAGCACCTTCAGCGAGGTAGCTCTTCGTCTTTTCCCCACAAGATTAAATTTAAAGCTTAAAAGAATCGAGACATGCTTTAAAATTTAAAATATTCTAAAAATGTTAAATCTTTTTGTATTCAAAGTCATCTTTTTTTGGCTTAAGCTGTTTTGCTTTTTTTTTAATTTTGATAAGATAATTTGTTGTTGTCGGTTTTGTACAGTGTTCGAAACAAATGCTGGGGAAAGAATACACTCAGTATTACCCTATATTCGAAGTAATTCACATTGCTGGTTGCATCTCCTAGTCCACTTCCAATCCAAGCCAGGCTGACAAATGGATAAATTGCTTCACTTTTTATCTCAATTCCACTGCCGTATAAGCTAGAAACAAAAAAATTTGATTAACATTTACCTACGTTTAAACATTCACTAAATAATAAACTAAAATATTCTATCGGTTTTTTTAGCCATGAATCTTTTTAGTAGAAAAAACAGGTTGAAAAGAGTTTAGTTTAAGCTTAATTACCCAAAAACTAGAAAAAAATTATTTATGCCAAGCGAAACGCTTATATCATAATTTCAAACAAGCAAATTTGTTATCGATTAAGTGCCTATAAAAACAGACTGTTTTACAAACTGATTTTTAAAGTGGTAAAAGAAAACTTTTGTTTATCCCAACCTATTAAATTATTGCTAAAAGAGTGCTTTTTAACTCAACTAATTTTGCATTGGTTGTTAGTTGCAATGAACATTGCTGTTCCAGAACAACCTTGATTTTTTTAGTGTTATTAAACATATTTTAATAGAGCTAATAAAAAATTGATTTATGAAATACTTGAATGCTCCCACGTCCAACAAAAAATTCTTTTTTAATTCTAATAAGTACAACCTCGAAATTTTGTCTCTTTATTTCATTTTTTAAAGCATTATGATGCAGCATGTGACAAAAAGTTACCATAAAAAAACCAAAAGCCTTTAGAAATAATCAGCAAAAGATAGACGGTCTATTTTTAACGAATTACTTATTATAATTACGTCATGATTACCACTCTTGTCACGTCATAGCTGCAATAAACATAAAACTTTCTGTGCCTTACGTCATCATTATCAATATTGGTAGCTATTGAAATTTAAGTACCAAAATATATAGTGTAGTTCTCAAATTTCTTTACTTTAACAAGATTGACTTGTTTGAATACCGTATATCTTACATCATAAAAATAATGTATTAATCATTAAACGGAAAAATCACAACAATTTTTAAAGTTTTTGCACCTGTGGGAATAATTCAAATTGAATTTAGAATAGGATCTTCTTGATAAAACCAGATGTAATCACATCTATTGCCTATTTTCATAGCCTATTGATATTGGCCTGGTTTGCTATTTTCTGTAACAAACCAGAGTATTACTTTTGGGTAAGCAATACGATCCCATTTCATGAGCTTGTTATAAAGTTTCTTTCAAAAGAGCACAAATTAAACCCCTCAGATAGGCTGAAAATCGAACTTGCATCCTATTGGTTGAAAATCAGACTGTCAACTCACTAAAATCTTTCGCCAACAAAGGATTGAGTAATATTAGTTGCATGTGATGACAGCTTTTTTGTAGTGTCGCCATTGGGACAAACTGTATTTTTTTTATAATTTAAAGATTTTGTGTAGAAAAACATTTGGTTGATTTGACTTTAAGTTAAAAACGGTAAAAAAATTTTTTTAATAACTTATAACATTGCGTAAAGCAAAAAATATTAAACAATTATTTAGACTTTACAAGCAACAAGAAAGCACTTACAAGTATGGAGTATTGTAGTTTATTGTTGTAAAGTTTTCTCTATTAGTTCCAAATGCTACCTGCAAAAAATTGTAAACGTAAAGGTTTTTTAATAGTTCTAGCTACATGACACCAAGCACCTCAAAACGAGGACTTCAAGAAGTGCTAACAACAAATCATGTGGCAACTTTGGACCGAAATAAGGTGTCAGACAGAGATGCTGTGATCATAATTGGAGAAACTGTGCGCAGTCTGGGACAAGAAATCCAGCCAATGGTGCTGAACCAATCTAGTATCAGGTTACAACGACAAAAACACAGTAAAGCCACTGCGGAAAGAAACAAACATCAGTTTGACCCACATTTTCCACTTATCGTGTACTGGGATGGCAAGCTATTTTCAGATACAACTTGCACTAAGATTGTGGACAGACTGCCTGTGCTAGTGACAATTAATGGGCAAGTACAACTTCTTTCAATGCCAAAGCTACCATCTGGGACAGGAGAAGCACAAGCTAAGGCCATATTTTTATTTCCCAAAGATTGGAGTTTGGAAGGTAAGGTCCAGGGAATGTGTTTTGACACAACCAGCAGTAATACTGGTCGGGACAAAGGAGCTTATATTCTTTTAGAACAACTTTTTTTACGTAGACTTCGACACATTGAGTGTCATCATCATGTCTTGGAGCCGATTGCAGCAGCAGTTTTTTCTGAAGCCATGGGGCCTTCATCTGCACTTTATGCTCTCTTGTTCAAGCGATTTAAACCAAGATGACAGTATATTGATAAAACCACATTTGAAGATTCGTCAACTAATGACTACACTGATAATTCTGTTTCTGATATCAAAGATAAGAGAGTGAAGATCTTGAAGACAGCTGTAAAAGTCACTCAGCGCAGAGATGACTACAGAGAACTTTTGGAGCTGGCTATTATTTTTCTAGGATCTGTCCCTTTTCGTGGCATCCACTTTGTCGCTCCCGAAGCTATGCACCAAGCCCGATAGATGGCAAAGATAATTTTTACATTCAAAGTATGGATGTTTTGCTTACAGTTCGAGTTAACAGCATGCCAGCATCAAGGATTACGAAAACTTTGCATCTTCTTTTCCTGCATCGACGTTAAACACTGGGAAACCGCCAGCATTGCTGCAAAGGCTTCAAGCAATGACCTGAAGCTTGTAAAACAATTGCAACTGGATCGTACAATTAACACCAACATATCTAACGGTACGGTAAAAAAGATGGCAGCCAATTATGGTTTCCGTAGGAGCAATTGATCGGTTTGTCATTGTTCGATGACGATTGGGACAATGGCACCAAGAACGAGATGGCTATGGCTATGAAAACGAAAAAAGGGGAGACGAGCCACTGAAGCGTGCTACTATTGCCTTGAAATTTATTCGAGAAAAGACTCTGGTTAACTTCACGACCAAGAACTCCACACTTCTTTTCAAGAAATTGGATCTTCTAGAAGATGTTCTTAAATATCCGGCAGCTCAGTGGGAAACACACGCTTCATTAGCACAATGACCATGCTGGACGTAGTATTGCACTGGTTGAGGATTTCTCCGGCCGTCTCACAAAAAATAAGGATAAACTACAATTTGCTCTAAATGTTTTTTCTGACCACCACAAAAAGTTTCCTGACACTTTCAAGCGGACCTTACTGGACAACAATGAGTAATATTGGTCATCATGATACCCCTACCAATGAGCAGCTAATACCCACAGTGAAAAAAATTGGGAAACCTAGGCTTGCAAGTGTTGGGCGGAAAGTAATCTAGCAAAATCTGTGCATATTCTGTTCTACAGTAAAACCAATAATTCATCTGAGTTAAAATTAAGGTCCATTGAGCCACCTCTAAACATTAATAAATTTCAATAAAATTTTACACAGGGTGTTTTTTTACCAAAAGGAGCACTTTTTCAGGGCCAGACCAACAGTTTTTAGAAAAACAATTTTTTGTGTACAAATAAGGACCACACTACTCTGCCTACAAGAAACACAATGGAAAGAGAGTAAAACGAGAAACATTGGAGGTGGCTGCAAGCTGTTCTACAATGTAGCTGATGGAAGAAGAAATGGAATAGGATAGTGGTGAGGAAGGAGCTGGTTGAAAGTGTCTTGGAGGTAAAGAGAGTGTCAGGCAGACTAATGACTATGAAACTGGAGATAAAAGGTCGATGCTGAACATAGTAAGCGCGTATGCTCTAAAGGTAGGCAACAGCATGGAGGAGAAAAATGATTTTTGGAAAGACCTGGATGGGTTGATAGAAAGCGTATCAAAACACGCGAGGATAGTTCTAGGTGCGGACCTAAATGGACATAGGGGATGAGAAAATAATGGGGAGGTACGGCGCTGGAACAAAAAATGAGGAAGGAAGGATCGTTGTAGATTTTGCAAAGAGAATGGATTTGGCGGTTGTCGACACTTATTTCAAGAAAAAAGACGAACACAGGGTGACCTATAAAGGGGCGGAAAAAGTACCCATGTAGATTATGTGATGTGCAGAAGGAGGGACCTGAAGGAAATGTGCAATTGTAAGGTAATAGTGTATGAGTGCGTCGTTAAGCAGCACCGCATGATAGTATGGAAAATGGATCTCATGGTGAAAAAAAAGGCAGAGAAAGTAAAGCCAAGGATAGGATGGTGGAAACTGAAAAAGACAAGCTGTCAAGAAGCGTTTAGAGAGGAAATGACCAGGATTTCGGGAGGCGAGGACGGGTTACTTGATGAGTGGGACAAAACGGCGGAAATTCTGAGAAAAACAGCTGAAAATGTGTTGGTAGTGACATTTGAGAAATAAAAAGGAGATAGAGAGACACGTGTGTGGAATAAGGAAGTACATGAGAGCATAAAAGAAAAGAAAAAGGCAAAGAAAGCATAGGATAAAATAAGGAATGAAAATAGTAAAAAGATGTACAAAGAAAAGAAGAGTAAGGCAAAGAAGGCAGTTGCAATAGCGAAGGAACGTGCGTATGAAGATTTGTATGCTAGATTGGAAACAAAAGAATGTGGGAAGGAGTCGTACAGAGAGAAAGTGTAGGGAAAGATGAACAGCACGTGAGGGTTATGAAGGATGAATACGGTAGTGTGATGGTAAATTCGGAGGCAGTGTAAAAGAGATGGAAGGAGTACTTTGAGAAAAGCATCAACTAGGAGAATGACAGAGAGCTTAGGAAAGAAGAAGTAAAATTAGTTAACGAATAGGTAAATTGTTTCGGTAGAGAAGAAGTGAAGAATGCACTGAGGAAGATGAAAAAAGGTAAAGCAGTTGGGCCAGATGAGTTGCCAGTAGACGTTTTGAAGAAAATGGGAGAGATGGAGTAAGAGTTTTTGACCAGACTGTTCAACAAAGTATTAGTGGGTAAACGGATGCCAGAAGAATGAAGGAGTGTGCTTATCTCAATCTACAAGAAAAAAGGGGATGCACAGTGCTGTGGAAGCTACATAGTTATAAAGCTGATCAGCCATACAATAAAGATAGGGAAAAGAATAATTAAAGCCTGGCTAAGGGATAATGTAGAGATTAGTATACAACGATATGGATTTATGCCAGGAAAAGGAACTGTTTATGCAAGGAAAAGAAAGTTTACCGAGAGTGATAAAAATCGATTGGGAATCATTTGTTACACAACCAAAAATGTGCATCTCACTACATGGACAATAAATTTTTTATTCTTCCTAAAGTACGATCTGACCTCCATTTATCAGTGTTAGAATTGATTTTTACCACTCTTCGTAAACCCAATGTATGTAGACAGAAAGAGTTTGTGTACAAACATAAATTATTAGTATAATCGTAAAAAATTTTCTTTTTATTTCCAAATTTTAACACAAAACTTGAATAATTTTGTTTCTTTTTTGCTCAAAATTTTTTACGCCGACGAAACGTGGTTTTACTTTATTGAATATTAAAATGCGGCTAATACACGGTTATTCAGAATTACCAAAATTTTCTAGAGAAATTTGACTTTCTACAAATTACACATGTACACGTAAACAGCTTCGTAACAATCGTAGGTTTCAAAAGTTAAATTCTTTAAATTCGCTTTCTGATATAAGACTAGTTTGTTGTAAATCAAAATAGTGTCTTTTGATATTGAATGTTTACATTTATTGTAATGTCGTCGTCGTTTGAAGGGCATCCACTCCAGATCAGACACAAACAGGACTGGGGCCGAGGGTTTATCCTTTTACTACCCCAGACTGCTGTACTGCCTGGATCAGATGCTGGCAGTGATGTCATTAAGCCAGCATCGAGTTTCGTCATCCAAAACCGTCAGACCTCGTGCTCCATGTGGTGCCCGATGTATAGGGCATGCTGTTAGTACATGGTCTGCGGTTTGCTCAAAGGCGCCACACTCGCAATTCGGTGAAGGAGCAAGACCCCATTTGTGCATGGACGAATGGAATCGCCCAACACCAGTCCGCAGGCGGTTGAGATTAACCCAAGCTGCTCGGGGTAAGCCCATCCCAACAGGCCTGGCACCGGTCTCGGGCACAAAATTTAAATTTATTGTAATCATTAAAATTGTCAAATTAAAATGCGTCTTATATACGGGTTACTATTGAGAGGAAAGGCTTTAAACATTGAAAGAAGGTGCGGCTTATACACGGGTATAGGGTAGGGGACTATTTGGCAAAGCCGTTTTGGCGCGGCCGTTTTGGCGCCAGTCTATTTAAAACTAGCAGAAAGGTTTGAATAAAACAGTATAATCAATCACCCTAACCCTAACCTAACCCTTAAATCCTAAATCCTACAATTTTTAAGATTTTATGAATAAGAAAACGACACACTGCCACAATAGCTGGCGCCAAAATGGCCGCGCCAAAACGGCTCCGCCAAACAGTCCCATTCCGACGGTTATATATGGTAGTTTATGGCAAGAAAGAAATTTACAGTACTATAGAAAGATGAGTACAGAAAATCACTCCTAACTCTGCCACTGCTTTAATGAATATGACCAAAATCCCTTTTGCCTGCAATATATTCAACTGATCGAGAAAATGCATAAAAAGGGGTAATTTGACCTCTTACCATCAAGGCAAATGACACATTACTGTGCAAAAGTACAAAGACTCATTCGATTTCGATCAATTGCAGGTCAAAAGTGATTTTGGTCATATTCATTAAAGCAGTGGCAGAGTTTGGAGTGATTCCCTATATACTCATCTTTCTATATTATGATAACTGTTACTAACCTTAATTTTTATCCAATCAAAATCGGTCTTAAAACTTTTCAAATACTACATGTACATTTAGTTCTTCAGTTCATTCTAATGAAACCTCTTGAAGAGAGCTAGACGGAAACATTCGAGGTTCTCAAAACAGCCTTTTTTAAGGCCACTTATTTAGCAAAAAAGTTTTAAATAAAACACTTGGTTTCAATAGCTAAGTTAAATTTTTGTCTCTCTTTTTATTTGAAGATAAAAACTTTTTTTAAATCTATCAAACAGAGAAACTTATTACAACGGACGTTTTTTGAGAATAAAGCAGAACCGTTTTATAATTGCTTTGGTTTTGTTTGAAATGATTATAAAAACAAAAAACTTTTTGTTTCGTCACTTCTTTGAAATTATTTGTCTCAGAACGAACAAGAAAACTTTACGTGGTAATTTATCGGGGCGCTTCCTTTTAGTAAGGACCCAAAAAACCCAGCGACGCGGTTGGGTTCAAAAAGAAAAAAATTAACTCTTCAACTTACCCGGTTTCCCCCATCGTACATGTCTCCCCCGCCATCCCTGATATTGTTTGACAACACTCCACTGTCATATCTGTACCTATGCCAATTCGGAATGCTGGCCGTGAGACTTGAAGATTGATTTCGTAATTTCTTAAAAATATCTTCCAGACCACCGACTAAAGTAATTTTAAAAAATACTAAGCCCCATTTTTTAACCTCATTATGTAAAAATTCTGCTTAAAATTTTTCCAGGCTACCTTATTATTCGATCTTTTAGTTTAAAAAGTGAGCTAAGAAAAGTAAAGAGTCTCTTAGTTTTATTTACAATAATTTCAAAACTCAAAGATCAAAACTTTTCTATAGATTTTGAAATGAAATAAAATAATTTTGGAACGTTTTATAAAATTTAAGTTATGCGATATTGAGTTTAATTTTTTAGCTAAAATTGTCAAAACTTGCAAGTTTTATTAACCTGATTTCTACTATTGTAGCCTGGTTAGAAGTATTATATATTTACAACATAAAAACAGTTTAAACTGCTTGCTTATTCAAATTAGGTTACACATCTTGTTAAGTAAGCAAATTTAATTTTCAATTGTTTTTTCAAAACATTTTTTCGGCTATGACGCCTAATCCAAAATTCTTAATTTTTTTCTGTGTTTTAGCCGTTATAGTATTTAATAAAAAGATTTTCTACGATATTCTCAACTTAGATAGTACAAAATAATTTTTTTTTTGTCTTCTGTTGACATTCAAAATCTATTCTAGCCACCATAGTTGTACAAGCCGGAAAGGTAGGGGAACAATTACCTCCCCAGGTTTCAAAAATTTAGGAAAAATCAAAAATTTTCGGGCAGCGACAAGAAATTATTTGGGCAAAACAATTTTTTGCGCATCGGAAGCGAACTACGTATTTGTTCAGAAAAAAGTTTCCAAATGTAGAAAACAATTAAGAATGAGGTGAAAGCCTTTTTTTAGTCTTCACCTTAAATTTGGGACAGAAATAAGAATTTTGGACACTGATTGACAGTGATGACCATTTTTTGGTCTTCACTCAAAATTTTGGACGAAATTATAGAATTTCTTTTCACATCCGTGGAGTGATACATGATCACGATTCCGGCGATTGTGGTTAAAATTCGGACAAAACTGTATGATTTTTTCAAATGGTAAGGCTATCCTGGTGCGTCTGCTGGCCAAAATCACTGGCATTTGTGGGTTTTCAACCAATAATCTAATACTTTTCCAATTAACGTTACGTTTTCAGTTGGGCAGTGCCTATAAAAGTTGTTAGATTTGGTTTCTATTTTTGTACCAAATTGCAAAATTATTTAACACTCCTTAAAGTGTTAATGAAAAAACAATAAAAACTTTCAACCTTCTTAAGCATGTATGTGTGTTCACTTTTCAACCGTGCAAACACGAATGAATTCTAAAGTGGTATTTTATGAACTGAGCAAACATTTTGATAAATGTGGCATTGAAAGAGGTAGCATGCATTTAGTTTCAAGTGTTAAACTAAACAAAGTTTTTAAAAAAATAACACTATTAGTCTTACTTGCTGTTTTTAGAGGAAATTTCTCTGAAAACAAATATTGTAAAGAAGTTTTGTTAAGAAATCCATTTTTGGTGTAGTACTTTAATTTGGCGGCTGAACTTATTTCATAAACCTTTTTCTCATTCGGCACATGCCACAGCATAATGTCGAGAGCCTACAAAATAATAAAAGTAAGAAAAACTTTATAAAAAATATAACAATAAGACTAACGATCAATAGGCCTAAAAAAATGGTCTTACGTCAAGAGAATAATAAGCTGGATTTTTATAATCTTGATCCGTGATTGCATCAATCTTCCCAAAAATATTTCGATTCTCCCAGTTTTTTGACCCTTTAGTAAAACACAAAATAAACGCAGCATAAAACTTTTAGATTTGTTTTTGTCTTTAGTTTTTTTCAATCTTATTAACCGAATTATACAAAATGATTTAGCAAGATTGTTTTCAAAACCTTTTTAATTGCCATAAGACATTAAAAAGAATTTTTGTAGATCCGCATTTTTAAGTGAACTAACATCCTCACCAAATGGAATGTTACGAGTTACAAAAAGATGACTAATCGAAAAAGCAACTTTACAGGAAAAAAATTGTTTACCATTTTATCATCATTTAACTTCTTTTATCATCAATAAACTTTTTTTGTTATTTAAATTTTTTTCTAAATTTTTTTCTAAAAAAACAATTTTCAAAAACCTTGAATGCTGGCTGAACCCTGCTCACTGCTCCATTTGTCCCCTGGCGTGCATTTCCCGTCGATGTTGTTTTCATGAATCGATGCAACTAAGGTCCATCCTCCACCCGATACCTCCATGTCGCAGTATGTCTTGGGAAGGGACGTGGAAGACAAGGTTAGTTAACAATAGATTTAAGAACATTTTGTTAATTAGTAGCTTGACAAAAGAAGATGTCCTGCAAACCTTATAAAGGGCATTACGTTCTTTTGTGAGGGTTGATTATGTTTTTTCACTTTGAGAAAGAAATAAGCTACAAGACATTATATAATACTATATATTGACCACATATATATGTAGCGTGATTTTATTGTAATTGATTGTGACGATTTTATTACGTAAGTGACGATCGGCGAGACTCTAAGTATTTTATTGAATCATCAAACTAAAAAGGACTCTGGGACCAAAAGGGTCAAAACCTCAATAGGGGTCAGGCAGGCAAAAAAAACCAACAAAAGAAATCCTGTCGCGGGTCAAAAAAACCATTTCCAAATTGTCTTGATTTTAGAATATTTCGATTAAAGCTTTTTTGATTGCTTTCCATAGTCGTGAAGAGGTTGACAATAACCTCATTTATGAATGTAGAATTTGTATTTAGTAACAATTTAAAGATAAAGACTTTAACAAATTAGACATTACGATTAAATTTAAAAAAAGAACAAGTAACCTTTACGTTTTCTTGTCTTTCTTTCACGACACGAGTTGTCAGTGCAGGTAAAAACAAAAAATTCTGAAGTTTTAAACTTTAACAAATAAAGACTTTAAAACTAAACAAAAATTTTAAAGTTTGAATAAAAAGTAAAATTTTTACTGCTTACGGCATTTGTGGCAATTGAAAACGACACACTAAGTGCCGGGGAAACCCGAGTTAAAAACCGATGACGTTGGCCAGTGACGTCTTGCCTTTAGCTACTACTAGTTTGCATTTCCATCTTGTGATAAGTTTTTGAATAAACAAGATTATTATTTAAGACTAGTGCCGTGCGCTGATATCAAATTTTATATCTATGTCAATTAGTTATGCAAGCGTATGAAAATTCTCAGAAAAACTTGAGTAATAGAATATTTGCGTCACGAGATTAATAGTCTTAAGCTAAAAATATTGTAAAAACAAAGACCATTGTGAAGTTGCTGAGTTTGCGTGCTATTCATTTTTAAACCAAAATAAAATGAGGTTTTGAAATGATAGAAAGAAAATTGTTTATACAGGCATCTTTTAAAAATTATCAAATTAAAACGTTTCACTCACTTAATATACAGGTTTCTAATCCAAAATTTTCAAACACCAAAACAAAAATTAGTGTAGGAATTTTATTTTATAGGGCTCCAAGGTTATGTAAAATATATTGATTAAGATTCACATTCTTTTTTTTTTAAATTTATATTAAAAGATAGGAATTTTTTTCAGTTTTTTAAAATAGCGATACCTAGCTTTGTAATTTTGACCAATTTCTAAAATAATATAAATTACCTGAAAAGCAGGAGAACGTTTATCCGGTTGGATTTTGTAGATTCCTGACTTGCCTTTAAGATCTTTGCATGATCTCGCGCTTCCGCCATTAACTGTTTGAAAACAAGCAAAAGCTTTTATGTTTATAATTTTGAGAAACTTTAATTAAATATAGACCATGACTCTATTTTCGAAAAAGTGGTATTGTGGAATTCCCATGAAGTACAACTAAGTATTATGTTGTTTTACACATCATCATTGTCATCATCATCACATCCCCTGTTTATCCTCCTGGCTTGTAGAACACTGTGGGAGTTGTTAAAATTAGGGCGACCTTCAAGTAATTACTTTGACCTGATTTCGGAAATGTCGAGATATTGCAAAAGTTTTTTATTAGATTTTTTAGTTTTTGTTCAGAGATATAATTGAAAGTTAGAGCTGCTTGCTTAAACCATTAAGTATAGGAAAGTGCCCTAAAGTGTCTTTTCAAAGGATGCAACAGAATGACAAAAATAGAAGTGGAAGCTCGACCGTATCGATCGTCTTGACCATCAATGTGACGTTCTCCCGACTCGAACACGCTGCCGACTAACACGAACACAATATTGATTTGATCTTTAAACATTTGTACTAGAAAATTGGAAAATTGGTTTCGGATTGGCAGGGTTAATGGAAATCACAACATTTCGCTTATAGAAATAAAACAATGTCGGGAGGTGGTTAAAGTGTTATAATCGACATGATATTGGTTTAAAACCCACTCGAGCCATTCTGCTGTGTCCTTGGGAACACTTTACGACTTAACACTTTAAGACACTTTACGGTACTTTCCCCTGCTTGGTGGTCTTGGCAAGCAGTTTTAAATTAAAGTCATATCTTTATTAAATTAGAAGAGGACAGCAATATTTTGGCATCTCCAGAAGCAGGTCGGGGTAATTGTTTACCCTATGCATTAGCGCCTCCGTCGCTTTTCTGGGAGTCAGGAGGATAAATATAGAAATAAAATAAATAAATTAACCATTATCAAAATTGTGGCGAGAAACTTGATTAGTTACCAAAGTGGATGCCAAGCAAACCAGAAAGTCGTGCTTACAAACCAACAAAATAGAACTTAGTAAAAGATAAAAATTGCTGCATCAATCCTACAATCATTTAAAAAGCATAAAACAAAAGCTTAAAATCAGTAAGCTACAATTTGCTTTTTACAAGCAAATGCTTCTATTTATAAAATTCAGTCCTTATTTAATACCTACACAATAAATCATTCAATAATATTGAAAAATCATATTTGCACTTGTGTCTTTTTTCTACTTAGTTCTTTTCTTCTTTGAACTTGGTGTGTTTTTTAAAAGCTTTTCAAATTGATTTTGGCATGTTTAAGATTTATTACTTAAGAGTTTTTCTATTTTTTTCTTCATTGCCTATTTCCTGTTAATTTGCTTTTGTCAAAGCTGAAATATGTTGAGGCTCGCCCCCTGCTTGATTTGTAATATGATTAAGCTTTATAAAAAAATTTCGCTTCATTTATTCATTTCAAAATTAAGTAAATGTTTTTAATTTGGCCACTGTTTATTAACTGATGAGAATCTACCATTATCGAATAGAGTGACCCGCAATCATTTAACCTTTTAACTGCCAGGCCCTTTTGTGTAAATTATTACAAAAGAAGAGAATTTACACAATTTACGATATTTCAAAATCTACAAAAGCTACATGAAAAGTGTAAACATGAAAGTTTTAGAAAAAGCATGTACTTTTCAAATATGTGGCGTTTTGTTTCAATTTTTAGTTTATTAATTAGTAGAAAGTAATTTTATAGATTGAATCTTGCATTGCCATTGTATTGCACTGCATTGTTTTGAACGTTGAATTTTCTTTTGTAAGGGAGGGATGTATCACCCCTTTTTGCACCCCAAAATTTTATTCGTGTTAAATTTTGTGAGAGTTAATTTATTCTGATGCTGCATAATTGCACTGATTCATGTCAATATAGTTACTTTCCAAAAAAACTTGGTTTTGGTGATAGAACACCAATTTTTTCATTATATCTACCGGTCTCGAAAATTTTTTCAGAGATATTATTTTTGGTTTTAACTAAATTTTTGGAAAAATTTAAATAAAAACACCCAAATTTTTTTTATTTCTTTTAAATTTGGTTAAGTACCAATTGAGCAAAGTCAAAATTAAAATATTGCAGAAGTAATTTCAATACATTTTTAACGATACGAAAATATTGCTCTAAAAGCCATTATAGTGGCAGTTGGCAGTTAAAGGGTTAAAGAGAAAAAACTAACATCTCCAAAAAATCGATGCTCAGCAAACACACCACGTGGATATCACGTGAATTTTTACGTGGAAATCAGTTGGGTTTCCCAATTTTTACTTGGAATCCACGCGGTGTGTTTGCTAAGTAGTTTTGTCCTGAATGTTGAGATTGGTTTAACGCAGAGTTTCTGAACTTGTTATAATACGTGAACCTCTAGGTTAATTTTGTTAAACTCATAAGACCTGGAGTCTAAATATTTTACAAAATTCCAGTAAAGACAAAAAAAGTTTTCAATTGAGGTTTTAGTAAGTTTTTTTTAACGGTGAAGTAAAGACTTTTTTAAAATATGATAGAAACATCTTCGCTTAGAAACATCTTCGCTTAGAAATGTCTTCACTTAAAAATATCTCACTTCTATGAAAGCCATGCAGTCAAATTTTTTTTCGAAAGTCCAGAAAACCAGGAAAAAAAGTTTTTATCTCATTGTTAAAAGAAAAACTCATGGGAATAACTGATTTTAAATTCTTAGGTATGCTTTTGAAAAAATGGATTGTAGATTGCCAACTATTTTTTATAAAAAAACCCTGTGGACCCCATGGATAGGTCGCTGTGGCCACTGGTGGTCCAGTGGGCTAACGTTAAGAAACCCTTCAAAAATTTCAATGTGACAGCAATATCTTAGCGTCTCCGGAAACAGGATAAATTGCTGGCCCTATATATATAGTGCCTTCGTCGCTTTCCTGCAAGTCAGGAGGATAAATATAGATATAAAATAAAATGAAACCTTAGATTAACGTTTTCCTTCGGGCTGCATTATTTACACAGCTAGCCGCTAAGGTAACAATTTCGACGCTATCCTGAAGTTAGGAAGATAAATACAAGAAAAAACGTATTTTATTTTTCCCAAATTCTAAGTTTAAATCATGGCCAAACATATGCGGTCAAGTTACTGGGAATATCTTGTCAACTTCTTCCAGTCAAAATTGGTCAATTTTATTTAAAGTTTTTTTTTTTTTTTAACTAACAATTAGGATTCTAAATAGTGCAAATTACATAAAAGCAAAAATCAATAGAGGTGTGAAGAAGAAGGATTAAGCAAACAACTTGCTCGTTTATACACAAGTCAGCTCTAAAAACATTACAATTTCAAATTATAAAACAACTGCAGATAAAATATTAATTATTAACTTGTACTTTCTATTCAAGTTTCTAAAAGCGATAATGATTATGCAACATAACCAAAAAACTTTATTCTAAAGCTGTGGAGGCCAATTACGGTGAGGTAGAATGAATTCTTGAAGAGTAGCAAACAGATTACTAGAAAAAATTAAGTGCGTATAAGTTCAGAGAAATTGTTTTAAATATTGCAAACCTAAAAGACAACTCTAAAAATTAGGAGCGAATTGAAAAGATTTAAACTGAATAGTTTTTCTTAAATTTTACATCTATTAAGCCTACAACATCACAGTATACAAAGACTTTATAAAGTCTTATAACAACTAAAATACATAAGTTAATAATTTCTCACTTCCGGTGACGGATGCAAAAGACAGTAGAATGCTTGCTTTATCCTAAAAAAGAAATGCGAAATTAAAAAAATAGGGCAACGTAAGAGCATCTAGTACGAGGTCGGCAAACTAAGGCCATCTCTATTTTAATCTGATATACCAAACAATTTATTTAGTTCTAAAGTTATTTTTAAGTATTGTTTACAACTGGATTTTTAAAAACTGAAGAAAAATTAATGCATCGTGTTTATCCCATCTGTCAAAAGTTTGAAAAAATTTGGCTTGTAAGATAAAAAAAGTTTTCACATTTCTCATTTACCATGATTAATTCACAAACAAAATATTTCTAAAAAAATGCATTTGATAGTGTTTTGATAAAGACGTTAAAAGACCCCAAAATCATCTTTTCAATTTATTCAAAATTCTTTAACGTAAGCATTAAAAAAATCAAAATTACAAAGCCAATATGATTTAAAAAATAGGTAATATATATACAGTAGATAATGGATATCAAAAACAATCCAAATGCGAATCTAGATAAAAAAAAATCATTTGTAATTTTTAGCTACTGAACAATTTACAGGACGACAATTTAATGGTCATAAATTAAAGTTTTGGCCTATTTACTTTTGAAATAAAATAAATCGATTTGCTTTTGAAAGTAAAAACTTGTTTAAGTTAAGACCAGTAATGGTTTTAGTACAGAGCAAACGGAATAGCCGTACCACCCCCCCCCCCCCTAAGCAAAATATTGCTTTATTTCTTCATAGTAGCACTATGACAGTGGCCCCCTTGTCTTCACCCTAACTTAAGGAAAAAATTAGCGATAATGTACTGGGATGGAAACGAAGACTTAGGACATTGATTGAAGTAAAGACCTTTTCTTAGAGATCACTTTATTTTGAGGCAAAAAAACTTGGCACACTAAAAAATGGGCCCCTACTTTTTTTGCAACGCTCCTCCACCCTTTGCAAGGCCATCACTGGTCAAGACATGTAGACTTATCAGACAAGAGTGGTTAAAAATCTTAAAAGCAAAACGAAATAAACAAGTAAGAAACTTCTTTTTTTCTTATTTAGAAAACTTACAACAGCGACGATTCCAATAATCAAAGCCACAAATGCTACCAGAAGAGAAATAATGCTTACTCCTTTCCAAATCACTTTCTCCATGATAGAAAATACGTTTTAAGTTAAGCTATCATCACCCAATTGCTTTGAAAATAAAAAAAACATTAGCTTTTAACAAGATGTTTACGTTAAATTAATAAAATGATTTCGTTGAAAGAAGAAAAAAAGTTTTAAAATTTTTATTGATAGCCTAGATAGATTTTAAACTCCACGATGATTGTAGTAGTTATTAAATCTTATCTATAAAATCGATAAAGATGAGAAAAAAAGAATTTTTTTTAACCCATAGGCAGTGGTGGATATTGAGTGAGGCGAATGAGACAGTCGCCTCAGGACCCCCCTTTTTTTTGGGCCCCCCTCAAAAATAGCAGATACAGTTTTGAATTCACTGCAGATATTTGTTCAGAGAACGATTCCGAGTGAAGACCTTTTTTTTTTTTAGAGAACACCCTGATTTTGGGAGAAAAATAGGGAAATCAGAGATGAAATCAAAGTGAAGACCTTTTTTTTAGAGGACACCATGAGTTTCGGAGAAAAATATGTAAGCCAAGATCAGACCTCTTTTTTTCTCAGACAACATTAATTTTTGAAAATTCTTCCCTCGGGCCCGTAAATTGGAATATCCACCACTGCCCATAGGTAAAATCTAATTCAAAAACAAATCCTGGCCTACTATTTGAATGTGATGATTAAAAAAAGTCAAGAAATGCCAAATAAAGCCTGCTTCTTAACCAACTTTAGAAAAAATCTATCTTGAAAACGCTTAGAACGCAAGTTTTAAAGCCAATTGCTAGGTTACGGCCTACTGTTTAGGTGCCAGTAGGTTAGAGGAATGCATAAGCTTGTGTTTTATTTTATGTTAGGCCACATCAAAACTAGAATGCTATTCATGCAGGCTACTCTTTACCAACCTAATACTTTTAGCTGCAACACCATTACTGAAAAGCTCTTGAAATGATAAGCAACCTTGGTTTCAAGAGATATCAAAATATAAGCTACATTTAGTGAAAGTTTGTACTCACATAGCCATTTACAGTGGCGTTCAGCATTCAAAGTGGTCGCAGTTTTTACCTGCACTGACAACTCGTGTGGTAAAAGAAAGACAAGAAATTGTAAAGTCTACCTGTTCTTTTTTTAAATTGTTAATAGTAATATCAAATTTTTGCAACAAAAAATGTCTGCTCGAAGAGTTTTAACGGACAAAATCATTGTCATCTATTGTATTTCTCCAAGGAAAAGAATTACTATGGCTTTCATAAATTCTTTTAAAAATCAAATTTAAAAGCTTTTTTAAAAAACTTAATGATTAATAAAGAGAAGCGTGTCTTAAATTTTTCACTTACAAAACACAAATTTGAATTAACTTTGGAATACAAAAACCAGCTCAATGACACTGCCCAAACTCATTTCTTCAATAATGTAATAAAGCAAGAGAAAAATATTGGTGAAAAAAAAACTTCTAATCAAAATATTTTTACATATTTTTCAGCAACATTGAATCATTGTTTTCTTTCGGTTACTTTCTTCAGCAGAATGTTTTCTTCGACAAATCTCAATTCATAACATCTCCCTGTGTAATTCTAAACGTTATCGCATAGTCTTCATTGAGTCCGAAAACCGCCTCTTTGGTCTTTTCTTTTTCTTGCAAATTTATCTTCGACACTCTCTCTCGGGATCATGCGCCCTCACGTGGCAAACCATCTCAATCGTGCCTATTTCATCTTGCTTATTAGTTTTCTAGCCCCCGTAGCTTCTGGTGCATATTCAAGTTTTGTTTTATCAATTTCTGCAATTTTTCTTGAAAAAACAGCGATTTTTATTCTGCCACCGCAATTTTTTTATCCTGCTTTTTGTTTGATGACGTTGACAAAAAGCAGCAATATTCTTGTCTCTCTTTATCTGATCACCGAATCATATGTAAATCTTTCTCTTTATCGTATACGTCATATGTAGATCACCTATCGCCCCGTAAACTTTTATCCATTCACTCCAAACAGCAAGGATTCTGTTTTTCAGCTAATGCCCATGTTCTCCATTGTTTTTACAGTTAGTTTTAAGTATTAAAACTCTGTTTTTATTGTCAACTCCGTACTTTCTAACACACTTTGCTACATTATTGTAACCCTTGCGGTACATCTATATTCTATTTATTCCGAATTACTTTCATACAACTTTTTCCAAAGAACTTCTTCATTTTTCAAGCTTTTTTTCGTTCCATTATTTGCCCTTTTAGCATAACCCTAGATAATGAGCAAATATCAAGGATCAAGGTCCGTATTACCATTCATCATCCTATCCATAATTATTACAAAAAGAAAAGAATGAATGCAGATTCTTTGTGCAATTTAATTTTTGCATTAAAGCATTTTGTTAATTGTCCAATATATTCTTCCACTATTTTTCCCATGCAGCATACAATTCCTTTCTTGGCATGCAGCCTACAATTCCTTTCATACAATTCACGTATCAAACGCTTTTTCTAAATCCATAAACGAATAATAATGCTTTTTCTAACTTTATCGCAAAAAACGAGAAATCTGTTCTTTTTTTTTCTGGAATAAAACTTTATTGCTTTTTTTTTTACATATTTTAATTCATTTTCTTGGTTTTTTTTTAACTTTACATATTTTAACTCATTTAACTTATTTCTTTTTTTTGCTATTTTCTGGGTGAGACAGATTGTATGTATGTATGTATGTTTTTTTATTTCTCAGCCGCAACAGCACAAATCAAAGCACAAAACATAATAAAAGCTGAAAAAAAGGAAGCAGTAAAAAACGATATACGTTGTAGGACAAAAAACGATATAGATTAGCTTTATCTATCCAAAGTTGCTAAAGTTTTACTTATTTTTTTAATAAATAGTTGTTTCTATGCAGTAAACAATATTATGTAATAGCAATCAAGCAATATTTGTGCAAAACTTATTTTTAAAAAGCTGGTAAATTTTTACTTCTTTGATTATATTTACACATAGTTTAAATTTCAAATCTTTGCACAAAGTACTCTGATGGTTTATTGAATCCAAGAAAACTTTAGGTTATTTTCAAGGATTGTGTGAATAATTTTAGCAATTAATGTTCAATGATTTCATCTGCTGGTTATTCGGACTTCTTAATTTTTTCTGGTCTGTCATTGAATCTCTTGGCAACAATTCACTGCTTGTTAAATTTGCAATTTTTTGTGGCTGAACTGGATTAACGAAAAAGAAAGTGGAATTTAAAACGTGACGTCAAGTCAAACGCATTTCAAGACTTTTTTTTTAAATAATTTAACACTTTAAGTGCCATCGGGTCACTAAAGTGGAGAAAGTAAAGATCTGCAAAACTAGTTTTGTCTCCATTATTGTGGAAATTGTTGATAATAAATTATAAGCTTGATATAAATACTTGTCTTTATTAAATACCACCAAATCTGTGGCTTTAATCAACAAGAACAATAACGCTCAAAACAACGTTGCCAAGATTAACTAAAAGAGAGATCATCACTAACAAAAAGATTTTAACTTTAAATGTCCGGCTACCAGCATAAAGCTTCAATAAAAAAACTACTAATTATGACAATTAAATTAAGCGCTTTAAGACAAAATGATATCAATTAGATTTTAAGGTCTGTATTTTAAAACTTGGCGTAAACGATTAACAAATTAATAAATCATTACAATCTCCTCCGCGTAAAAAAATAATTAACTAGTGGATCAATAATTTGCGGGATCGTAGCGCTCAGGAGGTTTACGAACGCGCTGGGAGCGACGTAGTTTAGTTTCGCATGAAGGATCATTTACTAAACTTTCGTTTTGGATGGGTTCGGCGTCCACGTCTTCGGTTGTAAAACTTTTATTTGCTGGCGCTGCATCATTAGCTGGATATTTTGAGTCAACTTCCACAACTCGATTTGTTTCTAAAATTTCATCGTTTGATGTTGGCTTAGGAGCCAGGTGCTTTAAAGCCACGATGTCTTCTTTTCCATCGGGGTATCGCAGGTGCGCGTATTGTGGATTTGCTTCGATCAAGTGCACTTTATCTGTTAGAGGGTCAAATTTCGAGGACTGAACATGACGCTTAATACTTTATGGGTGCTGAATTTAAACGTCATCTTTATAAAGGTATTGCAAGCAGCCGCACAACTAGCTACAACCCTGCCGGAAATGGACAAGTCGAACGCTTAAACCAAACATTGTGGCAAACTATCAAACTTGGATTGAAAACGCATAAGTTGCCACTTCAACATTGGCAAGAGTTGTTAAGCGATGCTTTACATTCTGTTAGGAGTTAACTTTGCACCGCAACGAACCAAAAAAGAATTAAAACGAATTTTGGGATTGTTTTTCTACTACTCTCAATAGATAAACAATTTCTCAGCAAAAATACGTCCTCTACTTTTTAATATTGACTACCCTTAAATTCTGAAGCTTTGGACGCATTTAATTTGTTAAAGCGTGACATTGCCAACGCTACTCTCCGTTCAATTGATGAGTCTTTGCCGTTTTTAGTTGAAACTGACGCGTCAGATTATGCAATAGCGGCAACCTTAAGTCAACAAGGAAGACCAGTTGCATTTTTTTCCAGAACATTAAACAGGTCTTAATTAAAACTTCTACGATTGAGAAAGAAGCACCCGCTATAATAGAAGCCGTTCGGAAATGGAAGCGCTATTTAACTGGTCGAAGGTTTTCCCTGATTACTGATCAAAAATCTGTTAGTTATATGTTTAACACAAAGCACAGTGGAAAAATTAAAAATGATAAAATTATGCGCTAGAGAATTGAACTCTGCACCTATGACTTTGATATTATTTACAGATGTGGTCAAGAAAACATTCTCGGCGACGCTTTATCTCGACTAAATTGTGTAACAATGAATTTAAAGAAACTGCAAGATTTGCATAATTCTCTATGCCACACAGGAGTAACAAGATTGGCGAACTTCGTCAAACAACGAAATTAACCTTTTCCATTTAATCAAGTGCGACAAGTAGTGCGTTCGTGCACAGTGTGTGCAGAAATTAAACCCCAATTTTTTAAACCGGAAACCGTGCATTTAATTAAGGCCACTTGTCCGTTTGAACGATTAAGTCTCGATTTTAAAGGCTCTCTACCATCGACCAATCAGAATCGTTTTTTAATTACCATCATTGATGAGTATTCAAGGTTCCCGTTTGCGTTTTCTTGTAGAGACACCAGCGCTAAATCAATCATAAGCGGTCTTGATCAAGTTTTTTCTATGTTTGGGATGCCCGCTTACATACACTCAGATAGAGGAAGTGCCTTTATGAGTGCTGAATTTAAACGTTATCGTTCTTGTTGGTTAAAGCCACAGATTTAGTGGTATTTAATAAAGACAAGTATTCATATCAATTTGTACTTTTTAGAGAACACATTTTAACTACGCGAGGATGAATAAAGTTATCGGTGCCTCCAGAATCAATTAAAGCTAAGACATCTTTTCCGTTTAAACTAATTTTCATACAAGCTTTTTTGAGCCCTTGCGAAAGGTCGAGCAGACCTGTTGTCGCTAACGTAGGCGATGGCGTTTCCACTATTGCTGCTGCACTCTTGTTTGCGCGACAAGCACTGTAAAAATATCCCTTCTTCTGACATTTATAGAAGGTAGCATTCCGGGCCGGACATCTGTAGCGTGGGTGAAAGAAACCTCCACAATAAGAACAAGATTTTGCTAACCTTGCAGATACATTTTTAGTCTCGATTTTCTCATCTTCTGGCAAAGAAACGCTTTTTTCTTGTACTTTGTGTAGGTTTATGCTTGCTAAGGTATGGGTCTGATAATATTCTACACTTTTCAGAGCAGTATCAATTGAGCGTGCTTGATCAAAAGCAGTCTGCAAA
This sequence comes from Diplosoma virens, assembly GCA_963680785.1. Classification (NCBI taxonomy): domain Eukaryota; kingdom Metazoa; phylum Chordata; class Ascidiacea; order Aplousobranchia; family Didemnidae; genus Diplosoma; species Diplosoma virens. Next base: position 23,192,902 of record OY796889.1, read on the forward strand.
TCTAATTCTTTGTTTTCTAATAATCGTTGACGTATCTGATTGTTTAGTAGCCCACTTATCAAACCATCTCTTATAAACTTATCACGGTGCTCGGAATCAGTCACTGGCTTAAAATTACAATCCTTGCTTAAAGCGGTGAATACACGCAAGTACTCATCAAAAGATTCTTCTGGCCTTTGCTTTTTTGACGATAAAGTATGTCTTGCCAAGATTTTGTTGGGAGCTTAAACGTACGCAGCTTTTAGTTTAGCGATAGCTTCGTCGTAATTATTGGAATCAGAAAATAATTTGTAGATCTCGGGTGCGACAAAATTTATCAAAATCCGTAGCTTTGTAGGTTCTCGTCTGGTCTTTGCAGGCTTTTGATGAAATTTTCAAAGGTAGCTAGCCAGTGCCTCCATGCTCGAGGTGCATCAACTGTATTTGGACTAACATCTAGTCTTTCTGGTCTCAGTACTTTTTCCATTGGTTGTTGGTTATATTGATATGACTACTTGTCTTTATTAAATACCACTAAATCTGTGGCTTTAATCAACAAGAACAATAACGCTCAAAACAACGTTGCCAAGATTAACTAAAAGAGAGATCATCACTAACAAAAAGATTTTAACTTTAAATGTCCGGCTACCAGCATAAAGCTTCAATAAAAAAACTACTAATTATGACGATTAAATTAAGCGCTTTAAGACGAAATGATATTAATTAGATTTTAAGGTCTGTATTTCAAAACTTGGCGTAAATGATCAACAAATTAATGAATTATTACAAAGCCCACAAAAATTATTTGCAAACTTTGAAATTTTACCGAAAACCACCTTGACACTCAAAGTGTTAAAAAAAAAATTTTGTTCAAAAAATGGCGAGTGTCTAAAAAGATTGACGTTGTTTTTTGTCTAAAATTTAAAATGTTTAAATTGTTAAGTGCTTCTACGAACCACAACAAAGTTGCTGTTATAAAATTCTCAAACTTGCTTTAAAGGTAAAAAAACATTAATTTGGCCCCTGCAAAGCATTACTACGCTTAACGGTAATTATTTGAAATATACAACGTCGGTTTTTTCGCTGAGATCTAAAGTGGTGGAAGTGTGTTAATCTAGTCTTTAATTTTTTAGAAATTCTATCGGTAAAAGGAAGAAAATCTTGCTATTGCCATATTCAGCAAGGGCTAGTTAATTGGCAAAGGTCCTTTTTCATAAGCAAAGGTAAGGGTGATGCTTTGAAAAACTGCTTTTTTAGGGTACACTGCCAAGAAGTTTCAAAGCCTAACATTTTTTAGTTTAGCGATGAATACCTGGTTCCACTTAACATAAATATTTTTCATAATCTTTCCTGACAGTTTGAGGCACTTGTCACCTACTACAGGAGACCTGCTGCGCTTGTGCAGACAAACTAGTATATTTCCAAGCTTTGAAGTAGCTAAGTCTTTCTTAATCAGGAAGCATGGCCTTGCCTCCTTTGTCCTTGAGGCATTCGTTTGGATCAATCTTTATCGATATCGAAGAAAATAGTTGTGCGCGAACGTTGATATAAAATAGACAACGTCTGCAAACCTCCACCAACGCCATTGCAATCCTTAGAATAGATCGTCATAGAGACAGAAGTGAGAAAATCCAAACTTTTCTCACCTCTGTCTCTATGACAACAATTTTGACTGTAGTTACTGATTGAGGTTATGACAACAATATTGCAGACTGAGAATGGTTGGCTGGCTAGGTAATTCTTGCCCTCGTAAACAATAACAAGGATGCTGTAAGTTTTCACTCTAGCCGATGAACAGTGTTTGTTGTCGTGATTTGAAAAAACATCCTTTCTGGGTCAGATACGAACAGGACTAGGGACCAAGGGTTTATCCTTTTACTACCCAGGTTGGATCAGATGCTGGAAGCGATCGTGTAGAGCCAGTATCGGGCTTCGTTAACCGAAACCATCTGATTTCATTCCCCGTGTAATGCCCGATAAATAAGGAAAGTTGTTATGACGTGGTCTGTTTATTGATGCTGCACTCGCAATCCGGTGAAGGACCGAGACCCCACGAATGGAATCGCCCAGTCCGCAGGCGATTGAGCTTAACTCAAGATGATCGGGGAAGCCCATTCAACAGGCCTGGTTCTGGTTCTGGGTATAAAAGTACGAAACCTGGATGCCTTCTCACAGTATTCTGTATTCCATCTATGATTCGTCCACTGGGCAGTTTGGATGCCTAGTTTGGCGAAATTGTTAAATGGTTTCCACGCAGCTGGCCCAAATGGGCCTCTTGATCTTAGTTTCATTTGGCAGTCATCTAAAAGCCTACTTAATTTACCACGATACGTCAGAATTAGCCAATAAAAGTGTCGCTCTTAGTCAGCAAAGCTCTGCTAGTTGGATGCCTGAAAGTGTTGGTAGATGGTCTGTTGGAGTGAAACGCAGGCATCAAGTGATAATGCGCAAGACGTCATCAAAGGCACTGCCCATAAGACAAATATGGACGCTGCTGCACCAGACTGGCCCACAGTACTGACACATCAATTACAAAAGAGATAGGTCAGCTGTACGCAGTGTTACCAAGTTTAAGCTCCTTTTCTTTTTAATATTTATAGATACAATCTGCCTTCCACAATCTCGACAAAGTTTGCTTATGCTAATCATCTGGCATTGTTGTACTCATGGATACCAAAAGAACTTCATGGAAACTTTTAGTCAAACCAATGCCAAACTTTTATGGCATCTCTAGGATTGGGGGTGGAAGATGAGTCACACAAAAACGGTGACAGAAGTTTTACATTTAAACAAACAAGAGGCCGAATTTTAAGCTAAAATTTTAAAACAACAATAAACTTATACCATTTTTTCTAATTCCGACGTATTTTTGTAAAAAACTGGACAGATTACTCATGTTTGGTTACGGTTTTGGAGCATTACGCAAAAAACTATTTTTGCGTGTCACACTGCTAAAACGAATTGCAGGCTATCGATGTGGTGTTGGTGCCAAAAGATTTGGTACAGCTTTTTTATCTCTGGCTTATTTGACAGCCCGGTACTACGCGTCCGGCTCGTGCAGCAGCGTCTACATTTGTCTCATGGGCAGTGTCTTTGATAACGCCTTGTGCATTACTACTTGATACTTGAGTCCCACTCCAAGGGACCAGCTATCAACGCTTTCAGGCATCCAACCAGCTAAGTTTTGTCCACTAGGAGCAACACCTTTCCTAGCTAATCCTTACACTCTGAAGGTATGTAAAGTTGGTCTTTATATCTAGACGCCCGTTTAAACTAATGGCACGGAAATTGCTGAACAACTTTGTTGAACTAGGTACCCGCGCTTCCCAGTAAATAAATCATATGGACTTCTATGAGAATACATCCAGGTTTTGTGCTTTCATATCCAAGACCAGAACCAAGCCTGTTGGAATGAATTTGGCCTGATCATCTTGAGTTTAGCTCAATTGCCTGTGGATTGGTGTTGGCGATTCCATTGGTCCATGCACAAATGGGGCCTCGGCCTTTACGGGATTGCGAGTGCGGCGGCAATGAACAAAGCACAGATCAAATTGGGCACCACGATGTACGAGGTTTGACGGTTTTGGATGACGAAACCCGATATTGGCTCAACACAATCACTGCCAGTATCTGGTCCTGGCAGTGCAACAGCCTGGGATTATAAAAAAATAAACCTTTGGCTGCAGCCCTCTCTGTCCCTAACCAGGATCGAATGTTTTTCATACAACAACAAAAAATAATTGGACCATAGCCAAAACATTTCTATGCATAATTGCTACTGGTTGAAACATATAGAGTCAGTTTTTTAGGCAAAACTAAAGTTGCGAAAGTGTGTGTTGATTTAGTTTTTTTTTAATTTTTTAAATTTTATAAAAACAACGCAGTATTTCAAACTTTCCAGTTTTTTCCAGGTGGAAAAAACGGTGTGTACAAAAGTGTGTGTTAATTTAGTTTTTTTTTAATTTTTTAAATTTTATAAAAACAACTCTGTATTTCAAAGTTTTTGAGTACACACTGTTTTTTCCAGGTGGAAACGTGTTATTGGATGCCTTTCTTAATCTCTTTTCATAGATTTCTATAAAAATAAATGATAAAGATACAATATCCGGCGTTTTATAAATAATGGCTGAGCCAGACCAAAAGTTTTTGTTTTTGGAGAACAATATAAAGTTGACAAACATTGACACAGCCTATAATATAAATAAGCTACCGTCGTTTAATTGGAAAGTTATTATTTTTTCTAATTTCAGTTTATTTTTTAACTTTTTCAACACCAAAGCGCTAACTTTCTGTTGCTCCAGAATATTCCAACTGCGTAACTCTAAGAAACTTGTCTGCTTTAAAAACGTATGAATTAAAAGATTAAAATTATAAATGGCACATAGCTTGAGCTAAAATTTTAATTGGATACCCAAAGTTGTAAATGTAAGAGTTTGCACAAACAAATTCTTTTTAAATGATTTGACTTGAAGATTTCAAAAAAATTACGATAAATGGTAAATTCCTTCCACTTTAAAAAATATACTCTGCTGTGGACACATTATTTTGACTAATATCTAGGGTGGAGGTGAAAAGTATTTCTAGAAAACTTAAAAAATTTTGGCATACTTTAATGAATCAAGGAGAAAGAATATCCAAATTGTAATTTTAAGGGGTTTCCAAAATAGATCACTTTCACTTTTTGTTAGATATATTTTTGATTTTAAATTGACGCTAAACTTAAAACTGCCGAAAATTTTTTTCGTATTTTTTGGTTTAAATTAAACTAACTTGTCAGCATTTTATCTAATCTCATCTTTTGTAGTTTTCTCTATTTGATTAAATATTCTACTGAAAAAATTGTTTACATGTGTAGAATACACTATTTTATTTCAGGAACAGAAACAAAGCAGTGCATTCTGAACAATTAGAAAGAGACACTTAGTTTGAACTTTTTTCAATGAGCTTCATCCGCAACAATAAGGCAGCAATGAATCAGAATAAACCAGCGTTTCAAAAGTTATATGTGGCAAACCTTAACCGACGCGAGAATCAAAAAATTAATAAAAAAAATTTTCAAAAACGCCTTATCCACCCTTATGATTGATTGTTAAATTAGTCTGGCACCAAATAAGCTCTAATTTGTGAAACGCTGTCCAAATGCTGCGAGATTCATGTCCGTTGTAAAAATCAAATTGCTATCACGTCTTTTAATAACTGTTCTCTCAATTAGTCAAAATCAAAATCTTAAATCTTAATAAAAAAAAAAAATATTAGTTTCATGGCAAGCAAATAATTTACAAAAAAAAGATGAGTAGGGAATCACTCCTAACTCTGCCACTGCTTTAATAAATATAACCAAAATCACTTTATTGAATATAAAATATTACCAAAATCACTCTGTTGAATATTGAATACTATGACCGATAAGTAATATTGGTCATATTCATTAAAGCAGTGGCAGAGTTAGGAGTAATTCTCTACTTATCTTTCTATAATAAATTTTTTGCTTGCTACAAAACTAATAACTTTTTTTTTTTTGATAAGTTTAAGTTTTTGATTTTGACTAATAGAGAGAACTAATTATCTTTTTATAGAAAAAAAAAAGTATCGAGGTTTTTGAAATCAACTTGGAGTAATTTTTTAAACTCTTATTTCGAGTTACCCTTTTTGCCGTTGTCATATAAATAGGGAAAAGCATTGGCAACATGGTCGAGAAATTTGTTTACCTATTCTTCTCGTCATCCTGTTACATCCTGAAGAATGAAATTTTATAACAAGACGCTTGGCAGTATTTACGAGAGGTTTTAATATATTGGATTATGACTTCTATAAAGTTCCTTAAATTCCTTTATCTCACAGACCAATGTATAAAACAGTTTGGACTAATGGCGTTCATAAAGTGCCAACATTGCAAAGTGGTTCATAGATTATTTTTTTAAGATATTCCATGGGCCAAAACAGACTGGGAACCGTTGACCTAGATTTCGTTGCAATTCAATCCGGCTAATTTTCGTGAAGCTTAAAAGTTTCAAAAACACCAAAGTTCAGTTGACAATCAACACAAGTATAATCATAACCGAGTTGTTGTGTTTGATTTTATCTAACCTATATTCAAAAGTTTATTCTTTGGAGTATCAATTTTAACATTGTCAAACGAATAAATTGAGTTATTAATTATCATTCACAGTCGGCAGCATGCCCGAGTTGGTAGGAGTGTCTGATTGACAATGAACGTAATCGATGCGGTCGCGGTTCAAAACCTACTCGCGCCTTTTTTTTGTGTCCTTGGGAAAGACATTTCACGGAACTTTCCCCTTCTCTGTAGTTTTGAAAAGCAGTTCTAAATTTCAGTTATATTTCTATAAAAACTAAAAAACAAAGTAATAAATTTTAACCGGACAACAGTATCTTGGCATCTTTGGAAGCAGGTTGGGGTAATTGTTTGCCTTATGCATAGCGCCTCAGTCGTTTTATTGCGAGTCAAAAGAATAAAATAAAAATTTAAATTTAAAAATGACATTAGTCAAAACTGCATAGTTTGGGGAATATAGCAACACAGATTCTTTTACAGTGGTCCTTTGTTGTTAATAAATTTGATTAAATATAAAAAGAAATTGGTTCACATATAGAAACTTCTACACTTAAATCAACTGTCATTTCGATGAAATGCCGTAGTGCCACTATTGACAGACTGTGTTTTCAAGATTTGGTATTGCCCTTAAAGTTATTACTTATATAATGATACTATATTATCTGTTACATAAAATAAAGTGATTAACTTATAAAACCCCGAAAAATTCTAATGCCGTAATTTGATTCTAAAAAAAAACTGACTGGAAGAAAAGCATTCACGAAAACACAGTTCCAAGTCATATCTTGGTGCAATTCCAAGTCACATGAAACACTGCAAATATTTTCCGAATTAATGATATCAGCATAACCGAATGTCCACAGCGTGGCGTAATGTTACGAGCGCGGTTCAAAACCTGCTCTAGTCATCGTGGAGTGTCCCTAAAATAGACACTTAACGGCTTTTTTCTTTGCTTGGAGGTATAGCTTGCAGATTAGTCATATCTCTTAAAAAACAAAAAGATTAGTAAAATTCCTACTAGAAAGCAAAATATTATTGGTATACCCCAAAGCAGGTTGGGGTAATCACTGGATGGTCTTCCGACGTTTTCCTGCCATTCACAAGGATAAATAAAGATGATGATAATACTACTAACAATAGAAATCTTAAGTTTTAAAAATTTTATTTCATTTACAGACAGTTATTAGGGGTGGAGTGGGGTAAGACACACGCCTGGGGAAAAACGCCCACAAGCTGTTAACAAGCAACTTCGTGATAATTGTCAACAATTTACAACGAAATGGAAAACCGCTATGTTGCTGAATAATTGCATGGGTAAAAAGTTTAGCAGTTAAACTGTAGGATTAAAAAGTTTATTTTGGTTGGCAAAATTATAATACTTTAAAAATTTTTACAAGGTTCAAGAACGATTTGATTGATTTTAAAAAAAGAACTGGCGCGTTTTAAAGGTTGCTCATCAGTTACCATTAGACTTTGTTGCTACAAGTATAAATATGAACGTTTTGGTTCCAAGCAGCCTACCGAGAAGAATAGCGTTTGGGGTAAAACGCCCACCATATGCTTGGTACAAAACGCCAACTCTGGGCACTTTGCCCTCGATGGTAAAATAAGAAAGAGTTTGTGCAAGAAAACAAAGTTTTAATTGAATACGATAGATGTTGAGTCTATTTACTGGTCATTTTTTGCCAAAAACAACACTTCTACATAAAACTTCAGATTACAGGGCAGAAGATTACCCCAACTTAAACTCGGCATATCATACAGATTGTAATAAGTCTGATGCTATTTGTGGAATGCAATTTGTATAAGCTGGTAATTTTTCCACGTAATCATAAACTTAGCTGGGTTACACAGGTATTCATATTTATAAAGTTATTAAAGGCTAAGAATTTTAAAGAACCAATTACGGTAGTGACAACTTAAAACTGCATTATAAAGGTACAAAAAGGCATGTCAATTCAATTTATAGCCCTAAGAACGTTGCCGTAAAAACTACAAACTTCGGGCAAGGTTTCTTTTCATCATCATTATCTTTGTCGTCTCTATATATCAAGGCGTCAAACCGAACCCAAAATGGATTGATAAACCGGCATTAACCGGTATTATTCTTTGAACCTGAACGGGAGCTAAACCCGTACAAATTAAATTTGCCGAACCTAAATCTAAACCAAAACGTTATATTAAATGGCTCCAGTTCGACACTCTGCTGTAAAATAAAAAATTTATATAAATAAACACGCACCAGAGATAGCGAAAGAAACTCGTAGAAAAAAATCAGATATTAAGATTATAATAATTGTTTTAGTTTTCTCAAACAACCTAGTGCAGTAATGCACAACTTTCTGTTGTTGCCGGCCGCATTATAGAGCTAGTTTAAACCATGGCTTGAACTAATCGCTCCAAGTGAGTTATGGTGAAGTAGATAAAATTATGTAGGCCTATTAGGTGTATAAAATAATATGCATTTACTTCTACCAATTGTAATAATAAAACAAAGTTTTACCATTTTTTAATGATCGAATTTATTTAAAGATTTGTAAAAGATTCTATCAATGATAAAATAACCAAGTTCAAGTTTCAGTTACGTTCAAACTGTACGAAAAAATTCACTTATATATTTTTTGGATGTTAAAGCATACAGTCAGCCTTTTAAAACATAGGATAGGCGCATTACGTTACTCTATTGAACAAAATATTCACTTTGATAATCTCTTTTTAAAACCTCTATAATTCAGTCACATAACCAAAACATCCAAAATAAAAGTATAAAGCTCTGTGCTTAAATATAAACACTTAAAAAATGAGTCCTCTTTTTGGAGAGAAACCCAACGTCGCTTAGAGTAGAAGCCAGTGATAAAAATCTCGGCCAAGACCGGTCTCGAGACTAATTTTTTGTGGTCTCGACCTTGTGCTAGTGGTGTCGGTTGTGGTTTCGAGGTGATGTGGTCTCGGTCTTGTGTTTTTTAAATTGATCTCGAGATTGGACATTTTTTATACTTTTGTTATTTGAGATTATTGTGATGAATTTTGCAATTTACTGAAGAACGACCCTCAATGGACCAGCTTTGTTGCAATTTGAAAGGGTAAAAAGCTAGGAGCCAAAACTTCTTTAACTTTTAGTTTTGCAACTTTTTTAATTTTATTTCGATTATGAATTTTATCCTAATCAAGGCCATCTGTATCCGATTACGAAAAAACTGTATTTAAATTTTTTCTTTCGGCAACAAACAAGCCTGGTAATGCTTTGAATGCTTCTGCTTATACTCTTGTCCGTTAAAATATTCACACCAAATTAATCCGATTTTAGAAAAATCAAGTAACTTGATTGCGTAAATATTTTTTTAAGCTAGTTTTTTTTCTGTTTGTAAACATACTTTAACAGAAGAACAAAGGAAATAATACAAAAGAAATAGATCTACACCACCAAGATAGATTATGCAGTTTTAATTTAGCACAAATGCAGCAGTAAGCCCACAGAGCGAACATGGGTTTTTAAATGGTATTTATGACAGGTAATCTACAGCTAGTCACTTACATTAAAATCTAGTACAGTGGTTTTCAACCTTTTTCATACCGTGGCCCACTTTTTAACCCAAGGTAACTTAACGACACATTCGGTCAACAAAATTTAATTTCCGTCGCAAAAATCTGGTCGTCGTCGTTTGAAAGGTATCTACTACAGGTCAGACACAAACAGGACTGGGGCCGAGGGTTTATCCTTTTACTACCCCAGACTGCTGCACTGCCTAAATCAGATGCTGGCAGTGATGTCATTAAGCATCGAGTTTCGTCATCCAAAACCGTCAGACCTCGTGCTCCATGTGTTGACCGATGCATAGCGCTGTTAGTACATGGTCTGCGGTTTGCTCAGAGGCGCCACACTCGCAATTCGGTGAAGGAGCGAGACCCATTTTTGCATGGACGAATGGAATCGCCCAACACCAGTCCGCAGGCGGTTGAGCTTAACTCAAGCTGCTCGGGGTAAGCCCATCCCAACAGACCTGGCACCGGTCTCGGGCACAAAAGCACGGAGCCTGGAAGCATTTTCCCAATACTCGTTTTCCATTTGTGGTTTGTCCATTCAGAAGCGCGGATGCCAAGTCTGGCAAGGTTGTCCAAGAGATTCCGCGCACCTGGCACAAACAGACGTCTGGATTTTAGTCTCACTTGGCGAGTATCTGAGGACCCACTTAAAATACCATACAAGATATGATCGGGGTCCAGAGATCCACGGTAAGCTAAAGAGAGTGTCGCTCCCATTCGGCGAAGCTCAGCTGGCTGGATGCCTGAGAGTACAGGTAGGTGGTCCGTTGGAGTGGGACGCAGGCATCCAGTAACTATGCGCAAGGTGTCATTTAAGACACTGTCAATGAGGCGAGTGTGAGCACTGCGACACCAGACTGGCGCATAGTACTCAGCTGCTGAGTAGACTAGAGATAAGGTGGCTATGCGTAGTGTTTTAGCACCAGCACCCCATCCCGAGTCCACGAGTCGCCTTAGCAGTGTGACACGCGAGGATAGTATTTTGTGCAATGCCACTAAATGGTGACGAAACGTGAGCGATCTGTCCAGTTTTACCCCAAGATAAGTAGGAGTTGGACAGAACGGTAAAAGTCCACCGTTGTTGTAGACCTTTAGCTCACGTTTGGCCTCTCGGTTATTTAAGTGAAAGGCTGCCGTCACCGTCTTAGTGTGACTGAGCTTCAACCTCCAAGTCTGGAGATACGCTGAAAGTGTAGACATGTCTTGGCTTAAAGTCCCCTCCAAGTCCTTCCAGTTTCCAGAAGAATGCAACAATGCTAAATCATCAGCATAAGCAAACTTTCTGGAAATCATGGAAGGAAGATCGTACGTATAGATGTTAAATAGGAGGGGAGCCAGGACCGATCCCTGAGGAACGCCGTTTTTAAGACGGCGTAGCCTGTTTTGCTTGCTGTCACCGGTGGTAAGGGTAAAACTTCGATTTCGGACAAGCTCCATGATCATTTTGACCATGTGCTTGTCCGGAAGTAGTCTCAGCAGCTTGCAGGTAAGGCCACGGTGCCAGACAGTGTCATAAGCAGTTGTCAGATTGATAAGTACGGCACCGGCCTTCTTTTTAGCCTTAAAAGAATCCTCGATGTTCTGGGTTAGCAGAACAACTTGATCTACGGTTGACTTCCCGCGTCGGAACCCAGCCTGCTCTTTAGGGAGCAGTGGATCGATTAATGGTTCAACGCGGGCACAGATAAGCCTCTCGAGGATCTTGTACGGGACACAGAGCAGAGATATCGGTCGATAACTCTTTGGGTCCCCCATGGGCTTTGCCGGTTTGGGGATCGCGACCATAAGCTGTGTTCCCACAAAAATCTGGTGATCTCTTAAAAAAATCTTCATTTTAAATTTGTCTGCCATTTCTCAATTTTCTTCCCAAAGCCATAAAAAAGGTCTTTGCTTGGAATCTGTTTCCAATTTTTTGATCATAATGACTTCATTATACATTAGTGGCGTACGGTGACCTCTGAAACTAGTCTTGCAATTGGCATGCCAAAACCAGGTCATAAAATTGGGTATATTCAAGACCAATTTTCGTCCTAAATTCAAGATGATCTCTAAAAAAAAAGGTCATCACTTGAAGTCATTCCTTGTTAATGCAGTTTTCGTCCCAGAAATGTAGTGATCTCTAAAAAAAAGGTCATCACTTGAAACCTCTCCAAGGTAATGCACTTTCGTCCTAAAAATCCAGTGATCTCTAAAAAAAAAGAAAGATCATTGCTTGAAACCGTTCCGGTTAATGCACTTTTCGCCGTCAAAATGCAGTGATTTCTAAGGAAAAAAAAGGTCATCACTTGAAATTGCTGCGTGGTAATGCACTTTTCTTCCTCGAAATGCAGGGATCTCTAAAAAAAAAGGTCATCGCTTGAAATTGTTGCGGGTATGCACTTATCATCCTCGAAATGTAGTGATCTTTAAAAAAAAAAGGTCATCACTCCAAACCAGTCTCCGATTTCTTACTTTTCGTCCTAAATTCTCCATATTCTGAAAAATAACACAAAAATGGGTCTTCTTTTTGAATCGGCCTCAGATTTCATTCCAAACAAGTAACATTTCTCATCGAATTCCTCGAAATCTACCTCATTGCGCAAAACTTCGTCATGCAATTCCTAAAAATTTGGTCACGCAACGCATGACTCGCATGCCCTGACCGCTCGCCACTGTTATACATTATTGCTTTCGTTTTGATATATGCTTTGTGGCCCACTGAAAACACCACTGTGGCCCACCACTGGGTCGTGACCCACCGGTTGAAAACCCTTGATCTAGTACGTCTTCCAAAAGCTTTTATAAAAAATTTAAATACTTGTTTTGGACCTTGATTTAAAAGTATAACGTCATAATCAATATATTTTACTAATGTGTGTTTTAAAGCAGACTAACTAAGATTAAAAAAAATACTTTAACGTTAACTGGAAGCTAAAGTTTTTAAATATTCAGTTTAAAAACGGCTTAAAATAGACTTCAATAAAATAAAGTTATGTTAACGATAAAGTTGCCAAGAGATATGACTTAAAGCAGGTAATGCAATAGAAAACAATAGTATTGTTCAAACCTGTGCATTATGTAACCCGTAAATGCCCAGAAATAACCCGCGAAACGATTAATAAAACTTTTACTTCGAATTTTTTGGAGTTTGATATGACATTAGTGTAGTTACATAAGGTGATGCAATTTTTAAATCGCTAACAGTTAGTATTACATCACTGGTGTCCAAACTTTTACATGTTATGGACCAAATTTTTTTTGCAAGCATCCCGTGGGCCTCTGTGGGTACAAAATTACAGTGATAAAACGTTTTTAGTATTTAATTCAATTTCAATAATTAATTGAAATTATCTTTCATGTAAAGTTGGATCAAACCTCTTCCCTCTCAAAAAAATCCTTCCTTAGATCTTACGTATTTGTTTTCTTAATAAAGCGAAAAATTTTTTGTTGTACTGAAATTTTTGCATGCAATAATTTGGCTCTCGGTCTCGACGTTTGTGGTCTCGACTACATCCCTGGTGGGAGCGCTGCCCCTACCTACTCACTCACTAAAAGTAGCAATTTTTCAAAGGTGTTTGGACTAGCTGTTTACAAACTCCTTATGATTGCAATCAAGGGAGCGCTGCATTTTGAGCTAGAACAATATTGAAATTGTAAACATGATTGTTAATTCATTCTTTTATGAATTACAGTCATATTCAAATGATGTTGCTATTTGATCAGTAAACAGAAAAGTAAGATTACAAGTTGAGTGTCCTCGTCTAAAACCGAATCAATTTTCAATCGATTTTCCGAATCGAGATATTCAATTCGATTCTAAACGAGGACACTCAACTTGTCATCTTACTTCCCTGCTTACTGATCAAATAACAACATCATTTGAAGAAAAAATGAGTAGCCTTAAAATTTTTCTTGACCTGTCCAAAGCTTTTGACACTATTAATCATGAAATATTACTTAATAAATTGTATCATTATGGTGTGAGAGGCACAGTTCATGATTGGTTTAAAAGTTATTTATTTAGAAGAACCCAACAAGTTGATTATAATTCAAGTATTTCAAATATAGAACCTATTTCTTCCTCGGTACCTCAATGCTCAATACTCGGTCCACTCTTGTTTATAATTTACATTAAGGACTTCTCAAAATGTCTCAAATATAGCAACAACCTGTCTTTTGCTCGTCGTCGTCGTCGTCGTCGTTTGAAGGGCATCCACTACAGGTCAGACACAAACAGGACTGGGGCCGAGGGTTTATCCTTTTACCACCCCAGACTGCTGCACTGCCTAAATCAGATGCTGGCAGTGATGTCATTAAGCATCGAGTTTCGTCATCCAAAACCGTCAGACCTCGTGCTCCATGTGGTGCCCGATGTATAGGGCACGCTGTTAGTACATGGTCTGCGGTTTGCTCAGAGGCGCCACACTCGCAATTCGGTGAAGGAGCGAGACCCCATTTGTGCATGGACGAATGGAATCGCCCAACACCAGTCCGCAGGCGGTTGAGCTTAACTCAAGCTGCTCGGGGTAAGCCCATCCCAACAGACCTGGCACCGGTCTCGGGCACAAAAGCACGGAGCCTGGAAGCATTTTCACAGTACTCTGTTTTCCATTTGTGGTTTGTCCATTCAGAAGCGCGGATGCCAAGTCTGGCAAGGTTGTCCAAGAGATTCCGCGCAGCTGGCACAAACGGGCGTCTGGATCTTAGTCTCACTTGGCGAGTATCTGAGGACCCACTTAAAATACCATACAAGATATGATCGGGGTCCAGAGATCCAAGGTGAGCCAAGGAGAGTGTCGCTCCCATTCGGCGAAGCTCAGCTGGCTGGATGCCTGAGAGTACAGGTAGGTGGTCCGTTGGAGTGGGACGCAGGCATCCAGTAACTATGCGCAAGGTGTCATTTAAGACACTGTCAATGAGGCGAGTGTGAGCACTGCGACACCAGACTGGCGCATAGTACTCAGCTGCTGAGTAGACTAGAGATAAGGTGGCTATGCGTAGTGTTTTAGCACCAGCACCCCATCCCGAGTCCACGAGTCGCCTTAGCAGTGTGACACGCGAGGATAGTATTTTGTGCAATGCCACTAAATGGTGACGAAACGTGAGCGATCTGTCCAGTTTTACCCCAAGATAAGTAGGAGTTGGACAGAACGGTAAAAGTCCACCGTTGTTGTAGACCTTTAGCTCACGTTTGGCCTCTCGGTTATTTAAGTGAAAGGCTGCCGTCACCGTCTTAGTGTGACTGAGCTTCAACCTCCAAGTCTGGAGATACGCTGAAAGTGTAGACATGTCTTGGCTTAAAGTCCCCTCCAAGTCCTTCCAGTTTCCAGAAGAATGCAACAATGCTAAATCATCAGCATAAGCAAACTTTCTGGAAATCATGGAAGGAAGATCGTACGTATAGATGTTAAATAGGAGGGGAGCCAGGACCGATCCCTGAGGAACGCCGTTTTTAAGACGGCGTAGCCTGTTTTGCTTGCTGTCACCGGTGGTAAGGGTAAAACTTCGATTTCGGACAAGCTCCATGATCATTTTGACCATGTGCTTGTCCGGAAGTAGTCTCAGCAGCTTGCAGGTAAGGCCACGGTGCCAGACAGTGTCATAAGCAGTTGTCAGATTGATAAGTACGGCACCGGCCTTCTTTTTAGCCTTAAAAGAATCCTCGATGTTCTGGGTTAGCAGAACAACTTGATCTACGGTTGACTTCCCGCGTCGGAACCCAGCCTGCTCTTTAGGGAGCAGTGGATCGATTAATGGTTCAACGCGGGCACAGATAAGCCTCTCGAGGATCTTGTACGGGACACAGAGCAGAGATATCGGTCGATAACTCTTTGGGTCCCCCACGGGCTTTCCTGGTTTGGGGATCGCGACCACAAGCGCTCTTCAGATCTTAGGAATTTTGAATCGGCGCAAACAGGAAGAAAGGAAGTCACGTAATCAGGACTTCAAAGCAGCTCCAGCATGGAGTATAAGCTTGGGGCAGATGGAATCAGGTCCCGGAGCTTTACCTGGTTCTAAATGTTGGAGGGCAGCAGCAAATTCTCTGTGTGAAAAATTGTCAGAGATATTTACTGCGTCTGGTGTTGTTGCCCTCCAAAGGTCAGACACTTCTTGAGAGACAAGTCGAGATGACTTGCGATCAACAGCCTCGTATTTCCCATTTCTAACCAGCTGAGATGCAATAACATCGGCTGAAACGGGACAGTGACGAGGAGAATGTCGTGACCTACCAGTAAGGTTGTTCAAAATACTCCATGCTTTTCGACTAGAGTGTGAGAAGTCAATGCTCCGAACTGCTTCGGACCATCGATCCCTCTGCTTTCTGTCAAGCTTGGCAAGCAGAGCTGTAGCAGCCAAACTTGAGTCGTCTCCCTGAGGAGACTGCAAAAAGGTTTTATAGAGGGATTCACACTCTGCATCCCAACACGGAATATAGTTATTTCGATACCCGCATGGGATAGTCTTTTTTGTCTGCTTTCTTAATGGTGTTACAGAAGTCCTGGTAAGCCGCATTCACATCAAGTGAATCAGGCGGCAACAAAGTCTTTTTGAATTTATTTGTCAAAGCAATGTAGTGACTCCATTTAGCCTTGCGGAAGTTCCATCGCTTAACAGGCATGCTTGCGGCACTGCCATAGCAAACCTTGGTGGTGTAATAAGCAAAGCTCGATGTTGTAACCTGGGGAACTTGTCAAGGACACGTCTATCCGGTAAGCGACTGTTTGGACCTATGCTAGCGAAAGCTAGGTCTGGATTGGTGCCAGTGTTCCAGCGGCCGGAATAAAAACTGGCAGCGTCCTTGACATTATATAGCAGGGCAAGACAATTAATACTTGCACAGCCAGCCAAGCACTCACCGTCCGGACTGTTGTCGTCGTAACCCCAGTCAGCATGACGACAGTTAAAATCGCCAGCGTACAGACAGGGGTGAGGAAACACTGGGAGATCCAGGGTTCGCAATCGCGTTGGCGGTGGTTTGTAGACGTTGACTATTTTATAACCATCAGCGTCCACACACAACCACTCGATCTCCGATGTCGGTGGAGATTGGTCCAAAAGCGTGTATCTCAGTCGCTCGTGGACAAAGTGGCAAGGCCATGCTTCCTGCTTAAAGAAGACCCAGCTAGTTGGTAGTTTGGAAGTACCAACTTCTTTGCATCAGTGCAGTGGGTCTCCTGCAGTAGGATGACGAGTGCCTCAGACTGCATAGCGAGGTGATGAAGAACATTCATCTTGCTTGCAGTGAAGCCTTCGATGTTCAGCTGAAGAATAGTGGGTCTTCGGAACTTGTTGGCAATGTGCCCTGAAAAGGGCAGTTTTATCCTAGCATTGCCCCTTCCTGAAAAGAACGTTTGCCGATTAGCAGACCCACACTGAACATCGGAATGGGTGGATACCCTTCCGTTTTGGTAGGTTCGGTTTCGGTCTGTCATTTTAAAATCAATGAGCAGACTTACTCACAGCCCAGGCTGCGTGAAAGCACCTACCATCTAGGCCTTTTGCTGATGATACAACTATCGTCCTTAGTGCAAAAAATAATAATTTATTATTTTAAAAAGGAAATAAAGAACTCGAAAACATTGACAACTGGCTAATAGCAAATAAGCTTTCCCTTAATATCAAAAAAACAAAATACATTTTATTTAGCTCTCGTACCACAAAAACATTGTCAAAAGAATCAGTTTTAACCATTAGAAAAAATGAAATTGAAAGAGTCACTTCAGTTAAATTGCTAGGTGTTATATTCAATGAACGCCTAACATGGAAACATCGCATGGCAATGCTAATCAGCAAACTAAAATCATCGCTATACGCAGTAATGAGAGTAAGGCCTTTTCTAACTCAAGAAGCTCTACTTACACTTTTTCATTCACTAATTCTGAGTCATATAAGGTACTGCATTACAACTTGGTGCTATGGACACTCTATGTTACTTAATAAATTACAAAAAATCTGTAACAAGTTTATTAATATGGTAATTTGTACTAATCCCGCAAAAACAAGCAACAAAAAAATAACAAAAGATAATATTCTTAATATACAACAACTCTATAAATTAAATATTTCAACTTGCATGTACAATTAATTCCACAAGCAATTACCGTCAGCATTTAACAATTTATTTCAAAGAAAAACGTCCACTGTAATTACTAGAAGTAACTCTCAAATCATACCTATATCATGCAAAAACACAGTAACAAAACAATCAATAAGATACATTGGCCCAAAAATTTGGAATGAGTTACCTGAAAAAATAAAACTACGTAAATCCTTGAGTACATTTGTTAAAAAATCTAAAGCATTCTTCCTTGAACAACAATCAAACTTATAAACTCTTACGTAGCTCATCATTTAATATATTTTGCTGGTCTTTTTTTTCTTGTGTTTCAGGAAAACAACTGAACAATTTGAAAATCTTCAACTTTGCAATGGTCAAGAAAAGACTCAAGGAAAATTCTGCAGGATCACTCTTGTTTCTACCTGAACAATTTTTTTTAGCTATTGCATAAATTTTATTTTACTATTTATTGTTGCTACTTTGCATCGGTTTTTGTAGATTTTTTTTATAATGTTTTCTTATGTTGTTTTCGTGCTTTTTTTTTGTTTTTTTTTTACCAAGGCTGTAATGTTTTTGTTTTTTTTCTTTACTGAGGTTTTTGTTCGAGAAATGATCTTTTGATCCACAATAGGATTTCTTTCGGTGGGTTTGTTTGCCTGTTGGGCTGGTAGAATGTGTTCATGCTTTTACATATACTTTTAAGGACTGAATATATTCTTCCAGGCAAACTCTGCTATGGTCCCACCAATGCACCGCCCCCATAGCAGCGTTTTATTAAGCAAATAACCTTGGTCTTATATTTTATTTTCTTTCTTTTTGCTATATATTTTTTTAAACAACTTTATAATGAGGTGAAGCAACCTTGCTTCTATATGATGCAATAGGTCACACTTTTCATCGCTGATTAGCAAGTCACAACGTCAACTCGTTTTGTTGCTTTCTTCCTTTTTCTAACTCCGTCTTTCAACAACTCACAAACTTTTCAACATTTTGTTATTTTGTTCATTTGGCGGAGCAGAAATAAAAGAAAAATGAACTGAACTGAACTGATATCTCCTTTAAATTACGAGCGGAAAGCAATATCTTGGCATCTCCGGAAGCAGGTCGGGATAATTGCCTACCCCAGGGGTCGGCAACGTTTTCTTTCCAGTGTGCCAAGTTGTGAAATTCAATGTCAAAATATACGTTTGCGTGCCGATGTCTTCACTTCGATTTCATCTACGATTTCCTCAAAACATCCTGATTTTGAGATTCTCCAAAATCAGGAAGTTCTCTAAAAAGAAAAAAAAGGTCTTCACTTTGATTTCATCTCTGATTTCCCTATTTTTCTCCCAAAATCAGGGTGATCTCTAAAAAAAAAAAAAAGGTCCGTAAACGTGTTTTTGAAAAATACTCACGACGCCGCGTGCCGTATAAAATCACCTCGCGTGCCATGATTGACACGGGTGCCGGGGTTGTCGACCCCTGGCCTACCCTTTGTATAGCGCCTCCGTCGCTTTCCTGCGAGTCAGGAGGATAAATATAGAGATAAAATAAATAAATAAATAAAAAAAGAATGTCTTTTATTTAAAAAATATATATATTCGAATTCTTTGGCCTACTTTTATAATTACAGTTAATTTTAAAATCACTTATCTAAAATCCATAAAACTAAATTTGTAATGTTTAGGTAGATAAGCTAATATAGCAAGATAAAAATTTTTATTCAAAGCAACAATTTTTAAAAAATTACAAAACAGGTAAAATTAAGTTATGTACCTATGAACGCTACCCTCCAGGGACCACCTTTCTTGATAAATGAACGCGCCACCCTGTCCACACTTGAATAACTACCAGCTGAAACCCAAAAGATTCCTTCAATAAAGACTCCTATAATTCTTCTCGACCTTTTTTTAAGCAATCTTAATATTGTTGGTGACGTGGTCGAGTGGTTAGAGCGCCATGATTGTGTCCGACATGACCTCGGTTCGAAACCTACTCGTGCATTTCTGCTGTATCCTTGACAAAGAGACATCAGGCATTTTTCCCTGCTTGGTGGTGTTGGCAAGCAGTTTTAAATTTCAGTCATATCTCAATAAAACTAAAAAACAAAAAAATTTCAACCAGACATCAACATCTTGGCATTTTCGGAAGCAGGTCGGGTTAATTGCTTTATATTAGCGCCTCCGTCGCTTTTCTGGACTCAAGATGGTAAATATAAAGATAGAATTTAAAAAACAAATAATTGTAAACCAGAGGTTTCCAACTTGCGTGATTTGAAAACTATACGAAAGTGTCGCAAAATAATAAGAGAAAAACGAGAGTGGGGGAAGAGAGAGAGAGAGAGAGAGAGAGAGATTTTTTATGTGAATTTTACCTAAGAGTAAACGTATTAGGATTTTTCATAGGATAAACATATTAGACAAGGGTTCATTGAAATTTTTTGAAAAGGATTTTTTAAACGTTCAAACATTTCAACATACTGTAACATCAAACTTTTTCCGAAAGTCAATTAAAGAAAAAAAATCTTTGTTTAAACGTTTAAACTCAAACTTTACTTGGAGCTTCAAGTGAAGACCTTTTTTAATCTTTGCTTGACTTTTAAAATACATTTATCAAACAGTTCTCTATAGATAACAATCGTTTTTTTAACCTCTAACTCAGTGTTTCTCAAACTGTGTGCCGTGAGAGATTTCTAAGTGTGCCGCGAAACTTTTTAAAATACAGTATTAATCCATGCTCCGCAATAGCAACCTATACACACTCTATAACAGAGGAAAAATATGTTTTTTATGGGCTTTGACCAAAAAGCTTAAATTTTAAATGCAATTTCCATTACTCTAAGTTTTGGTGTTCAGTTGTCTTCCAGGCTCGTTTTGGTGCATTTCAAACCTACGGCCCGCGAAGTCTTTAAAGAAGTTTTTAATCAGATGCTCAATACGAAATCAAGTTAATGATAAATTCAAAACTAAATTTAAATCATTAAAGTGACAAGGTTTATTAGCAAGAACTTGATTTTCTAACCGAAATTAGCTAACTAATTAAGTGAAGACCTTTTCTTTGGTCCTCACTTTAATTTCAACGTAGAATTTAAAAGAATAACCTGGATCAGCCAAATAAGTCAAGTGAAAACTTTTTTTATTGCCTTCAATTTCTTTTGTAACCAGATTGCGGCCAGTGGCAAAATTTCAAGCTGAAATTTCACCGATTCATCCCACATAGCCGCGCGAGTTTGACATGCCTGTCGTACATGATATGCGGAACCTAAATACATGTACTTTATATGATAACAAACAGCACAAAATCTAGTGAAGAATAATAAAAGAAAGCTTTCGCTTTATTTATAAAAAGTTGCATAAAAACTTGAGGCCTTTATGTAATACACCATAATGCATCAGGTAAAGGAAAATGTGGAAAACTCAGTGCAAACCAAAAAAGATCTGCACTCTGGTCCGAGTGTGCCGCAAAGTTTGGAAAGATAGCAAAGTGTGCCACGGGTGCAAAAAGTTTGAGAATCACTGCTCTAACTTAAAGAATTTTTCCAGGAAAGGTGTCGTTTGTGAAAATCTTAGGTTTTAGAGCACCGTGACTT
The DNA here is from genome assembly GCA_963680785.1 of Diplosoma virens. NCBI lineage: Eukaryota > Metazoa > Chordata > Ascidiacea > Aplousobranchia > Didemnidae > Diplosoma > Diplosoma virens. Next base: position 23,214,106 of record OY796889.1, read on the forward strand.
CATACAAGTTGGAAATCTCCTCGTAAATCAATAACATAAAACTATTAGTCACCAATTCCGGAAGTTGCTTTTCATCACACAACGTTTCATAAGCATAGATTTTTACGGTACCACGGGAATTACTGTATTATGTTGTGATCTTTTTATCTTCGTTTCCAAAGAAAGGGTGTTAATCAGATTTTTGAGGAAAAATATTTTGTTAAAGATTTCGAAAAGTTTTTCATCGCTGGCGATGACTATAGCACATGAGCTGATAACAACTTCCACAAATCTTTATCTGAGAACCGCTGCTACTGTATAAAGCAGTGGATTATGTGGCTATGAAATTACAGTTAATACAACGAATAGCTTGTTTTACAAAGAGCATATTCTGTTTTTACTTGCTGTTGAAACGTTTTAGCCCCAAAGTGTGTATCGGATTATAACTAGCCTCCTCAAGATACACAAATCACCCAAAAATAATTAACACACTTGCAAACGAGCGGCTTCAAATCATTATTTCCTCGTAGGACGTGGCTTGTGGTTGATGATAGTGTGCGTTTTCTCATCCGCACCCTGAGCCTTTTCTAACATTTCTAACATTATTCGTAAAAACGGGAAATAAAAAAATGGTTTTCAATATACAACCAAGCACAAAGTTGTTGTTTCAATACTTCAATAAAATTCAGAAATAGAAGTCATTTATATTGTGAAACTTATAACTTGACTATTTTGTTTTCTGGGACTCGAGAAACCTCGTCCCCTATTTAAGTCCCCTAAATTATTTATTTCTCCCTCGTCCCTCGTCCCCTATTTAAACCTCGTCCCCTATTTAAGTCCCCTAAATTATTTATTTTTGGTCATAGCAAAACTTTTTTTGGAGATCTGATAGGTTTTACTTGTTTGCTAATAGGATATTTAAAAAGCGCTGATGCCATAGGTTAGAAATTAAGCTAGTAAAGAATAATAGCAATATTTTTTTTAGTCATTTTTTAAATACAAAAATATAATGCTAATCGTCAAATGGAAATGAAAAGTAAAAAAAGTTGTTACTTCCGCGGTGAAAGGTGCACTATTTAGTCTTTTATTAAAAAAGAAAAATGTTTGTTTCTCCTCTTAATGCAGGGTTTCTCAACCGGGGGAAATTCCCTATTAGGGGGAGTTTTGTATTTTCAAGGGAAAAATTTTTGTAAATGTAATTGAACGTTTTAAATATTAACTGAATTACTTTATAGATTTTTTTATATAAAGAACATTTTAGAAGTTCGACTTAATTTGGTAATTTGTATTTTCTATAAGCGATCGTTTTAAGTAAATTGTTTTTTTGCTTTGCTTCTTCATAATGGTTAATTGTTGTTATCGGTTAATAATGCTGCTTTAAATTTTGTAATATAGCTATGGTTTTTGTGTTACATAAAGCTATTATTCTTGAGTTTTAGTAAATTTATAGAAAAGGACCCATCTCTCTTAACAGGTTTTTTATGGTTTTTTTATGGATCGTCTTTTTTATGATTTTCCCATGCTTTCTAATGCGTTCTGCACAAATTTGACCATGAAAACCATCGCAAATTACTCCCTTTCTAGTTACTTAGGGCACAAGCCCCCCTAAAACCTTCAATTTATGCAAACTTTACATGTTTTTTCCGGATTTTAAGATGATTTTTGCGCTAACTACAGGAACAGACCGGAAAATGATTCCCACACATGCGCAAAACAATTGGAAATGACCCCTTGACATGCGCTTTCGACCGGTAAATGTCGCAAAAGTCGCAAAATGATGAACATATTTAAGACAAGTTTTCTTGTATGAATGCTTTATTTGCGACAATAGTATTTTCATGTAGAACGAATCAAAAAACATGAGAAAACCATAAAAACAGTTGGTTAACAAGACCGGGCCTTTTCCAAAAAAATAACCCGCTTTTTTCATTTACTAATACTAATAATTTTGTATTAATGAATATTAGTCTAAAAAGTTTATCGAGTTTAGGTTAAATTGTAAGAACTTAGTTTCTCTTCTTTGCATACTGATATAAACATACTAATTAGGCCATAACCTGATTTTCGGTGGGGTTTAGTTTAGTTATTACTTAGTTTTGAATATCGGTTAAAGGGGTTCATGAAATTGAAAAGGTTGAGAATCACTGCCTTAAACATTTGCTAGGGTGTGGCCCCGCTTGCAGAAGAAACTGACGCCATCTTTACTTAAAGAGAAAGTTGAAACAATTAACACTTCAGTTTATTTGTTTTGGCTTACATATCAATACTAAGAAGCAACGACGTTTGTGTCAACAGTAGGGTCTGAGTAAAAGATAAAATAGTTAATGAACACACTTCGATGCAACCGTAAACAGGTGGAATAGAAGACTAATTAATATCAGTCACAGCTATAACAACATTAATAAATGGACTTTAATAAATGCAAATAGAGCCAAGATTTTCTAGCGCTCTGAAAAACTGAAAAAAGCAATTGAAAAATGAGATACCTGAAAAATACTACTTATGAAGCAAAAGAAGAAGTAATAAGTAAGATAGTTACGAATTTAAACACACGTGACATACAACGAGCAGGATTAATAGTCCTATTTTTTGGCATTGCTGCAAAATTACATCTTGTGATTTTGTTTTGGCATGCGCGCTCTGTGCCAGGATTAATCTGAGGTAATTAAAAAACGTTGAATTCAGGAAATGCATTACGTCATCTGTCGTTTTTTTTCTTTTTTAAACTTGCCTAACAAGATACTTCATTGAAAACTTAATTGAAAGCTGGGCTTAAAGATTTCGATTATCATTACCCACTGCGCTTTGGAACTTACTAAACCAGTGGTTCTCAACCGCTGGTCCGCAGATTGGTGCCGGTCCGCAACAATTTATTCTAATTTAAAAAGGCGCTACCAGTTCAGAATTAAAACAGTGTCAAAAGAATATTAACAGTAATTATTGATTTCGATCAATAACTAAATGCAAGGTCTTGACCTTAAGTAGGATTAGCTTAAGTAGATTAGCGAAAACGTGTAGTGGTCTGTATTGACGGAACTGCCAGCACGGTTGGTTGTCATTCGGGTGTAAACGTAAAAATAAGAAAAGTTACAAACAAAAATCTGCTGTCCTACGCATTGCATAATTTATCTTGAAAATTTAGCTGCCCAGAAATTATCACCTGAATTAAATGACGTTATGATCAGTGCAATTAAGATTATCAAATATCAAAACTTCAATGGAGCCCATATTACTATGTATTATATCAAGAAGGCAGCAGCAAAGTTCACATTAAACAGAGTTTTTTTGATGCTAAATGCTCACCTTTGTTTTATTAAAATTCTCTTTCATCAAATTATCGCGTTTATTACAATTTTGTCATTAAAAAAGATTACCGGTCCGCAAGCTTAAAAAGTTTGAGAAACACTGCACTAAACGATTGAAATTTATTGGTCTTTTTATGAATTGATGCTTTATCTTCTTATTTTTTTTTATATCAAGATTATACTAGAATCGGATATTCTTTCGAATAAACTCTTTATACATTTTAATGACTTTAATAGAAACTATTGATCAATGCTGTCATAATAAGAAACGCAATCAAATTAATATAGAACTTATTTTTTTAACGTTTTCTGCTTTTTGTTTGCGGCAGCGTGGTCGAGTATTTAAGAGTGCCCTATTGATGGCACACACAATGGAGATGGTTGTGATTCAAAGCTTACTCGCTCATTCTGTTGTGTCCATAGCCGTATCAAGCCAAAATAATTTTTGAGACTAATACAGTTTTGCTCAAATTTTGTTGACGCTTGTCCGAATCATTGTCTTGTAGCTTTGCAAAAGTTAAGACAAAATGTTGCACATTTTCGTTCCAAAATATTGGTGAAGACTAAAAACATAGGTCATCATTTGAAAACTTTGCTTTGTTCTTTGTCTAATTTCTTCATTTTCGTCCCAAAAAGCCAATGATGACGAAATAAAAAAAATAAAAAAAGGTTTTCACCTCAAATCTTAATCATATTTCTAGATTTGAGATCTTTGTTCTGCAAAAGTAGTTAGTTGTGGTTCCCAAAAAATTTGTTTTCCCCTAATTTTTGAGACTTGAAGGCAATGGCTCCCCATGCCCCCAGCCTCTTACGACTATGGTCATGTCTTTGCGGTTTTGCGAAAAACCCTTTACAACGGTCTTTCCCCTGATTGGGGGTCTTAACAAGCAACTTTAAATTTTAATGAAATCATTAAAGAATAAAAACAAACAAAAAATTTTAACCTAACAACAATATTTTGACATTTCCGAAAGCAGATTGAAATAACCGCCAGACAGTTTTCTAAAGTATGACACCCCCGATATTTTCCTGAGAGTTAAAAGAATAAATATACAAAATAAAAATAAAAAAAAATTTTAAACTCTTTTTATGAACAACGTAAATTTAATAAGACTGTTAATCTTAATGAAAAAATAAAAATGTTAATAAGATAATTTAAAATGAAAAGGTTTGAAAAAGCGCAAAACGTTAGCAAATCAATTTTTATGAATTTTTTTGTGCCGTTGAACATTACAACATTACGATTAAAAAATACATTTCTTGCCGTTATTGTACTACCAGATTAAAATAAACCTTTGAAAAAAAGCTAAAAAAAATAAAAAATTTTTTAAACTACCGTTTACATAAATCAGTTTTGAATGAATTTTTGTAAACAATTTAAAGTTTTGACTTTTCATAAGATAGCTTTGGCAGCACCATAATAGGCATGCACAAATAGTAGGCCTATCACATTTTAAAATTCTTTCAAACTTTTATGTAGAGTATATAAAAGTGTGTTTATTGAGTCATAAGGCAGATGGCGTTATAGAGTACTATCAAGCGCGCCGAACCCAACCTCACTGCTCGACCATGGTTTCGAGTTTTTAACTCTCATCAAAAGTTTTGTCGCAGAGCTAGTCATATAAAAAGAGAAAAAGCTAAGATTTGTAAGTCTTAGAAGTGTGTTTACAGTGTCTTAAAAGTGTACTAAATTTTCTGAAAATACGAGTATACTTTTTGTTTTTTGTTTTTTTTTGTTCCTTTTTTGGTTTCAGAAATCTTATACAATTATCAAATATTTCTTTTCTTTTTTAAGTATAATGTAGAACTAATTATAAAAAATAGAAGTTGTGAAGTGAAAGGAAAACCATTCACGTTAGCCTGTGTTCACAGACATACAAAACGTACAATGATTTTTGATCGAACTCTGATTACAAACTTCAGAATTACAATTAAAAACATCAAGAGTTTAAAAAAGTTTTAAAACCATTAATTTTAGGTTTAAAATTAAAATATCACCAAATTGAATCTTTTCGTTGAAATAAAAAACTTGTGACCTAATTGATTTACGCAGTCAAGACTTATATAATAGTTTTAGTAATTACATAAGTTCATTGTGCAACTCTCTTTTATTTGATTTGCCTTGTAGCTGCCTGCAAAAGCAATATTATCTCATAAAAAATTAAAGCTTATCATATGATTTTGGCTGTGACCCGAGAATCCTAAAAGCATTACTTTTAAACCAATTTAATTAATGAAATATGGGTTAGAGTTATTGCTTGGGTTAGGGTTCTTAAGATTTTATAGTCCAAAATGTTTTATTTGGAATTATACATTCCCAAAAAAACTAAGTAAAGATTTTTTTTTCATTTTTACTCACAATCAACTTGAAATTAATCATAGTGCATGTAGAAATAAAGATTGTGAATAAGGAAGCAGCGATTAAACGATGTACGTTATTATATTATTATAGAAATTATTATTATATTATTATGCATTATACAGGGTGGGGCGTAAATATGGAAACAAATTAAAATCGATATTATAATGTAACGAAAAATATATCTAACAATTTACAGATATGTACAATTACATGAAAGTCTATACAAAGCAAACAAAATAATTTTATTCGAAATGGCTCCCATTGCTTTTGATTACCGCCGGCAATCTCCGGCGAACATCCTCCGCGGAGTCATGCAGCTGTTCTTGTGGAATTTTTTGCCATGCTCGCAGTAGAGACTGTTTTAAATCGTCCACACTGTAGTGAATTTTTTCACAGGCCTTGGCTTCAAGGATGGACTACACCGAAAAGTCTATGGGATTCAGATACTGTCATTTCTTCGATTATGAGCGAATTTAACTGTGAAGATCTTCTCATCTGACCAAACAATCGCACCCACCGTGCCAGACCTGAATTCCTTCAGAAGAACTTTGCTTCTCTCCAATCTTTTTTGCTTTACAGCTGCTGACAGAGTTTGTCTCTTTTGGAAGGTGAAAGAGGACATTTTCAGGTCTTTGTGAACGAGTCGTCTTATGGTTCTGGGACTCATGTCAATAAACTTTGCCATTTGTCCCATGGATCTTCTCGGGTTTCTCCTAACCCTTTCTCGAATCCACTTAATCATTGATTTAGACCGGTGCGTGGTTTACCACTTCGTTTGGGTGCGTGGTCTACTACTTCTTGGACCATCAGATAAATCCCCTCTTTCATTGAAACGTGTCAATGTCTTCCAGACAGTGGATCTTGCAATTGAAAGTGTCTTTGCAATAGCGGAATCTGACTTTCCGGCACGATGTAATGCAACTATAGCTTCTCTCTTGACTGACATTTTCGAATCGTTTAAAATTTAACAAAAAATTATTTGATATTGTGATAGAGTGATGTCTTAGCTATAATAAAACGTATTTCCTACTTATGAAGTATTCTATAGAAACAAAATAATTTAGTTTAAAAAATTGTTTCCAAACTTATGCCCCACCCTGTAGAATGAAAAATGAAATGAAACAAAAGAACAGTTTAAAATAAAGAATGTAAACTTTTGAACTACAACTATAAACTAAAATTCAAAAAACTAAAAGCTATTATTGTTAAAATAGTTTTTATATTTTGAGTCACTTTGTGTAAAAGAGTAAAATGCATTATAATCAGTGATGGGATTCAGGGGGTTCGCACGGGTTCGCGCGAACCCGTTCTTGGAATGTCAGGATAATCAGCGAACCCGTTCTTGTTTTTTTTACAGACATTAGACCTTTGTTTCTCAATCGCCTGTCCGCCAAAAATATTCCAGTTTACGCCTCAATTGCAGAATTGTAAGGCTCATCGGTTATTACGGAATAAAACATAAAATTCAAAGCTGGTTGAAAACTACATGTTCAGTAATTTGCAGCATTGTGACGTAAAACAAAGCCCGAATTTCTACAGAAGTGTGGTACGCAGAACAAAGCATTTAAGACACTAAATATTTCATAGACAGTGAACTAGCCTAGAAGTCAGTAGGTTCGCTTCAAAAAACTTGCAAATAAGGCAGATAGTTTAGGTAAGTTTAGCATTGTTTGTTACATTGTACTTTGTTTTGCAGTTTTGAAACGATAATATAGGTAAAGTAAGTATATTTATTTATTTATTTATTTATTTATTTATTTATTTATTTCAGACGTTGAAGTATCAAGTCCATATCATACAAATAACAACAACAACAACAACAAACAAAAAATACACACAATTAAAAGTAAAGAAGTTAAATCAACATCTGTACTATAATTACAGACCAAATAAATTGTTAAAGTCAGTTTGCGGCAATGTAAGGCAATGTGTGAAAATTAAATAAAAAGCTTCTGTAGATAATGATCGTGATACTTTGATTTATACCAGACATCAGATGACATAAGCGATGATATAAAAATGTTTTCTGATTTCAAGCATCTACTAATAAAGGAAAAGATGTATTTTCTAATTAAAGCATCAAACGTTAAAATATTAGATTGAACTTGATGTGCACGAGCGCTAGATGAGCGAGGCAAATTATGTAAAATTCTATATGAGTCAATTATAGGCTACACGCAAACGATTCATACTGAAGTTGCGATATTCACACCACAAATGACTACCATAAAATGTGGGACAATAATGTTGAAACAAATACTTTTTTACTTTGATGTTGCAATGATTAAAGTTATATTTCAGTTTATTTGCAATGCAGTAAAGAGATCGAGTTTGCCTAAGTATGTCATCGTCATCATTCAGATTGTCATTAATAATAAGACCAAGATAATTAACTTGTTGTGTAAAATTAATATTATTTAAATTAATTGACTTTCTATAGTGAGATAGTCTTATTAACTGGTCACTAGTATTTTTAAACTCAAAACTGTAAGACTGGAACCCTAAAATGAAGAGGCAACAAAATATTTTACAGTGCTTTCGGAAAATTTCAAGAACTGAAGTTAGTGTTGATGAAACGTGTGCATCACAAAATAATCAACAAACATTGGATCATGATATTACTACCCAAGATTCAGATGCTTTGAAAAGTAATGGTAGCAAGACGAGTGAAGTTTCAAACCTTCCAGAATGCTGGAGTATAAATCAATTTAAAAGTTTTTTAAAAAAATATGATGGATTAATCGTTCACGATAAAAAACTTGGTTGTGATTACTGTGGCAGATTTGCTTCGACATCAGTACATACTAAAGGGCTTCACTTGTCAATGGAATGGGCTAACTGCAGAATTGTAGCGTCAGGAAAGAATAAAGAAGTTCAACAAGCTTCTTTAAGAAAAAAGATGAATTTACACTTCTCTTCCCAAGTGCACCATGATTGCGTTAAGCAGTTAAAGGATTGTTCAAATAATATGGTAAAATGCATTGATAACTTAAATGAGAAGCATATGGATTCTACGATTAAAGTTTTTAATACAGTGTACAGTTTGGCAAAAAGAAGCCGCCCATTTTGTGATATTGAACATGAGATTGAGCTGCAAATAAAAAACGGTGTAGATATGGGTGTAGGACTTCATTCTCGCAAAACTGCTGTGAAAATAGTAGACCATATTGCCACGCAAATAAGAAAAGAATTCTTCTCAAAAATCATTGAAAAAAGTTTAAAAATCTGTATTATTATTGATGAAGCCTCAAACGTGTCAAGTAAACCCGTCCTTGTAATATTTATAAAGATCGAGGATTGCAATATTTCTCCAATGATTTTTTTGGATTTGGTTGAATTGGGAGGACAGGGAGCAGAAGAAATCTATACATGTTTATTAAATAGCTTGCATCTTGTTGGATTCGATAAAGAATATTTGAAAAATCATCTAATCGCTTTCTGCTCAGATGGAGCAAGTGTAATGCTCGGTCGGAGATCTGGAGTAGGCATAAGACTAAAAAATAATTTCCCTAATATTATTCTTTGGCACTGCTTAAGTCATCGCCTGCAACTAGTTTTAGATGACTCTGTCACTGATATAAAGCAAGTAAACCACTTTAAGATTTTTATGGATAAAATATACACTATTTTTCATCAGTCAAATAAAAACCAAATGGAACTTTTTAAAATTTCTGAAGAACTTGGACAGCAAATTATAAAGATTGGTAGAGTTTTCGGGCCTAGATGGTGTGCTTGCAGCTTAAGGTCTGCACTTGCTGTATGGCGTGCTTATTCTTCTTTGTGGAAATATTTCTCTAACTCGACAAAACATTCAGGAATGGCTAACCGTCTTAGCAACAAATATTTTCTAGATGATGTAGCTTTAATGATAGATATACTACAAGAATTGTCCTTTCTTTCTGAAGCTCTTCAAGGTAGATGTGTAACTTTGACACGAGCTGAGAAATTAATATTAAGAACTATTAAGGCATTTGAACTACTTATAGAAAATAAAGGGATATTTGAAAAGAAAATTGATGACAGAATTGCTTCTGAAGAATTTAAAGACATCCATCTTATAGAAAACCATAAATTTGGTCGCCTTCCCCGGAAAAAGCTACTTGAGGTTATAATTGAAAACATGCGAAAGCGACTGATAGATAATGAACATTTGACATCAAAAAATAATGACCAGGAAGGCATTGAATTTTATCAAGTGATTAATTTGTTAGAGCCAGATACCTGGAATATTCAGGAAGTTGTTGTGCCCTGGCTAGTTGCAGAAGAAAAACTGTATAGATTCAGTGACATTTTTCATTACAAAATTTCTATTAATGATTTCCGTGATTATGTGGAAAGTGTACTGCAAAATTTCAAAGACCCTGTAATACCTCAAAGTGTTCAAAAAGCCAAAGCTATTATAAACACTATTGCTGTCAGCTCTGCTAAAGCAGAAAGAGGTTTTTCCAGAATGAATCATATTTACTCAGACAAGAGAAATCGTCTTACGGTTGAAAACGTAGCAAATTTGATGACAATTAACCTTGTTGGTCTCCCTTTTGAGACATGGAATGCCAGTCCTTTTGTCAAAACATGGCTAAGAAAAAACCACAGTGCTGATGATCCAAGGTTAAAGCACAAAGTACTTAAGGAATATGATAGCAATCAAGTGGCCATTTGGAATTATTTAAAATAAGAAATCTCGAATAAAGCACTGTTGGAGACACATGCATTTTTGTTATTAAAGAAAATAAATATGTTTGTTAGCTGAACAAGATAAATTTTATGGTAGTATTCTAATTCTCTGAATGTATAATGAGTATGTTGCTCCTTAGACGGGCAACCCATACAACAGTTGAGAATGGAACATTCTATAATATAAACGCATTAGGGCTTTTGTGGGGAGAATGTTTTTTTTAACTTAAATAGGATTCTTACTGATCTTGAAAGTTTAAACCAGAGATTATTAATGTAACTTTCAAATGTCAATTGGTTGTCTATAACAATTGCAAGATATTTTGTTTTCTCAACATTATTTATTATCGTGTTATTGTATCGTATATTAATATTATCAACTGTTTATTTTTCAATTTAGTAGAGATGATGAGATAATTAGTTTTAGAAGGTAATGAGCGAACCTGTTGTTAGTAAGTACGATACAAAAGAGAACCTGTTCTTAAAATTTTGAATCCCATCACTGATTATAATGGTTATCAAAATCAATTGTGAGAAGCCATTTGCCTTGTTTCAATTTAGGTTACCTTTTAAAATTAACATTTAAAATCAAATTACTTTCCCTTTTTACTTTTTAATTCCATTTTCTTTCAAGATTGCGATATACACTGTATAGACAATTATTTTAACTCGTATTCGCAGTTTTTTCCAGATCACTCGAAAAACTAGTTATTAAACTTCCATTTAAAAAATTGCTAAACGTACTACAAAAAAGCAGCAACCAACAGTTATATAAGTCATGCAGACTCAAAAACTTGCAATTAAATAAATCTATAGTTGGGGGAAAAAATGAAAACTCTCAAATTGGTTTACAGTGAACATTTAGTTTAAAAAACTGGATTTAGTGTTCTGAAGATCTCTGTTGTGCTTGAAGCATTTGCTAATATAACAAAAATATGTTCTTTTTATGATATATGTATATTATTTTTTTAATTTTATACGCCATTATTTTGTTCAAATAACACAATATGTTTAATGTGTAGCCTAAGTGTTAAAAATTACAGGGAGTGTTTTTATCAGTTAAAAAATTTAAATTTAAAACAGACTTTTTTTGTTTAGCATATTTTTTGTTGCAGAGCTGTTGCTACTAAATTTTAATTAATTTTAGATAACTTTTATAATAATTTGACAAATTCTATGAATAGTTTACGTTATCCGACAGTTTGTTAATATCTACAAACTAAATGTATTATTACGTAGGCTGCTATTGTTTTAGATTCAAGGGGTTTTCATTTTATTTTAACAATTTTTTCAAATTGTTATGCTGCTACTATAAAGAGGGAGTAATATTTTGCATAAGCTTTTATGACGTTTCTTAGAGGGGGCCAGCTGCGGCCGCTTTGTTCGCTCTATATTATAGCCATCACTGGTGGTACAGATTTAGAAGTTTTTGCAAAACCGCCAAAGCTGCAATTCTTAACATGTCGCTTAAAATGTAGTTCATTTTACAAGTCATGTGTTGTTGTTGTTATTGTTGTTATTGTTTAACTTCTGTATTTGCAAATTTCCGAGTCTTTCGTTGCCTGAGATTAAGTTTTAACTGTAATTTATGTTTTTATTTAAACTATTTGTTTGCAAGCTAAAAATATCTTTAGATTATTAAACATAAATGTTAAAAAAATTTGATTTTGCTAAGCAATTTCAAAAACCAATAGATATCAGGATAGGTTACAATAGGCCAATAATGCACATTTCTTAGTTTTTTGGATAGGCTTACTCATATAAACCTTCCTTTCTGTCTTCAATTATTAGGCTAGTAGGCTATTTACGTGCACTCGCTAATTGAGTTTTTTTTCTAATTTGCAGTGCAGACTATAGCCTATCAAATAAAAATTCTGTTTAATCGTTTTCTCAATCTTGTTATCCATTGGCTGGCCCACCACATTTAGCAATATCGAAATCTTTGCAGAGAACTTTTTTTGTATTTTTGATTGTCATTGCTGTAAAAGTTTCAAATTAACCTTTTTCTACGTAACCTCTTACGTTGTTATCAAACGTGGTTCTAATGCAAGCTAGATCCAAGTTCAGTAAAGTTTTCGCAACCCAATTTTTGCTTAGTCAATTTAGCACAAAAAATTAATTTGCTTAATAATAGTAATTAGTTATACTTTGGGTCATAAACCTACTTTGGCAACCAATGACTTTAAACTAAGTTAAAATTTATTCCAACTCTTTTTAAATCGAATTTTATTGATTCTATTTGAACTTTACTTTTCTCAAATCAGGAAAGGCAAAGTCAAAATGCGTTAATAACGCTTCATTGAATTTCCTTGTAGTAACAAATTCAAGTTAAAAAATTTAAAATTTTTAAAACATCTGACCTTTTAATAAGTGAGTCCGTATTAATTTAAAGTTTGCCGCAGATGACACTATTTAGTGCTTTCAAATGCTTAGTTTACAATTACTAAGCCAATATTAATAAAAAATAACTGTTTAAACAGGCTATATTAGTGTAAATTTTTATCTTACTTTTGATTACTTTACACTATTAATCATGAAATATTACTAAATAAATTGTATCATTATGGTGTGAGAGGCACAGTTCATGATTGGTTTAAAAGTTATTTATTTGGAAGAACCCAACAAGTTGATTATAATTCAAGTATTTCAAATATAGAACCTATTTCTTCCTCGGTACCTCAAGGCTCAATACTCGGTCCACTCTTGTTTATAATTTACATTAATGACTTCTCAAAATGTCTCAAATATAGCAACAACCTGTCTTTTGCTGATGATACAACGATCATCCTTAGTGCAAAAAATAATAATTTATTATTTCAAAAAGGAAATAAAGAACTCGAAAACATTGACAACTGGTTAATAGCAAATAAGCTTTCCCTTAATATCAAAAAAACAAAATACATTTTATTTAGCTCTCGTACCACAAAAACATTGTCAAAAGAATCAGTTTTAACTATTAGAAAAAATCAAATTGAAAGAGTCACTTCAGTTAAATTGCTAGGTGTTATATTCAATGAACGCCTAACATGGAAAGACCACATGGCAATGCTAATCAGCAAACTAAAATCATCGCTATACGCAGTAATGAGAGTAAGGCCTTTTTTAACTCAAGAAGCTCTACTTACACTTTTTCATTCACTAATTCTGAGTCATATAAGGTATTGCATTACAACTTGGTGCTATGGACACTCTGTGTTACTTAATAAATTACAAAAAATCTGCAACAAGTTTATTAATATGATAATCTGCACTAATCCCGCAAAAAAACGCAACAAAGAAATAAAAGATAATATTCTTAATATACAACAACTCTATAAATTAAATATTTCAATTTTCATGTACAAATCATTCCACAAGCAATTACCGTCAGCATTTAACAATATATTTCAAAGAAAAACGTCCACTGTAATTACTAGAAGTAACTCTCAAATCATACCTATATCATGCAAAAACACAGTAACAAAACAATCAATAAGATACATTGGCCCAAAAATTTGGAATGAATTACCTGAAAAAATAAAACTATGTAAATCCTTAAGTACATTTGTTAAAAAATCTAAAGCATTCTTCCTTGAACAACAATCAAACTTATAAACTGTTACGTAGGTCATCATTTACTATCTTTTGCTGGTCTTCCTTTTCTTGTGTTTCAGGACAACAACTGAACAATTTGAAAATCTTCAACTCTACAACGGTCAAGAAAAAACTCAAGAAAAGTTCTTCAGGATCACTCTTGTTTCTACCTGAACAAATTTTTTTAGCTATTGCATAAATTTTATTTTACTATTTATTGTTACTACTTTGCATCGGTTTTTGTAGAATTTTTTTTTTTTATTTTTTTTATTTTTTTTTTATTTTATTTTTTTTTTTTTAGTATGTTTTCTTATGTTGTTTTTGTGTTCTTTTTGTTTGTTTTTTTTTACTAATGGTGTAATGTTTTTGTTTTTGTATTTTTCTTACTGAGGTTTTTGTTCGAGAAATGATCTTTTGATCCGCAACAGGATTTCTTTCGGTGGGTTTGTTTGCCTGTTGGGCTGGTAGAATGTGTTCATGCTTTTACATATTTTTAAGGACTGATCATATTCATCCAGCCGAACTCTGCTATGGTCCCACCATTGCACCGCCCCCATAGCAGTGTTTCATAAGCAAATAACCTCGGTCCTATTCTTTGTTTTTTTTTTTCTTTTTTTCTTTCTATTTTTTTAAACAATTTTATAATGAGGTGAAGCAACCTTGCTTCTATATTAAACAACAAGTCACACCTTTCATCGCTAATAAGCAAGACACAACGTCAACTCGTTTTGTTGCTTCTTCCTTTTTCTAACCCGTCTTTAACAACACGCAAACTTTTCAACATTTTGTTATTTTGTTCATGTGGCGGTGCAGAAATAAAAGAAAACTGAACTGAACTGAACTGAACTGATTGGGCAAAATTGTAATACTAATACAGACATTACAGATACTAATACAGCTTATTCGTCTTTTGGAGTTTTGATGTAGACAATAAAAATTGTTTGTTCTATAATATTCCATTTTAAATTTTTTTAAAAAACACTAATGATAAAAACACTGGTGGTGCAATTCGAAGTTTTTTATACGGTATATTTATCTACTATTTCATTTCTAAGTTGTCTGTTTTTCTAAAAAAAAGTCAAGGCTCGTAGTTATGCTGGAAATTCTGACTTAAATTACTTCAAAATTTACACATGATATTTGTTCTTTCTTCCAAAGTTTAAATTGGTCTTTGACACACTTCATTCATGATGTTAATCTTAATCTTAGGCGAAGAACTCTGTAGTTGGTTTTCAGTCTTACAGTAATTTTTGGGTTTTTGATTATGACGCAATATTTTTTATTGTTTCGTACTGATTGCATAAATAGCACACTCCCTACTGAATTCATTTTTTTTGCAAGTTGTTTTTATAAGTATACATAGCCAAACAAGCCGAAAAAGTGTTTGAGGGCAATACAGTTTTGCCCAAATCGTGATCTTCCAGCACTTTGCGGATATGATAGAAATTTGTCCTCGATTTAGGGTGAAGACCAAAAAAAAGTCTTCACCTTAAATCTGTCCCTGATTTTTTGATTTTCGTCCCAAAAAAATAGTGATCTTTAAACAAGAAAAAAAAATTAAAAAAAGATCTTCACCTCCAATCTTAATCGTTATGTGCATTTGAAAATTTCATGTTGCCGAAGTAGTTCGTTTTTTGTGCACAAAAATTTGTTTTTCCCAAATAATTCTATGTTGCTGCCGGAAAAATTATAATTTTGTAAAAATTTTTGAGACTTTTCCTTTCTCCGGCTTCTGCGACTATGCTCAAAGCCATAAAACAAAGAAATGCAGTAAATCAATTGTTTACTATTAGGTAGCCTATTCAAACCGAGCTTGAAGCTTAGACACAGGTGGGCAAGAAAAGTTTTAAGAGCTTTAAGTTCATCAGTACTCTGTTTCAGTTTGGAGTCGGCCGCATTTTTGCATGAATTTATCGTTTTTAAGTAAGGCAGCTAGACTACAACTTTGATGCTTTAAAAACAATTACATTTTATCGAGTTGTAGGCAGACAGCATTGTGCATCTGCATCGGCAATGTCGCTTTATCGTTTTCAGTTTAGAAAAAAATTTTACCCGATCCGCTCTTGCGGCCGTTGTTAGCAAATTCTCAAACCAATAAAATATTTTAAAAATGCAGTAAATTGGTAAAAGACTTTTCTGACTTGATTCAATCTGCTTTTAATTTGCTTACTTTCCTCGTAGTTTATGTTCGCATAGCTGGTATCCAAGGCCTGTGTAACCTGATCAAATCCATTGCTGCACCAAAAAGAGCGGCATTATGCATCGGCCTGCAGATACACAATGCTGCGGCAATGCCACAGCCAGCAACTTGTAAACCTTTCCAAGCATCTGGTCATCAACGTGCGTTATGGGCAATGCCGTTCCTGTTTGTGAAGTAAGGCATTTAATAGGAGGCCATAAACCTTAAATCATTTGTTTCTAGAAGTTTCACAAAAATTGTGTTATTATCAGCACCAAGATTCTGTAGTGTTTCACTTAAGTATGCAAATAAGTTTAATGTTTTCAAACTGATCTTTGTTTGCAAAGCTTTCAAAAATTGTGTCATTTTTAGATTTTTGCTCGTCATCTAACATAGGCATGCAGAATTTTGATGTTGTCAAAACAACTTTTGTTTTTAAAAATACCATAATCTTTCTAATACTCTGTAATTCATTTTAAGTAAGCACGCAGAGTTTCGATGTTAAAATAACATGTTGTTTTTCTAATTTCCTCAAACTTTTTTTGAGGGGACCAAACAAATGGAAGTCAGACGGTGCCAGGTCTGGCGAATATGGGGAATGTGAAATTGTTGTCCAGCCAAAGGAGCTGATGACCTCACGGGTTTTGAGGCTGGTTTGAGGCCTAGCATTGTCATGTTGCAATAAAACCTTAGACATTTCCAAAGCAGGTCAAACTTTTCGTATTTTTACTTTCAATTTTTTTTAATGTATCTATGTAAACATCTGAATTGATTGTTACTCCTTTGGACATGAAGTCAATCAGTATCACACCAACACTATCCCAGAACACAATCACCATCACTTTTGCTGAAGACTTCTGAGATTTGAACTTCTTCGAGCGTGGTTAGATGGGATGGCGCCACTCCATTGATGCTCTCTTTGACTCTGGTTTGAAGTGGTGAACCTAAGTCTTATCTCCGGTCACTATTCGCTGCAAAAAGGTTTTGTCACTATGGCAATACTCGAGAAGTTCAGAACAAGCTTCTAGGCGGGATTGCTTATAAGCCTTTATGAGCTGCCTTGGGACCCACTTGCACACACTTTTGAATACCCCAGGGTATCCATGATCTTTACAGCACTCCCTGCACTTACTCCTAATGACTCAGAAGCTCATTAATAGTGATGCATCGGTTTTCCTTAATCAATGCATCTGCCAGATCAATATTAGCCGAACTGTGTGTTGTCGATATACGTGTTATCTCGCCCTTAAACTTTTAATTTGTCACCGACCTTTTTATTTGGCAACACGGTGACGTAATTCTTCTTTGTATTACGGTAAGCACATGGTGAGGTGCTAGCTGAGATATACTTGATGTTCTTTATGTATCAATTCTAATCTATTAATTTAGAAGATAATAACCGATGTTCTATTTGCTAAATTAACTTTATATTTTAAATCTTATTTTGTACTTGTTTTCAGACTGTGAAGTATTAGTCTAAAACCGCCGGACCAGTTACGATAACATTATTAAATTACAATATTGATACAAACTGTGTCGGGTAACCTCTTCTGTGAGAGAGAAGTTTAGCTGGCTCCATACCCTCACGGTCGGTTGTCAAATAGGACCGGAGAGAGAGAGAGAGAAAGATCTAACGAGTTTCTGTGTCTCTTATATCTTTCAATTCGACTGTCTGTCTGTCACTCTCTCTGTTTTCACTGTGAGCAAAAGATGGCTTACCACTTCTTGGCCTATCGCAAAATCGCTTTCAGCAGGTTTTTCCTGTCCATCATAATCGAATTTCATTGAAGATCTTTGACGACTTTGACGACTAGTCGATCCGCATTCCTTGGGTGCAGGCAACACAGCCCTAATGTCTTTTTCCTTTACTGAAGCCAAATCAGTGACCTCAGGAAAGAAAAACTCTGTAACATTGCGTTTCTTCCACATAAAAGAAATTTCACGATCGCCTTCAAAATCCTTGTTTTTGGTGATCTGACGAACATAATATTTTCTGGGAAATGTTTTAAATTCAACTAGCATATAGTCACCTATTGCAGGCTTATTAGCGCAGTCTGGGACAAGGAGATTTTTTTCAACAACGCAAGGGTCTGAAAAGTTGTCAGATGAATGATCTGACAGAAGAATCTGTATCTCTTCAACGTTTGAACGTTCGTTGCTATACAAACGTTTCCTAGAGTTTTTAGCTTTCCGTTTTGGTGCTTTCTGAACTTTTTTACAACTTTTTAAAAGTTTTTTTTTTGATAGAGTCAGTTAAAATCATGCTACAACCTTTTTCTCTTCTCCAGTGTCTTTTTTCTTCTAGGAGCTTTTGGATAACCAATTACCTGTTCTGGAAATAAAAAATTATTTTAAAATGTTTCCAGATTTTGGATCTCAACGTCATAAAGCGACCCTAAATCTTTTCGCTGAAAATCAACATTGTGGAAGCTTTCATTTTTTTCCAAATGTCTGATGCTTGCTGATGCATCTCTGGCGATTGCCGCATTTTTACGCTTGTGTATTTTTTTGTTTGTTTATTCATTTTTTCTTTTTGGATAATTTAGGAGAGAGTCTTTGTGAAGCGAAAAAACACATGTAGAAAAGTTAATGTACTGTGGGTTTTAATAAAAGAAGATCTGTAAAAGTTGTGGTAGGCCTATTTACTGTACATGTAGCTATAGATACTTTACATAAACCTATCTGATACACATCATTAGGTTAATCAGTGACCAGACTGGGTAAAAAATCGCATTCATCAAAAATGTGTTCATCTAAGGGGAATATGCCAGTCTTTTTAAATCCAACTATGATATTGGTTTGAGTCATAGCTTTTTTTTCGGTAAACATATCAATGGTAGACTTCCTTTGTCTATTTCTTACTATAATTTTCATAAATTATTATAAAATAATAAATATTATCAAAACTAAGAAAAAGTTTTTACAATTTATGTATCATATTTAACTTAAAAATTGTAGTTATAAACTTTAATAAAATTAGTTATAATCTTAAGCCTAATTACCAGTTGTTGATAAATTAAACGAAATAGGCTATTGTGCAAAACAAATCTATATAATCATCAAAGGGCACAGCCGGACAGTGTCTGGCTGTTCCCGCAAAAAATGTCCGATTGTGCCCAAACCAGAATTTTTTTTATTTTTTAAGGTGGAGCCGAAAACTTAAAAGCTAATTTAAATTATTTTATGGTATAAGATAGCAAATAAACCAAGTTCTAAAATGTATCAACAGTGAAAAGAATTCAAATTTAAGCTAAGGTAAAAACAGGTTCAACTATACCTTTTCCAAAATTAGTTACCTACCCTAAAAACCAAAATTTATCTACCACATTTATTTTACAATAATTAGTTTTTTCAAACTAACACGAGTGAATGGCCTGTGGTGAAATATATTATGTCTGCAGTTTAAAGTTTCAGAGTTTCCAACTTTTTTTTCAAATTACAATGTCCGACTGTACCCAGTGTCCATCCGGGCCCCACTCTCCCCTACGTCTTTTTGTTTTTTAACTAAACGATTTTTTTTTTAATAGTACTGGTATTACTGTTTTTGATATTATTGCAGTTATATTTTTATTGCTGGCAATATCAATAGTCGGTAAAATATTATCCTATTTAAAGGTGCGGCCCGCCGAATATTGTGCTTATTGGTATTTGTCCCACCATTAAAAAAGATTGCAGACCCCTACTCCATTGCTTATCACACAAGACATTTTACTATTCGCATAAAAAATTGAATTATAGATTTCTATTTGCTAAAGTAACAAATTGTAAATATTTTGCTGAAACATAATACTAATATTTTTTTATGCTTTAGCAAAATTCGTTAGTTGAAATACATAAGAATTTATTGAGTGACAAGAAATTACTTTATTTTGCTAAACAAGCCAAAAGCTTTGCTTTTTTTTCTTTAGATTGTTACCAAAAAAACTACAAAACTTTTTGCTCTACCATTGTCAAGTGTGCAACGATTCAAACAATGGTGCGCTAACACACACATTCGAAAAAGTTTAGTAAACAGTGGATTGAGTAACTAATGAGCCATCCACCCGATTTTTTTGTGTAAACAATCACGCTATAACTTTCACGTTTCTTGACCTATTGATTCAAAACTTTTTCCAGTTGATAGTGTAAAAACTCTAGAAACAAGTAACAACTAAAAATTGTAACAATGCCAAAAATACTAAGATATTTTTTTTTTTTAAATCAAAAAACGGAAAAATGGGAAAAAAATGCCCGGCGCGAGAGCACTGCTCTACAAATTTCCACCTATCGTTAAGTGGCTAATGTCCTTTTTGAGTAAATAGCATTTGGTAACACCAAAGCGTGAAAAAATTAAATGCAAAAGCTGACGAATTGACTTAACGATTTAACTGAGCATTTATGGTCAAAAATATTATGTCCTATCATCATATTCAGTGATGGCTTTCTTATGGAACAAACGGAGCAGCCGCACCTGCCCCCCCCCTGAGATGGCACCCTCTAAGCAAAATATTGCTCCCTCTCTGCTTATCCATTATGACAATTAGTCATGGCAATATTTTTTATGTTTATTGGTATATCGGCCCCAGCAAACGTATAACAATCATGGCAGCAAGCAACTCTTATGATGTCCGTGTATAAAATGCCAAATTTTAAATTATCCATTTTCACCTATATAATGACAACACTAAACTTAGAGGGTTAAATTTTTTTAATATGTAAGATTTATTAAACTTGTATCAAAGGTAAAAATATCGGGTCTTTTCAAGAAGTCACCGTAAGCGAGTTTTGTTCGTAAAATTAACCCAGATGCCCCTGCGGTTACTATCGCCTGTTGTGAGATTCTTTTTCTCTTGGTTTCTTCTTTGTTCCACCATGGTTCTGAAACGGGTATTCCGGGTTAGTTTCACCGAAAAAAATCGCTTACTGTCACTTGGAAGAGACCCAAAATGTCTAAGTAATTGATTTTTATATCACAAATCTACCATTGCACGAATTTTTGTTATTCCTATTAATTTTAAACTTAATTTTCAAGTAGGCTGATGCCTGTGTTGTTTTGACAGATCAATATGTGTTTTTATTTTGATAATGATTGATATGATTCCATTTGTAACTGAGTTTGTAATACCATTATTTTTAATTTTTGCTATATATATTTTTAAACAATGGAAGAAAAAACGAAAAACTATTGTGGCTCTAAATGTATGTTTTTCTAAATAGTAAACCAGATATTTGCATATGAAATGTATGTGTTATTATTTTAAAATCATATTTGCAACAGTGTTATGTGTTTTGAGTATTATACCGGTAATCAATTGTTTAAACATACTGTGTTTAAGTTAAAATATGAGTGTTGATATAATGTTTTGTTATTGTTACTTGTACTTTAGTAATTTTTAATCATTTTTAAGTCTTACAATAATCTTAAAAATAGATGTTAAAATTATTATATTTTCACAATTTAAGTTGAAAATTTATTTTTTGCAATGTAACCTAATCTATATATATATAAAAGGTTTCATATATCAAACAATTAGATTTTACTTAAGTTCAATCACACTTTCATGTTGTAACCTAAAAGTATAATTTGTGCTTTTGAATTCAATTTTAACCATCAAAAAAACTTTAAAGTCAACGTAAATTTTGTAGCTGATATAGTAAACATGTAAGGTGTGCCATTACAATTAAAAAAATTATTTGCTTTTTTAAAACGTCTAATTTGAGCAAGTCAGTTTATTAGGTGTATGGTACCTTATATGTGCAATAATCATGTAATGGCAGAACTGTAGTTTAGATCATCAAATTAACATCATTATTACATGTATTTTAAACAAAATTAAGTAACTAAATCTTACTTTGTATATTACTTCAGCATATAGCTCTAGCTCTTGTGACCTATACCAACAACTTACAGTTGTTTACAATAAAAACTGGACAATTGATATCATTATTTTTATCATAATTACAAGTCACATTTTGTTGAAGTTGAAACCAGGGCTAGGGAGTTAGCCTAGTTTAGGTTAGGCTCTGGCTCCAGCTCCAGCTCCAACTTAATAATACATATACATAACTATTGGCCAAATGGGGGATAACTATATGATATATTGATCATTGAAAATATACTAACTTGCACTTTGCTACAATTTAATGATTAATTATATATTATCTAAGGGCTTAATATTACCCAAGGGTTCAATACATAAAGTTTTATCTTATTGGGTTGAGGAATATGTTCGTAGCATTTTTATATTTTCTTTTATTTTACAATGATTTTTTACTACTTGGCAAAATGTATATATTTATTCAATAGAGCTCTTTCTACTGTAAAAAACTGTGCTGATCGTCTTTTTGAGTATTTTGAGATTTTATTATTTGTGAGGCTTACATATGGACTACCCAGGGGGTAAAAAGCAACATTTTCGACACCTGCTATTCTTCGCTTTTCATCAAAGCCAAAAAGCTGCTGAAGTAGCCCAGGAAATTTGCATGGTATATGGGGAAGGTGTCATAGGCAAATCTATGGCAAGAAAATGGTTTGCAAAGTTCAAAAATGGCAATTTTGACATCAACAACATGCCTTGCAGTGGAAGACCTTCTGAATTTGATGAAGACCATCTTAAAGCACTTTTGAAGTAGGAAAGTCACCAAACAAATCATGAATTGGCCAAAAAAATGAACTGTGATCAAAAAACAATTCTCAATCATCTTCATTCTATGAAATTTGCCAGAAAATTGGGAGTCTGGATGCCTCATGAGCTTAGCGAAAACAACAAAGAAAATCACTTTCAAATTGCTTCTCAACATCTCACCTGCCATCAAGCAACACGCTGTCACAAACAGCACTTTTTGTACCAAATCATCATGGGAGATGAGAAATGGTGTCTATATATAAATATGAAGCAAAGAAAGGAATGGGTTGCTCCTGGAGATATGCCAAAGCCGAGAGTTAAGCCTGACCTCCATCCAAGGAAGACCATGATCTGCATTTGGTGGGACTGGGAGGGCATGGTGCACTGGGAAATGCTTGAAAGGAATGCCACAGTCAACAAGGAGGTTTACATACCCCAGCTACATTGCATGAATGAGGCTATTCGACTGAAAAGACCCCATGGACAAGGCCAAACCATACTTCTTCACAACAACTCCAGGCCTCATGTTGCACAAGTCATCAAAGCCGCACTCCAAGAGCTTAAATGGGAGGTCCTTCAGCATCCGCCGTATTCTCCGGACTTTGCACCCACAGATTACTATCTTTTCTGCTCTTTGTTGAACCATATGTGGGGCGTTACCTTCAACAATGAAGAGGACCTTAAAAACTGGCTCAACAAATTCTTTAATACCAGACCTGGGGATTTTTGGTGGAATGACATCGACAAATTGGTCGAGAGGTGGGAGGAGGTTGTAAACAGCAACGGAGAATACATAATTTATTAATTTATAGCCATAACTTTTCATTTTTGTTTAAATAAAAATCTTTGATAAAAACGCTACAAACATGTTCCTCAACCTAATATATTATCTAGGCCAGGGATGTCCAACCTTTTTTCATAGTGGGCCAAATTATGAATTTAAATACATTCAGCGTGGCACAAAATTACATGTATACAAGTTCCCTCTTTTTTGTCTTAAATCCATGACCCAAAGGTACAGTGATTGTGCACAATTGATGTTGTGCATGTAATAA
The DNA here is from genome assembly GCA_963680785.1 of Diplosoma virens. Classification (NCBI taxonomy): domain Eukaryota; kingdom Metazoa; phylum Chordata; class Ascidiacea; order Aplousobranchia; family Didemnidae; genus Diplosoma; species Diplosoma virens. The sequence goes on from OY796889.1 coordinate 23,237,838, forward strand.
TGTTTATCATTTAGCTGCTGTTTCCTATTTTACAATCACTTTGTCAATAACAACTTTGAAATGTAATACCTTGATTGCAAATAAAATTGAATTGAATATAAATTAAAAATTGATTAACTAATTAGGAATCTAGGTGAAACTATGTGAAACTATTAAAATCTTTACATGATTAGTGTTTAAAAAAATCCATGCTGGAGCTGCTTTGGTTGCATGACTTCCTTTTTTCCAGCTTGCACCAATGCAAAATTCCCAAGATCTGGAAAAGAGCACTTGTAGTCATGATCCCAAAGTCAATGAAACCAGTAGGGAACCAAAAGAGTTATTGACCAATATCTCTGCTCTCCAATATCTCTTTTACAAGATCTTTGAGAGACTTGTCTACATCTGCCCTCAACAATTTCCAGAAAGCACACTTTCACAAATAATCTAGCACTGCTGCACTGCTCTAGAAACTGGAAGGCCTTTGAGGAGACTTTAAGTCAAGACATGACCACATTTTTAGTGTGTCTTCAGACTTGGAAGCTGAAGCTCCTTGTCACTAAGATAATAAGAACAGCCTTTCGTTTTGATAACCAAGAGGCCTAACGTGAGCTAATTGTTTACAACAACATTAGACTTTACCATTTTGTCCAACCCTATTTATTGGGTGGTAAAATTGGACAGGTCACTTACGTCCCATTGCCATCTTGTGCCATTGCCCAAAAAACTATCTTGCAACTTGCATGCTCAGGATGGGTGCTGGTGCACAGATGCTCTATCTTTAGCCTACTCAACAGCTCAGTAGACTGCTGTGCACTAGTCTGGTGTAGCTGTGCTCTTGCTTGCTTCATAGACACTTGTCTTGATTAACACCTTGTGCATAGTCAGTGGATGCCTGGTTGCACCCTAACAGACCACCTACCCATACTTTTGAGCATCTAGCCAATTGAGCTTTGCTGATGAGAAGCAATACTCTCCATGGCTATTGTTGCAACCTTGACCCTAATTATATGTTAAATTTCTAGATGAAACCTAGAATCTCAAAAATGTCTGATTTTCTTTTTCACTCTCCTAATAAATCAATATGTTTTCTTTTTTTTTCTCTAACTGCATTACTGCTACTACTGTAACCTTTTTCCAAATCATTCTGCATTGATTCAAAGCTAACATTTTTACTATCACTAAAGTTATTAACAACTACCACTTGATATTGTAAAATATTTAGAAATAACACAATCAATATTATTTATTTATTTTTATTTTATTTAATCTCTATATTTATTCTCGTAATTCACAGGAAAGTGACAGAAGCGCTAGATAGGGCAAGCAATTATTACGACCTGCTTCCAGAGATGTCAATATATTGCTGTCTGCTCAAAATATTTTTGTTCTTTTTTTGTTTTATAAAGGTATGACTAAACTTTAGAACAGTTTGTCAAGACCACCAAGAAGGAAAAAGTGCTGTAAAGTGTCTTTCTCAAGGACACAACAAGATGGTGCTAATTGGTTTTTAATCAAGTCCATGTTGATCACAACCACAATGCTTTAACCTAACTCAACCCAATGAATATACTCGTAGAATATCAATTTAATTAAAAAATATTGTGAATACTAAAATGTTGCTTGGGGCAAGTGCCTTCATGATAAGCTTCACCCACACATAGATCAGTTCATTGGATGTCACTTGCCACAACAATTAACTGACATTTACTTTCTTTCCCTATATGTTACTATCACAGGAATGACCTCGAATTCTATACAGTTATAAAAATATAACTAAAAAATTTGAATAAGCAGTGGGCTGCATAAAAATATTAAGTGGGTCCGGTGCATCCCACGGGCCACAGGTTGGACATCCCTGATCTAGGCTGAACCCCTAGAATCAATTATATATTTCAAACAAAAGAAGACTTGATTATATTCAACACATTCTCATATAAAACAAATCTTCCCAACATAATCATCATTGCAGATATCAATGCTCACTTGCCATTATTGTACTTGCTGACCAAAACCATAGAGGAAAACTGATTGAATAACTCCAATCACATCACAAACTCAGACACTAAAGACATCTTATGCAATCAAACACAACAGCCTACTTCACCAGACATCACTGCTTTAGCAGGCTTGCATTATTGCACTAGCTAAAAGATCTTCCCCCTCCCTCACTTCAGATCTTTTATTTGTACTCACCACCATCAGCATATATCACAAGACCAAAACAACTCCCTCTCATGTCACTAAAACAATAACAAACTATCAAAAATCCAATTGAACATCATTTAAACATCATGTTGATGATCTCATCTTTTACAGACCTCAACCAACTAATGTTCATGAGGCAAACAAACATTTTGCCAAGCCAATACTGGATGCGAACAGACTCTTCATCTTTGAAGAAAATCAAAACAGCACAAGTTGCACATATCTGCAGGCTCATTCAACAATGTAATCGCATTTGCAAATGCAAACAAAACAGATCAGACCCTCAAATCATTACTATTACAATCACATAAACAAATAAATATATGAACAGAAAACAACATGTTGACAAAATTGATCACAAACACAATCCCACTCCCAGTGGGCACTATAGCAAAACTATCCAACAAAAAACTACCTACACAACCGAACAAAATCATCAGCTTTGATTCTAAAACAGCCATCTGACATGAACAAAGCAAAAGCTTTCAACAAACAATTTGTGAACATCACTTAAAACACAGACAAAATCAACACACCCATAGACCATAAAATCAAAAACCTTTCTAATGAAGAACTACTACTTACCACTACTAACGTGCAATTAACTATCTCAAACAGCACAAACAACAACTCTACTGGACCTGATGGCATTAATATCAGATACCTGAAACACCTGGGGTTACTTGCCATCAAATACCACACAAACATGTACTGAACAGCACTAACACAATGCTTTATCTTGAGAAAGGTGCCACAACCATTTCCATTTCAAACAAAACAAAGACAACAACTTTGGCACAACTACTGATCCATATCACTTTTATCACCTATTGTCAAAACACTAGAGAAACACTATTGCCATAAATAAAAGAAAACCTTCCAGTTATTTCTCATCAATATGGATTCACATATAAACACTCAACATACACTGCTTTTTGCAACATCTGCCACCAAATCACAAAAGACTTCAAAAATCCATGGCAACATCACATTGTAGCCAGTAGCTTTGGACATGAGCAAGGTGTTTGATGCAGTGAACATACACAAACTTATACTAGCAAACATTCCAAACATCATCATCAAGTTCATAGCCAAATATATTTGAGGGACAACAAGCATACATTCAATACAATGGCACACTCTCAAAAATCAAATAAATCAACATCTGAAATACCACAAGATAAAGTTCTGTCTCCAACATTATTTAGAATTTACATCTCTAAGATTACCCTTCTAAAAGATAATTTAAGACACTTACCCTCTGGTCACATACTACTTGCTTAGCCTCTGGGTATATGACTAAAATAAAACAATACTAGGGAACTATATGACCAAGAGGTAAGTGATGGGGGTATGTGACCCAAGGCTAAGTAACCAAGGGGTAAGGCCCTGATACCTAAAAGACAGACCAATCTTAACATAACCCAATGGCATAACAATCAGATCATCTCACACCAATCACCATTTAAGGCCCAACAACTCAATCAACCATATCTTTACAAAGTGTTACACATTTTACACCAGACCCAGCTGAATATGGCACAATTCTATCTCTTAAATTAGACAATCAAACACTACCCAACAACAAAACACCTAAAAACTCTTGAAATTACTTTTGACCCAAATTAGCATTTTCACAACACATAAACCTAACTGAATTTAAAGTAAAATGAATGCTTAACATTCTCAAATACTTACTTAAACCAAATGGGGTGAACAAAAAGAACTAATCATCTCTACATTTAGAACTATCATTCTTCCATATTGGAATATGCAAACACCATATGAAGCTTATCATATCAAACACCAACATCAAACTTCAAAATATTCAGAACACAGCTTTGTCTACATTTGGAGCTATCATTCTTTCATATTGTAATATTCAAACACCATATGAATCCCTACCATGTCAAACACCAACATCAAGAAACTGTAAGCCATTTACAACATAGTTTTGCATATTGCTACTGGCTGCCCACAAGACACAAATACTCAATGCCTACATGACAAAATCAGTGCCCTACCAATGGGCACCCTTCTCAAACTCCATGCTACTCAACTTAAACAAAGACTCAAACACAAACACACCCTTTACATTACCTTTGTGCACATTTAGATCCACAAATTAATTAAATGACCTCCAAATGTAAAAAAAAAGTATATTGCTAGGAGTTGGAGCCAGCAAAAATTTTGATGGTTCCAGCTCTTGCTCTACACAATATGAGAACTTGGCTCTGACTCCTCCAAAATTAGATGGCTCCATGGCTCTGGGCTCTGGCTCCTCAGCCCCAGGTTGAAACCAGAGTCAGTCAATTTTTACCAAGTCAGACTCCAAAAGCATGAAAAAAAGCCTTGACTCAAGACTCCACAGTCCTACTTTTAACATTTAAAATGACTAGTGTAATGGGTGAGAGTTTGTGTTTTTTCTTGTTGCATTGTTCTTCCAATTTCAATTATTTTTTGCAGCCATTGCCAATTGGAAAAAAATTTGATCTTGCAAATGTTTTTATTTATTATGGTTCACAAACTGGAACAGCTAAAAAATATTCCCATTTTTTAAGTGAAACTTTGGCCAAAAAGAATATCAATTCTGTTGTACAAAATCTTTCAAAATTTGATCCTGATGAAACATTTCAAACTTGCTTGGTTTGTATTTTTTAATTTTGTAAGCATGGTCTTGCACTTGTTAAATTTTCAAAAAAATTGTGATTTGCAATATAATTTCTGAATAATATTTAAACTATGCAGAATCGGAATTGAATTGTAGAAGCTTTGTAGAATATCCTAATAATTTAAACTTGTGATTTTGCTTAAAGTAAAATAAAAAACTAAATTCAACAATAATCATTATCGGATTTACTGTTTTTAATAATGTTATTGGCTTTATAGTAGCTTTTATTATTAGCACACCTAATGGTTATTTATTAAAGAATTGTAGTAATTGCTCACATGTGTATTAAAATTTTTCAGTGCTCTCTAGATGTATGTATTCAAGTCACTTCTGCAATAATTTTCTTCTGTTACATTTAATAAATAAAGCCAAATTTCAAGTTTATGTAATTACAGTTATTTTTAGAATGGTATTGTGATCTTCATTGTTTCTACATACACTGATGGTATTCCTCCTGATGATGCAAAGTGGTTTTTTAAGTGGCTAAAAGAATCATCATCTGATTTTAGAATACAAAAGTCTTTGTTAATGGGAATCAAATATGCTGTTTTTGGTCTAGGAAATTCACTTTATTGTGAAAATTACAATGTAGTAAGTGTTAATTTTATTGTATTGTATAGTAAAATCCATAAAACGGTTGCTGCTAATATTCTTTTTTACCATTGCTTTTTTACACATTTTTTTGTTTGATTATCTTCATGTTAACTTTTTATTCTTTGATCTATTAGACCATGTTAACCAAACCATTAGCTTTCATCAGCCATGAAGTAATTTTCTTTTTCTTAATTATGTAAATTTTTTTTACTTTTTATTTAATTTTGAAGTAATGTAACTAAAAAATAGAGAAAGTGTTGCAAACTTGTTTTTTCAAGGTAGCAACAACATGACAATATTTTTATGCTAATATGGTATTTCATACTGTAAAGCTATGGTTTTTTAAAATTGATTTTAAAATTAAGCATTTTGAGAAATACATACAATCAACATCACACTTAAAGCTTAGTTGATTTTTAAAACAATTGTTCAAACTAAATGCATTTAGACTAAGCTGCAATTTGAAGATTTGTAGTTTTTTGACATACTACAATGTGGTTAATAAAAGTATATTAATTTCACTTGATTGATCCACAAAGGTCGCGAAAAGTGTTGACAAGTGGCTTCACAAGCTCAGCGGTTCTCGCATATTTCCTTTGGGAGAAGGTGATGCTAACGTTGCTGAAAGTTTATGTGGAACCCAACAAGCTGACTTTAGGTGCGCTTTTTTTTTCAGTAATTTGTACTCTCTGAAAGCTATAGCTTAAAGGCATTGTATATACTTTTTTAGAGCTTGGGAAGAAAATATTACTGGTGTAATAGATTACATTTTAAATAATAAAGAAACAAACCCAGCAAGCCAATGCAAGTGTAATGGAGAAGATGCAAATTCCGTTTGCTCTAAACCATCAACAGTAAGCCGCTTTATATTACAGTGTTATTTCAATTATAATTACTTTATTCCTTCAGTTAACTATATTTTTTCAAAGGTCGTGTCTTAATTTTTCACATAGATTGGCATGATTTTTTTTAGTCAATAACAACTTTGTTTTGAAAAAGAATTTATTAATTGCTTTTGTCTTTTCATAGAGTTACACTCTTTAAACGACAATTGCTCGTTTTATTTATTCATTCCTGTTTATTCTAAAGTACCCACAAAAAAATGATTTATCTTGAGCAAGAAATAAGTTTTAATGATGAACATATAAAAGTTGAAGCAGTATGTTGGTTGACATAGCTGCACTTCGGCAATTCCTTTAATTTTGAAAATCCTTTTTTCTAGCCATTATTGCATCTCGTCTTTTCATAGCTTTACTGAAACCGAGTCTTTTATCGGTTTTTTCTTTCCAGGATCCAAATAAACATGATGTGGAGGAATCAAGCAGTAGTGAAAACGAAGACAGCGAGGATGACCTTGTTGATGTAGAAGATGTTGGAGATGCGATGTCTCACTACCCGTTAAAGAAAAGGTAAGTTTCTTTGACTGTAAAATACATCTTTTTAAGTTGATTCGATTTTAACCTTTTGCGATGTGCAACTTACAATAAAGAAGTGTCGCAAACGGTGTTGCTGTCATCAAAAAGGCCAAGAAGGAGCCGCGAGAAATGATAACACCGGAACTGCGAAAAAATTTGACCAAACAAGGTGAGAGTTCGTTCATTGGGTTTTATTGCAGTCGAGTTATTGCGTTTCCGAAACGACATTAATACAGTAATTGCGAATAAGGAGACAGCACCTAATCGATAAACGTTACTACGCTTAGTTTTAATTTTCGTTAAATTCTACTTATGTTTTTGCGGCTTTAGGAAAGACACCTTACACATTTTCCTCTGCTTGGCGGTCATAACATGCAGATCCAAATTACGGTCATATCACTTTACAAAAATGAAACTAATCCCCCAAAAAACTGTCAACATCCAGAAATATTTTGTCATTGTCTTGGAAATCACTTGACGGTTGCTCAAAGTTAAACGTTTCGACATTTTCCTGCAAGTCACAAAGACAAAAAATTCGTGGTGAAATTCAACTACAATCAATCGTTAATTTCAAAGATTACACTGGTCTGCGTTTAAAAATTTGTTTTCAGAGGTTGAAAGTTTTTTATCTAATTTTAGATCGTTTTTCATGTAGAATTCAAATATGCAATCAGTTTTTTCCAATCAGGTCAAATAATTGTGCTATGGTAGTTTTAATTTTTACAATATACGCTAAAACAACTAGAATAAAACTTGTTATAGTGTCTTTAAATTTCTATTGCTTTTTCAGAAACATTTAATGATTAATTAAATTAAAATGTAATTTTGGTCCAAGAAAAAAAGAGTGTTTTATAGCTTTCCTTTTATGCTATAAAACAAGGATATCTCTTCTGAGACATCAACAATAGTCAGCTAACATATCAATACCGCAATGACCTTAATATCTGTAATTACCATAGTTTTTTGGAAAATAATTTAAATGAGAATTTAAGAAAAGCATTTTAATTGACATTCATGCACCCAAAGCGTGAAAGTTGTGCTTTGAGACATCAACTATGTCTTCATTGTTTGGGCTATGTTTTTTCCCGAAAATTTTGTGGTAACGTTTTTAAAAGATTTCAATGCTTTTTTCAGTTTCAGTTAAGTTTAATCAAAAGAAGATTGTTTCATTAATTTTTCTATTTGAGACCCAATAAACATAGGTGTACCAGCCCAAAAAATTTTGTGAAGGATAATCCACGAACGTCATTGCAGTACTTGAAAAAGTGCAGTTCATTTCTTGTAAAATACTTTTCAAACTCTTAATCATGGAGCATAAATCTCAATAGCCGAACTAATTTTCTTGACAAGTACAAATCCGTAGTGAAGTTATTTAGCTGAGCTTGAGTAAAAAGCTTTGGGGGCTCGTCGTTTGGTTGATCACAGGTAGGTTGATGCCAATGATCATTTTCACCTTCATCTGCATCTGTGGTAGACAAAGACTCAAAATTATTGTGGATTAGTCTCTTGGGGTATTTAGTGTGGGAATTCCTTGTCCATGTGGAACTGCCTTAATGGCAGATGGAACATTCGCATACTTCACACTATGCTTGCTTTTTCAATTTACACTTTTAAATGACAAATTTTGAAGTCAGACAGTCATTTTAACCTAAACAAAAAACGCATATGTTGAAACAAACCTTCAAGTTTATCATGCAAAAATAGCAATCCTCTACATGAACTTTCCCTCTCTGCTTATTGGCACACCAAATGGAAGCTTTTTCATCATCCAACTTCTCAAGTTTTCCATGCATATTTTGCAACAAATCTTGAGGTGCAACTGGTTTATCTTGGTCACCCAGTTTTATTTCAAAATAGGCATGGTAACTTTTTTACAAAGGGTTGGGATTAGTGCTTGGCAGTCAGGGAGTGTAACTTTTTCATAAATACAGCATCGACAGGGTTATTTTTGCGTTTTGTCATTGCAAGGTATAAAATATAAATAAACACATTAACAAATACTAATTGACACAAATAACTGAATCGTGTATTAAAAATGGAGACTTTACTTCGTGAATCTTAAACTCATAATGGGCTAAAAATATGATGTCATAAACCACCCGCCTAACGTCCGCATATAAAAAACAATGTTGCTAATTCTTTTATTTCTCTGAATAAAAAGTAAAATTGCATAAAAACTAGACCTGATACAGCTAAACTGCTTGCATTTTTGAAATCAGCAGCAAAAATTACACCAGAAACAGTTAAAAGTTTCTAAATCTCAAAAAATTCGCACACCAGTGTTATCGATTATCAATTGTTAAATCTTAAGGCTATCGATTGGTCGGATCCCACTCCGGTGTCAAACTTTGCCGCTGGACTAAATCAATGCTCCGAGGCCGTGGAGGCTGCTACAAACACACGTTTTATGGAATTCAAAGCCACAGGTATTTGGTCTTCTTCCTGCTTCTTGTGCATTTAAATTAATTTTACTACTAACTATCGGCCAAGTCTTCCGAAACGCTCGCAAAACCGCTCCATCAAAAGCTCAGCGTTTTCGCCTAACCCGGCGCATTGACCCGCGTGTTCAACTGTCGCTTGTAGGTGCATGGAGACTACGCCGAGTTTGGCGTGCGCCAACAAATGTGTGTTTTGCTGGAGGCATCACACGAATCCGGTTGGAACTGAGTGGAAGTGGAAACAAGATCCTCCTGATCTGGTAATAAACGGAGCCATACAGAATCATTACGACATGATAAAGCAGTTCAAAGGTAAGATGCTCTTTTTTTGTGCAATAATATATTTAGGACAACGACAGACTTACGGAGAATGACATATAATCGACATTATAAACCGCTTAAAAAAGTTATCCTGCCGTGTTAATCATAACTCCGTCTTGCGCAGTCCTTCCTCCAACTTCATTTGCACTTAAAAACTCTAACTTTTATATTTCTCAATAGAAAAAAATTGTCAAAAGTCTTAAAAATCTATGCTTTTATACGTGTCTATTATGATTAATAATACTAAGGACAAGACGTTTTTTGCGCTTCTCCGTATCGAATTCATTTCCAGCCATGCTGAAGTTGCATTTACTTCATTTCAACTTACAATCTTCTCGCAAGCTGGTTTTGGTCGCACACACGATTGTATTTCATATTACAGCTGTAAAGATAATAATTTCTTTCCAGAATATGCTATGACAATAAACACCGCAATATGCAGCTGTAGTCTGCCAACGCAGTCACAGACTGATAATGATGATGATAAAAGAAAAGAATTTGATGATGTCCAATTAACTCGAGCCAAATCGACTTAGGCTAAAAGCCAATGTGTGTAAAACTCGATCATGTTAACATCGCTACCCACAGGTGTTCCAGGCGTTAAGCCGGAGAGGTTCGCCGAGGGGTTTTCCATTCAGCATTGCGCCTTGTCCTTGGTGGGAGAACCAATCATGTATCCCGATATAAACGAGTTCATCCATCTTCTTCATGAGAAGGTCGGTTATGGTTGAAGTAGGAATGCAATTGGCGTTTAGTTGTAGTAATTTAACGTTGATAACAGGGCTGTCTGTCGGAGATAAGGTCCCAGCCGTAATTAGTTTTTTTTTTTTCCTTCAGATGACCCAGAAAAGCAAATTCCGCAAAATATCACTCATTAGTAATCAAGAAAAGTTTTTTTTTTCCTGATAGCCAATTATTTAAAGTAAAACTCCCGACTCCATTTCTATCAATCTGTGTTTTTGTTATAAACGATTACTTACCCTCTTTAGTTTTAAAAATCAAAAACTTTTCAATCCCTAGGGTATCTCGTCGTTTCTCGTCACCAACGCCCAATTTCCCGACGCGATCGCCAACTTGACTCCCGTCACTCAGTTGTACGTCAGCGTCGACGCCGCGTCGCAAGAATCGCTCAAGAAGATCGACAGACCTCTGTTCAAAGACTTCTGGCCCCGGTTTATCAACAGCCTCAAAGCTCTGTCGGCCAAGGTAAGCGCGCCATTGGGATTGTCGCTCCGGTATGAACTAGGATTCGCTCCGGTATGAACTAGGATTTGCTCAAGTATGAACTAGGATTTGCTCAAGTATGAACTAGGATTCGCTCCGGTATGAACTAGGATTTGCTCAAGTATGAACTAGGATTTCCTCAAGTATGAACTAGGATTCGCTCCGGTATGAACTAGGATTTGCTCAAGTATGAACTAGGATTCGCTCCGGTATGAACTAGGATTCGCTCAAGTATGAACTAGGATTTGCTCAAGTATGAACTAGGATTTGCTCAAGTATGAACTAGGATTCGCTCCGGTATGAACTAGGATTCGCTCCGGTATGAACTAGGATTCGCTCCGGTATGAACTAGGATTCGCTCCGGTATGAACTAGGATTTGCTCCGGTATGAACTAGGATTTGGAAACCAGAATCCTGGTTTCAGGAATTTCCGGGAATCAGTGCTTTTCTGCTTTTTTTGCTTCCCGGTTTTAGCAAAAAAAATTTCTGTTTTTCTGAGGATAAATACGTATAAAAGAAATAAGTATACTTCTATATTTTCTTTGTTCTAAATTTGACTAAAGTTATTAATACAGTCAAATAGCGACAAATCAATTTTAATTTTATTTGGCTAATTCATTACATCTCTGTGATTATGTTTTTGCGTCATTCGTTCTCGCGAATTTAACTTTTTAAAAATTACTGTTCTAACAACTACGATCTAATAACTATTATTTTCAACTTGTTTACTTTTAAAAATTTATTTAAAGTTAGTAAATCAAGTTTTATCATTTTCTCTTGCTGATTTTACATGTTTTACTCTATACTCCATGCTTATGTTTAAAATTTCCGGTTTTTTTTCGGGTTCGTTTGGTTTTCCCGAATTTTTATCAAAACCAGGAAATCGGAAACCATAGGGTCAACATTAATAAGCAAAGTATTTAGCGACCTAAGTATGGCTCTGTTTTAATTTTTTTTAATAATAATGTTCGAATATTTTGCTTGCATGCTTGTAGCAATGGACAGCTTCTTGTTTAAAATTGTAGAATTGAGTAATCGCTTTTTAATGCTTGAGGTATTGCCAACTTGAAATGCGTGTTAAAACAACGCAAGCTTGATTAATTTCTGCCGATAAAATTGAACCTCGAGTGAACATCATGCCGAGTTGTCCGGCCAACTGCGGTTTATTGAGCGGCTCAATTAAAATTCATCTTTAAAGTGCGATCATCGCGTTCGGTGTAAACAGATATAAAGTAAAACAGCGTTGACTTCTCGCGTTTTGAATACATCACCTGTTTAGGGTCAGAGGACGGTTTATCGACTCACCATTGTCAAAGCCTGGAATAACGAAGAAATCGAAGCCTACGCCGACCTTGTTAAAGTGGGGAATCCCGACTTCATCGAGGTCAAAGGTGAGCGTTACGTTGCAATCGGCCACCCTTCACTGTAGTCTCTGTTTGAAATCCCATCGTCATTGTTTGGATTTCTCGAACATCATTGCCAACTCACGCTTATCTGAGGAGTAATTCGTATCCTTCTGATCTCGAGGCATGACGACATCGCTCCAAACCGCGCCCACACGCAGCGGGCTTTTAACGACGTGCTCAAATCGTCAATGTCGCGTTTTGCGCGTTCGATCCTTTCCGAAATAGCACAAGCTTTTCATGTTCCCTCAGGCGTGACATTCTGCGGCGATAGCAAGTCCAGTGACGGCCTGACCCTCCAGAATGTTCCATGGCACGAAGAGGTCGTGCACTTCGTCGCGCAGCTCGCCGCCCTCCTCCCCGAGTACGAGATCGCGTCCGAACATGAGCACTCCAATTGTGTGCTGGTCGCGCACAGCAAGGTCAGCTACCGTTGTTTATCTTCGTTTTATCTTCATCGATTCTCGCTTCAAAGTCTGCTTTTTCATCTCGGCCCAGTGAAATTGATATTTTTAAAAGAAAACAAACAAGAAACGGGTTGCCACCAGAGGTCGGTCAAGATCATAACAACAAGCAAGCACCGACAAGCCCTTTCTGTCCTCATTAAAAATTTATTTTAAGATCTAATTACAATTGCGAGTATGCTATTTTGGCGGGTTAACATTGAATAGTAGATTTATTGAAACGTTGCATATATGCTACGAAATAGGTTTCTAATGTTTTTAGTAAAAACTTTAGAAAACTATATATACTTTTATAAAAGTCGTTTTATCTTAAAACTACAGAAATTCAAATACGCGACTATAGTATAGGAGTGACGATATGTAAAGTTTGTGTGTTTTATATGTAAAGTGTTTGTATTGCTTGCCAGCTATAAGGAAACCTATCAAATGCTTCGTTTTCAATGAAAAGGTGCAGGTAATTTTTGGTGAAGTAGATTTTGAGTTGAAACATGTTAGTATAGTTGCTCGGGGAACAGTTGGTTGTAAGTCCTCGTTGTCTTTTCGGTTCTGGTGTTTCTAGAGGAATAAATTTTTTTGGCTTCCAAGAAAATTGCGTCAACAATTGTAATAGTTCTCGCAAACTTGACAATGAAAACAACAATTTATTGCTTAAATTTTGTAAGTCTACATCAGTCGTAAAAGGGTATCGAACTTGCTTTGTGTTTAAAAAGGAAGAAACTTTTAGTTTTTTGAAATTTATATTAAGTAGTTTCAAGTTAAAAAAAGGTTTTTTTCAGTTTAAATCTTCGAACGGAAAATGGCGTACTTGGATCGATTATTCTCGATTTCACGAGCTGTATCAGCGCTACCTGTCGACCGGAGAAACTTTTTCCGCCCTCGATTATATGGACGACACTCCGCCCTGGGCTGTGTATGGATCAAAGGAGCAAGGATTCGATCCGCAGGAGACGAGATGGAGGCGGAATCGAAAAGTCAATCAAGGATGCTGAATCAGCGAAACTTCTATTTTGCTTTTATTACGTCATGGAAAGAAGCTTGGTGATGCTTTACGACAACTTGAGTAATCGCTAATGGTGGTGCTGCTGTGTTTGTGACGTTGCTGTTACGTCATGTTGATCGTGAAAGTGTTGATCAGTTTTCTTTCTAGAATTACCGATTTTTCTTTTTTTAATCTCAATCATTAGAAATTGAACTTATTTTTTGTTAAATTTCGGAAAATAAAAGCCAGTTTTCAAGTTTTTTTTTGGAGTGACTTAACGGCTTTATGCGGTCAAATAAAAAGTAACTAAACATTTTTTTTTGATTTTAAAGTTTTATCGAAAAGTATTCAGGGTCGGGAAAATAAGTGAAACTGTGGTGTTGAGTACATCGATGAGAGTCCCCTCATAGAAAAAAGTAATTTTATTTTATATCTATATTAATCCTCCTTACTCGCAGGAAAGCGACGGAGGCGCTAATACAACGAGATGCCAAGATATTGCTGTCCGCTTGAAATTGAATAGAGATATAATTGAAATTTAAAACTGCTCGCCAAGACCACCAAGCATGTCTTTTCCAAGGGCATTACAGAATGGCGCGAGTAGATTTTGAACCTAAACGTGTTGATCACAATCCCGGCGCTCTAACCACTCGCTTAATATTTGGCACTTGATTTTCTGGATCTAACTGTTAGAAATCACAGTTTTATCTTAAAACTCAAAATTTAGTCTCTGTTAAAATCGCTTTTCTTGGATTTGCTTTTACTACCGAAGTAAAATGTCAAAATCAGTGGTTAATAAACTTTTTGAGACGCGCCCGTTTTTTTCACGCAAACAAAACTTAAGCCTCCTCTTCATGCAAGAAAAACTCACCCATCTCCTTTGGCGACACAAACAAAAAACATAATCCCATCTCGATCATCATATTCTCTATTTTCGTGCGGAATTGAAGGTGAGGACAAAAAAACAAAAAAATATTTTTGCTTTCTATCAGCGTCCAAAATCTCCGTTTTCGTCTGAAATTCAAGGTTAAGACAAAAGATATTATCCTTGTCGTGACTCGACAGTTAATCGAACGACATTTGATTAAACCAGTGTTTCTCAAACCATGGGTCGCGACCCAAAAGTGGGTCGCCAAGGCTATGCGGATGGGTCGCGAAGCCTTGTAAATTACCGCACGTAAAAGAAAAAGATTTGCGCGCACAAGATTTGAGAAGTGAAGAACCTTCTTGAGATGTTATTACAAATTTAAGAGGAAAATGAAGAAATCAGAAACAGATTCAAGGTGAAGACCTTTTTTTTTTTTTTTTAGAGATCACTACGTTTTCGCTACGCTTAGTCAAATTTATTTGGGTCGCAGTCATCTTTGCAAATCGTTATTTTTAGCGATTTTGGGTCGCAGAAAAAAAGGCTTGAGAAACACTGGATTAAACAATAAAAGAGAAAATTTACAACTTTGAATCTGTCCCAATTTTGTCACCTTTTCATCCCAAAACATCGTGATCTCTAAGTAGGTCTCTATATGATCTCTAAATGAATCTCTAAACAATCAGAAACAGGTCGTCTTTTTTTTTAGAGATGCAAAAAATGGCAGCAATAGGCATTTAACAAAACATAACCATGACAAGAGATCTACTTTTTCCCTCTAAAAATGCTTTGCCCAGTGGTTCCCAACCTTTTTAATGTCATGGACCCTTTTGAGGATTTTCCTGAAAGATGTGGACCCCTTAAATAAAAAAGGAAATAAAATCCACTTTTTTCTCCCAAAAACACGGTGATCTCTAAAAAAAAAAAAAAAAGGTCTTCACTTCGATTTTATTTCCAATTTTGCTGTTTTTTCTCCCAGAAACATGGTGATCTCTAAAAAAAAAAAAGGTCTTCACCTTGAATCGATCTTTTATTTTCCTAGACAACTGCCTAATTCGCTTCCCCTAATATCCACCACTGCTTTCACTATGACATATTCTTTCATTTTTTCCGTAAAAGGCTCATGGACCCCCAAAAATCACTCTGTGGACCCCTCATGGACCCCCGGTTGGGAACCACTGGCTTTGCCCATTGCCCAAGGACCTTGTTAAAAAACCCTGACCTGACATTGACAAAAAATTTTTAAAAATAAAACCAAACTGTCTTCTTGCTGATGGTCTCTGCTTTTTTTGAATCTAATTTACAGTAACAAAGAGATTCTATAATCGCAGAAACATACAAAAGTAAATCTTTTTTTATCAACTGTAATTTCGATCAAGTGTCGTTTGATCAACTGTCGTAGCATCCATCATTGCAGCTATCAATTCGGTAGCAGGCAATTGCTCACACCCCTCCCCCTTAATAAAGCTTTTACGCCCCCAGCTTAAGAACCACAGGTCTATATTTATGCTGCAAACTCGATAAATTTTTATTTGAGTTCGAGTTCACAAAAAAACACCAGTGTTATATTTTCAATTTTTTAAGCCTGGCAATTTCTTGATTGACTTAAGTTCAAGCTCAACAAAACGCCATTAAATACAAATCAAACTAAGTATATACTGTAATTGCTGAAGTCGAAAATTATGAGATTAGAACGAATTTCAACAGCATGAGCTTCAGTCTTAATTCTCACTCTTGTCAGTCTCGCCGTATGTTCGTTTTAACCTGTGACCTGCTTTCTGCTTTAAGTCTTTCAGGGACAGCAGTACATAACAGGATTGCCAGATTGTCCTTTTGACGCCAAATTTGTGAAATCTGGCTTTTTTTAGTGTGATTGGCATCAAAAATTTTGTTTGGCTTTTTGACTTTCGAGTGCAAAGTAGCCATGATTTTGGGAGAAAAATTGAGAGATCATCGACAGATTTTAAGTGAAGACTTTTTTTAGAGAACACTTTTTTAGCGACAAAACTTAATTTTTGTTTGGTTTAATTTTGGTAATTTAAGCTACTTTTTCACTTGGCTTATTTTCATATTCTGCATCTGGCAACCCTGAATTGCATACCGTGATTGTGATTGTGACGTAATGCTTTCTGTTTTAAACGGAATCACCATTGTTGATAAGCAGCGTAACCCATTAGAGAATTTATCGTTAAGCGCATTTTCTAAAGCAGTGGTTCTCAATCTTTTTAATTTCATGGACCCTTTTAACCGATATTCAAAACTATAGTTCTTAGTTAAAATGTTTGTATCGGTATCATATGCGTACCTGCCGAAAAAAATTATCTGATTTCTCAAAATCATAGTCTTTTCTAAAATAAAAAAGTGTACATTTTAAATCTATCTATAGTGCTCTTTAAAAAAAAGGTCTTCTTAACCGGGCGGACGCTGGGACACAGCCCTAAAAACCTGTACGTATGGTAAGCCTAGTATTACAGTTAATATATACAACGTTCGATTACATTAAAAACAAAATTTCCCCTCCCCCGTTTGAGAATTCCTGTCCTAAGGAAACAAAAGATATCATTTAGGTAGACTGAGCGTCGATATCGCGTCCTTCTGCTCGCAAATCCGAACACCGCCATACTGATCCATCCCGCCAGCTCTTGTAGAAGATCCAAAAAATCTTTTTCAAAATTGCTCTTGAATCACAGAATCAATGAATTGAAACTCGATCTCATATTTTTCGAGTTTGAGTTTCATTTCGAGTTCAGCTATTTTTATTATTCTAGTTGAAATTAAGTTTGGAAAAAAAGTGGAGTTTTTTAAATTTGAGTTTGCCGCTCTTGATAAAGAAATCTTAAGTTACGTCATACGAAATTGCTGCATAAATGACCTCTAAAATATTGATCAAAGGTTTTTATGTCACAAACAAAACTTAGTGTTGTAAAAATTGGACAAATTTTGCTGAGCTTCCTCAACTAGAGCATCTATAAAAAGATAATAATTTAGCCTAACTGTATTCTTTTTTGACTTGTGTTATAACAAATTCAATCGTACTTCTCTTTTTAACTCTAAAGGCCCGTTTCCACTACGAGCGTGGAAAAAAAGCATTCTTTGTTTGTTTTATTGCTTTTTTTTTGCGCTCGCTTCAATTTTAACCGCTCGCTTCAATCGAAGATCAATAAAAGAGACAAAGAATGCTCTTTTCCACTACGAACGTGGAAAAAATCATTCTTTGTTTGTTTTATTGATTTTTTTTTTTGCGCTCGCTTCAATTTTAACCGTTCGCTTCAATCGAAGATCAATAAAAGAGACAAAGAATGCTCTTTTTCACACTCGTAGTGGAAACGGGCCTTAAAAGTAGCAGTTGGCAAAAACGTGACAAAGTTTTTTGATCACAGACGCAGCATTTAGTAATGAATTTACTTGAAGTGTTGTGTCATCAATTTTTTGATTAATCGCTGGCGTGCCAAATTAATTTTTGGAGAAGGAAAAGGAGAATTGATTTGTCTGAGGAAGGAATACTTTAAGATAGCTACAGTCATGAATAAACTTTTTTTTTCAATTCAAGTTGACTAGAACGTAGCTAGTAAATTAACCGATGCATATGTGCATCGGTTAATTTACTACAAAAATAAACTACATTTATATTTGTTATTTAAAACTGCTCTATCAATTAAAAACTTATCAAACCATGGAACGTGTGTTTTTATCCAAATGATGGATATTAATTTAAAGAAGCAAAACGGCTATTAGCTATCAGAAGCACAAACTTAGACTAATTTTACAGAAAAAAAGCAGAGAATATTTTTTTGAAAGCAGTCTAACACAGTGTTGCCAACTTAGATTATTTTAATCTAGATTTAGATTATTTTCGTATAATTTAGATGCAATAAATACCCATTTAGATGTTAGATTATTTTATAGATTATTTTAGCATTTCATTTAGATATATTTAGATTATTTTGACAAATGTTATTTTGCATTGTTCTCTAGTAGCAAAGAAGTGACAACACTTTTTTTTGTAGAGAATACCCTGAGTTTCGGACGAAAATAGGAAAATTTGAGAGCAAATGGAAGGGAAGACTTTTTTTTTTTTTAGAGAACACCATGAGTTTCGGAGAAAAATATGCAAGCCGAGATCAAAGCTCTTTTTTCTCTTAGACAACATCAATTTTTGAAAATTCTTGCCTCGGGCCCCTAAATTGGAATATCCACCACTGTACTTAAGTTACCCTACTTATGTTCCAAAAGACGTATTGATATAAGTAATTATTTTTCTTTATATTACAATTTTCGTTTTTATATTGAAAATGTAACTTTGGTATGTTTAGATTATTATGTGGATTATTATTTTTTAAATTTATATTATTTTAAATATTTTTTGTTGAGATTCTAGATTATTTTATCTTTAAACATTTCGCAACAATGGTCTAACACGAAGTTGTACAGGAAATTTGGTTTTAAAAAAAAACAATGCGCTTTTGTAGTTTATCCAAGCTAAACGAGATTTAAAACTGCCAAATTCTGCAAAAATTGATTTGCTGAGTCGAAGTAGACTTGTAAAAATATCAGAAGTCAAGTAAAAATTTTGTGTAATTTAAGCCTATTTTTAATATCTAGCAAGCTATTTTTAGAGAGTTTTTGGTGGTTTGTCTATGTAAAAATAAATAAATATCTTTAAATCAGAATGACTTTACATGAAGTCAGAGTTTGATTTGAAATATTATACAAGTTGAAGTCCAACTTTGTAGTTAGTAACTCTGTAAAATGCTGAAAAAACACATCTTTGCTTTTTATTTAACAACAAATCTTTGAAAAAATGCATTTATGATGGCTTCAATTTAAAAATCTAAAAATCTAAAAATCTATTGCTATTTTTTAAAATTATCATAAAAACCTTTTTGACGTAAACGTTTGGGCTACATGTTTAGATTTTACTTATTGTATATTTGGGCTGAAGTAACAAATATGTCAACTGGGGATTACACAGTAACTCCTGAACCGTTTTTCGGGGATACGTCGTCAGGTAAGCCTTTTATTTCAGATAAGATTTAAAGAACTTAATTTTGCTACAACGATATTAACATTACTAATGAAAAGATCTATTTTTTTTATTTTTTAAATATTCAATTTACTTTAGGAAGAGAGATGATTTTTAGAACCACTTGTAAATAAAGCAATCAGCAGCCAACATTTTATCATTTATACTTGCAAAGTTTTATTAAAAAAGCGGAACGTTTTCAACTTAAAAAATTAATAATTTTTAATTTTTCTTCATTTTCTTTCCTTAAATTTAAGTTTTGTTGGTTTTTTTTAATTCTTTTTATATTTTCAATTAACAACTCTTAAGCTCAAAAGTTTTACGCAAAGAACGCAAAATGATGCATTTCATCGACATTTTATACTATACATTGAATGTTCATTTTTGCTGCAATAAACGCAGCTACAACGCTTCGCTTTCTTTAGCATACAGCCTTTTCGTTAAAATGCTTAGTTAGCAATAAACTTTGTTCTTCAAATTAATGCAAATTGTGTTTTACAGATGGCAGGTTTAAGGGCGTTGAAAGTGGGGGACCAGGGGTAATTGCTTTTGAAATTCGCAAGATAAAAGCATTGTGTTAGATTTATTTCTACAATTATACAATATCGACCAAAATCTAATCCACAAAGTTTAAAAATATTGATTTAGACAAGGGGTCATCTAACTTTTTTCGAAAAGAGCCACCTAACATATAACAGTGATTTAGCGAGGGAAACAAAATTTAAAAAAAGGTACTTTTTTGTTAAAAACTCATTCTCAACAAACGTAAACTTAGCAAATTGGAGAAAAATTTTTTCAAATAAATTGGTGAAGACCAAAAAAACTTGAATTTGAAGTAAAGATGTAAAGTTTTTAGTGCAAAACGAATGCCAATAAAATAGAAAAGTTCTTTATTTGCAAGAGGGACCTTCCAACTTTTTGAGTAAATCAAAAATATTTGTGGGTTAAGTAAATAAAACACGGCGGCGAAAAAGTAAAGACCTTCGTTTATTTATTTTTTGGTCTTCACTAAGTTTTTTAGTAAAAATGTTCTCCATTAAACTTTGTTGTTATAAAGAAATACTTATCAGACTACGATTGTAAACGTCATGAAGATTTATACAATTAAAAAGCATCAACCAAAATTAAATAAACAACTGTACGAAAATGGTTCGTCTTTTTTAATACAATTGTTTTAATAGACTCATGTGATTATTATTCTTTTTTCTTTTTTTTCCCTCTAAAATATGGCGTTGTTGTCGCAATAATTACTGAATTGTTATTGCTTTTGAATTAAATTATTAATAGTAATACCAGTATGAGCCAGAGCTCCCAGTCCTGGGTCTTTGTCTAATCTTGGTTTCTTGGCTTTATTTTTAAAAACCCTTTCAAATTGGTTTTTTCCAGAAAATAAGTAATTATTTATTATCAACTCCTTCCCCTTTGCGCATCTGTATAAAAACTATAAGAAAAAGTCCCGTTTTGCGTAGTATCAACATTTAGAAAAAAAAGTTTTTTCACAAATCTAATGTAAATAAACGTTTAATAATTTTATTACCCTTGGGGTGAGCATAAACTTGAGAAACCGTTGTATCTATTTTAGCTTGATTGCATGTAATTGTTGTTTTATGGTCTTTATTGTTAAGTTGTCTTAATTTCAGATGCTTTGATAAGGACTTATGAAAGTCAAAAACGTTTAGCTTTTTTTAATAAAATTTTACAAATATAGATGATTAAATCTGGCTATTGATTGCTATTATCTACTAATATTTAATTCAGTATTAACGCAAATAAACTCAATGGGTGAAAAAAAGGGGTTCAATATCAATTTTGTTGGCATTATAAAACGGTTTTGAATCCTAAGAATTGTAAGAATAACAATAGACCTAAAACAATTTGCCAACAACTTTCTGGCAAAAAATTCACATGCAACGCTCTTAAGCAAGAGCACGTTTCCTGCAGCAATTTGCTATTTTTTGTTTGCCTTTCCTTTTCCAAATATATTTTCCTATGAATTAAGTTAATCTGTGCTTGTTTACTATGTCAAAATTTTTCTAAACATAAAAACCTAGAAGCAGATTTTTCAGCAACAAATCAATGACCTTCTCTCTTTGCCTGACTCGAAAAAAAATAACTTTTTGGCCTTACTTTTAAATAAATTTGAACCTTTTTTGCTAAAGTTAACGTTTGGAAACAAAGGTCCTCGCGGGGATCTTCCACTGATTTCGTGTTGATGGATCCTCTAACTTTTTGGCTTAGACGGTTTTTTTTCATAAGGCCTGTGTAGTAGCTTGTTTTGGGGTATTTATGTCCAACTCTCTAAATTGTCGGCCCGAGCACTAAAGCGCTTAATCTGTTGCTGTTCAAATTCTATCCAGAAACCCTCGCGGCCGATAAAGATAGCGGCCTAAGATATTACAAGCCGGAGACAAAAATGTGGAAAATCATTGGAATCGTGTCTTGCGTCGTTGCTGCCGTTGCGATGCTTCTTTCCTTGATAGGTTTTCTTCAGACTCAAAGTTTGGTAGGAGGTAAGTAACTGGCATGATCTTACCTAAAAAGAAAAACTTGCAGATCGCATTTTTGTAAAATAACACCCTACAGATCAACAGACTAATAAGATTTGCCTTCACCTTTAGAAAATATTTTGTCGAAAGAATTCGGGTGCTTTTATATGAAAAATGCCTTAAGTATTACCAAGTTATTTGCTTACTAAGTTTTTATCCGTAAATTCTTTCAAAAATCCAAGCTTTTATACGACCATTGCTTACAAAAAGCCACCTCTAGAACTTTAAACGACTGGATTAGAAGAGATAACTTTTGGCTTACTGTATAAAACATGCTGTATAACTTAAAATTTTTATGCGAAGAAACAAAAGGAAAATGATTATTAAATTTAATGGAGCAGTCAAGCAAAGCTATTAATACGATTAGTGTATGTCATATTGTGTATTGTGTGTTGGAATCTACTCATTTTATTCAGTTCAGATCATAATCGTCTTTTCTACCACAAAAAGCAAGAAGTTAGTTACGTCTCTATCTTTCAAATAGAAAATCGTTGCTTTTTTTAAATGCCTTTAAGCTTGGTACTTTATGGGAATTTTGGGAGAAATTTGTTTTCTTTTCAAACAATGTATTTTTTCTTAAAACTTTTTACTTTAGAATTAGGCAATGAACTATTAAACCTTATGTGAGCTCACTTAATTAAAAACTAAATATTTCATGCATCATGTTTCAATTCAAGTGCACTTCTTTAGATGGGCCTTTATCGTGTCAATACGTAACCGGCCCAACAGGGGTGTACTTCATAAAAAGTGACTACTACTTCGATCGTTATGCGGTAAGTACAAATATTTTTTTCTAACATTGCAATTGCTTAAATAAAAACTTTATTTTTTCCGTTAGCGTTTCTTAACTTTGGGGCCACAAACGTCTCGGCAGGAAGACCGCAAAAATATCAACCAAAAAGTATCCAAATTTATATGGATATAGAAGGAAGCAGACTGTGCCCAGATTTCAAAATTCTCTAAGTTCTGGAATATTTTTATTATTTATAAAATGCAATGATTGAAAATTAGTATTACTTTTTAGACCCCCATAAAAACCAATTTAGTGGCAAAAAATGCATTGGACTTATCAAATGTCTAGGTCAGGTAAAAATTACCCTCATTAAATGCCTAAGATATTATGGTAATTTTTTCTATGTAATTTCAGCAAGCTTTGACAAGTTTGTGCAATTTTATATTTAGACATCAAAATTTACTTTTTTATAGCCTATCTTGTCATTATTTTATTCATTTGAAATTTTATAAAAAAATGTTGCACAAAGAAATGCGGATGGTATTGTGGGTTAAAAAAGTGTCTTTATTGGTTTTTGTGTGATTTACCACATTTAAACATATAAAAGCTTTTATAAAAGAAAATGAGATATTAATCTTGGTTTGGATAAAATTATATTTGAAAAAAGTAAGGAGGTACGTAAATTTTAAACAGAAATACAATTCCTGATCTGTAATTTGATCCTTGAGTCAAATGAAGAGAGACCAATCAAACTAAAACCTCATATCTTACTTTTATTTTTATTTACCTTCTGACTCGCAGGAAAACGTTGCCCCCGTTACGCTCTAGTGATTCCCTGACCTGCTTTCGGAGATGCCAAAATATTGCTCCCCGGTTGAAATTTTTTATTTGTTTATTTTTATTTTGGCAACATGATTGAAGTTTAAAGGTGCTTGTTAAAGCGCTGATTAGAGGAAAGTGTCTAGATAATCGGCCACACTGCCGACTGTTTAATCTGCTTTAAGGAAAAAAACATATAAAAAAAGTTTCGAAGTTTTTCAAAATTTTTTTGGTGGATCTTTATCAGATTAATGTTATAATGTAATTTTGTGTTCTGATAATTTGATAAAATTTCCCAATTTTACGAAGCTTTTCAAATAAAAAGAGTCATCTAAGTTTGTAGTTTTTTCATTATCCACCTCTTTGAGTCCTCTTTAAATATTTTTTGCAATGATGAAAATAATGGAAAAGCCCTTGTCGTGTTAATTTCTTACTAAAAAATAAAACATTATAACACTTTGCTTAACAGGAAAAGACTTTATGTGGTCATGAAACAGTTTAATTTAATCTTCCTCTTTCTCGTCGTATGAAAAGGGATCAACTCAAAGTCGGATATAGACAGGAGTGTCTCCGAGAGTTTATTCTTTTATTATTCTGTGCTGGCAGGATAATATTGAACCAGCTTCGGGGTTTTTTATCCAATACCGTTAGATGTCGTGCTTCATGTGATGGTCTCCAACGGGGGGCGCTGAAATATAAGATGGCCTGAGGGTTCCAAGTCATTCTTGATTGTGGAACTGCTCAAATCGTACTCGAAGTCGCTTTACTATCAACACAAAATCTCGATGAGTTAAAAAAATTGTTGCGAATATTGTTGAAATATTTCATTAAGCGTTTCGATCAGTGGTCAGCAATCTGCGCCCCACGGGCCGGATGCGACCCGCCAAACAAAATCATCCTACCAGTGACATGTTAGTTAGATATCAGAAGAATACGGCCCACCGTCTCGTTTCCAATCCTAATTTTTGACGTAACAATTTCTAACAAAATATGTGGTAACAAACTGTGATATACACCTAGTTGCAGCAGGGGTGCAAAAATGCTTCATTTCCAACCATAAAATCCGGAGTAAGACAAAAAAGTCTTCACTTTGAATTTTATTAATAGTTATCTTGCTCTTTTCATGTCTAAAAAAACTAGTGAAGACCAAAAAAAACTCTTCACTTTAAATTTGTGTAAAGTTTACGTCGAAAAAACCACTGTGGAGCAAAAAATAAAAATAAAACCGCCAGCTACTAGGCATCGCTGCAAATCACTGCAAATGCGCGCGCAAATTTTTTGGTGCATTTTTGCACCCCTGTTTTAAGACACGTTGAGACGTTCGAACAATGCAAGAAACGTTTCCACAGCTGAAACAAAGTGCCGCCCGCTATAAGGATATAATTTTGATTATTGGTCCGTGACATGCAAAAAGTTACCGATCTCTGATTTAGATTATTTTTAAAACAGCCCAGAATACTTTTGGCATTTAAAGTGAAAAAAGAAACAAGGAAAAAAAACTAAAAAAACTGTCATCTACCCTTTCATGTCATCAATTCACTCTGCTTAACGACCAAACGTCTTGGTGATCTGGTGTGAATGACAAACTTTAGCTTATTTTGATTTTTTTTGGGGGATGAGAAAAGGATCGGGGAAAGCAGCACAGTTGAAAAATGCGGAAAAAGGAAAGTTTTCGTAAAGTAAATTTTAGGTGAAAATCGTATCGTTATAGTCTTGTTTTAAAAATAGCGGGTAAAATGCTTTCAGCAATATTAATTACGTAGGTTTAAAGCAAAAGAAGCAAAAAAAGAATTTATCAGAAGTTCGCTAATTAAAAAAAGCAAGTATTTTTTTATCAGATTCGGAGTGATTAGCACCTGTATCTGATTTCAAATTGCAACTTTGAAATTACTTTGCCATTGGGCCGGCGATTTGATAAGTTATCTTTTTAAAATGTCTTCAAATATTGAGAATCACCTTTTACACTTTTTGTTTCGTTTTAGATATTCAATTTTTTTCAGGGTTTAAATTTTTGACCAGCCGCTTTTCTATTGACATGTCAAGTAGAAAAATCAAGGTCATTTTTTGTAAATCTATAATTTCTATTTCGTGTATTTTTGCATTTCATAAATCGGAATGTCAGGAAAAGTTTGATTTCGTTTCATTTAAAGGTCTACTGTGATATGGAAACCGATGGGGGAGGTTGGACCCTTGTGGCAGCTGTTCATGAAAATAACATCCAAGGAAAATGCACCATGGGGGACAATTGGTCAAGTGATCAAGGTTTAATTTCACAATCTTCTTACAATGGTGAGACGTTATTTCTTAAACCTTTTCAAACCGCTTTTACTATTGAAAAGGTGAAAAGGTTTGGTTTACAATACTGTTTGAAAAATGTAAGGGTTCTTGGTAAGCAATTTTTCCTACCGCAATAAAGACAACAATTACTTTTGGTGAAAAAAAAATATTTAAATTATAAGTTTAATAGGGCCACTCCGTTTTCATCCTAACTTCTGTGGTTTTCGTCCCAACTTTCCAATCCAACTTCTGTGGTTGGGAAACCCTTTTATCTGCTGAATAGCATTTTTATTAAATATGGAAAAATGTTTTTATGTCGGGCTAAAATCTTTATTCCATCGTTATTAAGGTGATGGCAGGCTAAACAGTTATAGAAAAAGCGCTATTATCAAAGCATGAGAATAATTTAACTACTTTGTATGACAATATATTTTTGCGTTTTTTTGACCAGGTTCAAGGAATTGGGAGAATCGGAACGTTTTTGGAAGTGTTTATTCCATTACCAACGATGACTATAAAAACATAGGATATTATGGGCTTCAGGTACTCAAAAAGGGGGATATGAATACTAAACAGTAAATATTATATCCTTGTTGCGATATAATATTTTGACATTAAACTAAAAAACCAACTTTGATGGAAGATTGCTCTATGAACTATGTTTCAAAGCAAATTAGTGATTAAATTTATAACACACTTTTAAATTTTTAACTTTTAAACCATAAAACTGTAAAAACACTCCCTACAGTCTGTTTCAGCGCGTCGGTTCATCAAGGAAGTCTTATTCAACTGGAGTACTTCCATATTTATTTACTTATTCAACTTAAAAAAGGTTCCCTTAAAATTAGCATAAATTTAACTTCCCCTAGCGTTTCCCCTTGCCTTCCATGCATGCTCAGTGCCTAAAAAATCTGTTCCTAAATTTAATGCGTTTTGGGAAGGCAATTCCCACGTGCCGCCCCCGCTTCGTACGGTTGGGGGCGCTTACCCCGACCACTATTCGGCGATTGCTGTCCTTTTGAAAGTTTTTAACTTGTTTTTCTAAAAAAATTCTTAACAAAAAATCCCAGCTCAATACCACCCAATTTATGATCTTTCGTTTATTAAAGCTTCTTCAAATGCTATAAATAAAACAGTTGATGATCGAACGTAAAAAAATGTTTTTTAGTTATATTATGACTGTTATTTGACCGTTACTTGAAGCTGCTTGTTAAAATTGACCAGCAAAGGTCGCTTCTTACAACTCGACAAAGCTACTGATTGAACTACGACTAAGCATCTTATTAAAAATCGAATACAGTAAACTGAAACATTAAGCCTAACCGGATCAAATAAGACCATCATAAATAAATCACTTGCCAAAACTTTACATGTTATCGGGCTGTTCACTTTCAATCAGAAGTTAGCTACAAGTCAAGGACAGGGCTCTCAGCAATGGATTTTGTAGAAACCCAGATTGCTTAAGAAAAAAAGCAGATTCCTTCAGATTTCTTTAAAAAAAAAACAGATCTTATATTTTTTTCAAAAAAATTATTAAAATTGCTTTGATATCTCAAATTTTCTCCCAAAAACATAGCGATCTCTAAAAAAAAGGTCTTAATAGTAAATATGACTTTGATTTCTCAATGTCTGTCCCCAAAACATAGTGATCTCTAAAAAAAGTTCTTTGCCGCAAATTTTGAACTTCTATTTTGTATTTAGTGTTCAGATAGTAAAAAATTTGTTTCGACCATATTACAGTATTTCTTGTCGCTTATCCTAAATTCCTGATTTTGCCCAAATTTTTGAGATACGGCTATCATTAATTTTTTTGAGGCACTTTTTGAGATACAGCTATCATTATTAAACACTCAGATTTGAAAGGGTTTTCAATAAAAAAACAAAAACCCATTTGGAAATAAAAAACCCAGGATTGAGAGCCCTGGGTTCATTTAGTTATCGGTTATAGTGGTATATTTTGAATTTCAGGCTAGTAATGTAATGATTTGGCATGTCCCAAATGCTATTGCCATTGAAGATTTCAACTCCAAAGCGTTTCTTAAATATTACACGACTAACAATTTCTTAAAGAACTATGGCGGGAACCTTCAGTCTTTGTACAAAAATCACGCTCCTATGGTTCACGCAGGTTTGTCCGGTTTTTAGTTTAGTAAGTTTATATGAAATAAGTCTAAGCTAATTAGTTTATCATTATATTAATAATTAGAAAAAAAATTGATCAGCAGTTTGGTTTATGTTTAAGCAAATGTTTTACAAATGATAATAAGGAAAAAGTAAGTCCCTTATCAGTTGACTGACTGAGCTGTTCCTCCCAGTTTGTTAAATCTAAAAATTTGTGTTCGACTTTCAACCTTTCTAATGGCACTCTCCCCTTAAATGGGGCTATTTTCTAGGTACAAATTTGCAGGGACAGGCATAACAAAATAGTGGGATACTTTCCAAGTCAAGCAAATGGGATAAATTGTTTAATTTAATCTTTTTGGTGTCAATTTGGACTTAGTTTTTTGTAAAATATCTAAACTCGTATTTTGGTTTAAAAATTAATTTCTTGATAGCACCATCAAATTTAAAAAAATATATCTGCGTTCAAATCTGTTTTTAGTGGCAACAAACTCGGTTAAACAAGAAACATTTTACAAAGCTATTGTTCAGTTCAGTTGACTTTCTGCCCCGCCACATGATAAAAATATCATGAGCAAGCTTTTCAGATCTAAAATCCTCATAATGGCACCCCCACAAAAAATTAAATACCACTCTACATTAACATCCTGAAAGAAAAGAATATTGCTATCGATTATAATTTTTTAAAATCTCTATTTAGCCTATCTCCCTGACTTCCAGGAAAACTTCGAAAGTGGTAAACATAGGGTAACCGTCAAGCGATAACCGCGCCCGCCTACTTTCGAAAAAAACAAAAATTGCTGTCAAGTTGAAGTGTTTTATTTGGTTTTTCAGTTTTTATTCAAAGAAATAAATGAAATTAGATTGAAATTTATTGTGTAAATACCAAGTACAAGAGATTTCGGTAAAAAATTTTTATGAGAACATAACAAAGCAGGGCAAGTAGGTTTTGAACCGCGACCGTTCCGATCGAGTTAACCATTATTATGGCGCTTCTACTGTAACTAATCGGCCACGTTGCATTATTAATTAGTTATTTTAAAGTTTTTATACTTCTAAAATGTGTTTTATAAAATTGGCATCCCGTTACAATATTGGTTTGTGTTAGATTTAATTTATTCTAAATAAAAATGTTTTTATTTTTTAAATAAATAATTTGATAATAACAAAACCTTTTAAAACTAGAAAAAATGAACTAATTGTTTTTTGTTTTAGGTCCAGGTCGCTTCTTTCAGCTAATTGCTCCCCCTGTGACGTATGCAGTTGGAAATAACGACACGATTATGAATGGAATTCCAAAAAATCAGAGAACTTTTGTAGAACCCGGGTTTGTTCAATTTCGAGCTTTCGATATTTTCGGGTTTCCAAATGCCCTTTGTCCCGGTGTTCGGTGAGTGAAATTCGGTGCTATGAACTGCGCATTTTATTTGCATTCATTTACTGTATAATATTGACTTGCAAAATAATATCAGAATGATAAAATTTAGATCTTACTCGATTTTTCTGCAACTTGTTACACAAGTATTAAGATAAAAATTTTTACTAAATTTACTTTTGGGAGATGCCTAGTTTAACAGAAGCATGTAAAGGCTTGTTTCCTCTACGAGCGTGAAATGGAGCATTTTTTGTATGTTTTATTAATCTTTCCGCGCTTAAAATCTAAGCGAGCGCTAAGTGAAGCAAAAAATTAATAGAGCAAACAAAGAATGCTCCATTCCAAGCTCGTAGTGGAAACGAGCCCTGAGAAAGGTAAAAAAAAAAGCGCACAAAACTAAAAGCAGTAAGTTTCTCGCTTTTTAAAATCAGCTAAAAAGAGGAAGTGCGTATGCAATAATTTATGTTTGTCTAGATTTTTAGTAGTGCAAGCAGTCTGTCATACGTCTAAAATAGAAGGCTGTATTTCATTTTTTTTATTTTTATTTTATCTATATATTTATCCTCCTGACTCGCAGGAAAGCGACGGAGGCGCTAATACATATGGTAGACAATTACCCCGACCTGCTTCCGGAGATGCCAAGATATTGCTGTCCGCTTGCAATTTAATAGAGATATGATTGTAATTTAGAACTGCTTGCCACGACCACCAAGCAGGGGAATGTGCCGTAAAGTGTCTTTCCCAAGGACACAACAGAATGGCGCGAGTGGGTTTTGAACCTAGATCGTGTTGGTCATTTTTACAGCTTGATGATTTTCCATAGAATATCTCACGGTACAACGTAGCAAACCGCCTCAAAAAAAACATTTGTCGTCTGCCTACTATTACTACTGTAATGCGTAATTACTAATATTAATAATATCATTCTATCTGAATAATTTATCTAAAGAAGTAAAAGCTTGTAATGATATTAGCCGGGATGTTTTGTTAAGAAAAATTTTTAAATTAATTTTCCCGGATTATGCATCCTATAATGGATCTACCACTTATTGCAAGTTTGGACCTGGTTTACTTTTCCACAGTTTTGGATTATTATTATTTTTTTTTATTACTAATTGATGTCGCTTACAATGTTTAAAACCAAAGTTTTCCTTCTCCTAGTCCGACTCCCGCCAGTTCTAACAAGCCTTACCTAACAAAGCTTTGGGTTAAATGTCAAAGATATTTCCAATCTGCAAATAGTAGTAGAAAAGCTAAAAGAACGCACCACTGTATCAAGTGGAAACCCTATTTATTACATCTGATTTTTAAAAATTTTTGTATTTATCCTCTTGGCTGGAAAGAAAACGTTGGAGGTATAAGGGTGGATTCCCTCTAATATTGCTATCGCGTCAGTTCATACGTTTGGCGTCATTTTGAAGCGATCAAAAAGCTACCTTTTCTCTTTGGGCGTTTTCGCGCGACAGCGAAAAGTTTAAAACAATTTTAGGTCGCAAAAGAATTAAATTGAGTTTGATTCTTTGTTCATTAGTTTCTTGTAGTTTGAAAAAATGTTGAGCAACTTTTTATTCTTTGGAAACGGGCTGGAATAGTTTGTCAATTAGCTAGCTTTACGTCGAGTCTGAGCAACATTTGAAAACTTTTTAGCAAGTTGGGAATCCTCTTTCGTTGTCGTATTGGTTTTCAGTGGGAATCCTGCTCTATACTTAAACCCAACCGTCAAGCGATTACCCCCAAGCTGCTTGTAGAGACCAAAATATTGCTGTCCATTTGAAATATTTTTATTTGATTTTTTAGTTTTTTATTCAGAGATATGACTGAAATTTAAGGCTTAATGCTAAGAACGCCTAGCGGAAAAAAGTTTCATCTTTTCTTCGGATACAGCAACATGACGCGAATAGGTTTTGAACCAAGACTGTGTTGATCGCGTGCAACCTCAATACGACGTTTCTACCTATTCGGTCGCGTTGACAAAACTAAAAAGTGATGATGGTGGAAGTGCACGTTAAAGTCCTTTCATTGACTTTTTAGCAATGTTAGCTTTTTTTGTTGATCTTTCAGTTTATTAACTTTAAGTGGCGCTGATAAAGATAAGCAGCCCTTTCATTTTGGGTTGCTTATCTTTACCTAGAAAGATTTGGAGTTGTTTATTTTTACTTGGACTTAACATGGATCGACCGTAGCTTCTTTTTGTTGGTAAAACTAAAAATCCTCCAACAACACCAGGAATAAAAAAGAAACCAAAAGAAAAAGAATGTCTTCAAGAAGCGATAATACCCACTGGGGGATTCCGGATTAGTTTTACCCTAGCCATCAGGGTTGCTTATATTATTTAGAAGGTTTCGGGATTGTTTATCTTTACATGACTCTTTTAGGGTTAATTTTTTTACAGCTCCCTTTAAAGAGTATTATTACATTTTTTAAATCTTAAGATAAATAACTTTGGTGCTGTTTCAAACTAGTTCTCTTTTTCTGATTAGCTTTTTTGTCCCATGGCCTTCAACACTAGTTCTCTTATTGTTTCTTCCTCGTATGGACGTATTGGCCTTTATGTCACTTTCTGTTTAAACAGAACCACCATTGTAGCCAAGAAACCGTGGCCATATTTATGGATATGTGGTGAAGCATCTTTTTCAAGAGCACCATAGAAATTACCCAAGTATACTGGGAATCGAACACGCGTCCTTCTGCGCGCAAACCGAAGTGTTATCACCTGAGCTATCTTGCTGACATGTGTTATTGTTACTTGATATCAGTAGTGGATATTGGGTGAGGCGAATGAGGCCCCCCTCGATTTTAAGGGCCTCCCCTCGAAAACAGCACATACAGTTTTGGATTCGCTGCAGATGTTTGTTCAGAGGACGATTCTGAGTGAAGACCTTTTTTTCTTTTTTTTTTTTTAAAGAACACCTTAATTTTGGGAGAAAAATATGCAAGCCCAGATCAGACCTCTTTTTTTTCTCAGACAACATCAATTTTTGAAAATTCTTGCCTCGGGTCCCTAAATTGGAATATCCACCACTGCTTGATATGTTATCATTTTGTAGATCACGTAAAAAATGATGATAAAAACAGCAAACACGGCACAAAATTTCGCGATAAACTATTATTTTAACATCAAAGTGCACACCTCCCACAAACTCACAACTTAATGTTGATTTAAAATTGCATTTCACAGCAATGTTTTATTAACCAAGTTTAATGCAAAAACGTTAATTGTTTACTAATTTGCCACAGGGTTTTTCAACATTCACAAACTTATGAGTGTAACTGATTTTTCACTAATCGCGACTTGCAAGCTGATGAGCAAAGCATAGGTTTTTTTATCAATATATAAGAACCGTGGTTTCTCTCGGTTAAAGGCGCGTTTACAGCCTTTTACAGTACTTTTTTCTTTCAGCGTGATCTTTGTTTCTTTTATTGACGCTCAAATCCACTCATTTTTTCTCAAAAACATGAGTGGATTTGAGCGTCAATAAAACAAACACAGATCACGCTGAAAGAAAAAAGTACTGTAAACGGCTGTAAACTCGCCTTAGGCTCGTTTCCACTACGAGCGTGGAAAAAAGCATTCTTTGTTTGTTTTATTGCTTTTTTTTTGCGCTCGCTTCAATCGAAGATCAATAAAAGAGACAAAGAATGCTCTTTTCCAGTGTTCTTCAAACTTTTTTCATCGCGACCCATTTTTCACAGGCAAAATTTTTCGCGACCCCTAAAAAATGATCTTCACCTAGAATCGATCTCTGATTCCGCTATTTTTCCCCAAAAATCAAGGTGTTCTCTAAAAAAAAAAAAAAAAGGTCTTCACTTCAATTTCATCTCTGATTTCCCTGTTTTTCTCCCAAAATCAAGGGGTTCTCTAAAAAAAAAAAAGGTCTTCACTTCGATTTCATCTTTGATTTCACTGTTTTTCTCCCAAAATCAAGGGGTTCTCTAAACAAAAAAAAAAGGTCTTCACTTCAATTTGCTGTTTCATTTCGCTTTTTTTCTCCCAATCCTGCGACCCCCAGTTTGAAGAACCCTGCTCTTTTCCACGCTCGTAGTGGAAACGGGCCTTAAAGAAGCAAAGCTTTACGTAGATTTCTTTCTCTTGATAAGCTTTGTTAGGAAAAGCTACTTTTGGTTGTAAAGTGTGGCTTTGCAAAGATTTCTCTGTTTAAAAAAGTTTTTTGACATACCTTTCATTCGCTTGAGAGAAATTGTTTAACGTACATTTTCTCGACTGAAAAACGTTGTTTTGCAATTTATTTAAAGTTTCTTTTGCGTAGAATGGTACAAGGAAATTCCGCTCAGGTTTGCGTGGGGGGAGGTGGTTTGTCAAATGGACCTGCACGCAGCCGAAGAAGAAACACATGTGGAGATTTTGCGGGTAATAAAGCTTTTTCATCTTTTTTTCATCTTCTATTAAGTTAAAGCTGACCAAAATAACTCCCCACGTCACCAGTTAATTGGAGGACTTGAGTTGATTCCTTGCTTTTTTCTAGTTTCTAATCACAATAACTAGGACTTTAGTTACTAAAAAATTTCAAATTAGTTTCGGGTTCTTTATATGTAACTTTTAATAAATAAAAACGGACTTGAATCATTTCAAGTCTGGATCTGTATTTACATCAATTTTTTTTTTCAGTATTCGGTATCTTCAAGATTCCATTGTTAAAATGGTTGACAAATTTTTGCTTCAGCATTTCTTGGGGGTTCCTGATTAGGATTTTGCCTCAGGCCCCAAAAATTGAATATCTACCATTGATTGCTATTTTCAAAAAATACATTCCTCACTTGAAACCTTCATCAATAATAATCGACATTTCTGAGCTTAAACTAGGCTACTCTGTAGGCTACTCTGACTGGGATGAAAGAGGCAAACATTTTCTTATTAATCTTTCTCTTTTCTTAATACTAATTTTAACTGTAAGCTTAGTTAGTTTTAGGTCTATAGAACAAAGACTATTTATGGCTAGTTTTATCAGGCGTTCGTTAAAAATACTAAATAGCTACGCCTTACTTCATCTTTAAGCGATGGCAAGAAAAAAATCTTTCACAAGTATTTTGACATATTTTGTCAGGTTGGGGTGGTGACCAAGGGGATCCATCCACCGAAAATGAACCATCGGATTCGGCAAGGTCCAAGAATTATATCGATTCAAGCATTTTCATCTTTGTAAGATAAGAGAAAGCTGATAAATATTATTTGAAATGCTCAGAACTTAAAAAAGCAAGCGTTAAGGTTTCGATTTTGCAAACTTGGATAACGGTTTTTATGAATTAAAAAAGTTGCCGATTTTGTTTTATGAGATCCAAATTTTTGTATACTTTTATCCGCGGTCTTTTATTAACTTTTGTATGTTCCTGTAAGTTACGTGAGTGTAAATTGACTTGTATAACCTCTGTGTACGTCTATAATAAAGCAATACTCAATGTGATCGATTTTCATTGCCTGTAATGTCTGTTATTAGTTTACTAAATGAATTATTGGATATGGCGCATAAAAGATATGCATGATATCACGACGATACAAACAGGGGTGATATGTGGATTATACACAGTATTCGCTTTGTAACGATTTAAGGTGATACGATTTCGGACGCTAAGAATTCCGCCTCAAGATAAATTATAGCTTTGATCAAATTTATTATTATACAGAGTGTCTATGAAGTCCTTGTGCACTTTTTAAAAAATTATAACTTTGAGTATTTGCGATAAAAAAAGTCTGTAATAAGTATTTAAAAAAAGTAAATTTATATTTTTTAAATTTTTGTATTTTTTACGTTTCCACATGTCCTTCACCTTAGGAATACAAAAGGTAACACCTCTTTCTCATCTGTTAAAAAATTCTTGCTTTAGAAACTGTCTCACACGTAGAGCAAAGTAGTAAGAAGTTCCATCTTGTTAAAGCACTGCTTCATGTTTCAGGTGTAGTCGTTCAAACTGAGAAATAAAGTAATTCTGCTGCATATCTACGTAGCTGTCAACGTTAATAACACGATCTTCGAAAAATAATTGCCTTATGACATGATTTTTTTCCCGAAGCCCACCACACATTAACTTTGGGTGCGTCTTTTGCATGTTCGACAGTTTCATTTGGCTTTTCAATTCCCCTCAAACTAGACAAAGGAAACTTTAAAATACTTTTTGCTGATTCCTTCATCAATATTTGCAAAGTTTTAATTTTTTTATAGTGCACAAAATCTTTATGGATACCCTGTATATTACGCCATTTGAATTACTGCAATTCAAAAGTTAGTATAAGTTTGGCAAGAAGGCAACGATTAAGACTTTACGGCAGGGGTGTCCAACCTTTTTTGATTCGAGGGCCATTTTGGCTCATTAAAAATATTGGCGGGCCAAACAAAGAATACACCTCAATTTTCGTCCCAAAACCGTAGTGATCTCTAAAAAAAAAAGTCTTCACTTAAATTCATCTCCATATTTTTCAATTTCCGTCCCAAAATCAAGGTGTTCTCTAAAAAAAAGGTCTAACTGTTAAAGCGGGACGTATGGTTCTCGGATTTCGTAGCGTGGTCGAGTGGTTAAAGCACCGGACTGATGATCAGCATGGTCTCGGTTCAAAACCCACTTGCGCCATTCTGTTGTGTCCTTGGGAAAGACACTTTACGGCACTTTCCCCTGCTTGGTGATCTTGACAAGCAGTTCTAAATTGCAGTCATACCTCTACTAAATTACGAGGGTCAGTCAAAAAATAATGAGCCCAAGTCTCTCCTGGCCATATTTGTTGCAATAAAATCAAAAGTCATACATCAAAAGAAAGCCCAGGGATAGGAGATCTCAGTTCTACTTTTCAATGTAATCTCCGCACTTTTCAATTCCAACTGTCCATCGATGAACAAGGGACACTATGCCAGCCTTGTAAAAGTCAGCAGGCTGCATTTTTAACCAGTTTCTTACAGCGTGCTTGACTTCTTGATCACTAGTGAAGTGCTGCCCCCTAACTCCTTCTTTCAATGGTCCAAAAAGATGATAGTCAGATGGTGCCAGGTCGGGTGAGTATGGGGGATGGGTTACCGTCGTCCATCCAAAAGAAGCAATCACTTCACGAGTTTTGAGACTGGTATGGGGCTTGGCGTTATCGTGTTGCAGCAAGACCTTAGACATGTCCAGGTGAGGTCGTACTCTTCTCAGTTTCGCTTTCAGTTTGCGTAAAGTGTCAATGTAAGCATCTGAGTTGATGGTAGTACCTTTAGGCATAAAATCTACCAATATCACTCCTTCAATGTCCCAAAACACAGTCGCCATAATTTTTCCAGCTGAACGTTGACTTTTGAATTTCTTGGCTCTTGGGGACGTGGGGTGACGTCATTCCATGGATGATCTTTTCGACTGAGGTTCATAGTGATGAACCCAGGTTTCATCTCCTGTCACTATACGGCTGAGAAAAGTTTTGTCACTTCTGTGACACTCAATAAGCTCCGAACAAGCTTCAAAACGGGCTTGCTTGTGAAAATCCAAAAGTTGCCTCGGAACCCATCTGGCGCAAACCTTTGCAAAGCCTAGCTCATTAACAATATTCACAGCACTTCCATGGCTAACTCCAACATGTTCAGCAATGTCATCAATAGTGATTCTGCGATCATCTCTAATCAATTTCTCAACCTTATCATTGTTTCCAGGATTGACTGCAGAAGATGGTCTTCCACTTCTTGGTCTGTCCTGGAGGCTACTCAAACTTGGATCATCTTCTTCGTGTTTAATCCTGGATACCCACTTTTTCACAGTGCTGTAGGCTAATGAAGCATCTCCATAAACATTTACCAATCTTTCGAAAATTTGTTTTGGTGGCTCCCCTTCCGAAACAAGAAATTCAATCACAGCTCTCTGCTTCTGACGGACATCCAGTGATGACGTCATTTCCAAAACACAATGCCAAAAGTGGACACGTTGAAACAATTTTTTTTTACAATTTATCTTTAAAGCAGTAAATTTACTAAACACCCTTAAAATTTCTAGAAAAAATATGAAGGTTAAAGCGGTTAAAGTTAACAAGACTCATTACTTTTTGACTGACCCTCGTACTAGCAGACAGCAATATCTTGGCATCTCCGGAAGCAGGTCGGGGTAATTGCTTACCCTATGTATAGCGCCTCCGTCGCTTTCCTGCGAGTCAGGAGGATAAATATGAGATAAAAATAAATAAAAAAAATAAAAAAAATTTCAATCTCGGATTTCATGATTTTCTTTGAAAACTAGCGATCTCCGAAAAAAACAAGATAAAAGAAGGTCTGCGCATGGAATCTGTCTTCGATTTCTGCCAAAATGGGCGGAACAGAGCTCTTCGAAAAATCTTACGCGAGCCACGGGTTGGACGCCCCTGCTTTACGGTCATTGGATCCGCCGCCACCTTCACCAAAAAAAAGCAAATACGGAAAAAAAACAAAAGAAAACAAGCGTTGATACACAATCACTTACTATTACAGAGCAAAAAATCACAAAAAATGGTTTATATATCACATATAGTTTAAGTGCATTACTAAATGCAACAGTGCCACAAAAATTTAAAGCCATATACTAGTGATTCTCAAACTGTGTGCCGTGGCACATTAGTGCGCCGTGAGAGATTTTCAAGTGTGCCGCAAAACTTTTTAGAAAACATGAGTTTAGATAAGCAGTTCTTAACCTTTTCGATTAAATTTTCCACTAGGTCTAATGATCAAGTTCGAATTACCCTCTTGATATTTTTAGTGACAATATTTTATGGGACACAATTTAGCCAATATTGACTATTATCTTTGTGTTGTAGTTTATAGGCTTTGCATAATAAACATACCAATTAAAAAAATTTCATTCGTTTACATCTTATCAACAGTAAAAGTAAGTGCTTGTTTAAATTTAATTTTTGCTATCGCTTTCTTTTCGTGAAGATCTCGAAGTAAGGATTAACGGTTAAAAGCGAGCAATGCAAGTCACCACACATTTTTGCTTCACACAAGATGTCAACGAAAAATTATGACTCCTTAAAAAGTAGACTGGCACATTTTAACGCTAAAAATTGTATGTTTGGAGCCATTTTTAACTTTTTTGAGATCTAGCAAATAACATAGCTTAGCCTTCACCGGAATCCAACTTCAATTTCACTTTAATTAAGTAAAATCAGCTTTTTTACATATTGTTTTTCTTAACCGTTAATCTAATTGCCTACTTTAGGGACCGTGACTACTTTTAACATCAGCCGGCTGTGTGGCCAAGCAACTAACAGTGCCATATTGATGGTGCACGCAAACGACACAGTAGCGCTTCTAAACCTACTTGCGTCATTCTGTTACGCCTTTCGAAAAATCACTTTACGGCGCTTTCCTCTCCTTGACGGTCTTAGCAAGCAACTTTAAATTTCAGTCGTATCTCATCTCAAAATAAAAACTAAAATAAAAAATTTCAACTGGGCTGAAAACTGATGTTTTTGTATCTCCGGAAGCGAATCGGCCCTGGTCGGGGTAATCCCCTGACGTCGACCTAAGTATAGCGCCTTTGGCACTTTCCGGTAAGGCAGGAAGATAAGTATTGAGATGAAAAATATTTAAAGTGAAACGATTCTTTTTTCAATTGTAACTTTTTAAATAAATATAATAATTCCAAAAACATGCTTTTGGACAAATAAATGTTAGTATAAATAAATAATTTTGTCGCTATATAATCCGACTGACTTTCTTATATATGAGGTCATTTCCACAGCATCAGACCAGGAAGAATTTCCCCCTAGTGGAAATATTCCACGAGTTAGGTCGCCGGTCGTATCAAATTTTAAAACGCTTTCGTTTTCTTAAATTTGTAGGGTTCCATTTTGTATCTACGTTTTTATTGCTTTTGTTTATCGAAAAAAACATGTTAAAATATTAAATTTAAATGAATTATTAAAACTCATTATTATACTGATTTACGCCTGTTTCGCAGCAAATTTAGTAGACGTAGATGTTGTAGCAATTTTGAATTGTCAGCTTGAGAAAATTTAAAAATTTAATATTGTGAACGCGCTAACTTTTGCTATTGTGGTTAAAAATTTTAGCTTTTTGGCTTTTGAAAATGAAAATGTTAAAACGCTTAGTCGAGTTTTCAAGATGATTTTTGATGGCTGCAGTCATGTTTTTTTCTTCTTTGTCCTATAAATCATCATTAAATATAATCACTGCGGCAACAGCAAAACTATATTCTATCGATAAAAAGATGATATTATGACTAAACAAATTTAAAGAAAGTCTGTTAATGAATCTTTCTAAAATAAAAATTGATTGATGATCTTTTCCGACTGCAGCTGCCACTCCAACATTACTTCTTTCTAACCGGCAATATGTGTGATTAATCTTTACAAAAGCAATGAAAAAAACAACCTATTGGTCAAAGAAAAAATGCAACTTATTGATTTGCAAAAGGAGATTTCTTTCTCGAATCGACATTTTCTCAATAAAACTTGAATAATTTTTGATCCAAAAAATCTTATCGTTAATTAGCAAAAGCCATTCAAACAATCTTTTCATTCTCATCTTTATAGCTTTGTGAATATAGATTTTCAGCTTAGACAAAATCTAAAGCAAAAACTTATAAGAAACGAGCCTTAATTCATTTAAACTGCTTTTTTGTTTTTATATCAAATATGCTGCAAAAAGGTTATAAATTATTTGTGTGCCGTAAGCCGAAAGAATTTGAGAACTACTCCCATATACTAACATAAACCAACTAGTTAGAAGTGTTGGCGTTACTGCCAACGTAAGTCAATCTGACCGGCCTAGTCAAGATTACGGCTATTAATAACCTGACGTCAAAAAAAATAATGCTTTCTTCACAAAGATCCTGCTCCACTTCAGAAAGTCCGTCTTCTAGTTGGCGAATGTCTTCGGGAGAGTTCGTTGGATGAATCTCTCTAATCCTACCTCTTCCTTATAGCTTACCAAATTCACGACTTGAAATTTAACACAACCTTTATTCAAGCGAAATTAGTCAGCGTATAGATCCATAGAGCGTAGAATTTTTGGTAACAATTTTCCCAATTTAGCCAACAATGAAATTCAAATAACGACAGAAAAAAAACTTTACCGGGCTATTCAAACGATCTATAAATGCCCTCTACAAATAACGTAACACTGTCTTACGCGAAAGACTTCAACTGAATAATTTCTCTACGTCAGCTCTCCAATTTATAGAGAGAAGCTTTTAAGAAGTTATGGCGAGCGAACAAAGCATTTGTGACGCAACACGTGGTTCTATCGATTAACGATAACAAAAAGAATGAAAGAATCCTGCGTCACTGCATTTAGCAATCTTAAATACAATGCGAACTAATTTGGCGCGACTGAGTACAAATAAGCAAGTGTATTGAATACAATGAGACTGTTTCGGTCGATTTTTAGGCTCGATAGAGATTATGAAGCCTTTTTTCTTTTTTTTTTCTTAAAACGAGAGAAGCGTAAGCGATGTTTAGTCAAGTGTAAAACAAAATTAAAAGTCAAATCAGAAACTTTGATAAAATTCAGGACGATTCTTAATTAATTTCAATTCTCTACAGCCAAATAACGCTGATCAAATTTTCAGAAACAATAACCATTTGTTAAATTGAATTTTTTACCAAAAAAGGACCGATTATGAAACAACCAAGCAGAAACAGAAAAATTTTTACAAGATTACCAAGAAAGACCTCACGTCACAGTAACACCAAGAAATTTGTTCAAATTTAAACATTACAGAAAAATTAATGGAAGTTGATTAAATGTTGTTTATATATTCTTTTAAAAAAGCCAAACTTATTTTTTTAGTAGTTCCACAATTTTGGTCCTCTGTATAGTAATAAATTTTGAAAAAAATTTTTGTGGCCCGCCGAAGACAATAGATCAATTGGTGTTGTGATTATGGATTATGAAAGAATATGACTCATTTTTGAAATGATATTATTTAATACACAAAACGAAAATGACGAAATCGTTTGTCTGCAAAATAAAAGAATAAATAACAAAACGACTCAAACTAAACACGCTACTAAACTAGAGCTTAAGCTTACTGAACTAACACTGAGACAGCAAACAACTATGCAAACAAACGATATTGTGACGCAATAATACGAACTAAGTCATAGCATTTCTACAGAGTAAAGTTCAGTAAGTAAATTGATTTGCAAATGGACTGGAAATTTGCCAGAATACAAATCATAAATAAATATAGCCAATTCCAACTTAATGGAATTCTTCTAGTTTTATATGCCTTAGCTGTTTGTAAACAAAATTTAAAGTACCGGTATGATAGTAGAAGATTAAACAATTATTCGAAAAACATTATTCATTTTACTTTTATTTTTCTTAATTTACTTATTGCTGCATCCCCAAAAATAAGTCCATATTTGATGCGACTCTAACCGAGACTGTAGGCCTAATAAAGCATGATTAAAGACTTCTTTGTAACATGTTGTTGTTGAAATTCATCCCTTAAACTTTATCTAAAGGAAGCAAATCTAGACTTTCGCTTTTAACTGACTTCTGCTACTTCGAAAGGTTTTTTCACATACTAGTAGTATTGTGTTGTGTTGGTATTTGGCTACAGTTAAACAGATTATTAATGTCATGCGTGTGTCGAGCATAGTGGGCATTGTAGGGTAGGAGCATCAGGGTTTACTGTGCTTAGGTCAGTGGTTCTCAACCTTTTTAAGCCTGCAGACCGGTAACATTTTTAAAAAATTTGGCAGCCCGGTAATCTTTTTAATATCTGAAAAAATTTAATAAACGCAATAAATCGATAAAAAATTTTTTTCATTGAAACAAAAGTGAGCATTTAGCACCAGAAAAACTCTAATTAATGTGAAATTTGCTGCTATCTTCTTGATATAATACGTAATAAACGTGGCTTTATTGAAGTTTTTCAATGGCAAAGTCAGGGGCGCCAGAAGCGGGGGGACACAGTGAGGCACAAAATTTACAAGAAGGTACAAGGTACTTTTTGATATAATTTCTTCAAATCCAAGCTTTCGAAATTTTCTTTCTTAATTAGTACTGATTTCTGATTGTTTCTTTTATGACAATGCCGGTACTTTCCATTTTTACTACTTTTATTTAAGTTTGAAACTGTAGATTTTTGGTTACAATTCTAAATTTCCAAAAAATTTTTATTGTGGAATTCTTATCTTTTCCTGCTTAGTCTCTTTGGATGACTGTCCTAACTCAGTTGAAGGATCGTCTGGCACCATTCCTCTCAATAACTAGAGACTGATTTCTTAATTCATTTTCATACTTTTTCTTCACCACTTCTTTTGAACCATTAGTTTTGTTGGACACTGGAAATATATTGATGCAATAGCCTTAAAGAGAGCTATTAAGGTCATTCAAGCGGCTGAATATATTCGCTAAATATGCAAGTTTACTTATCCACATTTTATTGGATAAAAATTCTTTTAATGCAGAATGTTCATTCACGTAAAAATTGATTTGCCTCTTCCCATAATTCAAAAAGACTTGCAAGAACGCGTCCACTCGAAAGTTATATCATTTCTGCATGAAAGATGAGATGGCGATTTTGCGCAGTCATACTTACACACGGTGCCTCAAAAAGCCTTAAATGCAATTCTCGGTCACGAGTAATTGATAATCTTAACTGGTCGGATCATAATGTCATTTAATTCAGGTGACAGTTTCTGGGCAGATAAATGTTTACAGCGAATTATACAAAGCAAATTTTTGTTTGCAACTTTTTTTATTTTTGAGATTGCACCCGAATGACAACCAGCCATGCTGGCAGCTTGATTAGTACACAACCATATACATTTTCTCCAATCTAAGCCTTGATCCAGCATTTAGTTATCAAGGAAAATCAATAATTACCGTTAATGTTCTTTTAAAACTGTTCTACTTTTGAACTCGTCGGGCCTCCTTGAAGTATAGAATGGGAATAAATTGTTGTGCACCGGCAGAAAAGCTAATGTGGACCGGCGGTTGAAAATAACTGGTTTAGATAACTTCAAAATAGTAATTTGTTGGCTCTGAACAGTGTCAATTTTGTACCCATGTGGCGTGGTATGTTTGTTTTGATAAATGAATGTTCTGATTTTGTTAATAACTTTTTTTTTTTTGAACTTTAGTTATTGTGAGGTGATAGTAATGCTCATGTGTTTGAGGTTTTTTTTACTTTCTCCAGGTCATTAAGAGTTAAAATACTTTTTTTTATGCTGCTTCGGGCGTCGCGCAGTCTAAAAAGATCTGATAACCTTTTTTTGGCCGTCTTCTGAATTGGCGGTTTAAATTCTAGTTATCACGGAGGTTGTTAAAATAAAGTAAAAACAAAAAAGGTCATCATTTTGATTACCGATGGCGGCCCGCAATATACTTCCAGGCAAAAAGTTCGCCCTCGATGATTAAAAGGTTGGACACCCTTGCAGTAGACCGTAGCCCAAAAAAAGAAATTGCGATTAATCAGCAAAGATAAAAAACGAGAACTAATAGATTCCAATATATTTAGAAAGTATTTTAAAATATATAGACAAACAAAATTTAATGAAAAAAGTATTTTTTATCTTGGTGAACAGTTATGATATTTCATTGTGTTCTAAAATGAACATTTAATCCCGATGATTGACTTAAAGATTTTCGATGTTTTTCTCGGTTGCTCTTTTCGGGAACCTGTAACAAAAAATGTATAAGTTAGGTGTCGCATTTTTGCTCGGAAATCTTAAAAGACCACAAGGTCTTTTAAACAAATTTAAACAAGGTAACCCAAACACTTGCAATGAAGTAAAGCTGTGCTTACTTTTATTTTGTCGGTTCTAGAAATGGTTTGCCGCGAGACTGCAATTAGTTCTGGCTAAGTACGAATACATTCACTAGAAAACTTCTCTCTACAAATAGAAAGAAAGCACAGTTTCTGACTATAAAGAATATATTCACAAAAAATCAAATGAACTTAATCAATTCTCGTAAAATTTAGCTCTCAAGGTTAACCAAACTTCAAAGCAATTCACAGTGTCAATCAACTGCAATCAATTACTTAACAATTTCGCACTGACTAACTATAAGAATAAATTAGCACCCAAATGACTATTATTAGACTTAATAGTTTGTCCAAATGATTCTATATCATTATTACTTTACAAGGCGTCAACACTAGGGTTTGTAATTATCCGGACTTTTTCTTATTCCCGGATTTCCGGAAATCCCGGGATCTCATTATCGGGATTCGGAAATACTGGTGAAAACTTTGTAGACAAATTTTCCTCTAATATTCGTAAAGTTCTAAAAAATCAAGATTCGGGCAAACGTCACAAAATTTGGGCAAAACTCTGTTGCCC
Source organism: Diplosoma virens (assembly GCA_963680785.1). Taxonomy (NCBI): domain Eukaryota; kingdom Metazoa; phylum Chordata; class Ascidiacea; order Aplousobranchia; family Didemnidae; genus Diplosoma; species Diplosoma virens. Next base: position 23,282,555 of record OY796889.1, read on the forward strand.
CCAATTAAGTTTTTTTAGGCTGGTACGCCCATGCAAATTATTAATCTATAAAAAATTTTAAAATCAAAGCAAGTATACTTTTTTACAAGATTACAAAATAAAACATTCCTTTGGTTTATTTGGAAGACTGAACCTGCTGTGGGCAATTGAACAGATAAATGCTTTATGTTTCACAAAAGCCGTAGTAAAAAAAAGTGCAAAAAAGTGCAAAGTTGTTTTTAATTGTGCCAAAAGTATAGCTGAAAGAATTGAGGCTCGTTTCCACTACGAGCAAAAAATAGTGTATTCTTTGTTTCTTTAATTGATTTTTCTGCTTCACTTAGCGCTTAAGCGCGGCAAAAAATTTTTAAAAATGTGTAAAAACAAACAAACAAAACTCCATTGCACGCTCTTAGCGGAAATGAGCCTTAAAGTTGTATTTTGCGGGTAATTTCTCAACTTAACGATGTTAGACAAGGAAAGTGGCCAAAAGTGATGCTAAGTTTAAAAAATAAATTTTTCCCGGTGAGGTGGCTCATCCGAAAACCTGCTGATGACCTTTGTGTCCTTCTCAGAGAAATAGTAAAAATCTTTGTTTTTTGGCATTTTGCAATTGCTGGAAGCACCGACCAAAATAACACATTGTTCGCTACGAAAAAATGCGATAAAAAAAATTTAGAGCAAAAGAGGATCGAGCCATGTCTATCACTGGTGTTAGATTTGTAGGTCCCTTGAAGAACCTAATAAATTTAGGGGTTATTATAAAAAAACGATGGTGTAGTGCACAAGCTCTGTGTCAAAATATGTGCGTCACGCATGGAAACCGAGCTCACTGCCCGACCATGGTTTCTAGTTTTGAATTCTATATACTGGATAGTCTGCTCACTATGTTTGCAAAGCTAGTCATAAAGTGAGAGAGAAAATAATGATTTCAACAATTTTAACTAAAGAATTAACTGTTTTTACTTTTAAGCAAAAAGAAATCATATGAAACCAATTGCATTTAAAGATCTTTTCATTTCATTTCATCTCTATCCTCCTGAATCGCAGAAAGCGACGGAGACGCTATAAATGAGGAAAGCAATTGGTCCGACTTGCTTCCGGAGATGCCAAGATATTGCTATCCGGTTGAAATTTTTATTTGGCTTTATTTAGTTTTATTAATATATGATTAAAATTTAGAACTGCTTGCTAACTCACCCAAGTAGGGAAAGTGCCGTAAAATTTCTTTTTCAAGAACACAACAGAATGACGCAAGTAGCTTTTGAACCAAGACCATGTCGATCACAATCGCGGCGCTTTTAAACACTAATTGATGACCACTTTTTGAATCTATAGATCCCCAATAAGCAGAACATTATGACGAAACAGTCATAAAAAGAAAGGATTGGATTAACCTTAACTTTATATTTCATAATGTTATCCTTTCTTTGAAAAAACTTTGCTCACTTTCTCTTGCTTTGTAACCTGCTTTCAAACGAATCGCTTCTAATTACAATCAAATGCTCTATCCCTTAATAATAAACAAAATTACCACATCAATCGTCTTCAAAAGCAGATTGACATAATCGCTAGGCGGTTGCTTAAACTTAAATGCCTTAAAGTTGTAATTTGGGGGAAAGCTGCTAAAAATAAATTTTATTTCGAAGTTTTTTTATTTTAAGCTCAGCAGTGCCCTCTGTTGCAAATACACAGAAAATTATTTTTCGTTGGATGGTTAAGAGTATTATAAATTTTTGTTCTTTTTACGTTTTTGATATAGACCTCTGATAATAATCAAACAAATAAATCATTATTATTTTTTCTTTCTGAATTTTATTTTTTCGATTTCGGATTATAAAAAAATGTTCAACAAAACCTTGGAAAATTTTTTTGTTTTCACTGTTTATTTTGAAGTTTGGTATGGCCGACTATAAGGTGAGCGCAGTAAATATTTTGGCTCGCTTGAAGCTTATGAATCAGACTGCCAAATTATTCGTTTAAAATAATGATGAGTCATTATGACTTTATACAAAATATTGTGTAAAAATTTTTTATTCTTTTTCAATATTGCTTTGTCACAGTGACACTTCTCAATATAGGAAATATAGCAAATTGCTTTGTAATAAACCCTGTTTTCAATCAGTTCTGTAAATCGTAGTGCTAAATCTTATTTTTTTTAGTTTGTGCAAATACAAATTTTAATTTCGGATATTAACATTTGTATAAATATAAATAAGAAAATTAAAACTTAAAAAAAGCTTTGTTTTCAACATTGAAAAGTCTGGACTTAAGACTGCGTCTAACGGTAAACAATATTTAAAATAAAACAAAACCAAACAAACAACAAACTATTTTAAAGCAGGGGCGTCCATCCCGTAACCTGCGTAACAGTTTTAGCGACTTCCAGTGTTTTCGGAAATGAGATATTATTTTCTCATAAAATTTTTTTATGAAAAGTGAAGACCAAAAAAGTCTCCGTTTGCGTTTGAAGGTAAAAAATTTTTAATTTAGTGCAAAATGGGGAACGAAAAAAAAGGGTTTCCACTTGTCGAGAATTCGGCCGCTATCTTTTATTCGCTTGGCCCGCGAGTATTTTTGATAAGCCAAAATAACCCTTTGCTTAAAGAGGTTCGACCTTGTCTTTCAGTTAAACTTATTCACAATCGACGTAAAACTAAATTACCTTAATAATAGCACTTTGCTGACGCTACAACAAAAGCCTACAATTAAATGATGACCCAATGGTTTTCTTTTTGTTATAAGAGCTGGTTAAAATATTTACAATTTATTGTACAGTAAATATTCATTTAAACTTAGTTAGGCGTGTAAAGTGCACTGCGAGCTTTGCCCAAATGTAAGATGGCGATAACTTAGTTTAGAATGGATGGCAAAAATAAAAGTAAATAAATGGAGGTAATTTTAAATTTTTAAACGCACTTTTTCTAAAACAGCTTGATATTGATTGAATAACTATGGGATACGTAGAATTAGAAACTATTTACTTCAACACTTTCTGCAGCAAAAGTTCAATTCAGAATAAATAAAAAAATGATTTTTCTCAATTGTAAAAATATGATTTAACGATTTTTTTATTGAAAATTGTTGAGTAAAGCAATTGTATAACAATTGAAATACATATATATATTTCTTTTTGTTGTTACCACTGTAAACCAATTGTATCCAAACTTACAATGCTTAGACATGAATTACGGCCATTTTCGCATAATTTAAAGGCCAAAATTGCAGTGTCATTTCGGTTTTTTCGCAAACTGCTCTGGAAATTTCCATGTGTTCTGCCAGAAACCTAGAAATGATTCGACAATCAACAAAACAGCAGATTCACGAGTCGTGGCAGTTGTAATCAATCTCGTCTTTTTCACAGCATTATTCGAGAAATTTCGACGTATTTTGGTTAACATTAACTCTTTTAAGCCAAAAGCGCTGACTCACAACAGTAGTTAAATAAGCCAGCAGAATAGCTTTCAGCAAATCATAAAGCCGGTATCCGCTTTTTTTGGTTTTGTTTGAGCAAACGCACGCTTTACAAGGCAAAGTTGGCGAACAAACACGCCCATTGCTTTTGAAACTGAAAAATTACTTACTGGTTTGGATTTCGCGTTGGTGCGACGGTTTGAGCGTATGATACAGTGTTTGATGCAAATGCAGAGTAGTTTAAGGTAGATTTGCTATAGTCATTTGAAAAACAAACTTCTGGTTGCATTTCAAACAAAAACTGTAACGAACATCTTTTTTACCAATTTGCTGTTAAATAAAGATGAAAGAGGAAGGATGCCTAAGTCAAGTTACTGGGCTATAGCTCGTGTTTTAAAAAAATTTATAAATTGCAGGGTATCGGTTTTATTAAACCATAAAGCAGGAAGAAAGAAGCTTTTTATCATAAATTAATTGCTTTTATATTTAATTCAAAAGATAGAAGCAGCATTGGCTGACTTGCAAAATGTGGCAATTTCCGTAGTAATACAGCAACTAAATCACTGAATTTATGAAAATAAAGTTTAATTTTGATTATTGGCAGGAGTGGGCGTATGATCAAAATTAACACAAGTTACCTTTTCAGTATCTGTAATTGCAACTTCGTTACTTTTGCCAAAACTGTGACTAGTCACTAATTCGACCCTGTCAAAAGTTAGTAGCTACAGTTACTTTTTAAATTGAAAGATATTTTTTCTAAACACAACCAACGTCGGCTTGAGTTAAATTATGACTAGTTTTTTGGGTCTTCAAATGATTTTGAGGTTTTAAATTTAGTTATCAGGGAGAAAAATCAAACTGCAGACTAAATAAAAAAAAGCTCCAGTCTTTTCAAGAAGTTACCGTAAGCGATTTTTTTCGTTGAAACTAACCCGGAAACCCCTTTTCAGCACCAGGATGGAATTAAGAAGAAACTAAAAGAAAAAGAATCTCTCAAGAAGCAATAGTAACCGCAGGAAAATCCGGGTTAGTTTCACAAACAAAAATCGCCTACAGTGACTTTTTAATGAGACCCTAATTGCTTTTATCAAGTAATTTGCTCACCAGGACCAATAGCCTACTTAGGTAGGATAGTTGGTTCTTGTTTATTATTCGCCGGCCTTAATTTATAAGCTTTTAAATTTCGAGGAATCTCAAGGCATGCGAGGTCAGCAATGGCGTATAGTGAACAAGTGCGTAAAAATTTTAAACCTTTATTAAAATTTTAATCGTGTATTGCAAGCTTAAAGAAATTTAATCCACAGTTTAGTGCTATTCAGGACCAAACTGTAATTATTCTACGTAGAAAAAAGATTAAAGCTGTACTACCAGAGATGTGGTTCAAATAGTTTGGTTTGAGAACAAGGCCGGCGTAAGCTTAATCAAAGCCCCCTCAAAAAACTAAAATTAAGTCTATAAAACTAATTCAAGACCCAAAAAATGAATTCACTCACTCGTTCAAAAACTACATTTAGGCTTTAAAAACCCTTTTCTTTATTTTTGTCTAGTTTTTTCCAGATCTTCTTCGAAACCCCATAAGCAATTGGGGCTCCGATTCGGGGGTTTATATTTTTGGAAGGCGGTTACCTCGGCCTTGTTTTAGAATCTATCAGAGTTTTTAAGTAGGTCTTCATTAATAGATAAAAAATTTTTTTGTCCAAACAGGTTTACCTGTTTTTTGACCGAATGAAAACGCATTGACAATGACAACAAAACTTGAAACTAAAGCACTTGTAAAATGATGTAAAGGCCCGTTTCCACTACGAGCGTGGAAAAGAGCATTCTTTGTCTCTTATTCATCTTCGATTGAAACGAGCGGTTAAAATTGAAGCAAGCGCAAAAAAAAGCAATAAAACAAACAAAGAATGGTTTTTTCCACGCTCGTAGTGGAACGAGCCTTAAGGCCCGTGGCCTTAAAGAACCTTAAAGCCCTTAAAGGCCCGTTTCCACTACGAGCGTGGAAAAGAGCATTCTTTCTCTCTTTTATTGATCTTCGATTGAAGCGAGCGCAAAAAAAAAGTAATAAAACAAACAAAGAATGCTTTTTTTCACACTCGTAGTGGAAACGGGCCTTTAATTGAAAAAAATTCAGAAGTAAAGTCGTTGAAAAACATATTTGGTTTTTTAAAACATCTAAAAAATTCGGAAAATCTTAGGTCAGTTTTTGTTTTGGCCATTTTATAAAATATTTGTAAAAATCTATTAACGGATATAAAAATTTTTATCTTCAATTCTATCGGAAAATATTTCGGCGATTTCTATGAATAATGTACAATTTTTTGAATTTCTAGCTTTAAATTTGAAAAATTTTGATTGAAAGTGCATACATACAATTTATAAAAAAGCAAAATGCCTTCGTACAAACTTTGCTATTTCAATTCCCGTGGCCTTGGTGAAATGAGCAGAATTCTTTTCGCAGAAGCAGGAGTGGAATTTGAAGATGTTCGTTACACGCATGATGTTTGGCCCCAACACAAAGCAGGCAAATAGAAATTTTAACAATTAGCTAGTAGCTATAATAAAACCGCTTTTTTCTCTTATAAGTTTAAACAATCGAGCATGTCATTTTAAAATTAAACTATCACTTTTTGCTTTTTCCTATGAAAAACAAACTTTGTTATTTTTGTATGTGAACTCATTGAAGCGCATCGCGAGTTTTCTTATTTTTATGTGAAGCGTATCACAAGTTTCGTTCTTTTTTATGTGAAGCATATCACCAGTTGCCTTATTTTTTATGTGAAGTTTTTTATAAATTGGCGGTGCCAATATTCGCAACATTGCGCCATTATAGAAGCTACCATTGCTCAGGTGAGTATCAAACTCCCAAACTCTCGGGGTTGAATCGAAAGAATAACTATTTTATTCAAGAGTTGACCAAAATTAGGAAACGCGGCAATTATTACAGTTGGCCTCTGGTTAGTATCTGGCTGTGGTAAAGAAATAAAAACATTTGATCCATAAAGTTAAAGTCATACTCGAGTCTGAAGAAATTCTGTGATGCTGTTTTGATTTTTCGAGTCGTTTTTTTCTGCTTTCTCAAAGTTAAAAAATAATCTACTTTAATTACGTAAGAATAGAAATACGTTTTATTCGGCTGCAAAAACATACTTGAAGAAGTTTTATTAATTTAGTTTCTTTTTTGTCAATAAATAGCCTACAACAATTAATATATGGAGTAAGGAACTATCACAATTAATATATGGAGTAAGGAGTAAGGAACTATTGAAGTTTCACCCTTACCACCGGTGACAGCAAGCAAAGCAGGCTACGCCGTCTTAAAAATGGCGTTCTTCAGGAATCGGTCTTGGCTCCCCTCCTATTTAACATCTATACGTACGATCTTCCTTCCATGATGTCCGGAAAGTTTGCTTATGCTGATGATCTAGCATTGTTGCACTCTTTTGGAAACTGAAAGGATTTGGAGGGGACTTTAAGCCAAGACAGGTCTACACTTTAAGCGTATCTCCAGACTTGGAGGTTGAAGCTCAGCCACACTAAGACGGTGACGGCAACCTTTTACTTAAATAAACGAGAGACCAAACGTGAACTAAAGGTCTACACAACGGTGAACTTTTACCGTTCTGTCCAACCCCTACTTACCTTGGGGTAAAACTGGACAGATCGCTTACGTTTCGTCACCGTTTAATGGCATTGGGCAAAAAACTATCCTCGCGCGTCACACTGCTGAGGCGACACGTGGACTCGGAATGGGGTGCTGGTGCTAAAGCACTACGCATAGCCACCTTATCTCTAGTCTACTCAACAGCTGAGTACTGTGCGCCAGTCTGGTGTCGCATTGCTCACACTCGCCTTATCGAAAGTGTCTTGAACGACGCCTTGCGTATAGTCACTGGATGCCTGCGTCCCACTCCAACGGACCACCTACCTGTACTCTCAGGCATCCAGCCAGCTGCGCTTCGCCGACTGGGAGCGACACTCTCTTTGGCATACCGTGGATCTCTGGTCCCCGATCATATTTTGCATGTTTTTTTAGGTGGGTCTTCAGATACTCGCCAAATGAGACTAAGATCCAGACGCCCGTTTGTGCCAGCTGGGCGGAATCTTTTGGACAACCTTGCCAGACTTGGCATCCGCGCTTCTGAATGGACAAACCACAAATGGAAAACGGAATATTGGGAAAATGCTTCCAGGCTCCGTGCTTTTGTTCCCGGACCGGTGCCAGGCCTGTTGGGATGGGCTTACCCTGAGCAGCTTGGGTTAAGCTCAATCACCTGTAGACTGGTGTTGGGCGATTCCATTCGTCCATGCACAAATGGGGTCTCGCTCCTTCACCGAATTGCGAGTGTGGTGCCTCTGAGCAAACCGCAGACCATGTTCTAAAAGCATGCCCTATGCATCGGGCACCATACGGAGCACGAGGTCTGACGGTTTTGGATGACGAAACTCGATGCTGGCTTAATAACACACTGCCAGCATCTGATTCAGGCAGTGCAGCATCTGGGGTAGTAAAAGGATAAACCCTCGGCCCCAGTCCTGTTTTTGTCTGACCTGGAGTAGATACCCTTCAAATGACGACGACAACGACGAACTATCATAATAATTGATATGCAGTGATGGCTTTAATACGGAGCGAACGGAGCGACCGCCCCCCCCCCCCGCTCCAAAAAAAAATATTGCTCTATTTCTGCATAGTTGCGCCTTTATTGTTTGGCGTAGAGAACCAGAGCCTTTTTTGTACTTTTCATCTTTGAAAAAGTTTTTTTATTCGTGACTAAAATGATATTCCCAAAATAAGAAGCATTTATTAAAACCCATTTGATCTATAGTCTGGCCCAGCTTTGACGCTTCATTCTCATATGCCATAAGGGGTACCTGAACTCGGCTAAAAATTATAGTAGGGCGATAAGAGTTCGTTATATTTCTGCTGGCGCTTGAGGTTTATTAAAATTCGCAAACCGGCCAAGTCTGAAAGAGTACTGCCAACTTTTTGTCATCGCCGCCACACAAGCGGCTGCTGTGTCGCTCAAACGCGACCTTACGCAGAGGAGGCACCACGAATTTGTAAATCGCATCATAATGAAAAATCAGATTCCTTATCAATCCTTGCTGTTTTTTTTCAGAAATGATGTTTGGCAAAATGCCGGTTTTGTTTGTTGATGGCGAGCAAATTGCGCATAGTCGGGCGGCGTTTCGATATTTGGCTCGCATATTTAAATTGGAAGGCGGCTCAGATCTTATTGCCGCCAAGATCGACGTGTGGGTAGAAATTTTCATTGAAGCCTTAATGAAGCTGCCTTTTACTGAAAAAGATGAAAAAATTAAAGTAATTACTTATAATTTAATATGGTTCACTGTTTCGGCGAACATGATTGAAACCGTTTCATTAAATAGGAAGAAAAATCAAAAGAAGTGATGAAAGACGTGATCATTCCTATACTAGCCCAGCTCGAAAAAACTGTCGGTGCCAGCGAAGGCCCATATGTGTTCAGTGAGGTATATTCTTAATTTTTTTAAAGTTCGATTACTTCTTAAAACAAACAGGCTGTCTCTAATGGTTCAAAAAAACCCAAGACAAAGTGAGCTTAGGGAAGGGGTGCGTGGTTTACAACATCGCAGATGGTCTCTTGTCCGCCTTCGACTAAAAAAACTTGTTTTATTCTTCGGCTGTACACTAACTCCTTAACATACAATAAAATGAGGAAGAAATTTCAAACTATGCTTCATTTTGAAACGTTTTCAAAGTACAACTCTTAGTTTTGCTTGTGCTTCTGTTTCCTTATCTTCTTCAGGTTTGTTATTGGTTTATATTGCTTCAGTTGACAACAACATACGTTACTTCATTCTTAACACACGTTAATTCATTAAACAAATCTTTTTTGAGAAAAAGTGAGAAAAAAATCAATTTATTAAAGTTGTCTGTGGCAACATATTGGTTCAAAGAATTTATTTCTGGCAAAATTTTTGCTAAAACTTGCTTTTAAATTTCAACGTATTTTACGAATGGTAGAAGCTGTAACAAAATGTTTCCTCTTAGTATCTTATAAGATACGTACTAAAAAGTATTGTATTACACTAGAGCAGGAATGTCTATGCAGTGGCCTTCTTCTTTTTTCCAAAATGAGATAAACTAAATGGTGAAATACTACTTTCGACGACTTTAAATGCAGGCTTACAGCGAAACCGAGACGATCAAGTTTGAATGTAAAAACTTTTTTTGAAAACGTGAAGCCGAAAAAAGTCTTGTAAAATTTCATCGTGGCGTTTTATTTGCTTGACTGGCAATATTTTTGATAAGCCGAAATGGCCTTTGGTTTAAAAAGACTAGACGCTTTTGTACTAGAGCAATGATAGTATCCCACTTTCTCTTTGATAACCTCCTGTATTTTTTGCTTTAAATATAAAAAATAGCTTTTCATATTAAATAGTAGATGCAAGACTCTGGTTGTAATTTTTTAAATATTTCCGCTTACAAAAATCGCTTGTAAGGAAGATGCAAAAATGCGGCTTGTTAGTTTTCAGTTAATATTTTATAATTCCGTGTCGTGCCGCACAATGTTACAAATATTTGCACATACTTTTGATTACTGTAGGTCAGCTTTGATACTGTACTCTGCCAATCAGCATATTCATATGCGACTGGTGTTAAACTTTTTGAAACGAGGGCCAATATCGCTTATCAAAAATATCCCAGGGTCAAATTAATAAAACACCACGGCCGAAATCTACGAAATTCTACGAAATCTACGTAATAAGAAAAAAAAAATCTAAGTGTGAAGATCTTTTGTTATCTTTGATTTAAATTAACGAAGATTTGATTTTCAAATTTATCCCAACTAGCTTACGCCATTTCAGAAAATACTGCTGGCCACTCAAAACCTCTATGTGGGCCAAATGTGCTTCCAGGGTCATGGGTTGGACACACTAAAAGCGAGAAAACCTAAAGTTTCAATTTACAACTGACATCATCGATTTTATTTAGAATAGACTGGTTTTCTTCAAATTTTATTTTGCGAATTGTTTTCAATATTTTTTGGTTTATTAGAAGAGAAGAGAAAGTTTTTTCAGAATATGTCGAATGTATTTTAACGTGCTACCAGTTAAAGTCAATAAAGTCATAATTTTTTGAAAACTTTCTTAGGCCATCAAACTTACACAAATGTTTATTTCGGTCGCTCGGGAATTTGAAGAGTTTTATAAGTAAAAATAAAGCCGAAAATTTAAATAAAGTAAAAATTTGTCAAACTTTTGCCTCGTCATATTTTAAAGTTTTTTTGTTGCTAGAAATTATTTCAACGTTTTATTTTTACCATTCAAACTGGGAATTAAATTTCTCGCTTGCTTCCCCTGACATATTTGGTCGATTTTGCTTCCTCCTTCCTTTAGTAAGTCCTGAGTCAACACACAAACCTAAGTCTCATAAGTTTTAAAACATTCCTCCAGTTTTGCAATTCTTCTCAAACTTTCCCGACCTCTTCCCACAGTTAGCTGTTACAAACTTTACAAGTAAATTTCAGTTGCTAATAAGCTTACTACTATGCTTTTGATCGTTGTGAAACGTGAATATAATTTAGCATTGTAAACCCGATAGCTTTTTTTTGTTACAGTTCACAGCATTGGATGTGTTTTTTTACACCTTTCTAAATGGGATGATTGATCATTCAAAGAGCGACGCATTTTTAGAGGGATTTCCAAAAGTGAAAACACTAATGAAAGCGGTTGGCGAACGACCGAAAATTGCGGCTTGGATCAAAAAGCGTCCTAAAACCGACAATTAAACGTTGTTGCTGATCTAGTTACAAATAAGATTACATTGGTCTTTGTGAGATTTATAAACCACCATGTTGAACTGCGAATAAATTATTTTTAGTTTTAGAACTTTAGTTTTGTTAATGATAAGTTTTTCTTCCATAAGTGATATTGTTTATTTTAATAATCGGGTGTTTTATATTTGTTTTGCGTTTAAAAAAGTATCTACAAGTTACAGTAAAAATAAACAACAATTTAGCAAATTGTCACACGGTTGCGATGAAAAAGTGGTAAACTTTTAGTAAGTGAATAAAAAAAAAAATATCAAGACAGGAATTCCAACTTGTGTAAATTTACGACCAATTAAAATCTATAATATTCAAGAACTTCACTTGATATATTGTTTTAAAGAATTTACGTCGAAAGCCAAGATTTTTGTTTTATCTTCATCCTAGTTTTAGCTTCGACTTGAAATTTTCAAAGGCCGAGCCTACTTTATTATGAATCCAGGTGAAGACCAATAAAAAAAGTTCTTATTTTTTTGCATTTAAGTTTTTGTTAAGGATGGTTCCGCTATTGACAACATAGTTCTCAATGGCGGCTTCCGAACACTGGAGGGCGCTCGCGCCGGCCTGGCTACGCCCTTGTACTAAAATAACGCACCAGTCAGGAACATCTGGGTTCTAAAATAATGTGAAAAACGTTAAAAAGAAGCTATTAAATTGCTGTAACACAGTTTTATTAAGTTTGATCTTCAACAAGCGTGTTTGCTGACGCAAAATCAAGATAGCCTATGTAGGAAAACCAAAGGTAACGAAAGTTTGTCACAAAATAAGAAAGACGCACAAATTTATGTGCAATAGTCACCATTCAATTCACTGTTTAAGTTGGAAATAAGGATTTTTAAATACCGGGGGTTGTTTATTTTATCTCAATAATTATCTTTATGGCTTGCAAGAAAGCGACGGAAGCGCTAATACATAGGGCAAACAATTGCCGCGAAAAGATTCCGCAGGTGCCAAGATATAGCTGTTCGGTTAAAATTTTTTATTTTTTTAGTTTTACAGAGATATTACTAAAATTTAGAACTGCTTGCCAAGACTGGCTAGAAGCAAAAATTGCCTTTTCAAGGACACAGCAGAATGGCCTGTGTAATTTTTGAACCGAGACCACGTCAATCACAATGACAGTGCTCGTAACTACTCGACTACGCTGCAGACAAATTCTGTCTATAAGATGATATTATTGGCACAAGTTGGCTAAAAGTTTATTATGGTGATTTCAAAAGCAACAAATAATAAAATAACGTTTTTGCTCAACAATTGATAATCTCGCAATTTTTTATTTAAACTGGAAATCGTTTTAATTTTAAAAACAAGAAATTTATAAAATATAGCCCACTGAATTCACCTAAAGCATATTTTTGCTGATTTAAATGCTTTGCTGCCAACCATTTTCATCAAAAGCACAGCTATATTTTCGCTGCACACAAGAATGTCTCTACAATTACAAAGCCTAGGACAAGGTTTTTTTTGGATTTTTTTGGCTTTAATTCTTTTTGTTGTTCGTTGCATAAATATATTTCAGTTTAAGTGTAGCAATCATGCAAGTCTTTTTAATAAGTTTTTTTTTTATTTTATTTCAACAATACACAAGCTGTAATAAGCTTACCTACTGTTTTGTTGATTCTTCCTTTTCTGTGGTTCTACTTGCATTTCACATATTAATATGTCCATATTTCCAAAGTTTTCGTAGAAAAACCTAATAATATCGCTGACTATTTCAATGCCTCAAAGTCTTTTGTAAAAACACTTCAACAACTTAAAGATGATTGTATTAATTTATATTTTAGTAGCGCCGATGACAGAAGACAACAGCCTATTGTCTTGAACCCTTCTTCCTCGGTAGGAAAAACCGTATTTTGAGGAAAGAGCTTTAATGTATTATGAAAATGACACCACAGTGAAATCAATTAATCATTTTTTTGTATCCGAACTTTCGATACTATACGCAATTATGCAATGACACGGACACAGTTTGTCACATGGCTGGGTTATTATCCGAACTGACCCAAAAACAAGCACGGCTATTTAGTCAAAGCAGGAGAGCACCAAAACGCGCGAACTGTAGTTCTTTTGAAACTTTTTATCAATGAAACGTCTCAACCACAAAATATATTTTTCTGTGAAAAATTTTTTGAGATTTTCACTTGACGTTGCTTGTGCAACGCTTTCTAAAAATACGTTTGAAAACTAAAAGTTTATTAAGAATATTGATGAAAAAACAGTGGTGGATATTCAAATTCAGGAGCCCGAGGCAAGGATTTTCAAAAATTAATGTTATCTAAAAAAAAAGAGCTTTGATCTCGTCTTTCACTTTTTTCTCCCAAAATCATGGTGAAGATTTCTAAAAGAAAAAGGTCTTCACTTCGGTTTCATTTCTGATCTACCCATTTTGCTCCCAAAATCAAGGTGTTCTCCAAAAAAAAAAGGTCTTACCTCGAATCGATCTTGTATTTCCCACTTTTCGTCCCGACTTCATCATAACCTCTAAAAAACATCTGCAGCGAATTGAAACTGTATGTGCTATTTTCGAGAAGAAGCCCCCTAAAAAAGGAGGGACCGAGGCAACTACCTCATTCGCCTCACCCAATATCCACCACTGTTGAAAAATAAACATTAAACTTCAAAATAAGCTCATTAAAATTCTCCAAGACAAGTATTACCAAAGCATAAGCACAAAATGGCAATCTTGCAGAGAGGCTACTTATTTTCAAACAAAAACTCTTTTTAAAAATGCAACCAAGAAAGATGCTTAAATTATGCTATTTATTGGTCAACTGTCCTAGAACAGGTTTTAACCTTGGCAATGTAGTAACAGATCTTTGTTCTGCTTGCGACCGTTACCAAATTTGTTTAACAGCCTATTTCTTTTCTTGGCATTAGCTATCCTTGAATCTTTTTCCAACTGTTTTTCCTCACAATGTCAGCCCCTTGTTTTATTAAACTCTTTCATTCTTTCTGTTTTGAATGGTTTGCAGCCATTTGCATCAATTTCCATCTATCTTGTCTTGTCCTTTCTTTTCTCTATTTGTACTTTAGACTTGCATGAAAAGTCGGAAGCGTTAAACATAAAGCAGCTGTCAATCGATGACCACAACCTGCTCTGGAAGATGCCACAAGGTAGCCTATGGCTGTCCGGTCGTTTTCTAGTTTGGTTTTCTAGTTTCTTACTTTGCTATATGATGGAATTTCCTTAAACTAGCTTAATGATGATAGACGGATATCCTGGATTAAATCTCTTGTTTTTAATTTGATTGATATTTTTTATTACATAAAAAGCCTAACTAAACATGAAGATGCATGGGCAAATTTACTGCAGTTTTACAAACAGAATTGACATTTAAGAGAAAATCTAAACTAAACGATGGGTGGATTTGCTTAACTCGTTTTCGGGATGGATAGAAACAGCTACGAGGGGTTTTAATGGTCCGGCGACGGCCTAAGGACATGATCAAAGATTCAAAATAGTCGGAAAATACAAACCTGGGCTCGATATTCCATTTTGTCTTGTTTTACATTGTTGTCAAGAGCTCATTATTGTTGTAACAATAACACTTATGTTAACGTGTTTATGCGCTGCAATAATGGGATGTGTTCTGTTTTGGCCTAAAGACTCGTTTCATATAAAAATAAGTTTTTCTTTTTAAATTGGTGTAGTAATTATTAAGTATACATTGTTGCTTTACATTAAGGTTATTTAAAAAGGATAAATTTTATTTTATTACTGATTCAAAGATTAAACAAAACGTTAATAAGCCAAATTTAAAGGCTAAAAATTTATTAATGACAAGTAGTAACAAGAGCTAGGGTTTTGAATTGAAGGCTAATGAAAAGTAAAACCCACAAATTTCTAAGAGTCTTTATTTAAGGTTATGCATTTAAAAAATTTCTTTTGTTTTCTTCTCGTCGTTTTAGCAACTGATAAACCGTGACAGGCCAATGATACAATACTAAACATGGATAGCTATCAACTACAAAAACAGAAATATAATTTTATACATACATAGGAAATGAACTGTTCGTCATTGTAATAGTATGTATTTTTAACTTAGAATTTATCTTTCTCATGCTCTCTCGATACATTTTTGTAATTTACATCCTGCCGTTCCATATAGCATGATCACACGATAATACGCTCACTGCCATACAGCGATGTGGCTATGTGACAGAACGTAATACCTAAAGATACTCCCCAATTAACATCAATTAGATAACGTTAGACTTCGGTTTTGATGTAAATGATTTCAACAAGTTAATTTTAACATTGTTCCCTATTGTTCTGAATGTTGTTCTTAATTGTATTTGAATTAGTTAATAAATATAGAGAATCAGGTTAGTGGTCAGCCTTTCGAGTTTCAACATAAAGCTCTGAACTGCTAAACATGCAAATATTTAAAGACATAATCAATGCAACATCAAAGTTTTTCTTTCTTGATCAAAAAAACTTGTCGGCAACATGGTTAGAACACCGTGATTGTGATCGACATGGTTCCGGTTCAAAACCTACTCGCACTATTCTGTTGTGTCCTTGTGAAAGACACTTTACGTCACTTTACCCTGCTTGGCGGTGCTGGCAAGCAGTTTTAAATTTCAGTCATATCTCTATTAAACTAAAAAAAAATTAAATCGAAAAGCAGTATCTTGACATCTCCGAAAGCAGATCAGGGAAATTGTTTACCCTACGAATTAGCGCCTCCGTCGTTTTCCTGCGAGTCAGGAGGATAAGTATAGAGATAAAATGAATGAAATGCAAAAACTTCCACCACTGAATTTTGCCTAATCCTTGGTATTACAATTTGTGCTAAAATACGTACATTTAAAACGAGCATTAGGTTATGTTAAAAAATCTATAAAACATATTAATCGTCCCTTTCTCAATTGGCTGTAGCAACCTCTATTACAATGTAATCTATTTTAAATGGCTGTAATATACTATATTATGTGTTTTTAAAATCTGCACCTATTAAGTGGTTAAAGAAACGAGGGCCATTGGTTTAACACGAATATTCAAAGCTTGCAGTTTTTATTAAGACTAACAAAATTGACCACTTTCAAATTTACAATTAAAACATTATTCAAATAAAAAGTAATGAGACCAGTGCGAACAAAAAATTACTCAACGAAAATAGCACATTGGAACCCACCAAAATTAACAACCACATTAACTTAAAAATCAATGTTATATTACGATTTAGTCGCTAAGTCATTAAACTTTACTTGTAAGCGTTTACTTTCTTTACTATTGTCTTGAACTTTAATTATTGATTTTTGAGGAGTCATGTCTTTATTCGGTATGGGTTTAAGTGTGTTGGGCTGTTTTCCAAGCTCTATCAGCATAGCATTGGCAGCAGATTTTTTTGCATCCTTCTTGCTTTTCCCCGAGCCAGTAACGGATTTGTCTTGGAGAGAACAATGAACTAAGAACTTTGTTTCGCCGCGTTTTTCGGCACTTTCATCGACAGTATATGTAGGTTCTTTGATCTTCTGAGCCTGGCAAATCTGCAATAATCGGCTTACAGGATGAAGTACGGGCGAAATTTGATGTGATTTAACAAGTGGTTTTTCTGATTTTGACTGCTTCTTTATGCATGGGGGAAGCTTTTTTATTTCCTCTAGAACTTTACTGCATGCAGCTTGCTTGGCCTCTTTTTTCGACATGCCGGAACCGGTTCCACGGAAATGCGGTAGTTTTTCGTCCAACGCTTGACCCGAAAAATGCCCCACCATAACTTCGACTGTGTAGCGCCGCAAGTGCGCAGGTCCACTTTCATCGAGCTCGTTAAAAACAATCGACATGTTTCGCGGAAAGGCTTCCTGCTGCAACAGGCAAATCGATGACTTGCCTGAATCGCTTTTTACCGCGTCACCATCGGCATTTGCTTCGTCAGTACGCTCGGCTGAAAGCGACAACGAAGCAAGTGCATTTTCGGCCGCCTTGTGACGTGCCGCCTGCTGGCTGCTTCCTTGACCGTAAAATTTCGCGTCGCCGACGCAAACGCACACGTTAAAGTATTGCGGTCGATCGTAGAAGTAACGGTGACGTTGGTCATGGTTAAAATCGTGCATCAAGGAAAAGCACGTGTTTGGATACACGTTAGTGCCGTAAATGTCACGTGACATGTCCATATTACTCTGAAATATTATCGGTTGGGCAAGAAGTTGCTGTTGTTGTTCATTAAAAGGTAACATACGAGGTTGGCATTTTTTCTCAACCACATAATATCGAACTTCTTTTCTGTGAGCCATTGCCCAGCCGTTTAATTTGACAGTAGCTGTAAGAGCATTTGGATTAACGTTAGTTTTCTTTTTCTTAACCACGGGTGACGGTAATGAAGTATTTTTTAAGGCATTGTTGGCCGCATTTTGTTGAGCTTGTTTTCTGGTGTTTGCAGAGCCAAAAAATACTTGCTTGTCAAGAGTTAAGGACATTGTAACTTTTTTTAGTTTTCCACTTTCTTCTTTTTCTAGTTTATACACAGGCTTAATTTTATGATACCTTGCTAGCTGATTGATACGCCACATGGGTGTCTTTGTTCCATCAGGAATCTTTTGTTCAGTACCATTGGTTTTATCCATAACATGAGTAAAATATCTTTTTTCTCAAGACAAATTAAAGGTAAACAATTTTTTTCACAAAAAACAATTACTTGATTAAGGTTTTAGATTATTTTCATTAAAAATTTAAACTTTTTATGTGAAAAGAGATTTTAAAAACCAAATGCATGGGGTTTCTAATTGTATTTCTAAAACATATAAAATAAACAACATGAGATTGCCTTATACCAAAACATTACTCTTCAATTAAACTTGAACAAATGATAGCAACTTAGTGAACCATAAAATATTGAGAAATATGTATAATGTGCCCTTCAGAAAAGATATTGTAGGGCATTTTTTTGTTCTTGTTGGTTTGATAAGAAGCTTTAAATTTGAGTCTTATCAGAATCTACCCATAACTAAGAAGTAGACTGCAATATCTTGAAAACTTTTAAAACTGGTCAAAGTAATTGTTTTGAGTTTACACCAGTCACCAGGGTGCAGAGCTAGCAATAAAATCTATGGCTCCAGCTCCAGTTTTTTAAAATGACTAGCTCCAGCTCCAGCACAAGCTCTGGCATTTTAAAATGACTGGCTCAGACTCCAGCTCCCAACCCTAAAACTTCTTCCCACTCCAGGCTCTGGCTCCAGCTCCGGCTCCACACCCTGCCTTAAACTGTTCATTTATGTGCATTATAATCAAATTCAACACTTAACTTTTCTTGAAAATGTTTTATTCTAAAAGTGACCATGACTCTTAAATGAAGCACTTGCTCAGTAAACAATTATTAAATTCAGTAACAGCACACTTAAATAAACTGTTGAAGGTAAGTTTAATTCCCATTTTCAAGTGGCATCAAATATCCAAACTTGACCAGATTAAGTAACATCATTCCATGCCTCCCTGGGAGGCATAACATTAAACAACTCAAGCAAAGGATAATAGCACTATATATTTCTGGTTAACCAAATATACTAGAGACACAAGCTCTAAAAGTTGAATAAAAAAAAAACTTGAAAAAAAATTTGGCTGTGTTCTTTTAGTACAATACAAAGCTGGAACTTAATCTAGTGCAATTTTACTGGTTCCAAGCTTTTCAAAATATCAGGCTTCATCTCCAACCTTATTAAAAAATTGCCTCCAGTTTTAACCTTTTAAGAATACGTAGCTCCAGCTCCAGCTCCACCTTTTTAAAATATGTGGCTCTGGCTCCAGCTCCAGACTATAAAATTTCTTTCTGCTTCAGGATCTGGCTCCACACCCTTGGTTTACACCTTTCTTGCTGACCTCCAAGTTGGTAGGATAAATATCTAATATATGTAATGATGATCAATGTCTTTAAAGTTGATTTCTAATGATCATAAAATTTACCTAAGCATTGAAACCAGGGTATATTAGTAAAAATAAGTAAAAATACATAAAAAAATTGTTACTTCATACAAAAATCTTTAAACCATTAGAATCATTTAATATTAAAAACTAGTAATATTTTTCTATTTAAATAATATCATGCTGAAATTGATTCTTAATAAAATTACAATTCAAAACCAATTCTATCATACCACAGTATTATAAATCTAGAAAGTTTTTCAGTAAAAAACATTCTAATACAGTGGTTGCAAATTAGTTATCAATTGACAGTTTTTCAATTTTGGAAGTTTGTATATGAAAAACAAAATTTAGCAAAATTAATTTTAGATTTTACAATAAACTTGCCAATACAAAACATTGCGATGCAAAAGGTATTAATTATACATAAAAATATGTAGAAATTTTGAAGCTTGTAAATGTGAAGCGAAATTAAACAGAAAAACAGCAGAAATATTTTCTATTTGAAATTAAGGATTCATATATTATGTCCATATTTGTTCAAAAATCAATTATTGTTATTAAAGAACTATTTACCAATGGTTACTGAAAACAAAAATGTTTTACAAAACCCTTACAGGAAAAAAAAAACTTGATTAAGAACTTATTAGTTTAAAAAGTTAAAGTTTATAAAATGTATGGTCTTTTAATAAATTAAACTAGCAAGGTTTGTATAGTTATCTGTCAATTAATTATTTGGGGCTAAAAAACTATTAACAAATAATAAGTCTATTTTATTGACATTAAAAAGAACATATGGGATCATGTGGCTTTCAGATTTTAGTTGTAATCTGAAAGAGAAAGATGGAAATAAGTTTATCTGGTTAAATGTTTTAAAAATGAAACAATAAGCATATATAGCTTAAACAATATGAAACCTGTGCAGTAAGCCATGTAGGGCCAGTGCAGTGGGGGTGGCCAAATTACCCCAACAGATCCAAGTTACCTCACATGTACAAAGTTACAGTGCTAAACAAAATTATCCCATTTTACAGTATTTAATGTAAAAATTGAAGCTAAGTAAAAAAATCTAATTGAATAAAAGTATATAGCACAATACTAAAAAGCAACCCATTAGTTTAACAATAACTTTTTATGAAATTCTAAAAATATACAAATACCTCAAATTTTCACATAGCAAAGTGGACATAATTTGCAATTAGCTTCATGAATTGTAACTGACTTTATGACTGCCTTCTATAAGATAGTGGCTGTACAATAATTTCCAACAGAGCTACTGCAGCTATCAAATCAGTCATCCTTATATAAATTTTTAACAGCACAAGTTGCTGACTGTTAACAAAGAAAGTTAGGGTTTCTTTAATAAGTCACCGTAAGCGATTTTTTTTTATAAGACTAACCCGGAATGCCCCAGTGGTTACAATTGTTTTTTGAAGAGATTCTTTTCCTTTTGGTTTCTTTTTATTTCCTCATGGTGCTGCACGGAGAATTCCCAGTTAATTTCACCGACAAAATCGCTAACAGTAGCTTCTGCAAAAGACCTGATGACTAAATCTTTTAAATGTTACCGTACTCTTAGCTAGTATAGCTTTTCATCCATCGGATTAATGGATCAATAATCTTACCAACACGTGCATGACACAAAAGTCTGAGTTAGTGACCAAACAAATTTAGCAAATGGCAAGTTATTTTTAACTCATTTGTTTGTAAGTTGTATTACCTGCAACGGCGACACCCAACGTCCAAACCTAGGATTTAAATCTCGCTTGATGGTAAAACAGGTGCTCAGAAAAAATCACTGTTTCTGCGAGACAATGGGGAATTAAATCAGGGTGATCCAACTTCTGCACTCCTGTGGGCCACTTTTCAAAATTATTCGAGTTTTCGGGCCTCAGTCGGCTAAAAATACCTATTTTTGTCCCAAAATCAGGGTGTTCTCTAAAAAAAAAAAAAAAGGTCTTCCCTTGGAATCGGTCTGCAAAATTCCTATTTTCGTTCCAAAATCAAGGTGTTCTCTAAAAAAAAAAAAAGGTCTTGCAAAATCATAGCGTTCTCCAAAAAAAATTACGGCTGCTTGTGATCGACAAGACTTGTGCAAAATTGTTCCGCGGGCCGCACAAATTCCCTCGGCGGGCCGCATGCGGCCCGCGAGCCCGTAGTTGGACCACGCTGAATTAAATCGTTTGTACTATTCTGCGCAGTAAGGTTTCGAAATATTTGTTTTGAGTCCCCAAAATTTAGCCAGCGAGAAAGAAACAGATTTTGGCGTTACAATTAAATTAGCTCTAGAAACTACTTGAAAAACAAATCAAACTAACTAGATTTAATGCAATGAATCTATAAAATTTATTCAAGTAGAATGTTAAATCAAATAACAAAAAGCACAAAAAAATGTAATGGAAAATACTGTAAATTTCACTTTTAATAAAAACTAATTGCGACTGTGTAAAAAACAAAAATTTTAAATTTTTTAAAAGAAATTGAAATTCTAAATGGAGGGCAAATTTAGCTAGACTATGATCAACTATCAAATTAAATTGTGGAATTAATACCTGTTTTATAGGTTGCGTCCAAGTCTTGGCCATTACAATGCCAGAAAAAAATTTGTACATTGACTAAATCTCACAAATTTCACTTAGCTACAAAATAACACGAGGCACGCTGAACGATGAGATTATGATGAATTGTAGCAACAAGGTAGCTTATTATGTAGGTATAATCGCTTTTGTGATGTAATGCTTTTGATGCAAACAGTAAGTAAAAGACTAGTGCGAAATTTTCATGTAAAGTTTTTTATTGCCGGGATTGTAAATACGATACTTTACTAGCGGTGGCAGACTCTACTTTTAAATAAGTGACGGCTGCATCCCAATCCAAAATTTTTCTCTATTTTGTACTGCCATCTATGGTTACTCAACCCGAATATCTCCAATTACATCAGTGCGGGCCAATAGCGTACGCAGAAATTTGTCAGGAAGGAGGAGTGGTCCTGGCCATGGGCCAAAACTTTTTCCAAACTTTATTCTGCATTAGAGTAAGCCAATTACACTTTTTAAAGCGCTTAGCAGTTCCATCGCTTTTTTGCCTGACCCTAAACGCTATTGTTAAATATTAGTAAAAATTTTCACGTTTGCTTACTAATATAATTGAATAAATTCAGCTCAAATCGAACTCAATTTTAATAATGGCTACAATCACAAAGCATTGCTACAAAGTATAAGGATAATTTACTTTGCATAACTACATATTGAATTCTATTTGAATAAAATGAAAATGGCACTTGGGTAAAACAGACCATTCGGTTTTTTAATAAATTATATTTTAATTGCATGATAGTTTGATTCAGAAATATTCAGCCTAATGGAGCTCTCGATATTGCAACTAATATCAATGTATCAATCTCAGTGTTTCTCAAAGTGAGCCACTGAGCTCCCGAGGATGGAATTTGTAGTCTGTAGAAAGAAGTAATTGTTGAGGAAGGAATTTAAATAAAAAGTAAGTTGATTTAAAATTATTAACTGATAACGTAAACTGGCACGTCTTTTATAGTTGCACCTTGGCGGTTTATAAAAATTGCTCCATTAAAGTGAAGAAATAAAAAAGCTTCTTGTTGTTGTAGTATGAAAGGTCACCAACACCTGGTAAAACACAACCTGGACTGGGATAAAAGGATTATCTTTTTACTACCCCAAGCTGCTGCCTGTATCAGATACTGGCAGCGAGGTGTTAAGTCAGCATCGGGTTTTGTCATTAAGAACCATCAAACCATGTACTCCATGTCATGCCCAATGAAGGCTGTGGGGCACGCGGTTAAGACGTGGTCTGCGGTTTATTCAACGGCGCCGCACTTGTAATCCTGTAAAGGAGTGAGAGCTCATCGTACATAGAATCGCCCAATGCCGGTCTGCAGGCGATTGAGTTATTTCAAGCTCATCGGGGCATGCTCATTTCCTTTTCTTTATCCTTGACCCTATTCCAACAGGCCTAATATTGGTCATGGTCGAAAAAGCACAAAGCTTGAATGTATTCTCATAGTACCTCCTGTTCCGTCTATGATTCGTCCATTTTTGGGCGACACCAGGCTAGCGCGCAGTATTTAGCTGTCGAGTAGGCCAGAGATAAGGCAGTTGTACAAAATGTTTTTGCCCAGAACACAATTTTCGCAGGTCGCCTCAGAAGTGTGACGCAAAAAGATATGTTTTTGCGCAATGCCGCAAAATGGTGACAAAATGCGAGAGATTTGTCTAGCTTTGCCCCAAAATAGTAAAAGTTTATTGGTGTTTTAAACCTTTAGCTACGTTTGGCCTCTCAGTTATTTATATGAAACTCTTACCGTCTTTGAAAGACTGAGTTTTAACTTTTAGATCTGAAAATGCGAAGAAACTTTAGTTATGTCTTGACTTCCAAATCCTTTCAGTCTCCAAAAGAGTGCTACAATGCTAGATTGGCAAATGGATGTTGTTGTTGCTATTTAATCATTAGCCTAAAATTTATTTTTTGTTGTATAAAACAGATCAGTTTTTTGTAATAATAGATTTATAAAGGCAGTCCAATTTTGCCGTTGCCGATGGAATGTTGATATATGCATATTTATCTTTAATGGTTCATACATGGCGGTAGCTCAAAAACCACATATGATTAAACATAAATAGTCATGAATATCATCGCATAAAACAGTTTTTCATTAAAAGTTGCGCAGTATGTTTTAAACTTTCTCACTCTAATGAAGGTCAATTTGAAAAGCTCTAGCGATAAGCAATATTGAAACTGATGACTTTGCGTGTTGATTGCTTTGACATTTCACACATGCTTAGGCCTATTGCATGGAGCAGCACGAATAAGCTTTTCATTCCCTAATTGGTTACAGCAACTTCGATATTGTCAGCACATCAAAGCAATTGTCAGTTAGTTCCTGTAACTTGGTGGTATGCTAAACGTAAATAAGTTGGGTATATATTGTTTTCATTGAAATCTGCAGTAATACCTGATTGAATGTAAACGTTTCTATAGGTAAGCATTCGTAAGCAACTACGATTATCTTTGGCTTTCTGTAACTTTATATCAGACCATCTCTACTCGGATGTAAATATCTTCAATCTATAATTATTAATGATGTGTGATGGGTCTTCATCTCCAATCGTCTTCATTCGTGTGTAACATTTATATCAATAACCGGAAATGTTATCTACATTTATCAATGGTATAGCAATTTCAAGCTCAAATTTCTATACATTCATCATCATCATCATCATCATCCCCCTCAAATTCAAGGTGAAATCTGAAGCAATAAAAAAGACCTGCCCCTTTATTCATGTTAATATTTTGGTCGAGTTTCTATGATTACAGGGGCAAATTTAACCCAATGTTTCCGCAATTTTTCCTCCTCCTTCCGCCTTCAGCGCCCCTACTTATTACAAGTGTACCCTCCACTTCTGTGCAAGTAGATTGGATATGAAAACACTATCTATGAACATGTTACTGCTACTAAACGTACTCTAAATGTGGAAAAACTTATTGTGCTAATTTTTACCATATTGAATTTAACTCTGTAATTAGAAAACCAGTGCCCAAGGTTAAATATCTTGGATCAGCCTATTTTAGACAACAAACTAAATTTTTAATTTAGGAAGAGAATAAAATGTTTCCTTAATTCATAACACGACTAAATATAACAGCATAAATGTATTCATCATAAATTTAAAAAAAAAAATTTTTTTAACAAAAATAAAGAAAAGAAAAAACCATGATAAACGTTTTCGGCTTGCGTCAGCCCTCTTCAGATAAATAAAATGATTTAAAGAACTATGTACTGTAATTTAAAAAAGACGAAGTCAATGATTTGAATTACGTAATTATTTGTCACATCTTTTTTAGACGCGTTTTTTTCAACATAAAGCAATTCATTTGAAATGCGACCGCCATAATGACAACAACAATACCGATACATCAAAACCAAATAACACAAAATACTAATCTAAAATATATTTGATAAAAATGATGAACCATTAGCAAATAATTGTCGGTTAAGTTTGGGGTTATGTTTTTTTATCAATAACGCTTCATGAATTTTGGTTTCAAAATTAGAATTACATTTTTTAATTATTTTAAACGAATTAACGTTGAATTTTATATTGGAGCAACTATCACATGACATGATATGCTCCTTGACGGAGCTTTCAGTCTTCAAATGGAAACCTAATCAAATGGAAATCATTGACTTCGTCTTTTTTAAATTACGGTAAATAGTTCTTTAAATCATTTTATTTATCTGAAGAGGGCTGACGCAAGCCGAAAACGTTTATCATGGTTTTTTCTTTTGTTTATTTTTGTTAAAAAAATTTTTTTTTTTTTAATTTATGATGAATACATTTATGCTGTTATATTTAGTCGTGTTATGGATTAAGAAAACTAAATTTTCGAGACCATATAAATTTTTTTATGTGTGAAAAGTAGCGAGATTGGTAGGACTTTTATTTAAACCAGGAGTGGGCAAATTACGGCCGCAACAACTTTTTGTGTGGCCCGAAAAAACCTCATCTAAATAATTAAAAAATTATTATATTTTTTTGTTAGTGACCACTGATTTTTAGATACGAAAATCAAGAAAATTGGCACAGATTCAAAGTGAAGAAACTTTTTTTAGAGATCATTATAGTGCGGCCCTCAAACAAAATCAATTTGTGAATGCGGTCCTCGAGGTAAAAAGTTTACCCAACCCTAATTTAGACTAAAGTATTAGACTATTTAGACCAGTCAACTTTATTCATTCATTATTACGCTCTCTTCAGCTTGTATATTAATTATGGTCTCCTTATAATACCTTTTCTTTCTATCTTTTAAAATTAGCAAATCTATGAAACAAAGTTATTAGAAGAGTAAACAAAAATGATTAGATGCATGCCATTTCGGTTTACATTAAATGTAATGTTGCCTACCTCCGTTAAAGCTACAAATTAGATTTAAAATTGCTAATTAGACTTAATTAATTTAATAACCGTGCTGTGCCGCAAAATGTAAACAAGTCTTTTTTATTTGTGAAAATCGTCCCCAATCGTGCCACTAGGTCAGCAGTGGCCAAACTTTTTCAAGCATGAGCCCTATGCAAGAAACTAATAATGCTTGATCAAGCCGAAATTTTTCTAAACTGCTAATATGTCAAAAAAATTTAAATAAATCAGCAGTTTATTTCATCGACCGTGCAACACATACGCCATGCATTCGTCTTTTGCACACTGGTGGATATTGGGTGAGGCAAATGAGGCAGTTGCCTCGGTATCCTCCTTTTTTTGGGCCCCCCTTTGAAAATAGCACATAAAGTTTCATTTCGCTGCATATGTTTTTTAGAGATTATTATGAAGTCGGAACGAAAAGTGGGAGATACAAGATCGTTTTGAGGTGAAGACCTTTTTTTTTTTAGAGAACACCTTGATTTTGGGAGAAAAAAGTGAAAGACAAGATCAAAGCTCTTTTTTTTTAGAGAACATCAATTTTTTAATCCTTGCCACGGGCCCCTGAATTCGAATATCCACCACTGTTTTTGTATTTTCGTGCTACCTACAAGTCGCTTGAAATCAAGGCGACAAGAAGTATTAGAGCATTTCGATCCAGCTCTGTTATTTGGTCGTTATAGTTAGATCTTTTAAATTCTGTCAAGGTAAGACGCCCAGTTATGGTTGTTTACTGTGAGCAAAAATCTATGCTACGAGAAAACTGGCTTCAATTCACAACATCAGCTTACTTACTAAATGATGTCATAAATTTTTGTTGACAAGAAGAGAAAACTTTTGCAGCTCGACGAATTTCTTTATTTTCAATTAAAATTCATGTGGATAATCCCGAGAAAGTTTTTATG
This sequence comes from Diplosoma virens, assembly GCA_963680785.1. NCBI lineage: Eukaryota > Metazoa > Chordata > Ascidiacea > Aplousobranchia > Didemnidae > Diplosoma > Diplosoma virens. Next base: position 23,309,475 of record OY796889.1, read on the forward strand.
ATTGTTTTCATAATAACGTTTCACGTTACTATCTTGCTTCTGCCTCTCAGTCAGCCAAAAGTAAATGCGTAATTACATACCGGAAGCAGCTCAAAATTTTTTGAGGGAGCAATAAATTTTTTCCAAAATTTTTTCGACGATTTACTTGATCATGATTTTATTTTAAATTTAAAATAAAAATTTTGCATCTTTTAAAGGCTCATTTTTACAAGGCCTATCGATAGGCTTTTTGTTTGGCACATGCCTAAAAACAGTTGTAAGAACGAACCCTAAGCTTGACTAGCAACCGGAAAACTTTTCTTTTGTCATTTTCATTTTTTAAATGTATTAAAAACATTCAATCTTGATTGAGTACAGACAAATCACAACGGATAAGTCTCTTACTTTCTGATTTATTTTCCTGTTTGTGCTTTACTGGTTGTCGATTTTTGCATTATGTTAGTTTAAAAAAACATTTTTAAATAATTAAAGCCAGCAATTGGCTATACTTCGACGTTGATGTAGTCTGTAAGATTTGCCTTTCTGATTTTCCAGCGCAGTTCAAGAGACACCTGCAGCCAAAGAAACATCTATCGCCAAAAAAGGCATTTATTTTTGTCCTAACGACGCAAGAAAAGTTGTAAATGCTATGACGTTTAAAGGCGCACAATGCAGGAAATTTAAAACGTTGTAAACAGGCCATGATAAACTTTTGTAAACCATTTTATTACGTCGTTATTAGAGCATGTATGAGCTCCAATAAATTTTTAAGCCAGAATATTGTTTTCAAAATTATTCTTCTGTGGTAAAGAGACTATCGCGACTGGGAACTAACTACACAAGCGCTTGGAAGCAATGTTTCATGTAAGTTTATTTTTCTAAGGACAAAACTTTTGCCTTTTATTTAAAATGAAAGTCTTTATTTAGTTTTCCCTTGGTTTTCGACAACAAAAAGGCTTTTGAATGGATGTAAAGACCTTTTGTCTTTAATATAACTTTTTTGATTTAGACAAAGCTTTGAAGATTTTACGAACCTTTAAAGCAGTTGCCGTGGCTTTGCTTTGGATTCTCTAAAACAGAGATGTTCAACCTTTTTTCATAGGAGACCAAATTATAAGTTTAAAACATTCAGCGGGCCGCAAAATTGCATGTACATGTATATAAAATTTCCTGCTTTTAGTATTAGATGATATGACCAAATGACGAGTATTATAAATATAACTTTAAAATTGATTAACTAATTAGGAATCTATGTGAAATGCAAAACTAAGTGAAATGGAATCTAACTGAAAATCAAAAGTATTAAAAATGTCCATGCTGGAGCTACTTTGAAGTTCCGGTTACTTGAGTTCCTTTCTTCCTGCTTGCACTGACTCAAAATTCCCAAGATCTAGAAAAAAAACGCTTGTAGTCGCGATTCTAAAGCCAACAAAGCCGGTGGGGACCTAACGAGTTATCAGCCGATATCTCTGCTTTGTTTCCCCTTCAAAGTCCTCGGGAGGCTTATCTACGCCCGTGTCGAACCCATTATTGATTTATTGCTCCCTAGAGAGCAGGCTGCATTTCGACATGGAAAGTCAACCATGGATCAAGTCATTCTATTGACAGAAAACATCGAGAATTTTTTGTCGATTTGTCAATCTGATGGCGCCATATGACTCTGTGTCTGGCACTGTGGCCTTAATACAAGCTGCTTGAGAATTCTCTCAGATAAGCACATGGTCAGAATGATCATGGAGCTTGTTTGAAACAAAAGTTTCATCCTTTGCTACTGATGACAGCAAGCAGAGCAGGCCATACCGTTTATCAGAAATCGGTCTTGGCACCCCTCCTTTTCAACCTCTTTATATTTATGTCAACATCTGCCCTCCATGATTTCCAGAAAGTTTAACTACTCAGACAATCTAGCATTGTTACACTTCTCTGGAAACTGGAAGGTCTTTGAGGGGACTTTAAGTCAAGAAATGACTACACTTTAGTGTATTTTCAGACTTAGAAGCTGCAGCTCAGTTACACAAAGATGGTGACGGCAGCCTTCTATTTAAATAACCTAGAGGCCAAACGTGAGCTAAACGTTAATAACAGCAATAGAGTTATACCATTTCACCTTAACCCACTTATTTTGTTGTAAACTGGAGAAATTGCTTACGTTCCGTCTCCATCCAGTGGCATTGAGCAAAAAATGATATAGGCGCATCGCACTGCAGAGGTAACTTGCAGGCTCAGATGAGGTACAGGGACCAAAACTCTGCGCAGCTGCTCTATCTCTGGTCTACTTAATACCTGAGTACTGCGCACCAGTCTGGTGTTGTAGCGCTCACACTCGCTTCATAGACAGTGTCCTGTATGACGCCCTGCACTTTGTTACTGAATGCTTGCGTTTCCCTCCCATTGACTACATACCAATACTTTTAGGCATCCAGCCAGCTGAGCTTCGCCAACCAGGAGCGACACGCTGGCGGACGGTACAACCCTGGACCCAGACCATACGTTAAATTCTTAGATCGGACATAGAATCTCTAAAAATGTGCGATCCTCCTTCCACTCTCCTTCATAAATCTACACAATTCCCTTTTTTATTACATGCAGCATCGCTGCTACTACTGTAATCTTATTCCAAATCACTCTGCATTGGTTCAAAATTATTATCTTTAATACCACTAAAGTCATTAACAACTATCACTTGATATTGTAAAAAATGTTAGGACATAACACATTCTATATTGATATAAACAAAAACAATGGGAATACTGAAAATGATGCTTGGGGCAAGCGTCTCTCTGATAAGCTCCACCCACAAAGGTTTTCGTAGATCAGTTCATTGGATGCCACTCAGCGCAGCAATCAACTGACGTATTCACTTTGTTTCTCTTTACGTTATTATTACAGCAATGACATCCAATTCCATACAGTTATAAAAATAAAACTAAAAAATTTGAGTAAGCAGTGGGCCGCATAAAAACATTAAGTCGGCCGCTGGTTGGACATCCCTGCTCTAAAAACTTTGGCTCTGCAACTAAGTAGCTGTCAATGTTTTTTTAACCTATTTTCTGATAAAAGTACAATTTTTGCCTGCGATTAAACATCTTTCAATGGGTAAAATTAAAATTTCTTGCTACCGCCAAATAGACGTTAGAACTATTTTTCTGAAAAAAGTTTTTTTAATGTTTAAAAGCACTCGAGACGCATTTTTGTGCAATGGATGAGTGTTTGTCATAAAATAAATTTTAGTAAAATGCTGTTCACGTTTTAATTACGCATCGTGAAAAGATTCCCCAATTAAAAAGATAAAATATTGAACGTTTTGTCGCTTTTTATATGTTTAAAAAGCATCCACTCCTTATTTCTTTTTGCTCATTTTCTTGTTGTCATAAAAATTTTTTGGATATTTACTCGTTGGACATTATTTCAAGCGCTTTTATTTTCTCTACGAACAATCATTGAAATAGACTTTTTTTGAAAAGCTATTAAGATACTACAACAAAAAATTAACTGTTTACTTTTAAAGCAAGTTTAACTTAATTTTTGTTTTACAATCCAATAGTTTTTGGTAGTCTGATTATATTACATTTTCCCATTGTGTATTCGCATGAATTATTGCAGTTAACAAGTTATGTTAATTGAAATAGCCAGAGGGGAGAGCTGTTTAACAATTCTAAACAACTAGACAGTATTGCGTTGTAAATTGTCGTAAAAAAGCGTCGCAAAATAGTAAACGCGTATGCGGTACAGTTTTTACATTACTAAGGAATTAATGTTATCAAATAGTTTTTTATTAATACTCGAGTAAATTAGATGAAAAAAGCTTTTTTACGTTTTATAACTTAAATTGAAATCATTAGAAAAAAAATTATTATTTTCAAACAAAATCTCAGAAAGAATTTAAACATTTTAGAAATAGTTTGGAAGAAAAGCTGAGGGTCACTTTCAAGTTTTGGAAACATCCATTATGATAAATAGCCATGATGTTTTTTAATTAGAAACGAAGATGCTTAAAATAGAAAAAGCACCAGACTCAAGTTACGCTTTTGTTAGAGCTTCACATTATTTTACTATAAGATGCTTTTTGAGCGAGACAATATTATTATTTTCAAACTTCCTCAAAAACCTTAACATCTTCAGAAAATATTTAACTGAAAATTAGACAAAAAAATGTGCACAGTCAAAAATACCTAGTGCATAATACTATTGAAAACATAAAACTCAAGAAAGAATCTGAAAGCATTCACATTGCCTCGTACATTAATTACGAAAGGAAATTCCTATCCAAAAAGACTTTTTTGGGTGTAAATTAGGTGAAAAATGTGTAGACCCAATATTTTTAAGCAATAATTTCATTTTCAGTTGTTGTTGGCTTACTAACGATGTCCGTAAATCAGTGTGTTTCTTTGGTACGAAAAAAGAGTCATCATCTCGTAGCTCTTCTTCTTCTGGCTATGTGCTTACAAATAAACATAATGCTGCTTCAAGAAAAATTGCTAAAATCGTCGCGAAACACAGAAAATTATCATAACAAGTATGATATGATGCAAATGACTTAAAAAGTGGATCTAAATTTTTGTTTGTCTTTATTTTCTGTTATGGGTGCAAGTTTATTTCTTTCTAAATTTTATTTTAGACTTTTCCATTTTACGGTTTCGGTTTTTAACATTAATTATTTTTATTAACAAATATTTTTGTTATATTATTGATAATAAACTAATTATTAATGAGAGATAATTGATCCTTGAAATTTTGTGAAATAAATAAAAATATAAATTTACATTGCCTCAGTGATGCAAATGTTGTATGAAAGTATACAGTATTTGCAAAAAAATAAATTGAGTAGATAAAATTTTATACCCGTTAGGTGGCAGTAAAGCATAACAAACAATTACTTCAAATAAATGATTTGATAATAATTCAAATTGAATCCCGAGTTTTTTCGGTCCAAGAAATGCTTTGAAAGAAATATAATGAATAAATGTAAAATTGCTGATAGCAAAAAAAACTTCCATCAGAAGGTGTTAAAGATGTTCTTCGTTGTAGTCGACCTTTTCAATTTATCTTCATCCTTATAATCATCATCATCACCATCATTTTTTTTTTACTTTTTAATTTTTACCTATATATTTATCCTCCTGACTTGTAGGAAAGCGACGGAGGCGCTAATACATAGAGCAAGCAATTACTCCGACCTACTTCCGGAGATGCCAAGATATTGCTGTCCGCTAGTAATTTAATAAAGATATTACTGTAATTTAGAACTGCTTGCCAAGACCACCAAGCAGAAGAAAGTGCCGTAAAGTGTCTTTCCCAAGATCACAATAGAATGGTGCAAGTAGGTTTTGAACCGAGACCATGTTAATCATCAGCCCGGTACTTTAACCACTCGACCACTCTGCCGACGCAGCCATCATTTTATCAATTTACCATTTACACTCGCAAAACAATGTCGAAAGGATTAAATTTAAGGCAAGCGTAACCAATTACTCGGACCTGATTTTGGACTCGGCAGCGTGGTCGAGTGGTTAAAAGCGCGATCATTATAATCTACATGGTCTTAGTTCAAACCATACTCGCGTCACTGTGTTGTGTCTGTAGGAAAGACACTTTACAACAATTTTTCCTGCTTAGCACACTTGGCGAGCAATTCTAAATTTTAGCCATATCTCAATCGGACAGCAATAGAAATATCTTGGCATTTTCGAAGCAGGTTAGGTGACTTTTTTAACAGTTGCCCTATGCGTAGCATCTGCAACGCTTTCCTGAGATTCAGGAAGATAAATACTGTATGGAGATGAAAATAAAAAAATAAAAATATTGCTGTCCAATTGAAATATTTCATTGGCTTTTTTTATTTCTATATGGTGATGTGATTGAAATTATAGCGATGCCTAACTGAGACCGCAAAACCAAAGAAAGTGCTGTAAAATGTCTCGCATAAAAAGTATAACCAGAAAAAAATGAAAAAGCTAGTTTAAACTAATAAACTTTAAAATGTGGTTGGGCTTAACAATTAACACTTTCGTTTCACCGTTTTATGATTTTTCAGAATTATCATAAAGAATCTTATAGAAAAACGGGATGCTCGCTTGGTCAAAATCGATCATCAGGAACTGGTTAATTACCAGTCAATAGATGAGAAAAGTTTTTATAAATTCGATCTTCCAGCATTGTATTTGATAAACAAACCAGCTGAGAAAATAGCTGGACAATTTTTGAACGAGTAAGTGTAAATGTGATCGTAAATTGAACTAGTCATTAAATTGTAATTATTTTCAGGCCAGTGATACAGACAACTGATAATAAGTATTTTGCCGTCTTTTTTATCAAATCATCTTGCTCCAGAAGAGCCTTTCGACAAATCGTTCGAGTAACTTATGGTTCAGTGAATTCTATCAACAATCATCGGTAAATACCAAGTGATGGTAAAAATGATTTTTTTGTTTCAGAACTAAAAAAATTGTTTTTCCCGTTTGGGAGTAAAAAAAATTTTGGTTAAAGTTCACGTCAAATACAAACCTTTATATAAATCTAAAAGTTTTTAAAGTATTTAGATTAATCTTTTTTTTCTCCGTACGGCCAAATTGCCATCACCATTGTTGGCAAAACCAGCGTATTGATCGCGTTAAGAAATTTATAATAAAGTGTCTTTTTGGAGAGCATAATAAAAATGACAGAGATAGACTGAGCATTGAACCGGCGTTCATCTGTTCGCAAATCAGAGTGTTGTTACACCGAGCTGTTCTGCCGACAATAAATGTCCATTCTTAAATCCAAAAAACCCTCTGACTCACCCCCCTCCAATCGCCCCATCTCTCTGACTTCTTGCACTTCCAAACTCTTTGAAAGAATGATTCTTGGACGACTCATCTATTTTCTGAAATACCATAAAATCTTTTTACCCGTGCAAGCTGGTTTTAGACCTGGTAGAGGGACTGTAGGTTAGGTTCTCCTCCTCTCACAATCAATTGCAGATTCTTTTCACCAATCAAAACCAGGCGCACGTACTGTCCTCGCCACTGTAGATTTTGCTAAAGCTTTTGACTCAGTCTGGCATTTTACTCTCTTCTCTAAACTCCTCTCTTTAGGTCTTCCGCTCTGCTTTGTCGAATGAATAGATCTGATGAATGAATAGAATGAATAGAATCTTATCTCTCAGCTTGCCGTTCGAAAGTACCTATCTGTAATTCTTATAGTTGTTCTTTCCGTCTTTGAAGAGGTATTTCCCAAGGTTCAGTTCTTGGACCAGTCCTTTTGTCTCTATTTAGTAATGATCTCCCTGCCTTTCTTCCTACTTTTGTTAAGGACTATCTCTACGCAGACGACCTTGCCATTTGGGCCTCTTCCCCAAGTATTGATTGTGCAACTTCCACTGTGCAAGCTGCCCTCAACAGACTGGTGAAATGGTCCTCCAAATGACGTCCACCTCTCAACCCTCTTATGAGTGAGTCATCCTTCTTCAGCCTAGACCCCTACCAGCCTTGTCTTAAACTCTTTCTTTCTATTCTTAACACCCCACTTAATTTCAACCCAAACCCGACCTTTCTCGGTGTAACCTTCAACTGCACCCTTTCTTTTAAGCATCTTGTCTTATCCCTACGGAAAAAGTTTTATAGCCGATTCCGTGCCTTCCGGTCTATCGCCTCTGCCTCCTGGGGCCCCACAAAAGAATCTTTATGTACTTTATATAAAGCCTTTATTCTCCCCATCTTCACCTATGTCTCCCCAGGCTAGTTTCTTTTCTCGCCTCCCACCCTCATCATGTCTGTGGAGAGGATGTATAGATCCTCCTGTAGAGTAATCACAGGCTGTCTATCGTCTACTGCTATTCCCCTGCTTCACCTAGAAGCGCTTCTCCTTCCTTTCGCGTTACCCTCACCCACCAATCCCTCTCTTTCTTTAAACGAACCCTCAGACTACCTCCAACCTTTCCTCTAGCCTCTCTCGCCAATTCTAATCCCCGCACACGTCTTAAGAAAGGATTATAGAGATCTTTCTGCCGCTCACACAACCTTACCCCTAACCCACAACTATCTCGCGAACCCCTAATCTTTTGTCCTCCTGAATCTCCCTGGCCTACCCCTTCTTCTTACTCTATTTCACACCAACTCTCTTCTCCATGCTCTCGTAATGACCCTCTCTCCCTTCGCAACGCCGCCGCTACTTCCCACCTATCCTCCCTACCCCACAGCAGCATCATGGGCAACATCCTGATGGGCTAGGAGAGGGTGGTGCAGGGATCCACATTAAGTGTAAAACTCTGCTACCTCTCTCTCCTTCTCGGCTGGACTCTGGGCCACCAGCTACAGTGCTGAGACCTATGCCATTCTTCAAGCTCTTGATTGTTGTTTTTCTTAATCCACGTCATGTGCGATTGAATCTGTCACCTTGTTCTCTGATTCTCTATCTGTCTTGTCAACCCTCTCTGCTTTCTTACTTATTACTCAAGTCCCTCTTTGATACCCAATCTCTCCTTAATACTTTATCCGACTCTAAGGTAGTCCATTTTGGAATGGATATTTGGTCATTCTCTCTCTCAGGCAATGACTTAGCTGACCCTCTTGCTAAAGTTGGAGCCTCTCTTGACCCCTCCACGATATCACCGTCTCTTTCACCACTTATTTTCTCCCAATGTCTATTTTCTCCCTTTACGTCAATTTTCTCCCTTTACGCCAGTTGGATATGCAGTATCTAATCTGGTTTCTTTTAAAATCAAATCCCTCCAGTATCATTTAAAAAATTTAATCTCCTTCTCTCCGCTCGCTGTGCTCTTTCTCGTTTATACTGCAACGGGCACAGCATTATTTTTGGAACATATCTCCACAGGGTTGGTCGAGTAACATCAAATGTGATTGGGGTCTAGTCAAATCTTTATTCCTCCTTGTGTACGTTAGCTTTGCAACTGGTCCTTAATTGAAACCATTATCATCATCTCTTTCCCCTCTGATTTCCTAAATTGCATGACAACTTTGGAGGCGTTGCACTCAAGCAACTATCAAACAATAAAACCATCCTGCCTTTGAAGATTTCAAAATACTGCTGTCGGGTCGCATATTTTTTATCTGGCTTTTTGTTTTTATACAATGGTACGGCTGAAATTTAGAGAGCTTGCTAAGACCGACAAGCAGAAAACAATGCCGAGGTCAAGTGTTTTTGCCAAGGACAAAACAAAATAATAAGAGTACACTCAAATTATAGACCGGGTTGGTTGCATTCACTATCAATAGTTTAACAATAGTCTATCAATAGACCCCTAGTTTAACCTTTGGTTTAGTTTGAATGTTGGCAATGTGACTGAATAGATTGGAGCGCTATATTGATGAAAAATGCGATCATAAATCTTTTCAGCCTGTTCAACGGAGGTAATGTTATACGCAAAAAAGTTTGATTAATAAGCCCATAAAATGCCTATCTACGAAAGATGCCTCAAAAAAGAAGACTTTGTCTCCATATCGGTGAGCAATTGCTTTTTCGAAATCCAAAGTTGCGAGGGCACCATTTGACTTTTAATGCTTTTTTCATCGCGTTGTTGTGTAAAACTGCATTTCTGCATGCTGAGATAAACAGCAATAATTAGTAAGCCAGTTTTATCGCATATCTCAGCAGCAACAGCACCACACATTAACAAACGTAGCCAAAATGCAAAACCATATTGTATTGCAGATGTTGAATTTAATTTATGAGTTTCTATTTGACAGAATCGATTATGGATCTTTTGTAGAAAGCCCCCGCCATCTATTGCGAGTAATTTTTTTTGGTGAAACTAACCCGAAATCTCCCTACAGCACTAGGATGAAATAAAAAAGAAACTAGTAGGGAGGATCCGGGATAGTTTCCCCAAAACAATTACTTGCTATAGATGGTGGGGCGATAAAAATTACTTGCAATAGATGGCGGGGGCTTTCTACAAAAGATCCTCGATTATTTTCAATCATTTAATTATCTTCATGCGCTTTTACAAATGCATTAACACAAATGCTTATTCGCCTAAATGAAAAATTGTTAAAAAAGGGGTCGTTGATACCATTGGGTTGCCAAAAATGGGTCGCGTAGAAAAAAGATTGAAAACCACTGTTCAAGATGTCCTTGGCAAAAATACGCTCTCAGTTAGTATAAAATGTGTGCATTTGCTTTCAGATTTGCATTTATATTTTTAATTGGAAAAACAAATGCGAGTTGTCAAAAACTGCTTGATGCGGAAATCAGAAAGCACGGAGACATTCTACAACCGGATGTCAAGGATGATTACAATTCCCTTCCGGAGAAGGTCTTATCTGCTTACCAATGGGTATTTTACCACAAGAAAAATTTAAGCACGTTTTATTCGTTTACGGATGACGACTGTGCTGTTAACGTTGTGAATTTCTATGATTATTTTGTCAAAAACTTATTGGAATCAATTGAAAAGCAAAAGATTTTTTGCGGCTATCATTTTACGAGCGGACAGAAGCCGTCAAGGTAAACATTGCTTTTACCACCGCTGCTTTGACAGATGATGTAAAACTTGTCAATGTGTTATGTTCGCTGCTCAATTCTAAAGCGTGGACGACACTTGAAAAATTTGACTTTTACGAGTTTTCGGCGTTTTCTTGCTGTTTGTTCTGTTCTTGTTTTCAAGGTTTAATTTTGTGAGAATAGCATTTGAACTGCATTTAGTTATAAATCTTAGCGTAACATTAACCGTGATTGGCCTTAAAATGAAATACCAAGTTTCAGCTTGAAACTAATGATTATGCGAAACTTAAACTTTTCAATTAGTTTTGCTTTTGACCGTAAAGTTTACGAGTAAAATTAAAGTCATCCGAGAAGGAAGGAAGTCAGGAGAAATTTATAACATAACAGATGAAAATGCGCCTAGTTAACAATTTGATTTGTCTTGCTTTTAAGGAGCATGCAGCGCCGTATTGATAGTGACGCAATCGACATAGTGTTGGTTCAACTCTTGCTCTAATCGATCTGTCGCATCCTTAAAAAAGACACTTTCAACGTTTTACACTGCGTGGCAATAAGCCAGACTGACCTTGAACGACTAACATACGAGTGCCTGCTGATCCAGCTGCAATAAACAAATTTCCTTACAAGCGCAGTGCCTTATAAACTTTACAGCTGTCCTTTTTTTCTTGTTCAGTATTCATACTTTTTTGTTTTTTTCAGACAATCAAATTAAATTTTTGTTATTACCAGAGATCCACGATCGAAATATTATACTCCGCTGGAGATTTACTCAAAGCCTCTATTTCCGCCTTATTGTAACGGCGGACTGACGACAATCGCCGAGAAAACGCTAGAAAACCTTTATCAGATGGCGGAAGTGACGCATCGCGGTGGGATCATTCTTGAAGATGTGTTCATAACCGGAATACTTCGTGTGAAGTTTTCCAACGGGGTCAACAACATCGAAAACCTCCCGGAAAAACTGCTGGATCAGTTTGCTGTGCACATGGGAGAAAGCCTAAATGCAAAGTTGCTAATGGTTTTGTATTGGAGAAAACAAGCGGAGCAAATACATTTTAGCTCAATTAATATTACAAAGTTTTTCCAAAACTTTTATTCCAAATACGACATTCAAAATTATAAACCTGGCAGCAAAAGACATGAAATTTTTTTGCCGAGCCTTGCTGAACTTTTACAAAACAATATAAACGTACTCAATGAAGTTGGTAAAGCTGATTAAGTGCTAAAACAAGATAGGTTTAAAGTATTGAATACGCATGTAACAAAATTCAAACTCTACTTGCAAAAACTAATGAGAAGTAAGTGCAAATGCGTGCGAATTTTTTGGGGAAACTGGACAATTTGCCGCAAAATTAAAATTGGGGTTAGAAGGACTTTTGTGGAATGTAAATTTTTGTTTGAAATTGTTGTCAATTTGCAATTATTTTCGGGTTTTTGTGTTGGGGTCCATTTTTTTTTTTTACTTTTACAAACCTGGAAAGTGAAAGCCAGATTATTGTCATAATGGTTCTTCAATAGTTTTATAAGCATTTCAACCCAGTTTATGCGTGGTCTTAGTAACAGTGACAGTTTTTTGTTTTGTTTGTTTTGAGTTCATAAGTTTTGCACGAAATGTTTATTCAATTTAGAAAGAAACGAATGTCAAACCAGTTATTTAAAATACTAATTTTTTTTTGTTCTTACTTGTGGTACGGTAAAAAAAAACAGTTAATCTTGACTGATTCAACCAAAGTGTTCTAATGATATGCAGTTTCCTGAAGGTAAAATTTTAAACATATTTTTTAAAAACTTTTGAAACAATTTTACAATTTATTAAGAATAATTTTCTGGCTCATTTTTAAAAACTAAAATATTTTCGTTTCATTTTTATTTTACCTCTATATTTATTCGCCTGACTCGCAGGAAAGCAACGGAGGTGCTAAGGGTAGGCAATTACCCCGACCTGCTTCTGGGGATGCGAAGATATTGCTGTCCGGTTGAAATGTAATAGAGATTTGACTGAAATTTAGAACTTTGAGCCGAAACCATGTCGATCACAATCACGGCGCTCTAACCACTCGACGACGCTGCTGACTTTTTTAATCTTATGTTTTGAACACTCTACCACACAATATATACCGTAACAATAGTTACAAAACAAATATACAAAAAAGGATGAAATTTTTCAACGACATATATCGATATAATAAAAATAAAAATAAAAGCGAGATTGTCTCAATCTCACTGCCATTAAAAAAAGCATTAAGCATACAGATCCTTCCCATTACCACGTTGCCATTGAATTGGTTCCAAAATTTTTCCATTATGGCTCTTTTAGTATTTGTCCATGTTCGTTATTTATTAGTTTAAAGAAGGTAAACACAAGAAGTAAAAAGAAAAAAACACTTTTATCAAGAAATGATAACCATGTCATAGTGGGAATCAAAAAAGAATACTAAAAATAAAGCTCTTCACAACAATTTTAGGACTGTTTCCTATGTACCAGACGGCAATTCTCAACCAAATACCAAAAAATGTTTTTCACAAGTTTTCGTCAATAAGCGACTTATCAATTGAATAACAAGTAAAAGTGGCTGACAACGTGACTTGATAAATCATTATATTGCTGAAAAACAACTAGAGGATAACAAAAACAGCACTCTACAAAAGATTTTTGAAGTACTTACCTTTCTGCGTTATCACACAAGCAAAGCAAATAAGAAAAACTTCTCTGACCTAAGTAATACTAAAAGACGAGCGCAATTGAAAATTAAGCTTTATCGACTCCATATTACAGTGTTTGCGTCGACAATTCATTTAGACAGCTTTGCAAACAAGTTTTTTAATGTTCAAGCAAACTATTGTTAAATAGCTGACAGTAATAAAAAGAAGAGGACATGTTGGTTATATTTGCAAACGTGGTAATCTTGTAAAAAAGATAAAGTTGTTCTCGACGAATGCGAAAAGTTTTGTGTGCTGTTTTGCTACTAAATTCGTCTATGTGAAGGCAGAACCAGAATTCTGTTTTATACAGAATGCCTATATTTTTATATGAAGCGAAAATAATTCTGAAGTATTTTTTGTACTCGTAGATATCAAAAATGTTAAATATAATAAACCTTACGTTTAAATACTGAAAGAAAAATGTTAATCATTTAGTCGTTATCAGTAAAATAAGTATACCAGGAATCACGTTAAACAGGACAAAGTATATACCAGGACAAAGACAAATATTTTTACCAGGACAAAGTAGAATTTTAATGTAATTTTTTTAAAGAATTTAAAGGACAAAGTATCAGATAATTAAAGGCATATTTCTGGACCTTAAGTTAGATATTTGACCTGCCAGTTTTTTTGTCAAAAAAAGAAATAAAGATACAGCTGTTTAGTTTTAGTTTATTTTTTGTCGCGAAAAAATGACAATAAAGCACGTAAACACATCAACACAAAAAATTTTTAATTAACTATAGCGAGACTGTAACGAGACCGGGAGGTCATCAACTCTACATTCCCATGGGACTCTCGTTTTTTCTTTATATACTTGTATCTATCATTTATTTTGTAGTGGGAAACCGGATTAATAAATAAATACACATAGCCTTTTTTATATAAGATTACGTTTTGATGCGTCACCAAAGTTAACATTATGTCTTTACCTGTTGGTAATTTATGAAAAAGTGGCGCGGTTTTAACTTGATGCGCATTTGCAGCAATGACGTCATAGTCTATTTCCTGTTTTATTTTTGTGACTTTCATAAATTTAATACTTTTAATTGAGCTGTATTCCACATTAATATTACATGGGAATTCCGTGGGATGGGATGGGATGGAACAGAAAAATATGTCCCATGGACAAGCCTGTTTATTGTGCGTAAGAATGAGAAACCTGTGACGGATTTAAATTGTAAGAGTTGTATTTTTCAATCACATAAAAATGGAAAATCTTAAAAGTAACGGTATTTTTATTTGCAAATAGAGCACTTTATCGTGATGGACGCTTTAGATTTTTTAAATTTTATCTTACCTATACACGCCATGGTAGTAGAAGAGAGTGATCAGAAACATCGAATAAAAGGTTAAGCTGGGACAAAATTTTGGTGACTTTATGACTAAGCAGCTTAAACAAAAGTTTAAGAAGGCAAAGTTAAGAAAATCTTTTATTTTAAGATTAATAGTTTATTAAAACGTAGATTTATAATAAGTTTATAAGCATGCCTGGTGTAGACATTACAAAGGAAAAATTAACTTCTGAGCAAAAAAGAAATTTGATTCTCAGGTTGCGATTTGGATCCTACGGAAACCAAGAAAATTATTGTGAAAAAGAAAAGCTAGCAATTCAAGGAAAAGCTGTGGTGAGAGTCGTTATACAAAAGTTATGAACGAGCGCAAAAATTAACATAATTCTAACTATCACGTAAAGCAATGCTTTTCTACTTTTTCTTTATGATTTTTTTTTGGGGGGGAGGGATTTGAAATGACGGATTTATTACTCTTTTGGCTAGATGATAGTCTTAAAAAATACTGTTTTCTGGAAGATTCCTTCAACCAACAATTTATCGAAACAAAAACGATTATAAAACTTGCGGACCAGATTTTTTTAAAAGCATTTTACAAAAATTATTTTATGGTTCTTTTGTTGAAAGAACAAAATATGTTTTATCTTTAAAAGCCAAGTGTAGCAAACCAAATGTTTTTTTGCAAACAATACACAAGTTTTAACAAGAATTATCAATTATAAATAGTTTATAAAAAAAGTATTCAGCGATTCCAACTCTTATTCAAATAGAATGTTTAATAGTTGTACAGTTACTTCGTTAACGTAGAAGCTTTAATAATAACCTTCCTTCGGCTGCGAATAGTTGAAAACAGACTGGTAATTTCAACTTGGAAAATTATGCCGCAAGATTACGCCTACAATGATTACTATCAATAGCGAGAAGCGCTTGTTAAGGGCCCGTTTCCCCTACGAGCGTGGAATGGAGTGTTCTTTGTTTATTTTATTAATTTTTTTGCTTCGCTTAGCGCTCGCTTAGATTTTAAGCCCGGAAAGATCAATAATGGAATCAAATTATGCTCGATTCCACTCTCGTAATGGAAACGAACCTTGAGAACGAGACGCCTTTGACAAGAGCGAAAAACATTACGTCATGATATTGCGCAATTCCACAACAAACGCTGCTTTAATCTGGCTTTGCATCCAATGAATGTACCCAGACCCCTTGAGGTCTATCGAAAGGCATCGTAAAGTAGTAAAGTCGCAATCAATTTTCGGGTCGCTGTTTACGGTAAATGGAGTTTAATTTTTTTTGCAAAGTAACCGCAACCATATGTTTTCATTGACATTCAGTTGAACTCGACGTTTTGAATAATTTACAAAGATGCGGAATTTGTCGTATGGCGTTTATATTTCCTAATGTATTTCTTTGTTTGTCTTGTTTAAATGTTACAAGTGCGTAGGCGTTGTTCATTGAGTTTTAATTTCACTTACAAGGAACGTATAAAGATAATTGGGACTAATTAAGTTAGAGTTTATTTTTGTTTTATGATTGTTAGGCCTGTCGCGTTTTCTTGTGTGTATATTTAAAAATCGTTGACGTCATACATGTTATTGTTGTGCTTAGAAACACAAGCAAAGGACCAAGAAAGTGATCAAGTTTCCTGATTACAGTCGTGTTCGATTGATTTCTACAAATAAAGCGAAACTGAATGAACTCAACGGTTTGTTAAAGGCTTGGAATATTTATAAGTTAAATATGTCACCAGGCAAGTTGTTTTTTTCGAGCTTATTAAACATTGCAAACAAAATTAACTTTGGTGTAGTTTGAGAGCAGAAAAAATTGTGAAAACAATTTTCGAAAATTCTTGTGGTTTTTGACTGGAGAAAAATGTAAAATTTTTAAAAGAATTTTCTGATTTTAAAAAAAATTTGCTTTATTTCTTAGTTGTTTTGATACGCAATGTAATTCTACTCAAATCTTTCGCGCAAGGTGGAAATACCTAATTGTAATTTGCGAACCTTTCCCCTTTGCGCCTCATACGTCGCTCGTAGTAATTCGGATAAAATATTTGGCTATATCGGAAAGATATTTATTATGTGCTATATAAATTTTTATTTTACAATTTGAAGGAATCGTTTCAAAAAAATCCACTCTTTATTCTAATCATGGCAACGTAGCGACGACTTTGCGCTGTCCTCATCTTTCTGAATGTGGCGGTGATGATCAAAATGAAAACAGTGATGTTTATATGGGGATAAAGATATCAAGAAACGGAGTTTTAGAAGCAGTACAGGAATTGCCAGAGTGCCATAACGCCTCAGAGATGTCAAATTTTGCGTCTGGATTTGATCAAAGTGGCTTTGCCAAACCACCAAAATCTTTACAACAAATTAGCACTGACCGTGAAAAATATCCAAATAACGACCAGTTAGAAAAGTACGTAAATATCTTTAATGTAGTATTAGCTCTATCTTTTTTTGTTTGCTTTTAATATTATATATATATGTACATATATCTTTTTTTTAATAGCTTCAATCTTATTCTGTAAGAATGGTCTGATTAAAAAAATAGCAGAGTTGTCAAAACCCGTTTTTTTTTCATTGTTGTTGAAATGGTTGTTATCCTCTTCATTGCATTAAACTTTTAGACCTGTAAAACTTACTACAGTATTGCTAGCGGCAACAGTTACACGTAAATGAATGTACGGTCCAGATGCAATGTTGCAACGATAAAAATCGTAAACTTGCCACGTGATTTGTGCATAAAATTAGTGCAATGAATTTAAATTTATGTTTACAAATTTACTGATTTTACTGAAAATCTATTGCATATATTAACATTTAAAACGACAAATCAGTGTTTCAGTTTTTTTTTTTTTTTTTTTTTGTATTATTATTTTTTTATTATTAGTTCATTGGCCGATTCCTGTTTAAAACGATCCAGTTTAGTAAATGGTAATCCATCAGCTTTTGGAAAACTCTCAAGAAAAACAAGTTTAATTCGTCGCTCTTCAAAACGTTGGACTGGGGTAAGTAAAGAAAGCTGACATTTTTAAGATTTTAGTCGGCAAGACATTTTCGCAAGAGATTGTGTTCTCAAATATAAATCTATCCTTGAAATTCGAAAAAAATAAACTCATCAAACGGATTTTAAGAAACCAAATTCACTTTTTATATTTGTAAGGCCGTTAACTTAAAGATACAGGTTTATATTCACAAAACTAAAACACTGGAATTAATATTTAAAAAATAAAAACATTTTAGCTTTTTTTTTGTAGGATATTTTTTTTGTAGGATTCATGAAAATTTTTTGTAGGAAAGTGACAAATCAAGAAGATCGCAAAAAGGTTCAAAACAAGAGTATCAAAATATGGATGAAAAAATTCTTTACAGATTCCATGAAGCTCTTCAAGGAAAAAAGAGCATGACTATTTTCTTTGATTATCCGGTAAACATGGTCTTCCGACGTAATTATTTATTATTTTAAATTTAATATTTTTTAAATTGTTACGTTGTTTAAATTGCTGAACAAAAGGGCCAATAACATGGTAATAATTAAGGAGCTTGCTTTCTAAACTGAATACTGTACATGGGTTCAGTTTTAATGTTTACTTTTTAATTAGTGTTATCATCAAGGCCGATTACTACTAAAAACCGCAACGCTGTTCGTGCATAGAGTGCTGCGATTTTTTAAATTTGACAAGTTTCATTAAACGCATTGAGCAGCCTAATAGTAATATCTGATTATTGAGTCGCTCGAACGAATTGTGCTTCACCTGATTTCAAAAAATTTTTTGAGAGACCTCAGGCTTCTTTACCGTTTTTAAGTCCGTTTGTTAAGTCTGTCACAAAACCCTAAAAGCAAAAAGCTTGTCACCTAATTGGTTTAGGCTCCGTAACTGTTAAAAGTTTTTGCGAAGACTTATTCATTTGTTCAGGGAGTTCTCTTGTCGCACGTCGACGTTCTAGAAGCAATCGAGGAAGTCATTCCCGACGCATTCGAAACCGAAAAAGTTTCTTTCGTTCAGTTTGAAAATATAAATATAAAGTTTCAAAACCAAAACAGGGAAAACAGGTAGATCAAGATTGTTTCATGTAAATCTTTTTTAGAATTTTTGTCTTGAACAAAGTTTTTAAGATAGCTATGTTTTTTTACGTTTCAAATAATCGCAATTCACATTTGCAGAAGAAATATCAGTTTTTGTAATAACTATTATTTTAAAAAAATTTATAATGAATATCAATTTAATCAAAACAAATTTGATTAAATGTTTTTTATCTTTTAGCTGTATTTCGAAAACCACGAAAAACATAAAACCAACCTCATACCTAAATTTTGGTAAACATTTGGTAAAACTTTATATTGATTTTAACCTGAGTAAACTGTCAAAGAGTTTCCTTTCCAAAATGAAAGTATAAAAAGTTTCTTGAACGTAAATAGAACGCACAAGCTGGGTACCACCGACCCAAACAAATGAACAAACATTGCGGCAAGTTTTTTGCAAACTTACTTGCGGGTTTATATACCAATTATAAATAGTATGTAAGAATTAAATCATTTTGAATATTTCAGTTACTTGGCTCTACTACATATTGTAAGTTCTTTTTAGTGCTGCTTTAATTCGTGCGGAACAGCTTTGAAATAGGATTACGCAAAAATAATAATTTTTATAAAGCTTTCCTTCTTTATATTAGTTAAATTTGCTCTGTATACTTTTCATTTTCTTCGGTGACTTATTAATTGTTTAATGGAAAGACAATCAACAACAAATTCCTCTGTTTGGCTGCTTGGCAAACAGCTTTACCTTCCAGTCACACCATTATATAAAGATAAAAAAGAAACAAAGCATTTGAACCGAACTGCAATAACTGCTTCTCTGAAAACAGGTCGGGGTAAACACTTGAGGGTTTCTCGCTGGGTTTAATCAAAGTCACTAAAATAGTATTTATTGATCATGGTTTAACGTCTCCTACGCTGTGCTACAAGTGAGGAAGATGAATAGAGATGATAATGATGATGGTGATGTTCATATTATTGGAAAATTTACTCGTGTTTGTTGCAGATGGTTTATTCAACTGAAAGATTACATCACAATGCAGAAATTGCTGGAAACTGGAATAAGGCTGGAACGACCAAAAGCGAAAGAATTAAATGTGAAACAAAATGATTGTTAGAAGTTATCGCATTTTCCCTAAATCTAACATAAATATTTCAACTGCTTTTTATTTGCGAACTTAGTATAAATTTTCAACTATTTTACTTTCCTTAAGAGAAAAGACTACGTTTATTAAAATTAAACCTGTTGGGTATATTTATAGTTTGTTTCGCTTTAAAATTATCATATCATCTAAAACAAAGAATGTTGTGCGGCAGCTACTGAAGACCTCAAATTTATTTTGCAACAGTTTAAAGATGATGATATGAAAATTCAGGCTTTTGTAGCAAATTAAGACCTTTTATGTAAAAACAATAGAACTAGATTTTATTTATCAAGCGTAACTAAAAACGTATTCACGCTTTTTATCATGGTAACTAATTTCACTTTATATTCTCTGAAGGATTACTTGTTTGCTAAAAATTTGAAACTGGCTTAATTGCTTTTTTGTTATTTTTTTGTACCATCACCCATTTTTGTTTTTTTTTTGTTTCTTTTTTTGTACCATCACCCGCTCTTTTGCTTTGTTTATTTTATCCTTTTTGTAACAAGTAGTTTTGTGCGGTTTTTTCCAGTTAAATAAATTCTTTCTTAAAACATTTAATAAAAATGTACGTGGAAGTTTACTTTTTAAAGAAATTGAAGAAATCATGAGATGAAAACAATCTTGACCGAATGATAAAACTATAACATCGCCAATAATTTTTTTATTTTTATCCCAAATTTAGACTTTATATTCTTCTTAGCTTGATTGGACGCTATGGCATTTTTGCCGGTCATAGCTTTATCTTTTAGAAAGGAAGAAATAGATTAAATTTTTCCTTCATTAACTGAGATGATTCTGCGATGTGGGTAGTGCTTTTGTTTATGTTGAACCAACTATTTTTTTATTTATCCTCCATGACCTAAAAAATTTTGGCTTCAATGATTTAACGTAAACATATTAAAACATAGCCGAACGAGCAGCGAAGTCTCAAAAATTTGATCAAAATCAGAATTTTTTGGGCAGCGACAAGAAAATATTTAGACAAAAGCAGAAATTTTTGGGCAACGACAAGGAAAGATTTGGATAACACAAATTTTTTGTGCACAGAAAATAAACTATTCCTGCCGGAAAAAGTTTCCAAATGCAGAAAAACGATTAAAATGCGGAGTAAAGACCTTTCTTTTAGATATCAGTGCGTTTTAGGGACAAATCAAAGTAAAAACTTTTTTTTGAATTACATTCTAAATTCGGGAGAAAATTTCTTCTCATATCAGCGGAAGTGCTGGAAGATCATGATTCGGGCAAACGTCAATAAAATTGAAGCAAAACCGTATTGCCCTAACAATTTTTCAGCTTGTACGGCTGTGTATCAAACATTAATGATCTGTTTGTTTGTCATGGTGAAGCTACGTTTTTTGAATCCTGTTTGTGAAAAGTGTGACGACATCGAAACTTCTATTTTTGCGCCCAAAACTGACCACCCACACATTCTTAACTTTCGTTTTTGCTCTTTAGTAAATAAAAAATAAAATAATTTCCTTTTATAAATGAGTTAAATCTTCTAAACTTTCGATATTTTAACAGTTTTTTTTTCCTTATTAAAGCCGGAAATGCTACATAAAGCAGTCTTTATTGACTAATTTTAGCTTGACAAAAACAAACACGTCAATGATAAATTGACAAAGTAGAGTCTGGATTTACAAAAAGTTGTTGGAATATTTTGACAACAATAAGCCAACTTGTAAAAATATTTTATCTAACCAACAATTTGCGCAATGTTGTGAAAATCGACCATAAAAAACTTTCCGGAAAGTTTCAAAACATTTTTTATTTTGAAAGGAGAGCAGTGAAACAAAAAGTTTTTACATGAAACATAGCGTATCGTAAAAAATTTATATTAATAGTTTTTTTTGAAAGATTTTGTGTTTATTTTCGCAAACAATTTCTTTTATGAAAAATTCACTTTCCCGCATGCAGTCAACAAAATTGTTTAACCTCAAAACTCAAAATATAGTATAAAAGTAATTATACCTTCCCGCTTATAATTTATTACTTTTAAACAAGCTGCTTAAAGATGAGAAACACCAGACTCGAGTTTCGCTCTTGTTAGAGCTCGTCAGTGATGCTTATCTCACCGCGAATCGAACTTGGGACATGTAGTCTTAGGTACAGGTCTACTTATGGTCTACTAGTACTTACAGGTCTACTAGTCTACTACTACTTACAGGTCTACTAGTCTTAGGTCTCTTAAGACTACAGGTCCCAAATTCGCTTCGCGGTGAGATAAGCATCACTGACGAGCTCTAATAAGAGCGAAACTCGAGTCTGGTGTTTCTCATCTTTAAGCAGCTTGTTTAAAATTAATTCTAAATTCCTCATAATTCTTCAAATATAAATTTATTACTTATGTAAAAATTTCTATGACGAAATGACTAAGCACAACAATGTACAATTATTTAAGCAAGATTTTAGGTTAGTGGTTAACGCTTCAGCCTGCGATAAGTTCGGTACAAGTTCATTTCCCAGACCGGTTGGATTTCACTAAGCTGTCGTTAACGGCGCATCGAAGTCGAGATTCAGAACCTTGCATGGAACTGCTCTGTCCCTGCGCAATGGTATGAATCTTCTAATAATAATTTAAAGTGTCAAAGAAACGCATAAATTTTATCTTATTTGCTTATAGCTGCTTAGTATGAAATTAGAATAACTAATACGAATAGTAAAGCTTAATGCCGCTTAAAACCAATTTATTTTTCCACCAAATACAGTATAATTAGGCTTACCATACGTCCCGTTTTTTAGGCCTTGTCCCGGCGTCCCGCCCGGTTAGCTAATATGTCCCGGTATTTCCAATTTTAAGTGAAGACCTTTTTTTAGAGAACACTATGATTTTGGGACGAAAAGCGAGAAATCTGGACTGCTTTCAAGCGAAGGCCTTTTTTTTTAGAGAACACTATGATTTCGGGAGGAAAGTGGGAAATTATGGGAAATGGTTTTTAAGGACGATTTTTTTTCTTTTAACAAACGTTCCAATTTACCACTTCGAAAATATGGTATGCCTAAGTATAATAATCAAAAGTCTCTAAGTCAGTGCTCTCAACCTTTTTTTTGTGACGACCAAAATCTTAAGCGAAAATAAACAGCAAAGCTTGACGACCCAATCTTTTGTACAGACTTTATTGCAAGCATAAAAATCTCTATTTGCTTTCCAAAAACGTAGTGATCTCTAAAAAAAGGTCTTTACTTTGAATCTGTCTCGGATTTCTCGATTTTTGTCCCCAACACATAATGATCTGTAAAAAAAAGGGGGCTTCACTTTGATTCGGTCTTGGATTTCTTAAATTTCGTTCCTAAAATGTAGTGATTTAACTTTTACACAACTACAGTCGTCGGCGATTTAATCAAATTAAATGGCGACCGACTTTTAGGTCGTAACCCAGGGATTGGGAAGCACTGCTCTAAGTCTTTTTTCTTCCTGATTCTGATTCTATAATCTGACTCTAAAGGAAAAAAATTTGTAATAAAGTTTCGTTTAACACTGACTTGTCGAAAATTTGAAATGATTTAAAATAAAATATTTAAATAAAAAACTGGGAATAGAAAACTTTAAGTCAGCGTTTCTCACGCCATAAGACTATCCGGATGGGTCGCGAAGGATTGTAAATTACCGCACGTAAAAGAAAAAGATCTGTGCACACAAGATTTCAGAAGCAAAGAACCTTCTTAAGAGATCATTACAATTTTGAAGCGAAAATCAAGAAATCAGAGTCAAATTCAAGTGAAGACTTTTTTTTTAGAGATTACTACAATTTTGAGGCGAAAATCAAGAAATCAGACCCAGATTCAAGGTAAAGACTTTTTTTTTGAAGATCACTACGTTTTTGAGCCTAAAATCAACAAATAGAAATTGCTCTCGAACAAATTTCTGGCTACATATTTACAACTAAAAATAAGACAACCATTGTTGGCTTACATAACAATTTTATTTTGTTTCTAATCAAAATCAGCGCTCACTCAAATTTATTTGGGTCGCAGTCATATTTGTAAATTGTTGTTTTTAGCGATTTTAGGTCGCATAAAAAAAGGTTTGAGAAATGCTGCTTTAAGTTGTCACAAAACCTATGAAAAACAAAAAAAACCAAGAGCATTTTGCCCCTCGTCCCACCCTCCAACTCTTCCACCGAAACCAGAATCTTCATTCTGCAAATTATTGCATGAAACGTAGAGTGGTGGCAATAACTAAAATTTTATTTATAACTAACCGGTAATTTCGGCTTATTAAAAGAAAAATATTTAAATATTATTAAGATGATGAAATAATCTATAAAAGAAAAAAATCATCGAGCTAAAGAAATAAAAAAACTTTTTTCTGTGTTGTTAAAACGAGTACAAAGTCGCGTGGGTCTACCCGAAAAGTGACGAAGCAATAGAACAGAAGCAATAGCATTAAGGGTCTTAAGGTTTTATTAGCCCCGGAGCATAAAAAACTATCTAAGAAAAAAAAAATTTTGTACAGCCTGCTGTTTTGGTTTTCAAACATTTGCTAAAGTAGGCTAGATATATCCAGTGGTGGATATTGGGTGAGGCGAATGAGGCAGTTGCCTCGGCGCCCCCTCAAAAACAGCACATATAGTTTCATTTTGCTGCAGATGTTTTTTAGAGATTATTATGAAGTTGGGACGAAAAGTAGGAAATACAAGATCGATTTAAGGTGAAGACCTTTTTCTTTTTTTTAGAGATCACCATGATTTTGGAAGAAAAAAGTGAAAGACGAAATCAAAAAGCCCTTTTTCTTTTCTAGAGAACATCAATTTTTGGAAATTCTTGCCTCGGGCCCCTGAATTTGAATATCCACCACTGGGTATATCTCTTACAATAACTCAATAGCGACTCTAGGACTTTGTCGCTACCCGGGCTCATGTTTGATACTGATGCAACTTGTTTGATATAGATGCAACTTGTTTGATACAGATGCAACAAGGAGCCCGGGTAGCGACAAAGTCCTAGAAATACAAAACTTTGTCGCTACCCGGGCTCATGTTTGATACTGATGCAACTTGTTTGATACAGATGCAACTTGTTTGATACAGATGCAACAAGGAGCCCGGGTAGCGACAAAGTCCTAGAAATACAAAACTTTGTCGCTACCCGGGCTCGTGTTTGATACTGATGCAACTTGTTTGATACAGATGCAACTTGTTTGATACAGATGCAACAAGGAGCCCGGGTAGCGACAAAGTCCTAGAAATACAAAACTTTGTCGCTACCCGGGCTCGTGTTTGATACTGATGCAACAAGTTGCAAACACACTACAATTACACAGTAGATTATTACTGTAGGCTAAAGATAGTGGCTAAAACTATAAACTGTTAATTATTCACTCGGGCTACTAACTCATATTTTTTGCAAATGTAAGCCTGCTAAGTTTGAAAGCTCTGGTTGTTTGCTTATTTGCTTGTCTCAAACAATAGAGTTGATATACAAAAATTTTCATCTTGGGTCACAATTGGGTCCATCGATTAGAAAAGATAAAAAAAATTAATAAAAACTCAAATCTTTTACATGACTTACTTTATATAATGAAGCTTTTCATGAGTTAAAGTTTTTTTTGACTGAAAGACCTTACGGTTTCTTCGCAATAACAATGTTGCAAATTTTTATTAATATATTGAAAAATATTAACTACGTTGTTTACAATGTTTTTTAAAAAAATATTGATTATAAAAATACAAGAACTTTTTTTTCTCAGATTTTAGCCCTTGTGAAAGTAAAATAAAAATCAATTTTTATTGGGCCCCAATTTTTTTGTAGCTTTGTAGTGCTTGCTTACCGTGAAGAAAATTAAGTGGGGCGTTTGCTTTCGAATTGCGTAGATGATTAAACTATTTTATTCACAAACGACACACAGCGTATTTTTTTAAGGAATGAAAGAGAAAATTGATTCTTGTAAGTTTAATAATCAATTCTATCCGTATACATGCTATTATCCGCTTTAATTTTTGAAAAAATTCTTAAAAGCAATTTCATCAACTGTTTTAAACTTAAAATGTTTTGAATTTAAATAACAAACTTGATTTTTATTAAACTGAGTTGAACTTCGTAATAGAAAGAAAAATTTAAAGATTAACAGATTGCCTCTCAGTCTTGTCGCAATTACATGATTCATAGAAAGCGATCAACTTTTTTATTTGAATTTTAGGCAAAATTACTTTCAATTTGATGTTTTTGAAGGGGATTTTTAAAAAATTGAAAGGGCTTAAAAAATTTATTTCCGGTTTCAAGGATTTTCTTTCTTGTTTTTAGTGAATAACCGTCAAATTAAAAAGGCAGCATCACACAACATAAGATGACTTTTTTTTATTCTGAGCAAGTTTTAAACATCAACGTCAAAATTATCCATGTAAAACATTAAGTTTAAGTCTCGCAATTCTGAAATGACTAGTTATTTTGATTTATATCTGGAAAGAAAAAGCAAATGCCACTTCAGGGAGAGTTGAAAAGAGTTTAATCTATAATAATTACAGGTACTTACTGTCCATAGAAATTCAAGTTCATTTTATTACAAAAGAACATTTTTAGGAAATCTAATTGATTATAGGTACTTACTGTTCATAGAAATTTCATTTCATTTTATTATCAAAAGAACACTTTTGGGAAATCCAAAACATTTACTTTACTTCTTTTACTTATGTATATGTTAGTGTTGCTGTGTGCGATTGTTTTATGGATAAAAATATTATATTCTCTTGCTAAATTAAATTAATCAAAGTTCATTAGTTCAGTGCTCGTCCCCTTTTAAAAAATGCAGATTTAAAAGATAATATGAAACAGACAAGAAAATTACAAAACAATAATGTTAATGCGAGGCCAAATTGAAAAAGTGAGCTTTTATTTTCAAGACGTAGCGTAAAGTTTATAAAATCCTACACCAGGGGTTTGTAAACTTTTTGAGACGTATCTCCCTTTTTTCAAGCAAATAAAACTCGCACTCCCTCTTCTTCATGTAAGCAAACCTCGCCCTCCTTCCCCCTTGACGACAGAAACAAAAAACAAAACCCAAGCTCTATTGTCATATTCTTCCCCAAATCAAGATGAGCACTAAAAGAATATAAAAAGGTCTTCACTTTCCATTAGTATCAAAAATTTTTATTTGCGTCCGGAATTCAAGACGTAGACTAAAAAATAATAAAAAAATCTTCACTTGCATCAACGTCCAAAATCTCTATTTTCTTGTAAAATTCAATATGAAGACAAAAAAGTTATTATTACAGCTATCAATTCAGTTTGCAGTCAGTTGCTCGCGTACTCCTGATGAACTTCTTATCTCCCTCCCCCCAGTTTAAGAACCCGGTTTTACATTAATTAAAATACTTGTTGCTTTTGTTCATTCTGCTTTTATTCTTGAATGAAGTCATGTTACTTACCTAGAATGGTCCCAGCAAACACACCACGTGAATTCCACAAAAAATTCACGTAATTTTTACGTGAATCATATGAAAATTACGTGAAATCTTGTTGCTGTGTTTGTAACGGTGACGTCGTTTAAAATATACAGGAGCAATTAGGACAATACAGTCATATGGAGAGAACTTTTATTTGCGCGTATAAGTCACTAAATAATGATCTGACTCCATATTATCAGTCAATTGTTTTTTGAAAACTCCAGGTTAATTTACATTAGAACAAGCCTGAACCGTATCATAATTAGCAATAAAGAGGAAATTTTATAAAATCACTCTAGTTTTACAACGATCATATAAATCACTTGTTCTACTATTTAAGCCCATTAAAAACAAATTCATTTTTAAAACCGTCGTAAATGAATCGTTTCCATGTTGTTTACGTTTTGATTAACGACCTTGACTTTTTACGGTAATGCGCATGCGCATTCTTTCTTTCTTTCGTATTCGAAAAACGCGTTGAGAGGTCAGGGTAGGTCTACAAAGTTACTAATAATTCCTTTGTTTATTTTTTTTTTATTTTTTTCATCTCTATATTTATCCTCTTGACTCGCAGGAAAGTGACGGAGGCGCTATACATAGGGTAAGCAATTACCCCGACCTGCTTCCGGAGATGCCTAAATATTGCTGTCCGCTAATAATTTAGTAGAGATATTACTGTAATTTAGAACTGCTTGCCAAGACCACCAAGCAGGGAAAGTGCCGTAAAGTGTCTTTCTCAAGGACAAAACAGAATGGCGCAAGTGGGTTTTGAACCGAGACCATGTTGATCATCAGTCCGGTGCGCTAACCACTCGACCACGCGGCCGGCATTACTAGTTGAATAGATAAGCACAGATTTGCATTGTTGACTCTGTAGTCCGAAGAATGCCCTAAGCCAGGGGTGGGCAAACTACGGCCCGCAACAACCTTCTGTGCGGCCCGAGAAAGCTTCAAACTACTAATTAAAAAAATTATTAATTTCTTTTTTGTCTTCAACCCGATTCTTTTTCATTGCTATTAGCGATCACTGATCTTTGGGTACGAAAATCAAGAAATCCTAGACAGATTCAAAATGAAGAACTTTTTTTAGAGATCACTATAGTGCGGCCTGCAAACAAACTCAACTTCCGAATGTGGCCCTCGAGCTAAAACGTTTGCCCACCCCTGCTCTAAATTATAACTTCAATTCATGGACCATGATTATATGGGAAATGCAAAAATAATCTTTTTTTTCCGTTTTTTTCACAACTTTGAATGGTGCGATAGAGGTTCCGGGCGTTTTTTGATATAACAGTTAATTTCAGTGATGTTTATGATTAAAAATTGGCTATGATTAGGACACTTAATAATAACTTTATACATCTGGATGAATATGGTTATGATTGCTGTCATAAACTGATGTCAAAGCCAAGTAAATTTGTTTTAATTGACTCTAAAACCTTTCCGGAAGCCACTCTGAAATAAAAAATAAACTGAAAGGTTTGGATAATCGTAAAAACCCGATAAATAAAGCGCTAAAGTAAACCAACATTTTTTTGTTTCTGCGACATGTTGTAATTACAGCTGTACCAGACCAAAATATTTTCGGACGAAACAATTTGCCCAAATTTTATGCGGCAATTTCCCGTTTGCCCTAAGGATGGTTTCGCATCATTCCATGGTGATACCCAAATTTAACTAAGATGTAATGCGAAGACCTTTTTTGTGATTCATTTATTTTTTAGTTGTAAATGGAAGAGAAGCGTAATTTTTACATGCCAATGCATCAGTCTTGGCGAAATAAATTTTTGAACGCAAAAAAGGCCTTTACATCACATCAGTGATTTCCAATCCCCAGAATTGATGGAAACCTCCAAGAGGGCAATAAATAGCAAGGGATCGAATGGGGGTCAATAAATGACCTTCTGGTTGATGAATAACTGTTGGGGTTACAATAGCAATAAACCAACGGTATTTTTTTTGCAACAGAATAATTATTGGAATAAAGACTGAAACTAAGCTAAAAAATGCATAGTTATTTTAATGAAGACCTTAATTTTTTGGTCTTTACTTATTTTTGTGCATCTAATAGAAAAAACATACTTGGATGATAATAAAGACAATAAAAAGCCTTCACTTTAATTATACTTTATTCTAGTAAAGATTGGTAATAAATTAGAGAGTCGATAGAATATTTTTACTCAAATCGGGCCAACGAGCAGGATAATTTAATAGCTTAAGTTGCATCAAATTTTTGTTGAATTTGGCATTGATCCGAATTGTTATTTTAAATTGGAGTTGAATAACTCTGTAAAAAAATATGCATAAAGTAATTTATTCGAGCCCAAAGAATGCCCCCTCAGTGCCCGAAAAATCTGATTCTGCCCATTTTTTTGCATCTTGGGTGGGAGAAAATTTTCTTCCTGCCTCCCCGCTCCATGATAGGCTTTTAGGGTGTCACGTAATTGTCAAACGAACGACATGCAAATAACGTAATAGATACTAATAAAAATGTATTTAAGATATTTTTGAAATAAAATATAGCTTTCCGTGATTTTATTCATGATTTAGTTAATACGCGAATTTCATTTGACTACAGATAGCAGTCTATCAATTGTTTTTTAAAGGCAAAACGTTTGCTTTCTGTATTTTGTTAAAAACTACAAAACTTTACGATCACCTCCGAAGTTTTATCATTAGCAATCACAGCATTTTCCAAGTATGACCGCTTTCTATTTTAAACTCCATTGTCAGAATAGCCACGGGTAAATCTAGTGTCTGGCACTGCATTGCATTGGAATGTGGTTCAAGTAATAAATATCTTTTCTTTTTCTGTTTGTTTTTATAAACTATTTTAAAAATTGCTTATATGTCAACATTCTAATAGAACAATTTTTCACAAAGAATTTTTTCACAAAAATCAATCAAAATAAAACTGCCGTTCGAGGATCATTTTCCAAAATTAACTTGAACATCAACCTTAGATAAATGAATATGCAAATTGTAGTTGAAGCGCTTTTTCTTGTGCTTTGAACCATTTCGAAGAAACATTTTAATTGTTTGGAAACAAAATATCAGTATGGCCTAACAAAACAATCGGAGGACAGCTCTGCGTGATAACATTCTGACTTGTGAGCGGAAAGACATGAGTTCGATGCTCAGGCTACCTGAGTGTTTTCTGTTAAGTCCTTTGAAAAGACACTTCAACGCAAATTACTTAATAAGGTCACACAGCTTGTGGTGATGGCGTTAAAATAAAAAGCATTATACCAGCCAATTACCGCCAATATAGTAATTTTATCTGATCATAAGAAGAAGAAAAATAGAAAAACAACTAAGCATTTTATTGCAGCTTACTCGTTTCTTACAGGGGTTTATACAATGCGAAGTCGTGGTGTCCATCTTCCTAATCTGACCTGTAAGCCGACTTGTATTTTGGCTCTAACTGGCCCAAAACGGAAAGTTTATTTTACAGCTTGCATTACGTCAAACAAAATCACAAAATAAACCAAGCTTTCAAATGCACGGCTGAATGTAACAAATTAAACATCATCATTATTATCACCATCACCACCATCACTATTGACATCTTAATTTTCCTCCTGACTCCAAGGAGAGTGTCAGAGGCGTTAAGTTTACAAGAATTGTCGTCGCCTAAACCTGCTTTCGGAGAGACCAAAATATTCCTAAAAATGTTGGGTTGACTGAATAAAATATGTGAAGTTACGTTTGTGAGAACAAAAAAAATAAAAAAAATAAAAATGGAATGCTTTCCAATTTCTTCACATAAAATCATTTTCTTATTTAAGCTTATTACATAAAAAAAAATTGCAAATTTAGACGCATTACAGCATTTCCAAAACGTTTTGCTATTTGTGTCTTTTTAAAAACATACGAAAACACGTGGTGTAGTAGTCAAAACCATTTATGAATTGCCTTGACGCACGAGAACCGCCCTGTAGACGGGCATCGAACTAATATCTTTTTGCACGCAAGCGGGTATTTGAGTTATCCCCCGAAAGAAAGTCCCCCTGAGTACGTTACGAGATCGACTTAAAGCCCGAGAAATACAAGTTCACTACCTTGTACTCGTACATACAAAAAACTATTCAAAACTCTTTAAATCACTTTCACTGAACCAAAGAAAAAACAGTCAGACAATAAAAAAAATTTTAATTCGAGTCAAAGGAAGTTCGAACGCTTTCTTACACTGGCCAATCGTCATTTCCAGAACTCGGGTACACAGTAATGATATTTTTTTACCGATTTTGCGCGTCTTTCACTCTCCCTTGAACTTTTGCCTTTCTATAAAATCACCAACGAGCGAAAAAAAAAGCGAAAAAAATCACCATGCCGTTCTACGTCATCATTACTAATTACTATTCGCACTTCAACTAAGGATATGTAGAAAATGTTATGACGTCAACAAAAATCAAAACTGTTGTGAAACTCGCTTGTTTAATCAAAAGAAACCAAAGAATTATATAAACAGACACACCTTGTTTTAACGCAAACAAAAGTAAATTTTTGATAGCTATCTGAGATAAATTTTATTCGGTCCATTAACCAATTTTACTATCTTGTCTTCATTAACAAAAATTACCAAATTGTGTCTGATGATTTGTCTCTTAAATGTATAGTGTTTATTTGGTCACGTGGGATAAACGAAGAAATTTTTTTTTGATGACGAAACCAAATTTGAAATAGAAAAATTTAACTTTAGTGTTAATGACCAATTTTATAATAAAAGCATTGTTTTGTTGATACATTCTCCGATTTCAAGATTAAAATGGCTATTTGATTTTAAAAAGTTTTTTAAAAAAAGATAAATTGACGTGGAATTCTTTTGTATATATCTGTGTGTGTTTTTTAATGACAAACATATTTTTTCTCTTTTAATTTCTTTTTTATGCATTTTTTCGAAATTATTTAAAAAAAAGAGAAGCAAGTATATAAGGAGAGAATCAAGTTCAGTTTAATCAGTGATAAAGAGAAATACTAAGCTAATTTAATACAAAAAAAAGATTAAATTAGATTAAATTTTAGCAGAATTACCACCTTTTTAAGCTGTTGAACCAACCAATGATAATAAATAAAACAACCACATTAAAATGTAGTTGATCAGATACAATAGCTGCTGCTGTAATCTTTTTTTGGCGGTTTTTAGTTAAATCTATTAAGCGGAGGAACAGTGAGTAAACCGAGCGGCCGTCCCCCCCCTAAAAAACGTCAAAAAGTGGCCCCCCAAAGCAAAATATTGCTCTATTTCTTCATAGTAGCACCATGACAGTGGCCCCCCTAAAGTGTTGACCTTATTTTTTTTTAGAGATCACTTTGTTTTGGAATATGAAAAAGCGGCCTCCTATTTTTTGTAAACCGGGCCGCCTTTTGTAAGACCATCACTACAGAGGAACATGTTGTTTTAGAGGTAAAACTATTAAACCATGGGTACCAAAGTTTACCCATGGTTTTAAATTATTACTTTGTTTTTTTTATGTTAAACTCTGACTTTAAAAACAAAGCAAAATAGTACTTTGAAAATATTTTACTTTATACAGATTTAGTTAATTAATATTAATTTATGCCTTGTAGCAATTTTTTAATTAAAATTTTATTTACTTTTGTGGGTCGTCTGGTAAGTCCACTAATTAGACCTTATTTCTCCCAAGTTTCCCAAAGTTAATCAAGATAATTACTTGACAATTGCCATTAACTTCAAAAGTATGCTAAATGTCATAGTTCCCTTCGCGGTACCACCACAACACTTTGCGTAGCAAAGCCTGTTCTTGCGCACTAACAACATACCAACCACAGACACGTCATAACAGCGTGCCCCATACATCGGGCTCCACAATGAACACAATGTCTGACGGTTTTGGATCACGAAACCCAATGCTGGCTCAACACCATTGCTGCCAGCATTTGATCCTTAAGTATAGCAGGCTAGGGTAAAAAAAGGATAAACTTCCTGCCACAATTCTGTTTGTGTCTGACCGGAGCGGCCGCCCTTTCAAACGACGACAAACAAAATATCAATTTTTAAAGTAAAAAATGTTGAATTTTTTATTTTGTACAAGACGCACTAAAAGAGTGAAGACCTCTTGCTTTTTTTATGTTCATATAGATTCATAGCGAAGTTCTTTCTGAAAATCGGGAATCAAAGCCAAAAACTAGTTGAAGACTAAAAAGTCTTTACTTTTATTCATAAAGCCAGTTTATTAAAAAGAATCATTTTTGTATATTTTAGACGTTAGTGCAGTATACAGTAGATTTATAGAAATTGGGAAGCTCTGATTTCGGATTTTGCTGACGCAGCTTACGTATATTCATGGTCACTAAAAAAAATATTTGCGTAGTGTAAATTTTTGTATTGCTGTGCGTGTATGCTAAATTTACGTCGATTGTAAAGGAGACCTAAAAAAGTAGGTTCAGAGATTCTCAGTTCAATACAATGTGTCCTAAATTGAAGTTTCTGCTATTTTGATTAAATTGTAAACTTTTAAAGGTTTGCCTCAGCTAATTTTCAATACTATGTTTTTCAATCTTGCTCAAAGTTTTCTTTTTTCCTTGTATATTGCTTATGCCACGTCATCACCGGAAGATAATGGATCTACGCCGGATTCACAACGGCAGATGGGGATCTTAAATTATGAAAACTGCGGAATTCCAAAACGTAAATATTTAAAATGATATTTTGCCTATTTTTATAGACACATTTATCGAAATTGTAATTTAACAAAAATAACAGTTTTTAAAGCGTTACTTGGTGGTGTTAGTAAACAACTCTAAATTCATTCATATTACTACATAAAAACTATAAAAAAAAATGAAAAATATTTCAAAAAGACGGCAATATCTTCGCGTCTTTGAATGCAAGTCAGGGTAATTGCTTGACCATCACGTGATGTTGGCCTGCGAGTCATGAGCTTAAATAGATCATATGATGTGATATGATAATTATGTTAAAATTAAACATTTCAGTTTTTACAAACTAGGTCTATTAAAGACTGTTCAATAAAGCAAATTACCACTGGACTTACAGTAGATAATTTGAACCAAGAGTTTTTTGACATTTGATTAAAATAAGAAGTTTTGCAAAAAAAAGTTTTTATTTTGGTTTTCAAGCTAATTTAGCATTTAATAATGATGTTTTTTATTGTATTTGCAGGGACAGCGCGGAATCGAATCATTTTGAAAATACTAGGTACGTTTAAAAAAAGTTGAAGCTTATTAAAATTTCGAAAACAAATTTAAAGTAGCATTGTGATAGTTTTTCAAATTATAATGAATTTCAAAGAATCAAAAATAATTGTAAAGTACAGAACAAGCTTTAAAACGAACTAATACCAGTGAAGTGAGACAAAATTTTTAAAATTAAGAGTTTAATGCGTAGAAATACGTACAAAAACGCATTGGAAAGATTAGTTTAAATTAGCGGGTCATCAAATAATAGAATAACGGGAGGTAAAACTGTAATCCCGATTTTTGAAAAACATGAATGAAAGTTTTTACAATTTTAAAAAATTGGTTCAAAAAACAAAACCTATGCATACATCTTTGTAAAGTTTTTTGCAAACACATTAATTAACTTTTACTTCAGATTCAAAAATTAATATAGGTCTTTTGTTAACTCTGCGTTTAATTCCTATTTATGCATACCTCAATACAGGGCCGTAACTATCGCCGGTGGAGCCGGTGCAATACGGGGCCCAGAACGAGGGGCCCCGGATTGCTACATTTTATTATAAAATATTTTCATTAAAAGCTCAAGCAAAAATTATTATTATTAAATGTCACACTTCATCAATAATTTTCGTTTATATTTAACCATCTAATTTATTCGAAGTATTTCTTAATGTACTTAAAGTTCGATTGTGAAGCAGTGGCGTGCGGTCAGGGCATGAAAGTCATGCGTTGCATAACCAACAAAATTTGCGCGATAACCTTTATTTTTCAACTGAATAAAGAACAGGATTGTTTTGGAACGAAATAAGAGAATCGTGAGGCTGATCCGAGACGAAGACTTTTTTAGAGAACACTCTGCGATTTTAGGAAGAAAAGTGTAAAATCTGGGACTGATTTCGAGTTGGAGACCTTTTTTTTAGAGAGAATATTATGATTTTGGGATGAAAAGTAAGGAATCTAAGTTTTAAGTGAAGATTTTTTTTAACAGTATAATTTTTGGACAAAAATTGGTCGGTGTCTTAGAATCCCATATAATTTTTTGTCCTATCCTACCCATAAAATATTGCATGGCCTACCCATTAATTACCCATAAAATGTTCAAATACATGACCAGTTTTGGCATACCAAGTGCATGATTAGGCTCAGAGGTCACCGCAAACCACTGTTATGACGTATTCGTTTTAATTTTTACGTAGTTATGACGTAATCGGTACGCTACCTCCACTTAAATATGCTTTTTTGACTCATTGTTTAATTGAAAAATCATTCTATAACGCAGAGTGGTCAATGATTCCTGTGTTGAGAAAAGTAGTTCATTGAATTTTAAATACAGAAAAAATGGGGGCCCCATAATAGATGCTTGCTCCGGGCCCCACCTGACAAATTTACGTTACTGCCTCAATAGTTCAGTTCTATGGCATCACCA
The DNA here is from genome assembly GCA_963680785.1 of Diplosoma virens. NCBI lineage: Eukaryota > Metazoa > Chordata > Ascidiacea > Aplousobranchia > Didemnidae > Diplosoma > Diplosoma virens. The sequence goes on from OY796889.1 coordinate 23,345,044, forward strand.
ACCTCACTGCCATTGAGGTCAACTCAGAAGTTCTTTTAAGTATTTGAAGCTTTTTTCTCAATTAGATATCAAATTTTTTTCGTTCAGTTGGCAACTTTTTTGTTCTTATGGATGAGATAAATGGCACCCCATTTCCAATTTCTAGTCAGTTAAGCTAAAAATATATGAAAAAAATATCCTAAAACACATAAAAAAGTGATTTCCTAGTGAAACTAAGCATACTTACTGTAGATTTGAAGAATTGAAAGTGATAATCAAAACAAAAAATAGATTTTTTTTTCCGAGTCAATTGGGATTTTATCTTTTACTGACTAGTAATGAAGGTTCCGAGATCGACTTTTTCGTGGTCTTGATTTCGGTCTTGTAGTATGCTTATCATACGTCCCAATTTTGGCGGGAGAGTTCTTTTTTTTAGGGCTTTGTCCCGGTCAGTTCGCCAAAAATTCACCACAGATTCAAAGTGAAGACCTTTTTTTAGAGATACTTCTATTTTGGGACGAAAATCATAAAATCCTGAATTGATTTGAAGTAAAGACCTTTTTTTCAGAGAATACTACTTTTTAAAAACGAATTTTTTTCTGTTAACGAGCGTCCCGGTTTGCCTCTTTGAAAATATTGTATCCCTATCTTGTGGCAACGTGGTATCTTAGTCTTGTATTTTTGAAATTGCTTTCGAGACAAGGCATTTTTTAATATTTTTTATATTGCCTAATTTGACTGCCTGATGATTTTTTCCATAAAAAAACACTTTCAATCGACCAATTTCATTTAAAATTACAATTACTAATAAAGCTGAAAGTCGGAACTTCTTTAAATTTGTAGTTTTTTTCGTATATTGCGACAAAGGTTTTTGATGTGATCTGTGCTATATGTATCACCCTAATCTGATGAGAAAATATTTTTTGTTGTTTTTTCGGCAGCAAAAAAGTCTAGAAATGCTATAAAAGTTTCAGTTCACACACTTTCACCAAGTTACTGCCATTATAAAAAAAATATAGTAATCCAATTAGGTAAATATTTTTATTGCTAGTTTTTGCCAGAAAAGAAGCAGAAAAAATAATTGGAATAAACCAGATTTAGAGCAACAAAATAGATTGTCCGGTTCTTACTTAAGAAGTGGCGGTGTCCTGACCTGAGATGGATTTTAAAAGTCCGGCTGCTGTATTTAATCTATGTGTTATCTTCAAGTTTTAAAAATGAATTAAAATGCTTGATTCGGACCTTGATTTTTAGATGCATTAGGAGGAGATTAACCGTAATAACAAAGCGACTTAAAAGTAAATTTAGAGCTATAACCTTCTAACTATAGACTTTTTGAAAAAGTTTACATTTAGATTCCAACAGTAGGTTAACAATGCAATATTTAAAAAGATTGGCAAAAAATGCATCAAGATATACTTAAAATGAGTTGTTTAATGAAATACAGTAGTTGGTTGGAGAGCTTGTGTATTGTATATGTCAACGAACACTCATCCCTCAAAGCCGACGAAATACGCGACCAGCAAGGACAATCTAGCGGCGGTTCTTACAGCTCCTTCTCTTGCTTTTAGAGAAAATTGTTTTAAGAATTTCTTCAAAGTGTATGAGCAAAAATCAACGAACAAACCAAAACGCCGGGGCACTGAGAGCACAGCCGCCCAAATATTTGAATAAAGTTTCAATTTTAACCACGATCGCTCCTGTAATTATTTCTACTTTGGAAAGTAAAAATGTTATGAATATTTTGCTCTATTTAAACTTGCTAACTTTACCTTGTGCTTTCTTGCTTCCAATTGATTAGATTTTTAGCGTAGTTGGTTTAAAGATGCAACAACAAGGAGCAGAGCTCTTGTAAAACATATTAAAGATACTTGCTTATTTAAAATGCAACCTCGCACTTCATTCATTCATTTATTTATTTTCATTTTATTCTTGATCACCAACACGATCAGTAAATTTTACACATTAAAAGGTAGTCGAGAGTCAAGAAAAGGTAGAAGCAGGAAAACGTCAGGCGTTAAAACATGCAAGAAAAAGGCACGAAAAAAAGTAAAAAAAAAAGACTACGGAGCATGATTGCGTCACCAAAAGAACAAGAGAAAAGAAAAAAAAGTTCAAATTAAATTCAATACAAGCTTAGACATCCGAGCCATATGAAGAGAATGTTGTATAATCATGGGTGGGAGAAACAACAGACTCTGTAACCAAAGAGGTCAAGACCCAAAAGGGGGTCAGGCAGGCAAAGAAACCAACCGAAAGAAATCCTGTCGCGGGTCAAAAGGACCATTTCAAAACAAAACGTTTTTTATGGACAAAACGAAACTTTCAGAAAAACAAAACGTTCTTTTATGGACAATCATAAAAAGCGAACATCTACTTATTTTACATATACTACAACGGTATCGGTATCGGTATCGATCTCAAAAAAGTTAGCCGGTCTTGGTCTGGAAAAATGTTGTCTCGACTACATCGCTGTTTCTGTCTCAGCAAGCTGCTAAAATATCGGCACCAAATGCTCTCAGTATTGTTGTTAAGTGACCGTCAAGTAATTGTATTTAATGTGTTTATATATAAGCATTACTATTGTGATTCGCTAAACAGGCGATTTTTCATATGCGTTTTATAAATCGTTCTCGATACCGATCCGTAAGCGAGACTCTTACTCATAGGAACCTGTCGAAAATTTATTATAAAGTGAACCTGGAGCTATGTTTAGAAAAACTTTATGATGAAATTTATTTTACTGCGTGATATCATCAGGGTGCTTTTCAGGCGGCTCAAATGCGACAGAAGACCAGTGGCCTTGGATGGCATATATCAAAGAAACCACCACCGGAAGTGCATGTGGAGGAACTCTTATTTCGGACCAATGGATCCTAACCGCTGCATCTTGTTTGGTTAGGTATGAAATTTAATGACCGCACGAATTTTAATTGATGTTTCTACCAATAATCTTAAAGCCTTTAGTGGTTTGCGCTTCCGTTTTTAGCGGGGTAGGCTTGGGTTTCATTCCCCGGCCAGTTGAATTTGACACAGCGTTGCCAACAAATAACCCTGGCGCAATATTGTAGAAATGAGCATAGAAAACGTATTACAAGTGCGTGTACTGTAAGGCATGAAAATCTCAACAGTTAATCACGACTTACGTCAATTACGTTACCCACGTTTGAGTAAAGTAAATTCGATTTCTCTATACTGTATTTATCTTCCAGACTCACAGGAGAGCGACGGAGGCGCTAATACATAGGGCAAGCAATTACTCCGACTTGCTTACGAAGATGCCAAGATATTGCTGTTTACTTGAAATTTTTTATTTTGGTTTTTTAGTTTTATAGCGATATGATTGAAATTTAGAACTGCTTGTCAAGAACACCAAGCAGCGGAAAGTGCCGTAACGTGCTTTTCTCAAGGCCACAATAGAATGCCGCGAATAGGTTTTAAACCGAGATCGTGTAAATCACAATCACGGCGCTCTAACCACTTGACTACTCTGCCTAAAGTTTTTGGTCAAAAAATTTCATCGTGTTATTCGTGGCGTTGTCAGAACAGAACATTGCGCTATTGAAAGCAAATATAGTTTTTTTTTATATATACTTCTTTAGTAGTTTTCTTACTCAAAACTTCTATTGCTGTAGAAAACTATTTTATTTGTTTGAAGACCTACCCAACTGCTTTTATCACAACAAATATTGCTGATTATATTTGTTTAAAATAAAAAAAATCTAAACCAGATTTTGTAAAAGGGAACAAAAAATTTTGTTTTTTATATTCCTTTAACCTTAAATGTTCAATTTTTTTTTAAATACATTTTTTTAGGGGCGCACCAGCGAGTAACTACAATGTTGCACTCCGAAGATATTACCACGACGATAAAAAGAACAAAAACCAATTAACTATTCCGATTAACCGTACTGTCATTCATACTAATTACACTCCACAAAATCATCTTTACGACATTGCAATGTTACAGGTGAATACCTTTACGTTTGTTTCCATCTGCTTCCTGGTAAAATTTATCTTAAATATAGCTACTTTTTGTTTTTATAAAACTGACTTTTCTTCTGATTTCTCTTCCAGTAATTACATCAAACCAAAATCAGGGAGATACTCTTGTTTAAACTGACTATTGACTAAGCAATTACAGTGCCGGCAAAAAACCTTGAGACCTTTTGAAAAACAAGTTACATTTTAGGAACTTTTCAACACTTTAATAAATAGATTTTTTTATGATTGAAATTTAGCTTAATTTGCTTCTATTTAACATAAATGAATTGTGGTAACATTTGGCAACTAATTGTCCCAAACTAATTGGCTCATGTTCAGTAGAGTAATAGTTGTGATAGTGGAAGGGTGTCAGTTTAATAATTTTAACAATTTTTTTAATTTTAATTTTTTATCTATACCTTTTACCTATGGTTAAAAAGTACATGTCAAAAGAAGAAAAAGCACGTGCTTTGGCATTGAGAGAAGAAAAAGTACCAATTAAGGAAATTTGCTTTCGGATAAAACGTTCTAAAGCCACCATTATGAGGCTTCTTTCTCAAGCTAAAGGACATCCTGCAGGATGCATTCCATGTCATAAACCAATAAAGGGAAGGCCTAGAAAAACCTTTAGGAAGTCTGATAAACTTTTAAAAAGAAAAGTTCAAAAAGATCCAATGATATCATCAACTCAATTAAGGCGAATCCATCCAAATTTATTTAAAAATGTATCACTAAGAACTATTTGTCATCGGTTACAAAAGGACTTGAACATGCCATTAAGACGAGCAGCAAAGAAACCTCTTCTCAAAGACAAGATGAAGCAAAAAAGACTTGAATTTGCTTATAAGTATAAAGACTGGACTACAGAAATGTGGATTTCAGTGATGTTTTCTGACGAATCCACGTTTAAATGCATAAGATCAGCATGTAATAGAGTAAGACGCCCTCCAGGGTCAAATAGATTTGCTTCTAAATATACTATCAAAACAGTAAAACACCCTGATTCTGTAATGTTGTGGGGAGCCTACAGTGGCAAGATGGATAGAGCAGGTGTATACTTCCTTCCTAAAAAGTGTACAATGAATTCTGAGCGCTATATTGAATTATTAGAAACCCATTTTCTCCAAATGTTCTCTCTACATGAATGCCAAATTTTTATGCAAGATGGGGCACCCTGTCACAAGTCAAAAAAAGTTATGAAATGGTTCAAGGACCATAACATAACCTTATTGGAATGGCCTGGAAACTCACCTGATTTAAATCCAATAGAAAACTGCTGGAATTATATAAAAAACAAGTTGTCAACAGTGAATACAAACTTTATCCAAAAACTCATCATGGAACTGAAATTGCTATGGATCTCAATAAAACCCGAATACTTTAGATCCTTATCAGAAAGTATGCCTGAAAGACCCAGACAAGTCATTAAAAACAAAGGTGAAATGACTAATGTATCATTGTCTAATAAATAAAATATTATGTATGTAATTTTTATTCTATTTTTGCTTAAAATTAGATTAGGTCTCAAGGTTTTTTGCCGACGCTGTAAATGACCATTCTTTGTTTTTTTTTGCAGATAAATGAACCGATAAACTTTACGCAATTTTCGTCGATCCGACCGGCCTGCTTGGTTGATAATATGACCAACACAGATGATCCTAATGATCAGAATTCTTTTGTTGGGAAAGCATGTGTCACTTTGGGGTGGGGTCAAACAGAAGGTAAATCATAGCATTTAAAGTTGTACAATGGATTATACGACAATGTCGGGCAGAAAAGCATCACCAACCTCCTGCCTCGTTTTGGCATAGCTGTATAAAGTGTGGAAAATTACCCCCAAAACTGATTCACTTAAAAAAAATCGAGTTTCAAACTTTAATCAGATTTTTCGAACATTGTATGTGTTTTTTAAGGCATAAATTGCACCTATAATCAATGATGGCTTTAATAGGGTGCAAACGGTGCAGTTGCATCAAGCCCCCTTAAAATACATCAAAAAACAAAATAAAGACCTTTTATTTTTTTTAGAGATCACCACGATTTGGGGAAAAAATATTTTTGCACCTATAAATCAGGACGCTTCAGAACAAGGACCTTTCGCTATTTTTCTCTTCACTTCGATTTCATTCTAATTTTGCTATTTTTCTCCCAAAATCTTAGTGTGTTCTCTAGAAAAATAGAAAAATAAAAAAATTGAAACTGCGGTATTCCCAACATAATTCTACCCAACTGTGGCTCAAAGTGAGTGTATATGTTTTTTAAAAAGACCTCCGCGGGCCCGATAAAAAGTCTTAGCGGGTTGTAGTTTGGAGACCCCTGCGCTAAATGGTTTGAAAAAGCAAAATAGTCTTTTTCTCAGTTGGTAGCACATAGTTGTTGTGAGAAAGGTTTAATATTTGAACTGAAACGACATGACCAAATCTAAAAAGTTTTCCGAAAGTTACCTTAAAATGGCATTTACCTCTGTGTTAGACAATAGCAACGAAAAACCACAATGCGTTTTATGTTTGTTCTGTCCTCAGCAACGAAGCAATAAAACCATCAAAGCTTAAGTGTCATCTGCAGCAGAAGCACCAAGAGCATGTAGAAAAAAACTTAGTTTTTTTCAAACACAAAAACTCTTGTTAAAACGGCAAAAATTTGATACTAGTGGATATTTTCAAGAACGGAGCACTGCAAGCCTGACGGCTTTTTTGAAGTGGCATTACATATAGCTAAGCAAAACAAGCTCCATACCATCGGAGTAACCCTTGTAAAACCATGTGCGGTAGATACGGAGAAACTGTTTTTGGAGAAACAAGTGCAAAAAAGATTCAACAAGTGCCTTTATCCAACGACACAATTAAGAAGCGTATTTCGCTTATGTCAACAGACGTCAAACAGCACGTTATAGCGGAAATCAGAACTTCTCCCATGTTCGCTGTGCAACTCGACAAATCAACTGATATTGCACCATGCTCGCAGCTCTTGGTATTTGTTCAATATATACATAAGGAGGATGTTAAAGAAGAGTTTTTGTATTGCAATTCTTCGGAAACTACAGCAAGAACTCAGCTCAAGATCTAAAAAACATTGAACAGCATCTCAAAGTTTTTTGAAACGCAAGGTTTGCAGTGGGAAAAGCTTTGTGGCATATGTACGGATGGAGTCTTGACAATGCTTGGATGCAAATCTGGTTTCCAAATGAAGGTCAAGGAAAGGAAATGTGATGTATGGACGTCGGCACTAGGGGAGAGCAAGAAGAGACCTTGCTTCCCCTGGGATCTGAATTTTTTACGTAAAATACAGCTTTTTGATAAGTTATAACCATCTTACCTCTTTCTAGATATACAGTGGCGAGCAACAAAGTAAGACGTTTTTATGTTTTTAGATTTTTTTAAAATAACTCTGTTAAAATTGAATTATATTTATCAAGTAATATATCATTAAAAAGAGCACAAAAAAGTATATTAAATTCAATATTAAATGATTTTTTTTGAGAAATATAATTCAATTTTAACTAAGTTATTTTGAAAAAATCTAATCAAATAAAAAACTATTACTTTTTTGCTCGCCACTCTACTGTAGTTCACGCTCATCTTGCTCCTCTAAAATTAGTTCAGCCGACGCCCATGGTCAAGAAATCCGCGATTGCTTGAAAAATAATTAAAATAAGGTTGAGAACCATTGCTTTAAAGCATTAAACATAATTGTAACTTGGTTTTTTTAGTCCCAATAAGATTAAACAAGAAGCCGATGTGTTCATGCGTAATCTTTCTGTTTGGCTTCCTTCTGCAATCATGCACAATCATGCACAATCATGGGCAATATTGTTTCGCTCTCTAAAATATTTTGATCTAGTTCATCTATGCGCTTTTGCATTATGAGCATAATCAAAATTTTTTTGGTTTTAGCATAACCGATGATTAATCTCACAAGGCTATTTTACATCTGTCTACTCGCTCAGCGTAAGAAAATCAATAAATAAACAAACTCAGCTTGAGGTATAAGCAAATGTTAACCAGGCTTTACACAAACAACTGCAATAAGGTTCAATGTAAATTATTTGAATAAAAAGCATGTAATGTAGTTGTTTTTTATATTTTTGGAAATTACGAAAGTATAATAAAAGGTGTTTATATTCATCTTTTTATCCTTCTGGAAAGCCTGGAAAACGGTGTTAATTTTAAGGTAACTGTCAAGCGATTACCTCAATCGCTTTCGGAGATGAAAGATGTTGTCGTTCGGTTAAAATTTTTATTTTGTTTTATTTTTTTATTTAAAGATAGGTGCTTGCTAAAAGCGCCAAGCAGAGGAAAATGCCGTAAATTGTTTTTTCGCATGGACGCAATAGGAAGGCATTAGTAGGTTTTGAACCTTAATCTTTGAATCGCTCGCCATCAATAACGACGCTCTTAACCATTCGGTTACGCTGCCCACAAACGTTTTTTTAAATAAAAAGTTTAAATAAGTATCTTTAAGTAAATTAAGTTTTGCTTGAGTTATTCGGTTTAAACAACAACAAACAAACCTTTTTTTCATTATGATTTTAAGTTTTTATGAACCAATTTACTTTAGATTCTGACTGTTGATATTGTTATTGTTTTTTTAGTGGCAAGAAAAAAAATTAGTAATTGGGAAACCCCAACATGTTTTCTCCTAATGTCAAATATAATATTCGTATTATGTTTCTTACTTTCTATTATTTTTTTCGTTAGACTTCGCCTTCTATTCAACACCAACAGTTTTACAACAACTGAAACTAACTGTTTACAACGAAACTGCATGTCACGATGTTCATAACGTGTTTGTACCGTCAGGAGGCCCGAAATTTTGCGCAGGAGGAAAACGCAACCGCGGAACCTGCCAAGTAATAAAATAACTTTTGTGGTTGAACTTAAGTCAAGCAACTAAAATTTTAAGTGCGATTGATTTACCGGCAGCGGACCCGACTGTGGGTTCATAGTTTATTGTAAATCTTCTCATTTTATTTTATCCAAATTTATGATACAATTCCTTTTCGCATTTACGTTATTTATTTTTTTTTTTTTCTCTATATTTATCCTCCTGACTCGCAGGAAAGCGACGGAGGCGCTATACATAAGGTAAGCAATTACCCCGACCTGCTTCCGGAGATGCCAAGATATTCCTGTCCGCTAGTAAATTAGTAGAGATATGACTGCAATTTAGAACTGCTTGTCAAGACCACCAAGCAGGGGAAAGTGCCGTAAAGTGTCTTTCCCAAGGACACAGCAGAATGGCGCAAGTAGGTTTTGAACCGAGACCATGCTGATCTTCAGTCCGGTGCTTTAACCACTCAACCACGCTGCCGTCTACTCTTTTAACCACGCTGCCGTCTCGTATTTAACATTTAAAATTACAAAAAATATAACCGGGTGTAGTATAATTTGTCAGTATATGCTTTTTAAGCTTTTATTCAGAAATCAATGCGTGTTGTAATTCATTACTTTTTATTTAAAGCTGATGTCCATAACAGGTAAATACAACAATATCTTAAATAGAGTTTTTGAAAGTTTTTGATATGCCTCAGTCAAGGAGTGATCCTTATCCTATTGTTTCTTTTATTTTTGTTTTTTAACCTTTGATATATTGGGCTTTTCTTATTACACGTTCAGAACACAAGCATATACAATATTCATGACAAAGCATACAGACTATTTGTAATCTAGGAAAATTCGTTTTCGTTTCTTTCCGTTAAAACATTTTTCACTGCCCTTCGTTTTCCTCATCCCGAAATACAAAGAATCCACTTATATTATTTTTGGGGAGGAAAAATATAGATACTTGGGCAAACAATCGGCTAGTATATTCTCCGGTTCTTCCTGAAAAAATTCTCTAAGAGATTTTATATAATCAACTTCAAAGCAATTTGTTGACTACATGATCCAGCTAAAAAGAAAGTTGTTTTAATGGCGACAATTATAATTATAATAATAATAATAAAGATAATTCATTCATATACCAGTCTATACTTAAAAAATTCATATAGTCTTGGAGCGGTTAACATAGTGTAACCAGTGATGGCTTTAGTACAGAGCAAACGGAGCAGCCGCACCTATCCCCTCCCTTAAAAAAGTCAAATAGTGGTCCCTCCTAAGCAAAATATTGCTTTATTTTTTCGTAATAGCACTACGACGATGGTCTTTATGTCTGTTATCGCATACTCGATTGAAGATGATGACCTTTTTTTTAGGGATTACTACGGTTTTGAGACGAAAATGAAAATTTTGGACATAAATTGAAAGTAATGATCTTTTTTTTAGAGATCACTATATTTGGGGAAAAAAAAACTCAACACACTAAAACGTAGCCTTTACTTTTTCTTGCACCAGGTCCTCCCTTTTGTGAGGCCATCACTAAATGTAACATATCGGAGCATAAAATTTGAAACGCTTCACTAATTTCAGAATAAAAAGTAAAGTCCGTATATTTTAAAACACTGTTTTATTCTGGACGTTTTGGAATAAAACAATGCTTCAAAGTGTAACATAATTAATGATAAACATAGATTCAACTCCCACTCTAGTGGTTCTCTTTAAAAATACAAGGCACTTTTTTCTATTTGGCGGTCTTAAACAGCTTTTGGTACTTTTCTGTTATCGCCCCACCATCAGCAAATAGTGAATAAAAACCAGACTTTTGGAGTCTCTTCTAGAAATCACCGTAAGCAATTTTTTCGGTGATACTAACCCGAAATACCCCTTTCAGCACCAGGGTGAAATAAAGAAGAAACCAAGAGAAATGTATTAAAAGTAACAGGAAGCAATAGATAGTGGGGCGATAACAAGAAAGTAATCAGCTTTAAATTTTACTCACGTCACTTTGTACGTATTTCAACCGAACCCCATTATCTCGGCATTTGCAAAAGCAGGTCGAGTAATTGCTTGATCGTTTTTTTTTTTTAACGCTTCCAACGTTTTTTAACATTTTAAACTGATTTAAGTTTGTTTATTTTTTTTATTGTGAACAGTGTTAACTTGTAGAATTTCGAAATGTTTCACCTATAAAAACGAAAAGATCATTTACATCTGAATCGATGCAATAGCACTCCGGTTCATTATGTTTTTTTTGCAGGGAGATGGTGGTGGCCCTTTACTATGTTATCATGGCAACCATAGGTATTACTTGCACGGAATTGTTTCTGCCGGAATAGGATGCGGAACAGGAAATGTTCCTGATTTTTTCACTGAAGTAAGTTTTATTGTAATCCTAAATGCACGGTGAAAGAAGTTTGATATAAAGGAGGTGGCAGGGTATTGAAAGTGTTGTTTCTACTTTGGCTGAGGATATTGTGACTTGTCAGCCTATTTTCGAAGTGACCGTATCTAATATATTGTTGCTGACGCTTTAGGGACAATTGTTCCAAAACAATTGTTCGACTTAGCAATTGTTCGACTTAGCAATTGTTCGAATTCACAATTGTTCGCAAAATAACGTTATATGCAGTTGTCTGAAATATTTATTTTACAAACGCTCATTTTTCTTCTTTTAATGAATACCTAACCCTAACCTTATTATTTGTAAAATGTTGGTTCATGTTTTCGAATAATTGTCAAGATAGCAATTATTTTTGAACAATTGTCAATTTGAACAACTGTTGAGTCGAACAATAGTTTTCGAACAGTTATTTTTAAACGATTGTTGTTTTCGAATAGTTGTATACGGCTGCTGACCGTAAATCAATTAAAATTATTTTTTTTAGTAGCTACCTGAAAAACGTTCTATTTAATTTGATTTCCAAATATATTTTTAGGTGGGATTTCCTGCAATTAACAATTGGATTAGAGAGCAAATTACACAACGATAATCAAAATTTTCTTTTTTTTTTGTTTGTAATGAGATTCGAGCGAAATGCTATTTTTTAAAATTGCAGGGCTGTTTTAAAAGTTTCTTTTTTACCATCTTGGTTTACTCCTAATTTCACGGTGGGCGAGATATGTTGTTAATTTAAAATTTTCGGGAGTAGCCTACACGTTATAAGATTTTGAAATAGTATTTATAGACTAATTTTTTTACGGTTTTATCGGTTTTAACGTTTACTTTATTTGCGTAGTCGTAAAATAGGTTTTCCTTAATTTACTTAAAGCTTAGTTTCAAGATAAAAATTAATAAAAAAGATTTTTTTTCTAAAAAACGAAATTTTTTTTTTTTATAAAAAAGAACAGCATAAAAAAATCCTGAAATTTTGTAACAAATTTATATTTTGCGTTGGTACTAACTAATCATTGTGCTTTATTAATAAAAAAAATGACTGGTAATGCCCAGAAATGGAAGAATGTAATTTGTTTAATAAAATTTTTTTAGTGTGACTGATTTTTATCTTTATGCTTGTGTTAATGCAGAAGTCAACAAAAAATTAGTAACAGTTGAGCTTAGTGAACACCCGTTAAAATATTATGAGCTCCCGACTAAAATTACCTACTTTGTCAAAATGCAACAAAAGAATAAACAAAATAAGTAAAAGGATGAAATCATAGGCGAAAAATTAGGATATCTTTGCCTTGAAAATTAAGTAAAGACGAAAAAAAGGATTTCACCCATGGCCAACTTAGCAACAGGGTCGAACAGTCTGCCTAAGAGAGAGAAATTTTAGAAGGGTCACTTTTTTACTGCAAGCAATTGTTTCGTCTCTGGCGCTAATACGTTAGTGTGCCAGCCGTTTTTTTTAATCAGGTCAGCGTGCTTCTTTTCGTACTACTGTACAGAGTAAAGCTTAATGTTTTTGTTTCAGCAGTTAAAGAAAGCAATATTTAAAAACTAAAGTAGTTTTGTGGTTATTTTATCTCACTTTGTATCGTTATTGCATTATAAGCGTTGGGTGTAATTTACGTTCTACTAAATTGATAAATAGGCAAAAGAAGAAAAAGAAAATTAAAACTAAAAATGAGTCGTTTAAGCACGAGCAAAGAAACCCACTTCATTTTAATAGCATTTACAGTAATTACAGTTTTTTGCGCTTATAATTTGAGCTCATAAGTTACTTTTAAATCCATAGACAAAATAGTAATATTAGGCTGTTTGATTCACAAACCATTGCGTTCGAAGTTGCAGTATGTGTAAGAGTTTTTGCTTTTTCTTTTGCTTACTTAGAAAGTTTATTTTGACAAGACAGATAGTATGAAGTTGTTTTCTTAACTATTTTTGAGTATTTCGATTTTCTTAAGGTTTTCTTAACTCTTTTGAGTACTTCGATCGCTAAGTCAATTTTACAAACTCTGTGGATCCCCAAATTATTTTACTACGGACAAAAAGCTAGCATACGAGTTGTGTTGTGCTTCGCAAAACTGATTATAAACTGGAAAAAAAAAGACATTGCATTCTCGATTACAATGCCAAGAAAGTTGGTGCTGTGATAGCTGGTTATGTTGCCAAAAAAATTATGGAAAAACGATAATCTGGCGACTGTTGTCAATAATTAACTGTGGCGGGTTTACAGCCTTTTATTGCTAAACTATGACGATCGTTCAAAGTTATTTCTTTGTGGTTTGATCGTTTCTTTTGTTGATTTAACACAGTATGTAATTAAATGTTTTGGATTGTTGGATTTTATCTTAATTGTAGACAGGGGCGCCGGAAGATTTTTTGGCGGGGAAAGCAAAATTTAGAAAAAGGAGGACTTTTTAGATTTTAGAGAAAAAGTACTTTCAACAAACGCAAATTACAAAAAAATTTCGTGAAGACCAAAAAGAAAATTGAAGAGACGGTTTGTTGTGCAGAATTTAAAAATACCAAGAAGAATTGGAGTGATTTCCAGAACTTTTTTGTCTGACATTCTTCGGGAGAAATCGTCAGAAGAAAGAAGTAAGATGATTTGAATTATAAAGTACTGTACAGAAGAAAGCTCTCATTTCTCGATAGTCTTTGGAGGCCAAAATGGTTTCAGCGCATGTACTGGCCAGTAAAAGTAAGTTTTCTATATAACCTTCCGGTCACAAAATCAAATTTTTGCTTTCCTACCAAGAACGAAAAAGAGTCGTTGATTTTTTTATGTAAACTGTGAGAAAGGATAGAGAAAATTGAGGAATGAAGTGGGTAAGGAAAGAATTAAAAATTAAGGCCTCCAAAGACGCAAAATTAATTTTATTGGTACTTTGGTTTAGAGAACGTTTATGATCTGTTCGAAAAGCAAATTGCAAGCAGAATTGTACAAAATCTGATTTATTTTAATTACTAACGACTACTCGGAACAAATAATTAATTCTACTTTTATTCAAAAAATTAAATAACTAAATACCCATTCCGTCTAGAAATTGGAAAAATGTCCTGTCTATCCGTGTTCCATGGCTAGGAATTGTTTCGACGAGATTCGAAAAACAAATCACCACAGCAGTTAAAAAGTGTTACTTTGTCGTCGAACCACGTGTTGTTTTTATGACCCGATAGCTCTTTCCAAAAAGTAAAGAGGACGTGCTTCCTTCCCATTATTGCAATAATGTTATCTACCTATTAGTTTACCACTTTAATAATCGGTTCCTTGGTCAGACGTCCCACCCTTGCAAGGGCGTATTAAATAGCCTATTAGTCTGTGTCTCTCAAAACAGCGACAATTTTTCGCACCTCGGCAAAATTAATAACATCGTCTTTTTTACGAGTCTGCTATTGGACAACATGCAATCCGCTCTTCCTTACCGGAACAACTGATTCTCTGTTCTCGTTCGAGGTCGTTCTACGTTTCACCTTTCCGCTCCAGAAGATACTTTTATTCAATCACTTAATTCTATTCATTGTGAATAAAGATTTGTCTATGGCCTGAGACTCTTTTAGTTTTCTCTCTTTCTTCTTTTTGTTCAATCAATCTCTTTTTTACTTTGTAACTCAGTTCGGCTCGCTTTTTTCTCATTCTGGCGATTTCTTGTGAAGAGTGTCAGAAGAAAAGCTTTGGGAATGGCTCCAATTCTACTTGCTAATTCAAAAAAAATACTTTTACTAGTGAAATTCAGTTGCGGTGTTTATTTGCTTTGCCCGAAAATGCTTTTGATAAGCCTAAATGGCCTTTGACTCAAAAAGATTGAGTGTTCCTGATGGAAATCTTTGTTATTTGGTCTCCACTTGGCGCCAAAGAAGATTTGTACCTTTAAATTCCTTTTTATATTATTTTGATTTTCACTGCATTTTTTTAGAAAAATTTTTCCCATAACGCTAAAAATTACGTTTGTTGAGACTATCTTTTCAACAAAAAAAACATTTTTTTTTAAAACTTTGTCCCCTTGTTAAATTACTGCTATTTGCTTTGAGGCTCTTTTCGAAAACAGTTTGGTAATCCCTTGTCCAATAGATATTGATCGAGATTATATAAACTTTTTAAACTTACTTTTGATCGAGATTATATAATTGTGAAGAGATTTGTAACCAAATGTTTCTGTTTTGCAAATTTCAAAGAGCACTATCTACCCTTTTGTGCCCCCGTGTTTTGAAAAATTTTCAGAGCAAGAGGAGCAATTGCACCCTTGCCCCGTTTCCGGCGATCCTGATTGTAGATTGCCTGAAAGACAAGCTGGTAAATTTATTTCTCCCCAGGGAGTGTTTGTTTCTTAATTATTTCTACTTTGAATGACTTTACCGTGTTTTATGCGACAAACTTAAATTTATACGCGATATTGTTTGCCACTTTTTTAAAGTAAGGCTGAAAAGCTTTTTTTGAACGTGGTACGTCGAGATACTTTGCAATAAATTAAGAAAAGTGTTATAAGCAAGCAGGTTTTTTGGATATCGTCGTCGTCGTATGAAATTGTCGTAAGATTTTATTCATATATTCATTTGTTAAGTCGATTTTAAGTTTAGTTCAGTTCAGTTTTCTTATGCTTATGCTTTGCCTCATAGTAAAAATTTACACTATATTTATATAACAATAAACATACTTGGAGGGTGGGGAGTGAAGCAACAAAACGAGTTTACTTGCTGCTTATAAGGACAGCGATAAAATATAGAAGTTACAAGAAGCAAGATAACTTCACCATAATACATTGGAAAAAATCAAGTTTTCATTCATAAACCGTTATTTTCACTAAAAAAATCGCTCTTATTTCAAATCTAAGTGATTCGGATATATTTTTCAAATCTCATTGCTATAAATCAAGGGTTCTCAAAAGGGCCCTGGGGATCCCCCAAGGGTGCCACGGGGCCTTTATCGGGGGCCACGAGAAGAATCCTAATATTGGAATTCAATTTATTTTTGGGAAGAAATTGACAAAATCAGAGACGGTTTTAAAGTGATGACTTTTTTGGGTCTTTACATGAATTTCGGGAGAAAATTGAAGAAGTCAGAGACAATTTCAAAGTGATGATCTTTTTTTTTGTCTTCATTTGATTTTTGGTGCAATATTCTAAGCAGGAGTCACGGGTGTCTGATTATTTTTGTAAGGGGGCCACGGACCTGAAAACTAAACAGTTTGAGAACCAATGCTACAAATATTACACTCCTTTTTATTGCTAAATTTACTATTGCGTCTAAAGGTAATTTTTCCAGTTCTATGAATATTCCGTTGCATAACGTTCATTGGTGTTTTTTCTGGGTTATATTGTGTTTTTTGTGTATATTTTTTTCGTTGTACGCTTTTTTTCAACCTGAAATAAATTAATAACGGATAATATCAAACGAATTTAAGCTGATTAATTGTAATATGTAGTCGGCAGCGCGGTCGAGTGGTTAGAGCGCCGTGATTGTGATTGACATGGTCTCGGTCCAAAACCTACTCGCGCCATTCTGTTGTGTCCTTGGGAAAGATACTTTACGATACTTTTCCTGCTTGCTCGTCCTTGCAAGCAGTTTTAAATTTCAGTCATACCTTTATTAAATTACGGACAGCAATATCTTGGCATCTCCGGAAGCAGGTCGGGGTAATTGCATACCCTATGTATTGCGCCTCCGTCGCTTTCCTGCGAGTCGGGAGAATAAATATACAGATAAAATAAATAAAAACATTCGTCACAGCAAAATTTGTGGCAGCTGTCGTCGCGAGACAAGCTAAAAGTAATCCTAATTTTTTCTTTCTGAAGCAGACTGTTCGGCTGGGCTGTTAAAAGTAGAATATGGTTTCGCCTAAATCAAAAGCAAAAATTTATTTCTGATTCTTTTGCTGTTTAAGGTTGCCATTATCTTCTTTGTTACAATTATATCACCATTATGTTAGTCAATCTATCTTACACAATTATAGCATGCCTTTTGCTAAACTGGCAGTAACAACGTCGTTAAGAATTTTGCAGGAAAATGAAAAAATCGCAGTTGTTAATAATCTTTTTACTTTATCTCAATATTTATCTTCCTGACTCGCAATAAAGCGACTGAGAAGCTAATACGTAGGTATGCAATTACCCGGACTTGCTTCCGGAGATGCCAAGATATTGCTGTCTGCTTGAAATTTAATAGAGATACGACTGAAATTTAGAACTGCTTGCCAAGACCACCAAGCAGAGGAAAGTGCTGTAAAGTATCTTTCTCAAGGACACAACAGAATGGCGCGAACGAGTTTTTGAGCCGAGACTATGTTGATCATAAGCACGGCGCTTTAACCACTCAACCACGCTGTCGTAATCGCTGGACATTGGACCACTTTGCCAGAAATAAGCTTGACATGGTGCAAGAATAAGCCTATTGTATTTTAAATATTAGATATCAGCTAAGTTTTCGTTTTTTTAACCATTTGTTTTAAAAGATATTTATTGAAGGGACATTCCAAGTCAACTCACACCTTTTTCGGCATTTTTTTTCGAACCATCTTCGATTTTGCTGAAATTTAGCATGTTTGTAGGTTTGGATGAGAAAATGTCTTACACCAAATTTTAAGTTCCTAAATTAAATAGTTTGTGATATATAAAAGTTGAAAATTAGACACAAAATCGGCGCTTGAACGCCCCTGATTGAGCAAAAGTGGCCCTCCTGGCTTTATTTTTTGTTTGATTTCAAAGATGTTAATATCATTGAAAATCTCTTTTCAGCAGCTTTCCAATGATATTCATATCTCAAATGTATCTATATAAATAAAAAGTTATCTTTTGTCGTGACCTTTTGACCTTGACCTTGCATGATCCCAAAAACCCCACTCTAGACAAAAAGTTTTTCAATATTTTTGTTCCTCACATAAAGGACTATCAGCATGCCAAAACTCAAAGTGGGATCTCTATGGGTTTTCAAGATATTTTTAATTAGAAAAAAATTAACAAAAATCTTGCGAAAATGATTTATTTGAAAATATCGACAAAGTTGCAAAAATGTTTATTGCGTAAATATCAACAAATTTGCATCATTAGGCACACCTGTTCAATAAAATCCAAATATCTTGAAAACCCATAGAGATCTCACTTTGATTTTTGGCATGCTTTCATTAGGTGTTACTATTATATATTAAATATAATTTTTGTATGTAAACTTGAAGAGTTTATTTAGTATTGTAAGTGTGCCGCAGCTTTCGTCTTCATAATGTAAGTGTGCCGCAGGAAAATTTAGAGTTTATTAGTGTGCCGTAATGAAAAAAAGTTTGAAAAGCACTGGTCTAAATATACAACCGGACATTCTACATTTTCAAACTTAAAGTTGAAAGGATTATTGTTGTTCACAATGGCAATTGTTTCATTAGTTTCATTTGTCTTGACAGTGAAAGTAAAAAAATTCGCAATCAGGTTTTACAAGTTAAGGCAGTGGTTCTCAAACTTTTTGCATCCGCGGCACACTTTGTTACCTTTCCAAACTTTGCGGCACACTCGGACCAGAATGCAGATCTTTTTTGGTTTGCACTGAGTTTTCCACATTTTCCTTTACCTGATGCATTATGGTGTATTACATAAAGGCCTCAAGTATTTATGCAACTTTTTATAAATAAAGCGAAAGCTTTCTTTTATTATTCTTCACTAGATTTTGTGCTGTTTGTTTTCATATAAAGTATTTAGGTTCCGCATATCATGTACGACAGACATGTCAAAATTGCGCGGCTATGAGGGTTGAATCGGTGAAATTTTAGCTTGAAATTTTGCCACTGGCCGCAATCTGGTTACAAAAGAAATTGAAGGCAATAAAAAAAGTCTTCACTTGAATTATTTGGCTGATCCAGGTTATTCTTTTAAATTTTACGTTGAAATTAAAATCAGGACCAAAGAAAAGGTCTTCACGGTGTACCAAAACGAAGACAACTAGAAAACTTTAAGTAATGGAAATTGCATTTAAAATTTTTAAGTTTTTTGGTCGAAGCCCATAAAAAACATATTTTTCCTCTGTTATAGAGTGTGTTTATGTTGCTGTTGCGGAGCATGGATTAAAACTGTATTTTAAAATGTTTCACGGCACACTTAGAAATCTCTCACGGCACAGTAGTGTGCCGCGGCACACAGTTTGAGAAACGCTGAGTTAAGGTAACGTATAGTTTATCAATTAGTGTTAGTTAGAATGTTATAAATATATATTAGAAAAGTATGTTATAAATATAAAATTGAGGCCAAAAATTGAGGTTCAAACACTGAATTATAAATATACTAAAATTAGATTGAAGGCTTAATGTTGAAAACTTTTTTAAATTATACACTAAATCATCTTGAATTACTAAAACTTAAAATGAATTTATCTCTTTGCAGTTGCACAATGCGTGTATTCTGACTTACTGAGAACAAACCAATTTATCTTGCTTTAGCAAATGTCGACAGTAAAGAAAAACTTTTTTCTCTACGAGGTTACAATTGCGGCGTGCCTCAAATCTCTCCCATTTCAACAGATATTTTGACCAAAAGAGAAAAAAGCGCTATGTTGTTTCACTTTTGTTTCTTTTTTTATCTAACAGTCTTGAAGCTGCCTCACTAGCGTGTATTAACGATGTTGTTGATAAGAATCGTTGACGGAAAGATTAAAACGCTGAAATACAATGATTAAACGGTCAAAAATTAGTGTTTGTAAGCAAAACTAATTAAACTACTACAAGTGCGGTACAATTTCTACTAATTCTTCAACCAATAACAAATTGCATCAATTTTGCAAAGACTAGACGTCAGTATTTCATTTTTGCTTTATTTGATTTCCACAGGTGAGGCACTGCCTCACTTGCCTCCCCTGACGGCACGTCCTGATGTACTCGTTGTATCACATGATTTGCTGAAATGGTTCAAAAAATAATTTATTGCTTAATACAATAATAACGTAAGAATTATATACCTATGGGAAAAATTATTTGCATTTAAAAAAAATCATGTAGCTTTTCACTTCTAGGGTCAGTTTTAAATGATAATAAAAGTAATCAAAATGAAATAGCTACTAATTGTAACCACCAAATTGAATTTGCTTAGTAAAAAGTGCGCTTCTTTAAGCTACAACTTACGTCACATAGCATTCGAATTTTCTCTTCGATCGCAAACGTGTAAATTAGAACAAATAAACATCGATCAGTAATGAAACCAATCACCTCCCAAAAAATGTCGAACGTTTAGGCAGCGAAAAAACATAAATTTTAAAAATCGTTTTAAAGAGCGACGAAATTGAATTTTATTTAGTTTACCTAGCTAATTGTAATGAAACACCCAAGTGTGCTTTGTGTTTGCTTTCTTACTAGAGCCAAGTTAGTATTAAAAGTAGTTAGTTATATTAGACATATCAAGTAGCGATAATGCACATTGACCAGTATCCAAGAAGAAGGATTAAGATGGGCTTACCATGCGTCCCGATTTTTTGGGTCTTGTCCCGCCAGAAATCTTTGAAGTGAAGACCTCCTTTTTTTTTATCAGAGAATATTACTTTTTAGGAACGAAAATCATGAAATCCGAGACAGATTCAAAGTGAAGACCTTTTTTTAAAGAACACTACTTTTTAGGGGTATTTTTTTCTATCAAAGAGCGTCCAGGTTTGCTCCTTCGGAAATATGGTATGCAAAGGTAAAGATGAATTCTTTTCTTTATAGAGTAAATGTTCATATGAAGACAATCTTTAAAAGTGGAAGTAAACAAAAAAGATCATGACTTAAATATTAAGAGAAATTAAAAAAACAGAAAAAGTATCTTTAGCTAATTTTCCAAGGCAAACATTGATTTTTGATCTTCTATCTCCATCAAGGTTTTTTTATCAATTTTCAACTAGAATTCGAAGATAAAACAAGTATCAGGCCAGTTACACCCTGGTCACTTACTCCCTTGTTAAATAACCCCCTAGTATCGTTTTATTTTGGTCATATACCCGGGGGCTAGTTAGTAAGTGACCTGGGGGTAAGGGGTTAGTATGAGACTGGGAATTAAGTGATCAAAAATTGACAAAAACAACCCCTTGACAAATTTTGCTTACGGCACAGATATTAACGTTACACATCAAATAACTTATCGCTTTCAGTTGCTGACTTCTTATTCGCGATCTCTCGATTAATATGCAAACGCAAACGAACCAAAGTGAAAGGAAGTAAATTAAAATAAATGTAATCGTAGCTAGAATGTTTCACTTAAAAGGGTAACTATTGTTAAAGCCCGTTTCTATTACAAGCGTTGGTGAGGTTATTCTTTGTTCGTTGATTGATTTTTTTACTTCTCTCGGATCTTTTGTAGAAAGCCCCCGCCAGCGCAATCTGCAATACTTACAACGTGGCGAGGGTTTTTTTCTCAAATCTTACATTTTTACATTAGTGGCTGGGGCTTTCTACAAAAAATCCTGCAAACAAAGTAGGTGAGAAAAATACCCCCCGCCACGTTTTAAGTACTGCAGATTGCCCTGGTGGGGGCTTTCTACAAAAGATCCCTTCTCTCAACGCTTAAGCGTAAAGGCTCGTTTCCACACGAGCGTAGAATGGAGTATTCTTTGTTTCTTTTATTACTTTTTTTGGTTCACTTAGCGTTTAAGCACAAAAAGAAGTAAAAAAATCAATAAAACAAACAAAGAATACTGCATTGGACCTTAAAAATAAATCAATTAACAAAGAAAGAATAATGCCGTCAAAGCTTGTAGTTGAAAAAGGCCTTTAGATTTTAGTTCCATTTTGGGTTAGCAGTCCTGCTGCTTTCAATGAACTACTTCGGCGTTTCCCAAACTGGGCGCCGCAAGACTTTGGCAGGGGCGCCGCGTAGATTTGCGAAAACTGCTGCGTTTACTACTTCACTTAGTACAGGGAATGTTATCGGTTTCGTAATAAAAGATCTGCGAATCATAATGGCCAAATGTTCTAATAGCTATTTTGTAACAGCGGACAATCAACTTAGAAAGTGAAGAATGCAGTGGCTTGTATGAAAAATTTTTCTCCCCTTTAAGGTAAAGCAACGCCAAGGTTGCATTGTGTGTCACTCGCTTTTATGTAAGGTTGCTTTGAAATAATTTTATCCCTTTCCTTCTTGAATTAAATTTTCAAAGTTTTACCAAGATCTGCGCTCTTTTTAACCACACGTGCGTTCGATTAGGCAGTATCGATGTGATAAAAATCAATCTAGCAAAACAATTGTTTCAGACACTGTAAAAGTTTTATTTTTGATCTAATATTCTCGTAGTTGCGAAATATAGCAAATGAGCTAGAGACTAAACATAAAAATGTGTGTTGTTGAAGGGCAACACTGGAAGGAAAGGGATTTATAAAGTATATTTCTATTTATAAAATGTAAAATTTTGAAGGAGTCAAGTTTACGCGATTATGAAATATTTAACAGCAATAAAGTTTAAATTTCGTAATGGATAAATTTATTACTGGTACTTTTTCTTGAAAAAAGACAGGTTGAAATTGATGCAAAAATAAAGAAAAGAAAGAACAAAAAATATAGCAGCAATTAGCTTAATTTCGGCTTTACTGTCATAAAAAAAAAGGCATAGTATCCACAATGTGTGATTTGTTGCAAAATCTTAGCTGCTGAATGCATGTTACCCAGTAAACTGAAACGCCACCTTACAACAAACCACAACTACTTATCCGGAAAACCACGTGATTTTTTATCCGAAAGTTATCAGAAATGAAGAAGCAATCGGTTGTGTTTTCAAACTTTTTGTCTATTCCAGCCAAAGCTCAGCTAGCGTCTTTTAAAGTCGAGCATAGAATCGCAAAATGTAAAGTATTACCTGCTGCCATTGATTTAGTCTCGACAATGATTGGGGATTTAGCTGCGCAAGAGCTTAAAACTGTTCCACTCTCAAACAACGCTATTTGCAGGAAGATCGAAAAAATTGCTGATGATATCAATGATCAGCTCGTAACAAATATGTGTGGAAATGAGTTCAGCTTAAAGTTAGATGAGGCAACAATCAGTACAAGCAATAAAAATGCTAACTTAATTTGCTACGTACGATTTATTGATAAAAATGGCAACATTGTTGAAGATTTGCTCTTTTGCAAGCCTATTTTATTAATTTGTAAAGCACATAATTTGTTTGCGATTCTGAACAATTTTTCGAGGAAAATAATGTTGATTGGAAAAATTGTGTTGGTTTATGCACTGATGGTGCTCGTGCTATGTCTGGTTGCTTCAACAGGTAACGAGCGTTAGTGCATGACGTTGCTCCCCGCGCTAAATGGACCCACTGCCTAATATATCGAGAGGCACTGGCTTCGCAACAGCTCAGTTCTGACCTAAATGAATTGCTTGAAATAGTTGTCAAAGCTTCATTAAAGCAAGGCCTTTGAAGGCTCGGCTTTTCCAACGTCTTTGCGATAAACTCGCAGCCGAACACAATAATTTATTGTTTTACTGTAATTTAAGATGGCTTTCGAAAGGCAAGGTTCTTTTTCGTGTGTACGACTTAAGAAATCAAATTAACATATTTTTAAAAGAAAGAAAGCATTCTTTTGTTACTATATTTGAAGATGTCGGCAGCGTGGTCGAGTGGTTAAAGTGCCGGACTCGTGACCAACATGGTCTCGGTTCAAAACCCACTCGCACCATTCTGTTGTGTCCTTGGGAAAGACACTTTACGGCACATTCCCCTGCTTGGTGGTCTTGGCAAGCAGTTATAAATTACAATCATATCTCTATTAAATTACAAGCGGACAGCAATATCTTGGCATCTCCGGAAGCAGGTCGGGGTAATTGCCTACCCTATGTATTAGCCCCTCCGTCGCTTTCCTGCGAGTCAGGAGGATAAATGTATAGATAAGTTGGCGTATCTATGTGATATTTTTGAAAAACTAAATCAATAGAACATTTCACTCCGAGGAAGGGATACTCACATCCTGCAACTTTATGACAAACTTACAGCTTTTAAAAGAAAACTACGATTATGGAAAACTGTTCTATTGAAAAATGGAGAACAGTGTGATAGTTTTTCACTTTTAAAGTAACATTTAAGCTCATTGTCCGGGAATCCCTCCTTGCATTGTGGTGTACAGAATGAATGTGATCTATTTGCATTTGGATTCTCTAATCTCACTTTTTGATAAATATTTTTCTGAAGACATAGATAAGTATAAGTGGATAAGAAATCCCTTTGTTGACAATGCAATTGCACCTCAAGGGTTTACATCTCTTGAAGCTAAACAATTTATCGATCTTTCATCTGACCTCGCTTTAAAAAGCATTTACAGTGCTAATTCAATAACTTCTTTCTGGATTATGGCTCGATTTGAATTTCCACTTGTAAGCTGTAAAGCTCTCCGTACTCTTATACCATTTGCAACATCGTATTTATGAGAAGCCGGTTTTTCATCGGTAGCTGTAATCAAGTCCAAATATTGCAATAAGATCGACATTGAGCGCCAAATGCGTGTTGCGATATCGAACATTGAGCTGCGGTTTGATAAAATGTGCATGGAGCAGCAAGCTCGCATTAAATAATTTAGCGTGACCATAAAATATCCCATTACGTACAGTATTTTTGCGGGTTAAATACAGTTTAGTATAATTTTTGATCATTTCAAATGCTCGCAAATTCTGGTTTTATAAAGGCGCCGTAAGTATTTATAAGTTTTTAAAAGACGCTGTAAGTATTTGTAAGTTTTGAAAGGACGCCGTCGGCAAAAAAGTTGGGGAAGCACTGAGCTAGTTTATTTCAAGTTTCAACAAAACCCAACTTTACTAGAACATTTGTTAATTATATGATTAAACATGAGGATTTAATTTTTGATAACAAATTAAGCTACTTTAAAAACGAGAAGCGCCAGACTCGAGTTTCGCTCTTGTAAGAGTTCTTCAGTGATGCTTATCTCACTGAGAATCGAACCGAGTACCGAGTACAGTCTTCCACGCAGGTTACTATAACACTAGACCACAGGACCCGGACGAAAGATCGTCTCAAAGCAGCTATAAGTATTTCTCGGATTTGCAGCTCAAGGCGACCTCATGACCGAGAATAACCCGACAAGTGGTTAAGCAAGTGTTTACTCTCATAGAACTTGCCAAGCGAATGAAGAATTTTTATATGATTAAACATGAGGATTTAATTTTTGACAACAAATTAAGCTACTTTGAAACGAGAAGCACCAGACTCGAGTTTCGCTCTTGTTAGAGCTCGTCAGTGATGCTTAATTCTACAGTAATATTTGTTCATTAGAAACACAGAGATAGCGATTGTTAGCAGAGTAAAGATAGCGGTGCCGCGCAAACAGTTTTAAGTCAGACCGTTTTTGTCACGGTTGAATTCTGCTTTGTTTATCACAATGGCTGACCAACAATTACCTACGCCTCCATAATGCATAAACTCAACCATTTGGTCTGATTGTGGTTTTGAAAATTTTGACGTTTGAAAAAATACTGAAGATACTTTATTGTAAACTGCGTTTTAATCAGTAATTTTTTTATTTTTTCTATAAACATTTTCCAATCTAATTCTCAATTTTTAGTTTAATCTAGCACTGATAGCCTTGTTATTGAAGTTTTGACCATAATAAGGAAGTTAGAAAAACTTAAAAGACTTATATTATATATATTGTAAAAAAATTATTTGACATCAAGATATTTTATTCTTTATTTACAATAATATTAGGGCCATATCTTTTTTCAAAACGTTTAAGAAATTGAAGTTGCCCTTTTTTCGGTCGTAAATTTGTGAAACTAACTAGAATATTGTCTACTGGTATCTATATTGTGTTTTTTTTTTTTTCAGAAAAGTAGTTTAGAGGTGGAATGCAAGGCATAGTAGAAATTTCAAGAGTTCTTGTTCATACTTTAAAAAAGCTTACAAGCTGCAGTCAAATATTTAAGGAAGTAATTGTAAAGGGCTTTTGTAACTCACATGTAATTTATTGATTGGCCTTTTTTAAAAAATATATACCGGTAGTATAAAACGTGACTAAGATTATGACGTTCTTCAACGTGCTTTTAAAATTTGCTGACTTTTAAATAAAAATTCATGCTGTTTGTATTTCAGTAAAATTAGTCTAAGCAACTTGCGACGTGCAACGCTGATCGTTCTTTTCTTATTCTTGTATAATATTCAGAAAACTTTTAAAACCTTAAGTTTAATAACCAGCTCTGCGGAAATAAGAGACAGATTAGCAGATATTTTAATGAAATTTAATGAAGCTAGCAAGTTGCTTAAATTAAAAGCTGAGAAGCTACAGTGCTTTTTGTTTGAATTCAAGTCTTGAAATTGGAATGTTTGCGTAAGCAGTTTACTTTAATTTTCAAATTAAGAAAATTTGTTTTACTTAGTGATCAGTTAAATTTTTTAACTTTTTAAAAGACAGTTTAGAATAGATGCTTAGCAGAAGTCAATTGATTGGCTACTTGTTTGTTAGATTTATATTCACTGAAATCCTGCTATTGTTATTTAATATACGTTATGTAGAAAAAATTAAATATTTAGTCTATTTAAGTTAGGTTTTTATAGTTATTTTCGACTACAATAGACTTCGGTTAATCCGCGTGTTCAGTGTGGTCGAGTGGTTAGTCGGCAGCGTGGTCGAGTGGTTAAAGCACCGGACTGATGATCAACATGGTCTCGGTTCAGAACCCACTTGCGCCATTCTGTTGTGTCCTTGGGAAAGACACTTTACGGCACTTTCCCCTGCTTAGTGGTCCTGGCAAGTAGTTCTAAATTACAGTAATATCTTGTCGTGGTTATGAGCGTTATGTTCAAGTTTAATTGGTGCAGTTCAAAGTCAGAAGGTTAACCACTACTTGATTCTATTTACAGCACATTTATTCACTTATTCAAATAGAATTAAAAACAAAATAAAAATTAAAACAAATAATTACAATAATAGAAACAATTTAGTATAGCATTATCATGACAGAAGTTAACTTATCTAACCGATATCTGCCGGAGAGCAACTCATTTCAATTTGTGACTAAGCCACGTCGCTGTATAGAAGTGGGCATATTACCACGTGATCATACGATATGGAACGGCAGGATGTGAATTTCGAAATTGCATAAAATAGAGCACGTGAAAGTTAAATCCAACGTTTTGAACTAAATTCTATAACTCCGATAATAATTAAAGTTGTATTTCGTGTGAAAATATTTGGGCTGTCCAATTAATCGCTACAATCTCTACTAAATTACTAGCGGACAGCAATATCTTGGCATTTCCGGAAGCAGGTCGGGGTAATTGCTTACCCTATGTATAGCGCCTCCGTCGCTTTCCTGCGAGTCAGGAGGATAAATATAGAGATAAAAAAAAAAATCCGGATTCGCTTAATGCGGAATTTCGCTCAACTCTAATAAAACTGTAAGTACAAATCATTTCCTTTACTGTAATTCTTAATAAAAAGTTAGGGATTATCCGGACTTCACCTAATTTGGATGATTTTGTCAAATCTAATCCGGATTAACCGAGGTCCATTGTAGTTGCGCATTTATTTTTAGAATCAGGAATATCATTGTAACTGAGTTTGTAAAGCTTAAATGTTATAGGGTTCAAAATGCTGTTGTGTGAGCAAAAACGTATCGAAAAACTTTCCTATTTATGAAGTAGAAATGTTTGTTTTAGCAATGCTGCCACAGCAAATTTAGAAAAGCATGAATTTAAAAAAGAGCGCAAGATTTTGTAACAAGCACAAGTTTACAAAATTAAACTTTTTTCCATGTTATGCCAATCTGTAACTCTATTTTCACATCAAATCAACATTATAAATAAAATTTTTTTAAAAAGCATGTTGAAGACCAAAAAAATCTCACTTCACCGCGATGTATGATTTACTGGGTCGAACCCAGCTGTCGCAAGTGCCGACTTTTTTTGTTTTCACCATGTTTTTTAGTGAAAATGTTTTGAATTTGCCCTTTGAGCTAAAGAAAATTACTTTTATTGCGCTGCGCAGTGGCTGATTTTATATTGCGAGAATTTTTTTATTTAACAAGCTGAAGAATTTTCGCTGAATTATCTCTTAAACCAGGGTTTCTCAAAGGGGCCCTCGTCTCTCCAAGGGAGCCCCTCGGCATTTACCGAAGGAGGGCACGAGCAGAAGCCTTTTTTTAGTCTTTACTAGTCTATTAGGACGAAAATAAAGAAATCAGAGACAGTTTCACAGTGATGACCTTTTTTTTATTCTTTACTATTAAATAGTTTTTAGGGACAATATTCTAAGCAGGGGCCCGTCGGTGTTAAAAGTCTCTGAAAAGAATCATGAAAGTTTGAGAACCACTGACCACCGAAAGTTGAGATCACTAGATCTTGTGCAAAAATACAAGGCGTGGCACCAGCGGGTTTACTTTTTGGCTTTATCGAATCGATTATATTGGATGTGCGCTTTTATTGACTACTGCTTGCACCCCTGACCTGGCGCCTGTCGATGTAAGTATGAGATGAAACTAATTATTGTAATTGTTACGTCACTGCAAAAAACAAAATTAAATCGCATAAAAAATAGCTGACCAGCTTGCGATTCGAAACTACCAGTATTTTTTAAAATACACTTGAAAGTTATTTGATGAATTGTTTAGATGTTATGGTTCGTTGTTGAATTATCTCTTCCGGCCCGGTTCTGGGAGTCGGAAGTATTGGTTCGATTCTCAAGCTTACCAAACTTCACACAGCACTACAATTGTTTGACTTGTTGCTGTACTTGTACTTAGCACAATGTTGCCAAGTTGGAGCGCAAATTGTTTTAGTATACACTATATTACGGGAGTACAAGTAAAATTAGGGTTTCGGTTTATTGTATTTCATTAAATCATTCAAAAAGGATACCATTAAGTGCTCTCTTAAAATTATTTTAGTGTTTGAAGAAGAAATTGAAGATGGTATTTATCAATAGCGAAACGTTTTAATGTTTTTTGCAAATATCTTGGCTCTCCTATTCGTATTTAAATATTTTTTAATATTGTCAGAAAATCAATTAATTTTTTAGAAATTTGAAAAATCATATTATAAAACTCAAAATAAACTGTCAACAGCGTCAGTGCCCCCTCTAAGAAAACTGTATAATGCGCAAATACTTTTTTTTAGCGAGCATGAATACTTAAAACAGTGCTTTAAAAAAAGGTCTTCACTTTAAATCCGTCTCGGATTTCTTGATTTTCGTTCCTGAAAAGTAGTGATTTCTATATCGGTGAAAACTTTTTTTAGTGGCAAGGCCTAAATTTTGCTGCGCAAATGGACTCGTGGCAGTGCGCATTGCGCATCTTAGAGGGAACACTGAATAGCGTGGCTGCAAAGTACGGTGTATCGTTTTAATGGCGTCCTTGATTGAGACAGTCTCGGTTCAACTCCCTTTTTGCTCATCTTATTGTGCCTATGACAAAAGGTGCTTTACGACGGTTTTTTCAGCTTTGCTATTTTGAAAAGGCTTCAGTACCACTCATTTTAGTTTATATCACGAACAAATCAAAAATTTGTACGGGACGCTATATTTTGGTATTTCTGAATGCCGGCCAGGTTAATTGCTTGTTTCGCACTTTAACGCATCTGCTGCTGCTCTGTTGTTCTGCATGTCAGAATCAGGGGCGCCAAAAACATTTTTGGTGGGAGGACGAAATTTAAAACAAAGGCATTTTTTTGGATACAAAAAATTTTAGTTAAGGCTCTTAGTCAAAAAATTTAAGGGGCAATACAATTTTGCCCAAAATAACAAATGAAGACTAAAAAAAGGTCATCATTTCCAATAGTAGGTATAAAGACTAAAAAAAGTCATCACTTTGTGTCCATAATCAATTCCACCGTTTTCGTCTCAATAAACAAATTACTACTGCAAGCTAAAAAAATTAAAAAAAACCTGCGCCCCCAATCGATTTGATGCTTTGGTCAAGTTTATATGATTGTAGGGACGAATCTAACTACATGCTCCTATAGCTTACTGCGAATTTCAATGGGCACTATCTGCCTAGCTCTGCCTTCCGTTTTGAAAAAGTTATGGAAAAATTTAAATAGGTGAAAAAGCCAATTTCTCCCCCCCCCCCCCCGCTTCCGGCCCTATCTGGTCAGGATTAATAGTTGATGTGATGACGACGCTGATGTAATCATTGTACGTTAATTAAAGCTTTCTCAAAACATTTCTGGTTTTTATTAAAATAACTTTATAAAACCAAAAGTTTTTTTAACATTTGTTTCGGAAAATAAACATACAAAACCCTTGGTAAACTGCGATACAATGGTTTTGTCCCGTAGTTTTCAACTTTTGTATCCGAAAAACCTCTCGTCTACGCAACCTAGAAGTGAAGACCAAAAAATGACTCGGAAGCCCAAAAGTATCTTTTGATAGTACATATCTAACTTCTGGTTGTCAACTAAAGACTAAATCAAAAGAGAAACTGTTGAAATTTTAAAAAAGCGGGACCGTCTTAATTTTCGTACAACAAAACTTACGAATTTGAGATGTGACATACTATATTCAAAATTTCTGTTCAAAGCAAGGTGTGTAAAATTAATTTTATCTATTTTTTGGTACAATCGTGAAAAACAAATTAAGAAGCATTGTCCTAGAATTGCTTAACGGATTCTTGGACTCCAAATTAGGAACCCAGGATTTAGTATTTTTTTAGTGCTTTTGTAAAGTAAATTGCAAATAAACTACCTTTTTTTTTAGATAATATTTTTTCCTTAACCTTATTCATTCATTCATCTCGATTTAATCTCTTGATTAGCAAGACAATGTTAAAGGCGTTAAACTTAGGGCTACCATCATGCAATTAGCCTAACCTACTTTCGAAGATGCCATGATATTGCTGTTATTTCGTTTTTTAGTTTTGTTTAGAAATATAATTGAAATTTCGAGCTGCTTGCTCAGACCATAAACCAGATGCTAGTGCTGTAAATTGTTTTTCTCAAGCACACAGTCGGTTGACGCAAAAAGGTTTTAAATCGCGACCATACCGATCGTGTTCGCCATCAATCCGACGCTCCTGTATACCAATTCGGCCACGCTGCCGACCACAGTGCCATACTTCCACGTATTTTGCATTTTTTTTATTGTGAGGTGGCAAACATTATATAACATGTTGTTCAAAGCATAATTCAATGTGTTTTGCTGCGATCAATCTTAATGCTGCAATCTACACTATGGATTAAACAAAAGCTCTATGTTGATTAGCGTTATTTCCTGTATTATGAACCATTATGAACCAGTGTTTCTTGGCATTTTATGCCAGTTGATTGATGAAACAGCTTTACAATCCTTGTTTACCGTTGATTAGCTAATTAGAATCAAAACGTATTTCCAAATAATAATTAGACAAAATTATTTTAGCTAATACATTGTATGTGCATACAGTAGACTCTGTTATAAATTTAGCATAAAACTGAATCAAAATCAGGTTGGAACGACAGAATTTTTACATTAAAGTTGCCTCGATTTAAAAGTTTGTTTTGCTTTATAAACCCCTATTTGTGCGTATCATTCTTTTATTCTCGCATATTTATCGCCAAATCGCCCAAAATGTTCATAATGTCATAAAAAAATCTTGTAGAAACAATAAAGCTCGTCGGCAGTATTTGTTTCTTCATTGCTGTCGCAAATCAAGTTTATATTATAACTTGCAAATGAAGCTTATGTGGATATAGTTTTCCGGCAATAAGTTTTTTACAAAAAATTTCTGATTTACTTTTTTTTGCCGATAAACTGTAGGATAAAAGATTTGCCAATAAACATGCGTATGTGATCCTTGAAAAATATATGTGCTCTACTTCAGTATGCAGGATTATGCTTATTTGACCCCGGGAACAGTGACAGGAAGTCAATATTGTATTTATTTTATCTGTATTTATCCTCATAACTCGCAGGAAAATTTCATAGGGTTGTACTTCCGGCAAGCGATTACCCCGACCTCATTTTGGAGAAGCCAAGATATTGCTGTCCGGTTAAAATTTTTATTTGTGTTTTTAATTTTTATTAGAAGTGGGACTGGAATTTTGAGTCATTTGCTGAGACCGCCAAGCAGAGAAAAGTACCGTAATGTGTTTTTCCCAATGACACAACAAAATGATTCGAGTAAATTTTAAACGGCCACCGTGTTGATCTCGTTTCAATCAATATGGCGCTCTTATCTATTCTTGTTGTTGTTGTTGCTGTTGTGCTTACCCGTCAGACACCTAGAGATTGGAGCCTCTTACATTCCTTAACAGAATGTAAGAAAATTGTTCTGGTTGATGAGCACTAAGTAAGGCTTTGCTGTAGGCCTAATACCTAAGAATAGCCCCAGACACAACACTTAAATTTCTTGAACGTGGTGCCAATGCCCGGACACACCCAGATGTGAAGCAAGAATCATTCTCGGCCAAACACTACTGGCATAGAATCATTGGGGAAGTTGATGGCCATTTCGAAACCTACAAATACAAGGCCCACCTACCACCACCGGCTGGTGATCCATCGTTGGTGGGACTCACCGGTACATGGTCACGAAATAAAAGTAAAAATGGTTCTTTTCACTACAAGCATCAATAGCCAAGAGCCGGCACAGCATGAAGTTAAACCCTCGGCCCCAGTCTCGTTTATGTTTGGCCCGGAGGGGATGCCCCTCCAAACGACTATAAAGTTAATATGGGCTGATGAAAAATCTTCAAGTTTGGCCACGTTGCGGGTGAACAAAAGTTTGTTGTGGAAGCGCGATTGAAAAGACATACCCACCCGTTATTAAACATGGTAAAGCAGTTTTGCAATATCTTTTTTCAGACAGTTACAGCCCTCTTTTGTTTATTAAAACTAATCACAATTTATACTTATGGCAAAATTTCGTCCGCCACATTCAAAAAGTAGAATGCTTATTGTAATATTAAGGAATGCTTTGTTTTTAACTATCCTAAAATTTTACAACCTAATGTTTTAGTTTGTATTTATAATTATCTAATTTTGTTGGTTTTAGGCTAGTTTGATGTTTTTAAGGAAGTATCGATTTCTGTTATATTCGGATTTCAATTATGGAACTTCGAAATAGAAAAAAAGAATCAGAAACGAAAGAAAGAAAGAAGCAAACATCAGCGCCTGCCAAGCATGAAAATAATCTTGGAATCTGTAAAAAGATTTTAATTTTTGATTTAGCAATTCTTATCATTCTAGTACTGGGATACATTTTTTCTCCAATCAAAGCCCAACATTTTACGGGCTGGGTCAATGTCCCGTTATCTGGTCCTTTCGCTCCCAACACTCACTTGCGAAATTTCGTAAAGTAAATAATATTTTGGATTTATGCATTTTTATACCAATTATTGACAAATTCTTTTGGTAGCTTTTTTAAATAGAAGTCCATAACTTACTAAATTAGGGCTCGTTTCCACTGCAAGCGTGGAATAAAGCATTCTTTGTTTGTTTTATGGATTTTTTACTTCTTTCCGCGCTTAAAACGGCAAAAAGCGCTATGCTAAGCAAAAAAATCAATAAAAAAAGCTAAGAATACTCCATTCCACGCTTGTAGTAAATAAGACCCTTTATGCTAACTGAGTTCTTGGTATCGTGTTCAAGTCGCCAGGAGCGCTATATTAAGTGGCGATTCGGTCGACTCGGCTTTGATCCAACTCTTACTCTCGTCATTCTGATGTGTCCTTGGGAAAGACACTCTACGGCAATTTCCTCTGCTTGGCGATCTTATCAAGCAGTTTTAAATTTCATTCATTTATCTCAAAATTGAAAATCAAATACAAAATTTCAAAATTTTTATCAATTTCTTTTTTTGGGCGTTTTTATACACTTTTGATTAGAATTTATTCAACATTTTTTAAATTTATTCCAAAAATTTTTTAGACTCAAACAAAACGCGACGATACATCTCGTCCAAGTCGAATAGCAAGTATTTTATGTAGACTACAATTAAATGCACATCGATACACGATTAACCATAGCGCGACAAAAATAATACCCGCATAAATCTTAATTCATACCCTCTTTATTGTAGAGGATACACTGATAAGATTTAACTTGATTGCAGAATTCAGAGTCATGTTATGCTTGAATAAAAAATATTTTTTAAAACAAAAATAGAGAAAGAATTTTATGATAAAACGTTGCTTCTACAGAAAAATTCGAAATCTTCCAATTTTTACTTTCTAAAATATTAAGAATGTTCTAGAATTCCTGACTTACCTGCTCCGGAATCGATCGATGTGGATGAACATGGAAATATGTATGCCGGTCTTATAGATGGACGTGTTATAAAAATTGGAGCTTCTCCTGAAATTGGGAAAGGAAATGTGGAAACACTTTTCGACGGAGTCATTGAGGATGCGGATACGACCGACGGGAGTGTTCATGGACGCCCAATGGGTATCTATAACTTTCTGATTAAAGTGTGCTTTTAATCTAATATTGTTTCCTTATAGTTTGTTAAGATGATAGTTTCTAGTTTTAACTATTTGTTTTGTTTTTATATGAAAGCAATCTGTAATAAATTCAAGCTTTTGCTCCAAATTTTTTTTTAATTTCATCTTTATTTATTTATCCTCTGACTTGCAAAAAGCGTTGGACGCGCCATACTTGGGGCAACTGCAAACAATTACCCTGTCCTGCTTGCGGAGAGGCCGAGATATTGCTCAACAGTTAAAAAATTTTTAGTGAGAAATATATCTAAAATTGCGCTGTTTGCTAAGCAGAGAAAGCGCCGTTAAGCATTTTTTTAAAGGACACAACAGCATGGCTCGAATAAGTTTTGTGCCGCGATTGTATCGCTTACATTTGGCACCAACATGTTTTGTTTTGGCAATAATTGGAACCTCTATCACGTTATTTCATACGTCGCCAAAATATGTCACGAATTTGAGTTAATTAATCATTTTCGCAATACTGAGTGAGATTCGTAGTGGTCGGCTCGTTTTGTGATGTAAGGGTGATGTAATTATAGCTAATCCTTACCGTATTTAACTTAAGCGTTGTTTCTTTTCGACAAAGTCATACTTTGGGCTAGTGAAGTGCGCTCTTTATTGTGGTTTTGAAAAAAGTGTTGATCGTCGTCGTCGTCGTTTGAAGGGTATCCACTCCAGGTCATACACAAACAGGCCTGGGGCCGAGGGTTTATCCTTTTACTACCCCAGACCGCTGCACTGCCTGGATCAGATGCTGGCAGTGATGTCATTAAGCCAGCATCGAGTTTCGTCATCCAAAACTGTCAGACCTCGTGCTCCATATGGTGCCCGATGTATAGGGCACGCTGTTAGTACATGGTCTGCGGTTTGCTTAGAGGCGCCACACTCGCAATTTGGTGAAGGAGCGAGACCCCATTTGTGCATGGACGAATGGAATCGCCCAACACCAGTCCGCAGGCGGTTGAACTTAACCCAAGCTGCTCGATATAAGCCCATCCCAACAGGCCTGGCACCGGTCTCGGGCACAAAAGCACGGAGCCTGGAAGCATTTTCACAGTACTCCGTTTTCCATTTGTGATTTGTCCATTCAGAAGCGCGGATGCCAAGTCTGGCAAGGTTGTCCAAAAGATTCCGCGCACCTGGCACAAACGGGCGTCTGAGTCTTAGTCTCACTTGGCGATTATCTGAGGACCCACTCAAAAGACCATGCAAAATATGATCGGGGTCCAGAGATCCACGGTAAGCCAAGAAGAGTGTCGCTCCCATTCGGCGAAGCTCAGCTGGCTGGATGCCTGAGAAAAAAAAGTGTTGATTATGGCTCGGTTTTGATTTAACGTCATGATAATCATTAATTCGATTCGACAGCGTTAATTAAGTGATTAAAAACGCCGTGATTGTGATCGACATGGTTCCGGTTCAAAACCTACTGGCGTCATTCTGTTGTGTCCTTGGCAAAGACACTTACGGCATTTTCTCCTGCTTGGTGGTCTTAGCAAGTAATTCTAAATTTCAGTCATTGTCTATATAACTAAAAAACAAATAAAAAATTTCAATCAGATAAACATATCTTGGCATCTCCGGAAGCAGGTTGGGGTACTTGCCTACCCTATGTATTAGCGCCTCCGTCGCTTTCCTGCAAGTCAGGAGGATAAATATAGAGTTGAAATGTTGAAATGAAATGAATTTAATTCGTTTCCAAAGGCGAATGAGCCAGTGAAGACTAAAAAAACTTAGGATCACAAAGTTCAACATCACTTAAACTTGGTGATCTAACTTCTCCGAGTAAGAATTGATTTAATTAAAAAAGTCCAAGTATGAAGATAAGGAATAGGATTTAGAGTACGAAAGATTTATAATTTTCTTAGAGAACACTCAGAATACAATGAGCTAAAAATACCTCGTGTAAACGTCGAGGATATCGTTATTAGTGCTTTCGAAAATTCGTGAAACAATCTGTTGCTGGAATTCGGGAAGAGATTAATTTTCGGTATCGAAAGAGCAAATATGGCTACCGTATCGATGCCAAGCACATACTTTAATTGCTTTTTCATATCAAAAGAATAATAATTCAAAAACGATTCGGAACGATAAACTTGAAGACTCTCGCCACCGCACTTTGTTATGTCAAGGGAAAAAAAGACGCTTTTCTTGTTGCAGTTATGAACGTTCAAATTATGTCACTGGTATTAAAAATGTATATTTGGTAATACTGCAGTAATCGATAGTATACTCTTCGCTGATTGGCTCGTATCGGTCAGGTGACTTTCGTATTCATTCAGGCATGCGCGTAAGGGACAAAGTTCTTTACGTGGTGGACACCGTTTACGGATTCTATCAAATCGATCTGATCTCAAAAAAGTTGACCCTCCTCCTGCGACCACGTGACGTGAGTCCATCGATGAAGTTTCCAAACGACATCGACATCACTTCCGATGGAAAATTCGCGTACATTACCGATTCGTCGTCTGTGTATCCCATGAAGCGTATCGCTGATGTTGGTTTACTAGACGGTGAGGCAAAATCAATTTCTCATTAAAGCACACAGATGTAGAGAAATCTTTTTAATTGAATGATTTTCAAGCAAACTGTTTCATTTGTTAATGAGTTTTTCGAGGCTTATTGAAAAATAAATGAGAATAACTAAAATGCGAGATCATTTTTTCAAGTAAAGACTGAATTTTAAAAATTACTAACTTTTATGTCGATTTTAATGTGATATATGTAATCATCATGTAATTATTGTTGCTAAATTGTATTTACGTCAAACTTTTAAAAAGCTAGGCAGAAACATTCAAAACTGTGATTAGTGATTCTTTCAGTTTTGAAAAGTGTTGCAAGAGTTGCAGGAGTTGCAGAAGTTGCAAGGCCTTTGAAAAGTGTTATGTTAAAAGTTTCATGGCTACATTTTTTTTTAAACAAAAAGAATAATTTCTTAATTGTTATGACTGCCGGTATTTCAATTTTAGAACGTCTTCTAATTGGTTTATTGTGCTAATTAGATACGCTTTTGCGCATGTGTATAAAAGTAGAAAAAATTAGAAATAAAGTATTTAATTGACATGATATGATTTAAAATATGATATTTAATTAATTAAACAAAGTTTAAATAGCAGCCTAATTTTAAGTTGAAAGACACGGGTTTTTAACTCACCAAGATCGAGTTTAATCTCATATAGTAAGTACTTCTTGTTAAGTCACCCCCTGGTTTATTGAGAAATCAGCCAATAATAATTGATGGTATTAAATCAAAAAGAGTTAAAGCAAATAGCTTTCGGACGTTTTTTGCAACATTCGTTTCTCTTCTCATTTTGATGCTTTTCATTTTTCTGAGTCTAATATAATACAAGTCCTATACAAGATAAAAATACAATAAACAGTTTTAAATAATTTAAAATACCAATTTACCGATTTTGATTTTTTACTTTACTTTTAATTTTGCCTAATTTGTTCGTGGGAAACACCGGGTTAAGTGTTTGTGTCTAAACCCTAAAAAACTCAAAATTTGACTACTACAAAAGGACAATCGGAGCTACTGTGAAATGGAAAAACTTAGTCCAGCTGTACACCTTTACTCTTGCCTGGCCTACACTACACGCTCACGAACTTTTTTTTCTTGAAGTTCGTACATTAAACCGATAGACCAAGGGTAGACAACGTCGTAACCAGAATTTGCATTGATGCAGGTACATGCACCGGTAGAGTGCTTCGTTACGACTTCAAGGGCAAAGAGGTCAAGACCATTGCAAAAGATCTTTGCTTTGGAAACGGTTTGCAATTGTCACCTGACGAAAAGACTGTTGTCGTGCCGGAAACGATGCGTGTTCGCGTATCGTGGATCGACGTCATATCCGGAAAAATTGTTAAAAACATTTCAATGCCAAGTGTGTCGAGTTTAATTGATTAAGTCTTTTTTTAATACTTTTTGAATCATTTTTAGTCACTTAATTTAAGAGATTGCTATGAAATTATAAAAACTTAATCAAAAGTTTGGGTTGATGCTAAACTAGTTAATTGCCTTGCATCCTGTATTATTGACCAATCACTATTTTTATGGGCTATGATATGCATTAATTAAAAGTTCTTTGTTCAAAGCAGTGTCAGCAAACTATAATTTCTTTTATTTTTAGTCTACAATTGGCTTTCCCAAAAAAATAAACCCATGTGGTTGCAAGATTTTGCTGGCATTTCCATTGTTTGCTTCATTGCTAACTTTTCTGAAGAAGTTTGGCCATGGCATGTCTTAGCGTACAAAGCCTATGTTCATTCATGATTTGTGTTTCTCAAACAGTGCTTCCTGACAATGTTCGCTTGAGTAAGCGTGATACGTACTGGGTAGCGGGTGCCAATGTCGTCAGCATATTTGGGAAGGCAATGGTTAAACTACCAGCCCTCCGACAGGCTTCTGCTGGCTTATTTCCTTCTTGGCTGCTTAAGTGAGTATGAGATTTTATCCAATTTTGACTTGTCTTTATTCGGTGTTGTAGATTTTCGTTGTGGAAGTACGTTAACGATATTCTTCGGTTGCCCTGCTAATCGGAAATTGAATGATGAACTTGATGGTATTTTTTACGTTTGTTTTAGGACACCTCAAGTAAATTTTGCAAGTTCAAAACTTTTTTAGAATGTCGCCGATAAATTAAGGCTTTAATCCATAAAAATATAGATTTTCGAAAGACCATTTCGGGCTCTTGAAGCAGCTTTAACAACCCTTGAGTGGGGTATATGATAAGGAATAGGTCGAAACCGCTTTGTTTTTCATAAAAAGATTTTGTCTTTATCGAAACGACGCACAATTCAACTTTACAGACTCGGAACGCCGTTCATGTTCGATGTTCACTATAGCATTATTGTCGAAATCGATCAAAACGGTAAGGTGCTGCGTTCTCTTCACGACCCCGACGGCGCCGCCATCGTCGGAGCCTCTCAAGTCACCGAATTGAGCGACGGCCGTCTTGTTATTGGCTCATACCTGGGCCCCAACGCAGCAATTGTCACTTTGTGATAAATAAATAAAAGTTCTTTCGTACATACAGAGTTTGTTTTCGATTTTTCCCGGGGTGAATTCGATTTTAAATCAAACGCGAATTTAATTCAAGGCTGACTGAATTTCAAATAATGTACGGTAAAAAACAAATTAAGAACGGTTTTAATTCTATAAAAGCTGTAGAAGGTAGAAGCAGGGGCGTCCAAACTGTGGCCTACGCGTTATTTTCCGAAATGACGTAAAGTAAATAAGGCAGTGTTTTTCGAGCTTGCTTAAAGTGTTCCGCTGAACTATGAAGTGGAGACCTAGACCTATCAAGACCTAGAAAATTATAAGATTATTGGTGTTCCGTAAATAAAAAAAAATTTGAAAAGCTCTGAAATAGGGTAATCGTAAAGCAAAGTGACGACTAAAAAGGTATTCAATTCAAAGGTTTGGTCCGCGAATATTTTTGATGAACCAAAATGACTTTCGGCTCAAAAAAAGTTGGACACTCCTGGGGTAGAGAATAGTACGAGTAGTTACACGTTTTATATTTCCTATTCCATTATAACTTATCACTTTTTTCAAGGTAGGCCTCCATCCTATTCGCATATTTTACCTGCAATTTGTGATGATTAATTTATTTTTGGGCTAAAAAACAATACATTTTTGGAAAATTTTATAATTCTAAATGGCACGAAAAACTTTTAAGTAACAAGGACTTTGAGGTATCTTGTAGGCTTATGTTAAATTTCTTGGCACCAGTCCAAAAGTTGAAATCTTATTTTTCAATGGCTTTAACTTTTAGTTATTTGCATTTTTGCATAGATAATTGTCGTTTTGCGCTCAATGTGATAAAATTACAGTGGAGCCCCGGTTGGCGACCACCTCGATAACAAGACCACCCCGTTATCAGGCCACTTCAGTACGGTCCCTAGTTATTTACTATGGTAACGCATTGCATTCTGTTTCAATAACGTGACCACCCCGGTTTCCAGACCAGGATCGCCATATTTTGGTCCAAAACTGCAAATTTAACTCCGCTAAAGCGACCACATGTGCTCAATAATTTACTTTTGTGACCTAAACAATAAGATTAGGTGAGCGCGTGCACACGCACACAAAGAAAATCCAACTGCGCAATGAATGACCAGTGTGACTACAGTACTGAATTTGATTAGATAAACTACTGACAGTGTTTCTGATAGGTGGGCTACTGCTTAAAAATTTAAATTCATTCTGCAGTTTTTCTTACAGTACAGTATCTTATAAAAAATATAGGCTATGGCACTTGGTGAAAAGAAACCGAGAGAACTTTAAATCAAAGAAAAGGTTATGATAACAAAACAAAATAAAATTGAGTGAAAATCTCAGAGGAAACTTGCTAAGATTTTCGGCGTAAGCAAGACTCAAATACAGAATGCACAAAAGAAAAGCAGACGTTTTGACCGCATATGAGGATAACTTATCAATTGACCGGATGAGGGTTAGAATTTTTCAATTTGAAGAAAATATCGATTCACTAACTTTCCGGTGATTTCAAAGAGCTCGGTCTTTAAACCTACCGACAAGTGGAACTCTGATTCAAGAAAAAGCTCTAAGCTTTGCTAAATCTCTCTCATGAAAGATGGCTTTAAAGCATCAAATGATTGGTTAAACTGGTTGAAGAAACGCCACGGCATTTCTCGTGCTGTTATTTGCGGAAAGAGTGACAGTGTTCACGAAGAAGTCGTGGAGAGTCGGAAATCACGCCTACCAGATATCACTGCCAAATACACAACTTGTGACATTTGCAACATGGACGAAAGTAGATTTTTTTTCGGGCATTGCCAGATAAAACTCTCAGAGAAAAAGGAACTGAATGTAAAGGAGGAAAAAGGTCGAAAGAACGGATTACGGCCATGTTCTGCGTAAACAAGAATGGAAAATTTGAGAAAACTTTAGTGATTGGTAAGTGTAGAAGACCGCGGTGTTTTAAGTCTATTGACACAAGGGCATTGCCTGTTACATGGGAGCATAATAAGAAGGCGTGGATAACCTTGAAATTCATCAAAGGTGGCTTCAGAATTTCGATAGAAAGATGCGAAGACAAAATCGTCAAGTTCACATCCGGAGTAGTCTACTACTCCCAGAAAATGCTCCAAGCCATTTAAAGGATGTGAATGTGTCAAACGTGAAAGTTGTGTTTTTACCAGCCCAATACGACATCCAAGCTTCAACCACTAGATCAGGGAATAATAAAGTCAGTAAAAACAATCATGAAAAACGACTTCTGCAGTCTATGTTGGCTAAAATGGATAAACGTGAGGACGTAAAGACTGCGTCAAAATGTGTGTCCGTTTTAGATGCAGTACATTGGATTGATACAGCTATTCGAGAACTTCGTTCTTCTACCGTAAAGAAATGCTTCCTAAAATGTGGAATCTGGTATGTTGATGAATCAAGCACTTCAAACGATGAGGACAATGTGGCCTTTAATGAACTTGTTTCAAGGGTCCAAGGTCATAACGATCTGTCATCTCAATCTGTCCATCATTTTGTTGCATGTGACAACGATCTGGAAACGTGTGGCAACACAACAACCAACTTGGAAAATTAAATTCTGGACGAGTACCTTGAGCAGCAAAACAAGATTTCAGCTGAAAGTAATGATGAAGAAAAACTGCCTGAAGGAAATGAAACAAATTCCTCCATGGAGTAATGCAGCAAATCTCCTTTGACGTCAATTAGAGCAACATTAAATGTGTCTAAGATATAAAATCTTTTTTATTGGAAAGAAACGCAGCCCACCTTCTTACACCGCTCTATGAAATTAAAAAAGGGCTGTGTGAAATGTCAACGAATGCAGTCAAAAATCTATTCGCGACTTTTTTAACAGTAGTGATTAAATTCATGCATACATATTTATGTTTTATCCTTTTAAAATAAAAACCGAATTTGGTTTTCAAATTGTGCTTACTTACGTAAATCACTGGTTGCATTTAAAAGTGCAAGTCCAACTGCTACAAACATGATGCTCCAAAGTAAAATCCGCTAATGCGACCGCTTGAATGCGGTTGTTTTGATCGAAACGACATTTGATCGAAACGACACTTGATCGAAATGACAGTTGATAAAAAAAAGATCTACTTTTGTATGTTTCTGTAATTAAACAATCTTTTTGTTAATGTAAATTATATTCATAAAAAGCAGAGGCCATCGGTAAGAAGATAGTTTGTTTTTATTTTTTATAATTTTTTATCAATGTCAAGTGAAGGGTTTTTTAACAAGGTCCTTGGGCAAAGTATTTTTAGGGGAGCAACAAGTAGATTTCTTGTCATGGTCATGTTTCGTTATATGCCTAATGCTGCCATTTTTTGCATTCTTTTTACATTGTAGTCAGTTATTTAGAAGAGGAGGGTATTGTGCCATGGCCCCACCCCTGCAGACTCTTTGCAGAAGTCAGAGACAGAATAAAAGAAAAAATATATTTTTTTTAAAGATTATTATGTTTTTGGGACAAAAAATCGACAAAACCGGGACAGAATCAAAGAAAAGACTTTTTTAAAGATCACTATGTTTTATGTTTCATTAATTAGGTGTTTCATTGATTAGGTGCCTTCACCAATAAGGCATTTAGATCCGTGTTAAACCAAATAATTTTGTACACTATGTTTTCGGGACAAAAAATTGACAAAATTGGGACAGATTCAAAGTTGTAAATTTTCTCTTTTATCTTATTGGTAGTAAAGATAGTAACTTTGAATCAATGCACAGTATATGGTTTGGAATAAGATTACTGTAGTAGCAGTGATGCTATTGGTGGTAAAAAAAAGGAATCGTGTAGATTTATTAGGAGGGTGGAAAAGAAACAGACATTTTTAGAGATTCTAGGTCCGTCAGGGCCGTAACTTTGTTAGGTGGAGCCCCGGTACAAACATTTACTATGGCCCCCCATTTTTTCTGTACTTAATATTCAATTGAGCTACTTTTCTCAACAAAGAAATAATTGACGACTCTGCGTTATAAAAAGATTTTTCAATTGAAATAATGGGTCAAAAAAGCATTGAGCTGAACAGGTAAAAGGGGCTGAAGCTAAGTTTACTGTGCCTGCAAAAGAAAGGCTAAAATTGGAATAAAATTTTGCCGCAGTCGCACGGTTCAACATAATTTTTATGATTGCTGTGTATTCAAATCAAAATAAAGGCATAGCAAGGGTTTCGTAGCAAGGCAGGCTGCAACAACAACAATTTTGTTTAATAAAAGTTTAATCAAATAAACGTCACTAACCAAAATTATGTGCAACCTTTTGAGGCAAGGTGCTTTTTGAGCACTATTAACGATATTCCAGCAGAACGGAGATGTGCTATGCAATGCGGATAAATTTTTTAACCCAAAAAGAATTAACGTACACTACACTGACATCACCACGAAAGACACAATACGTTGAGGCCAATCAAGTAGGCTACCGTAATTTACTTGCGGGTGGTTGGAAACCTGAAATTTTTCATTCTTGCTTTTGCACTAGCGAATTGCTGAATAACTTTTTTAAAATCTAAATTTTTAGCTAGTTCATTTTCTATTGAAAGCAGAGCCAAACCTCCAAGTCTCTCTTGGGATGTGGAGCTTCGAAAAAAGTTTTTGATCAGTTTAAATTTAAAAAAATACCTTTCTGCCGTAGCAACTGTTACAGCTATTG
This sequence comes from Diplosoma virens, assembly GCA_963680785.1. Taxonomy (NCBI): domain Eukaryota; kingdom Metazoa; phylum Chordata; class Ascidiacea; order Aplousobranchia; family Didemnidae; genus Diplosoma; species Diplosoma virens. The sequence continues at coordinate 23,389,183 of OY796889.1, forward strand.
TCATATACAGTACATTATGTATGCCGTACAAACGTCAGGATAAGTTGTGGCAGGTGACGCGTTTTCAACAATCAAAAAAGAAGCCATTTCTTTAGCAGATTTTAGATAAATAGTGTTTTCTCTAAACGATGTTTTGATGGAGTATATGAGCATTTGGCTAGGAAACAACGGAGAGATGTTATCAGAAAATTTATTAGAAAATTTTCTTGCTTCAACCTCAAGATCCAGATGAGAAGCATTTGATAGAAAACCTGGTTCCAAAACTTGATATGACGTCACCACTGATTTCATTTCTTCAAAGCGATTAATTTGTTGGCAAGAAAGTATGTCCATCATTGTAAGAAACACAGTTACGCAACATCGCTTCTTAGGATCGCTTAACGTTATTTCTTTGGATATATCATCGAAGTAGGTTTTCGTTTTCTTTGCTCTTTTGTTTAGAAACTGTCTCGGCAAATCTCATGTACTGTAGAAGCAATAGTGGAAATTTCGTTTAGTACTGCGTCAAAACTCCTTCTGAGTTGAGCAATGTCTTCAACAGCAGTTTGCAGAAGTTTATGGATAGAAATTAATCAATTGTTTTACACTGCATAGCTAGCGTTCGAAGGAATGTAGACAATCTGCAAAACCTTGCATTGCATAACCAGCATGCATACAAAGTCAAAGTTTTCTATCTGTTTCTTTATTGCCATAGCTTCATCTCTTTCTTTTGGCTTCGTGCTGGTAAGTATTTTGTGAGTCAAACATTTCATAATGTCACAAAATCTTTCCTTCAAAGCATAGACAGCATCATATCGACCAGACCACCGAGTTCGATTTAACGCTTTTAATGTAAAATTTGAACAATAACGATAATGGACTTCTGAAGCTTTTACCACCGCACAATACTATGTCCAAAAAAATTATATACCGACTCAATGGTGTCGTAAAATTGACGGGTCTCAGTCACGGCTTCTATGGCATCTTTTAACACCAAATTTAAATTGTGCAAAGCACAATGCACGTAGTAAGCATGTGGAGTCACATCTTGAATCTTCTATCCAAGCGGGAGTATTTCCCGCTCATCACTGCAGCGCCATCATGTCCTTGTCTACGGCAGTTTTTTATGTCAAGCCCCATTTGCTAAATGGAACTTGTTATCAGATTGTGCAATCCAATAGCAGATGAATTCTCAATTCTTATAAATGAAGTAAACGCTTCAACAACTTTCAGTTCTGATGGCGTTCCATTATCGTGGTACTGGTAATCAATTTTGACGTAACAAAATACTTCATTTAACTGGTCTTTTTTGCTGACATCTTGAGTGGTGTTTTGGATTTAGATTGTTTATCGCGAATCTCTCTCTCCACGTAAAAACTTGATTGACAAATACTCTTATTTTGTACTTGTAATCCTATAGATAATATATACAGTATACGAATAAATCGATGAAAATAGCTACTACAAAATTCATACATAAACCAAATAAAAAGTATTCACAAAAGTTTAGGAATGTGGAGAGCCAAATAACTTAAGTTGACGATTGCGATTCCGAAGTTCAAAAACAATTAGCTGCACTTCGGCCAAAATTATTTTTACCATTTAAAATGAAAAATGAATGTTTTTTCTCTAGCGAGCGTTATTCTGAGGGTTTTTTGTTAATTAATATTTGAAATAAAGAAAAAGTTAAAAAGAGAAAGTTCATAAGGGCCAAAAGGACAGATAATTATCAAGTTATTGTGCGTTGAATAAAAAGAAAAGTTAATAAGGGCGAAAGGAGTTCAGATAAATGACGAACTATTGTGCATTAAATAGAGTTAATCTACCGTTACGAATCGGTCGCACTTGCAAGTCCAGCTATTTAGAAATTTAATTTGAGATTGCTTCAAAACAGAAAGTGTCCTTTGTTTGAACTCAAAACAAGTGGTATCAAGAATAAGGGCAAAAAAAGGAGCGCTTTGCAGTTCGCTTTTTATATCATGGAGACCTTCTTCAGCTAGTACTGATATTTGTTCATTTTGTATCAAAGAACTTAAATATTTTGGAGAACCTTTAGGTAGTTGTAAAAGTTTGTCTAAAACAGTGTCGTATTTGGCAAGAAATATGATAGAGAGAAAATTGCCCTTGTTATCCTTTGAAAGTTCTTCATTGGATCCGCGAAAAAGTAAGTTGTACTTTGCTCGAGTTAGCCACGAACGCAGTTGCTGAAAGTTTCTGGCTGCCTCAGCTATTTTTCTCCTCTTAGCTTGTTTCTTTTGTGCTCCGCTTTGATAATTTCTTTTCATATCAGCACGTTGATTGCCACGTTGGTTTTTCACAAAACAACCCTGGGGCCACGATTTTTCAATTTTTGTTAACAGTCAAAAATTGAAGTATGGTGCTAATAAACTTATTTCCCCCTAGTTTCAGTCTTTTATTTCAAACCTAAGGTATAGAAATATAGTATTTTATTCTATATTTTTTTCGGAGCTCTTGTCAATAATATACATGTTTACAGAAATCTTTTCTAACTGCATCACGAGGCTGGGAAGCTGCACGAAAAGCCAACCCCAGCTCAAAGTATTATTGTCCTGTTTGCCAAGGGCACAACCCCAGGTCAAAGTACTATTGTCCTGCTTGCAAAGGGGAACCTGTTATGTGTGTAAGCTGCTTTGCAGATAGTCATGAGAAAAAATAGATTTTGCCTTTTGTATTCTAAAAAAGGGAAATAGCTTTGTTTAAGTGTTAAAGAAAAAGGAGAAATAAAATAAAACAAAAGGTTTATGCAATTGACTTAGAGTACATTTGATTTGTTGGTCATCAGAATGTACCTTTTTGTAAAAAATGCAGCGCAGATCCCAGGATGCCAGCCAGCTTTACCAAAAACTATCGCCGGGCGCCAGAGACATAATTTTCCATAGGAATTACCATTGGACGTCACCATAGCTTGTTAACAAGCAAATTTAAAGAAAAAATAGCGTCAACAATTATTGTTGACATGGCAGTCAACGTGTTAAATTGTAGTCAACCAGAGTTTTACAATGTTGTTACTCAAAACCTAAAAAGTTTAATAAATATTAGACAACGGTTAGTAAAGTTTAATGTAACATATTCTCTTTGTTTTTGTTTTTTCGGCTCACGAAATAGTAGCCTACTGCCACGAGCGTAAGGACTACGGTATGTCTAGCAAAAAGGATTTAAATAGAAAGCTCAAACCTGACTTTTTAATCACTCAAATCACAACTTCTTTTAACGAAAGAAGTTTATTAACAGAAATCACAAATCTGATCACTGACTAGTGACTAATAGAATTACGTCTAGCACCCACATGACTAATCTAAATCTACGTAGCTTATTCATATACGTAGAATACTCATAATCACTATTCTCACAAACTAAGGCGTTAGATCTCACTAACCCTTAAAACTCTAACCCCTGTCACACAGGCAAAATAGCAACACAACAAAACGCTGACTTTCACAGCACAACCTATTTATATGAAGCAGCTAATATTTTACTAGAAAAAATGAGCAACTTCTAGAAGATACTCGACAGTATTTTCTTAATTAATTATTTTACGACGATCGATACAAGCCAGCCAGACAGTTACTGTTATTTCACAAAACACCAAGTAAAAAGGCTGGTAAATAAGTTATATAACATGTGATGCTATTAATTTACTGGACTATGGTGGAAAATTGCAGAATTATCTCCAAACCATCAGGTGACATTACGTATGACTACGTACGTCATAAAGCAAAACTTGTTAACTATTACAAGGTAAAATAAAGCGGATAAATATGATGCTATATGATCATTATAGCTTAAACTTATTTTACTAAACAGATTTGAGTCGGAGTAGCAAATCGATTTCGTTATGACACGTCACAATTAAATTAATACGTCACAATCGAAACTTTAATTATATTAAGAAATACTTAAAATAAATTAGATGATTAAATATAAATGAAAATTATTGATGAAGTGTGACGTTTAATAATAATGAGTTTACTTGAGCTTTAAACGAAAATAATTTGCAATAAAATGTAGCAATGCCGGGTTTCCTCGTGCTAGGGCCCCAGTGCATTGTACCGGCTGCACCGGCGATAGTTACGGCCCTGTTCTAGGTTCAATCTAAAAATTTAACACAACCTTTTCAGACACGAGTTCAAATATACTTTTGTATAGCCATGTGAAGTAAAATTCACCTTCTTTTGTATAGCCTTGTAAAGTTTGAGAAGCAATTAATAATTTGGAGAAATTTCTGTGTTGCATTTACCTTTTGGTGTCAATTAACATCATCATACCTAAAAAATTTTTTCCTTCTTGAGACATCTTCGTGTTAATTTCCACCGAAATTACTGAAAAGGATATAGTCGGGCCAAGAAAAGTGTCGCTCCTTGTCGGCAAAGCTCAGCTTGATGGATGCCTGAAAGTATTGATAGGCTGTCAATCGGAGTGGGTTGTAAGTATCCAGTGACAATGCGCCAAGCGTCATACAGGACACCGTCTATAAAAAGCGAGAGTTAGCGCTGCGACACCAGACTGGTGCGCAGCACTCAGCTGTTCAGTAGTCCAGAAATAGGGCAGCTTTGCACATTGTTTTAGCAACATCACCTCATTCTGAGCCTGCAGGTTGCTTCAGCAGTGTGACGCGCTAACACAGTTTTTTGCTCAATGCCACGAGATGATGTTCGAATGTGAGCGATCTGTCCGCAAAATAAGTGGGGTTGAATATAATGGTAAAAATTTAATGCTGTTGTAAACATTTAGCTCATGTTTGGCCTTTTTGTTATTTAAATAAAATGCTGCCCAGTAAACATTTTTCATCTAGCCAACGTTGGCGAAAGGCAGTTTTCCAGCAGCAGAAATGTTGGCAAGATGATGGCGTCCAATGTTGGCCCAGAGTCGAGTGTACCAAAATCACATTTTTCGCTAACACTAATAAACTGCGCTTTGCCAACGTTTAGCCAACACTGAAATTTCAAACGCTGTAGAAAGTTGGCTAACTATGAATGACCAGCGCATGCTACTGCAGCTGCCCAATTACTTCAGCGATCTTACCAAGGTTGGCAAAACGCAAACTGCCAACTTAAGGAACATTGGCAAGATGTTGGTGCTAAACCAGCGATTTTCAACCAGTGGGCCATGGCCCACTTGTGAGTCATGGAAACATTTTAAGGTGGGCCACAGACCTATTTAAAAAATTGCTAGATTTATTCAGAAATTTAGTTTCATTTGTATCACTATATTAGTTAATTTTACACTTGTGTATTTGTTTAATAGTTTTGATTGTAGTAACAATGAATGATGCTGCTGTTTTTTACTGCAGAGTAGTAATTTTCATTCTAATTATTGAAATAATAGTGTTTATTTTTGAAGAAAGAGCGTTTTTTGTGAAACTAATTTAGGTAACCGTCGTGCGGTTGTAATAGAATTTCTCTCCCTTTGTTTCCGCGTGATGCAATCAATGCCTTCTATTGCATCATATGTGTTCGTTGATTTTAAACTACAACAGTGTGGTTCCCAAAGTGAATCACTTGGCTCTCGAAGGAGGAATTTGTAACTTAAAGGGAGAAATAATGGGTTAGGGAGGAATTGGGGAGGAATGTAAATAAAATGTAAATTTATTTCAATTAATCTATTGGCTCCCTAAGGAGGACGTTGTGATTGCAATCAAGCCAGATAATATCCATTGTCCAAGCGGTACTTGGCCATAACTGAAAAAGCTTGATTAGAAGAAGAAATAGTACCGTTTTATAAATTTTTTTCGCATTAAATTATTTTGAACTTCTACAGATGCGTTTTTTTAAGACTTAGTTAAAATGGCAAAACGAAAGTTTAATGAAAATTACATTTAATATGGATTTCCATCAATTTTCGATATCAGAAAAGAAAAAGGACAATGTGTTTTATGTTATAAAGTTCTGTCCAATTACAAGGATAAAGATGTAAACTTTTTTACACAAAAAAAAGACACTGTGAAGCGTCAACGCTTGGATTCAACAGGAGAATTCCAATAACATTTTACAAACATTGTTTAAAGCAGTGGTTCCCAACCTTTCTTCTCTTGAGGCCCATTTTCACTGTCAAAAGAAATATTAGGCCCACAAAACCTTTAATAAAAATTTCGAGTATCATGAAATGTTTTCTTATTAATATAAACAATACAGTAAAATTGTCAATGACCAAACTAATCCTTGTGTCTATTTATCAGCTTGTCAAGTTGCACTGCTAAACCTTGGTTCAACCTCAAGCGTAAGTCTCCTCTCTTTTCAATTTGCAATTGATTTCTTTGTCAGTAAATCATTTACTGCAGAAAATCCTGCTTCAACTAACCAAGTAGTAGGAAATCCAAGTAAGAATGGAAGTACTTTTTCAAATAACAATGAATAGAATGATCTTACGCTCAGCCATCTGATTAATCTATTCCTTTCAATATTTGCCAGTAATACTTTGTTGTCCTTTAGTTCAAGAAGTTTACCAGCAATAATGGGATCAATGTCTTCCTCACTTAAGACGTCAAAGTGTGCCATATCTATAATCCAACCTGGTGGACTCATTTCGATTATATCTTTAAATCTTCCGGTCATATCTTCTCTTAAGTCTTTTGTAGATGCATCTACCAGAGATTTAATTTGTTCAAAAAAGAGCGCACTTTCTCAGCAAAATCTACGAGATTAGTGTTTCGCACTTGTAGTGTTTTGTTTAGTTGGTTAACATGCTCAAATAAGTCAGCCAGGTAAAAAATCCTTGCCTTTATATTACTGTTATTTAATGCTGAAAACAAAGTCTCAGCTTTACAGTTTTGTTTCTTGCTTTGAGCGTTAGTTTCCATGTGATGAACAAAGATAAGAACCATGTCCCAAAGTTCAACAAGGGAATTTCTTTTAAAAAGCCACCTAACTTCAGTGTGTAAGAGAAATGTCTGGTGCCTCACCCTCACATAGTTTCTGAAACAAGCGGTCATGCAAAGCATTAGCTTTGATAAAATTTATTGCTGAAATTGCAACTTTCAATGCCTCTTGGATGTCATTATTGAGAGATTTAGCAGCAAGATGTTTTCGATGAATAATGCAATGAATTGTAATTATATGGGGGGCATCTTCTTTTGATTTTGCAACAAAACCATTGTGCCTTCCGGTCATAGCACTGGCACCGTTGTGGCAATCTGCAATAGATTTGACAGGGGAATCCCATTATTGTGCAGGAATTCATAAACAGCTGCATAAATTGTTTCACTTCGTGTGTCAATCAGCTTGTTTATGAATAACATTTCTTCATGGATTACTATTGCATCAATATATTGAACATAGGCAAGTAATAAACAGAGTTATTTATTGTAATTTCATCAATTTGCAGTAAAAACTTTAAAACTTTTAATTTTTCCACTAGCTGTTCCTCAAGATTTTCTGCCATTTCATCTTGCCTTTTTTTACTGTGTCATTGGACGAGGGGATCTTCTGTAAAATATTAGCAGCTTGTTCTCCTAGCAATTCTTTAGCACAAATCAACTTTACTGGCTTCACTAGACGTTCTGCAATCGTGTGGGGCTTTCCCACCTTAGCAATCATTTCACTTACAATATAGCTAAATTTAAGTGTCTTTCTATTATTACCGTATCTCTTGCCTTTTTCCAAAGGAAATCTAAAGGTTTTGGAGTGTGCTTCTGCCGTAACTCCACTTTTTTTTCAAAATAGCTGAGCTCTTTCCCTACATAACTAGGATGCTTCGCCTGTTGATGAGCTAATAATAATTTTGACTTTTTCATGGAATCATTTGTCATTATTAAACCACAGTCCACACATTCAGGCTTCTCAGAATCAGCAGTTGATGGATAAAAGCCTAGTAATAAGAAATCTTTCTGGTAATTGCGGACAGTCTTCCTTTTCTTCAAACTTGAAGATGCCATTATGGAAAGTCAGGGGGTTAAAAGAAACGTTGGATATTATCCTAATAAACCGAAAATAAATGTTTTAACAAATTAAAATAATTAAGCCATTTGTTTTATAATGTTATAATCAATAATCAAACTATCTTTTAATAATAAAATTATACCACAACCTTAAATCGCTGAGCTATTAAGAATTAAGACACTTTAGCCTAATAACATAAGAAATTTTAAAATTTATATCTATAAAAACACATTTGCAAAAAAAACTAATTATATTATATATTGTATTAAAAAACCAATTAAGGTCTTGTCCAATTCGATCTTGACCAATAATTGACCAATTAAAATCTTGACCAATAAGGTCCAATTCGCTTGAACATTAAGGTCATGATTCCATAAATTTAGATTAGCAGATAAACTATCAATTTTAGCCATACATTTTTCTTGGGACCTAATGCAGGCCCAATGAAAACTTCAGGCCCATTTCAAAAATTCTCAGGGCCCATATTGAGAAACACTGGTTTAAAGCATCTTATGTAGTCAGTTTTATGATCGCAAAGCAATGTAAACTGTACACAATTGGCGAGACTCTTATTATACCATGTGCTTCAAAAATAGCTGGAATTGTAACCTACTTGGTGAAGAAAGCAAAATGAAATTGCAGCAAATTCTTCTTTCAAACGATATTGTACAGCGGAGAATTGTTGAATTGTCTGACAATATAAAAGAGCAGGTTATTGCAGAAATGAAAAATTCACAATTTGTATTATTCTCAATTCAACTTGATGAAACTACCGACGTTGTCTCTTACTCCCAACTCTTGGTGTTTTGCAGATACCTGTCAGAAAAAGACATAAAAGACTATATCCTGTTTTGCTTTGCATTAGAGACCAATACGAGAGCTATTGATGTGATGGGAAAGTTGGCAGCGTTTTTTTGACCAAGAAGGACTCGACTGGGAAAATGTTTGTGGTATACGAGTATGCACTGAAGTTGCTCCTGTCATGTTAGGAGCTAGAAGTGGCTTCCAAACATTAGTTCCTAGTCGTTCACCTGATGCCGTCTCAATGCATTGCATGATATACAGACAAGCCCTTGCATCGAAAACTCTTTCAGAATCTCTTCAAGATGTTTTGAATACAGTTATCAAAACGGTAAACAACAAGACAATAAACTTTGTAAAATATGGAGCATTAAACATACGCCTATTCAAAAAATGATGCTATGAGATGAATGCTGAACTCTTGAATTTATTTTACTATACTCGGGTTCGTTGGCTGTCCTAGGGCAATGTTTAAGCAAGAGTTTTTGAACTACGGGAGGAATTGAAAGAATTTCTGAATAGGCAGAGAAAGTACGAATTAGAATCTTGCTTTAGGGATAGTACCTTCATATCTAAACTTGCTTATCTAGTTGATATTTTTGACCAATTAAACCGCTTAAATCTCAAGCTACAAAGAAGAGATATAACTGTACTTGACTTCATTGACGCCCTAAATACGTTTGTGCAAAAGCTTGAAAACTGGAAACGAAAGCTGAGAAAGCTGAGAAAGAAAATTTTGCAATATTTGAGACCCTTTCATCTGTGATTGAAGGTAACTTGGACATGAATCTATCGTCTGAAATATTGCAACATCTTGTCAATCTCTGGAAAGAATTTTTGACCTACTTTCCTGAAATATCTGATGTTGATTTGGAGCTAGTGATAAAGCCTTTTGCAATACCAAAAAAAGGAAAAAGTTACTGATGACTTACAGGATGAGCTCATTGACTTCAGAAACAAATCTGTTTGTAAAGACGTTTGAGACTTTATCGATCTGCAAGTTTTGAGCAAGGGTGTGTGTTTTTTACCCGCGTGTCGGTAAAGAATGCATCAAAGTGCTGTTGCCTTTCAGCACTATGTATTTATGTGAAGCAGGGTTTTCCACTTTGGTGCAGATAAAAACAAAGGCTCGAAACCGACTTGATGTGGAAGATGATATAGCCTACGTTGTGCGCTCTTAACCCCTCCAAAAATTGATGTATTGGTCAGTTCAGCAGCAAGTGTCTCACTAATGCTTGGTTGAATATATGTTTTGAAATATGTTCTGCTGCTTTGGTTTTTTTGTTTTGTTTTTAAACCTAGTATTTTGGAGTTTTTTGCTTGCATAAAACGTTAATGAGCCACAAAATTTTTGTGCAACGAAAATGGGCCACGAATAAAAAAGGTTGGGAACCACTGTGCTAAACATTGGCCCAGAGTTGTGTGAGGTGCATTCTACTATTTTGCCAACCTTTACCCTAAGTTTACTCAATTGTACCACCATACGTCATTACCACTGTAGCAAACTTAACTAACGAACCGTTGGATTGTTCCACTTGGCTTCGTGCTGGTCACGTGACGGTTCCTCGTTATGTTGCTCATAAAGATTGGACGCGTCCGACAGTTGATTTTTTTTTTTTTTTTTTTTTTTGTATAAAAATTTTAATAATAGTTATAAACAAACACAAAAATCAAATTAAAAAGAACACACATTTTTAAGAATACAACAAGAATTTTTATGTACCATTGATTATCGATTTAACATTACGATGATTTTATAACGATTTTTTTTTTTTTTTTTTTTTTTTTTTGTATAAAAATTTTAATAATAGTTATAAACACACACAAAATTCAAATTAAAAAATAACACATATTTTTAAGGATATGACAAGAATTTTTTTTATGTACCATTGGTTATCGATTGGACATTACGATGATTTTATAACGGAATGCGAATGTAAAGAAAAGAAAGAAAAACTAATATAAAGTAATAGACTTAAATGCTGTATTTTGAGGTAGAGGAAACTAAATATGAACAAAAGATTAACATGAATAGTTTAGTCTGTGTTTTCTGGAAAATTTTTTTCAAGAAATGTTTTGAATTTTGTTTTAATTTTATATTTTTCTTCTATAAGAAGGGATGTATGAATGGGGAGTTCAGGAATGTGTTGTAATTTCTTAGATTGAACATGGAAAGTCGGATTAATGAGGTTAATTTAGATGTAATGATATGTGGTGAACCGATTGTGTTGGTGTAGTTAAAAAGAAGAGTGCTTTGTGTAAGGGTAGTAGGTTTTTTAGTACAGCAGTGAGGAGGGGTTCTAGGTCTGAAATTAGTTTTGGGGTGAAAGGACAGTGAAAGAAAAGATGGTGAGGGTCATCGGAAAAAGAAAGACAGATTTTACAAAGAAAATCATTTGGGTTGCGAGGTTTAATGTTGTGTTTTAAAAAGAAACATCCCCATGTGTAACTTTTATAAGCTGTCTTGAAGGATAGGCTATTTCCTTTTCCAGGTTTGAAAAGAGGGAAGGGCGGGGTTTCGTAAGTGTAAGCCGTAATCATGTATGAGTGATAGTGGTGTTTGTAATGGGGGTAGGGTTTGGATCAGGTTTGAGAAGAGTTTGGTAAAGTGATTTAAAAGTTAGATTGTCAATGGTTTCTGAAGGAATAGAGATTTTTGTGTAAAGAGAGAGGGTTTTGGTCTATAGAGTGTTTGGTTTCGGACGGTGGGGTTGGGAATTGGAATATAGATCACGTTTTATAGGTAAGATTTTTGTGCCGATATTATATATTCCATAAGTCATCCAGAAGTGGGGTTGGGGATTGGGGGTTTTGAGGAGAAGTATAAATTTCCATAAAAAGGCTGTGGTAGTTTTAAGTCCAATGTTTGGAAGGGCAATGCCACCGTCAGATTTGGGTAAATACAGGGAAGATCTTTTAGTGGGTTCAAAGGGTGAGAAGTTCCATAAAAATTTGATGAGAAGAGTGGTTAAGGTTTTGATTTGTTTAGGGGTTGGAAGAATGACTCTGGATAGGAAGAGGATTTTGGGTAGAAAGTGTTGATTTATGGAGATAGTTTTTGAGAATAGGGAATCTTTTGGGTTTAGGGTAGCAAATGTAGTATGCGGGAGCGTACGGATTAGATCGTCCCAGTTTTTTGACAGATCTTCTTTATGAAAAGAAAAGGTTATTCCAAGGATTTTAGTGGAGGTAAGAGTTTTACCTTGGGGAAAGGAGGAACGAAAGGAAGATAGTAGTGTAGTTAGTTTGGAGTTGACTGCCGAGTTATGCTGGTTGAGTTTGCATATAAATGTAGACTGCATTGGAATCTTTTATTTGTGGTTTTATTAGCGACGTAGTTGCTATATTCGTCCTCCTCTTTCATACTTTTGAGTGCGTTGATTGCGTGTTGGTTAACGTTGTTTGAGCAACGATTGACGTTGGTGATGAAGCCAGCATACATGGGGGCATCTCGTGACCAATTTCTAGAGGAGAGGGTAAAACTTCTGGGAGGGGCAGAATTATGCGAAAATGCAGTTTATATAGCGAAATTATAGTATTTCTTAGTCAATTTCCAGGGAGCATATGCCCGCTTTGCCCCCCAGCGAACGCCCATGCCAGCATAGGTAATTAACTAAGAACTATTTTTAATTCAGCAAATAGAAACGCTTAAAAAACAAATCATTAATAAAAATTTTAACTATTTCAAATAAAATTATGCGCATATTAAATGGGCATTGTGCAACACGCACCGGGCTCATGCCGCTCAAATAAAATTGATTCATATAGACTTGAACAAAGGAAAACAAAGTTACATTGGCATTTTGTTGGCAGAGTTGGCAAATAGTTGGCAGTTTTTCCGACATTTTACTGTCATCCAAAAACTGTTCAAACTTTTTTTCAACTATCAGACCATAGAGACTAACATTTTTTTTTATTCTTTTTAAACATTGAGGCATAACAAAAACATATAGGCTATCCCTCATCAAAAAATGTTCTATTATTGAACAATCAAAGCAATTGAAATTTCATCAAGCAAAGAACTGTAGCCAACTTCTTACCAGCGTATCACCAACTTAGTCACAGGAAAGACAGTCAATGTTGCCTTCAACGTTGGCCCAACACATTACCAGCAGCTGTGAACACGAATTTTACTAAGCAAAAAAAGCAGTGACAAAAAAGCTTTTTTGAGCGTAAATTTAATTTTTTTCCACTTTAGTAACAAACCAAAACTCAAAAATAAATCATCGGCAAAAAGTTGGCATTGCTGGTTAAATGTTGGCAATTTTGCCAACATTCTCCCAACCCAGCGGCGCTAAAGCCAACGTTGGCCCGTTGGTGAATGTTTACTAGGTGCCGTCACCGTTTTTGTGTGACTAAACTCCTAAGAAGCCTTTCAGTTTCCAGAAGAATGCAACAATGCTAGATTGCCTGCGTAGGTAAACTTTTAGAAATTGTAGAGGGAAGATGTAGACGTAAATATAAAGAGGTTGAAAAGGAGAAGAGCCCATACCGATCTTTGAGGAACTCCGTTTATCAGATGACGAATCCTGATTTGCTTGCTGTCACCAGTAGTAAGAGTGAAACTTTGGTTTTGGACAAGCTCAATGATCATTCTTATCTGGCAGAAGTCTCAAGCAGCTTACATGTAAGGCCAAGATGCCATAAAGAGTCATATGCCGCTGTCAGATTGACAAATCGACAAAAAAAAATCTTCGATGTTTTCTGTTTATAAAATAACTTGATCCACGGTTGAGTTTTTGCGTCGAAACTCAGCCTGCTTTCTAGGGAGCAATGGATCAATAATTGGTTTAGCGCGGGCGTAGATAAGCCTTTCGAGGATCTTCCAGGAGATAAGAGCAGAAAGATCGGTCGATAACTCTATGGGGCCCCTACTGGCTTTATCAGCTTTGGGATTGCGACCACAAGCGCTCTTCACCAGATCTTGGAAATTTGAATCAGTGCAACCAGGAAGGAAGAAACTTAAGTAACCAGGACTTCAAACCAGCTCCAGCATGGACATTTTTAATAGTAGTTATAATGATTTTAATAGTTTCACATTTCACTGAGATTCCTAATCAATTAATTAATTTTAAATTTATGTTTTAATACTCGTTATTTGGTCATGACATCTAATACTAGAAAGTTAAAATTTCATATATAATTTTGCGGCCCGCTGAATGCACTCAAATTTATAATTTGGCCCATTACAAAAAGAGGTTGGACGTCCCTGTCTTCGAGTAACTAATTTTGTTTCGTTTTTACTTTCACTACAATCGGTTTTTCTTCGAATTAGAATCGACCGAAATGCGGGTGGTTTCTCTTTAAAACTAACTCTTACTCCAATAAGTTTTTCTTCGAATTAGACTTGATTCCACATGAGAGTGAAAAAGTGTTGCCGCTACCTACTCTCTGCAATATTTCTATAAATAAAAGATTAAGAAGCAAAACTTATACTTTTTATTCTTTTACATTATGATAGTGTAAGTTTTCTGATTGTAAGAGATAGTTATTTGCTTAATAATTAATTTATATGTAAAGGTTATACATAAAGCTGCAGCAATCAGGAAACCGTCGAATTTCTGAGTTCGGTAATCGGCAAAAGCGTTCTGGTTAGCGCTGTTTTGTTAAGATTGTAGGAAGAAACCATTTTATTTCTTAAACAGCTGTTAAAGTGTTGGTTACCGGTATATAATGGAAAGCAAAGCACACTGTGCATAGCTACTATAGCCTAGAATTCGACACAATGAGAAAAAGGTTTATATGAAACGGCATTTTGTACAAACAAACTACGGTAAGTTGTAGCATCGTAGGGGGTGCAGCATGCACTGTGCATATAACTAAATACCAGCAAATGTAAATGACTCCAACCTTGTTCACTGTTATAGTTTTATTAGATATTCTTTATTTAATCATTACTTATAATTTGTTGTGTACCGGTATATATTTAAACAATTTACAAATGAACAAATTTATATTGATTGATTGACAGATGACCCATTATTAAATGCTTCAGATCTGTAATTAAGCAACACCAAGCTTGATGCAGCGGATGCTATGCTATAGATGAAAAACTACTAATTAAGTAAATTTGTTTAGATTTAAGTATTATTTCCGCCAGTACTTGCAAAAGTTCTTCAAAAGAACAAAAATTTGACTTTGCCTTGAATTCTGGTATTTTTTATTTATTGGTTACTACATTTGATTTAAGTATTTTTTTGTGTTGAATTACTTAGTTGTAGCTTTTAGCAATAAACACTGCATATTACCTCTGATATCATTTTATAAACAAAATGTGTGACATTAAATAGGCTATGAGACAGTGTGATATAAAAACGATATATTCTTTGCATTAATTTATTTACAAAAAATTTTTTGTAAACAATACTGTAGGTTTCATACCATTGTATTTAAGATTTTTTTTATAAATTAGATTTATGTAAATTTTGAAAATTCTTGCATGTTTAACAGTTTTGTCTTTTTTTGTTTGATTTGGTTGTTATATTAAAGGTTATGTTTTTTTAAGCAGTTTAAACTGGTAAAATTTACCAGTAATTTATTTTTCTGTTTTTTATTGTATTAGATGCTTCATATTTTTTCTAAAGTTTTTCATACAATATTTGAAATAATGAATAGATTTATGTATTGTTAATTATGTTGTGGAAAAACATTTTCCCTAACTTTATTTAAAATAAAGTAAGTAAAAATGTTTTATATTTACTAACTTTTACATTTTAATGTAAAACTTATGTATGTTTTATAGCCTAATTTTTTGACTGAATCATTTTTTTAATGTAAAGTTTTGTCTATCTCTCTCATTATGTAATGAACGTGCAAATAAAGCTTTACCATGAGGCTGATTTATAACTAGACAGTAACAGGAATATCAAATATTGATTTGATTTATTTATGCTCTTTATCTTTCTGATTCACAGGACAATGTTAGAGGCATTAAACTTTGAGCAACCATTGAGGAATTACCTTTACCTGTTTTTGGGCATGCCAAAATATTGTTATTTGGTTGAAATTTGTTTCTTTAAAAAGACACCATAAGCGATTTTTTTGGTGAAACCAACTTGGAATCTTCCCACAACACCAGGATGGAATAAAAAAAGACCAAAAGGAAAAGGATCTCTTAAAGAAATATAGTAACTACTAGGGAGATCCATGTTAGTTTCACAAACAAAAATCACTTATGGTGACTTCTTAAGAAACTCATAAGTTTTTTTATTTGGTTTTTATTTAGAGGTATGACTGAAACTTAGACTGCTTGCTAAAGCTACCAAGCAGAAGAAGGTGTAATAAAGTGTTGCTAGACTCAAGTTCAGCAAAACAAAAGCGTCATTATCTTATTTTTAAGTTTTCATTTTACTTGTGTAACAGAATCTTTTGCAATATTTGTTAGGTCTTTTTTTTAATTTCAGACTTGAGATGAATAATTAAAAAAAATTATTCATAATCTGATGTTGCCTAAATTTTTGCACTGTTAGTAATGAAAGAAGTTGCCAAGGAACAGATGTTGACACAATGTGCTGCTCATGCACAATACGTTTTGCAACTGTTGCAACTTCAACAACAAACTGGATTTTTATGTGATATAACTATTCAAGTAAAAGATTGCTCTTTCAAAGCTCATAAGCCATTACTTGCTGCTTGTAGCTTATATTTCAGGTTTGTAATTAAATTTTTTTGGTTGCTGAAAAATCTAATTATTTTTTATTGTTTTTGTATATTTGCTTTTTTGGTAGCATCATCATTTTGTTTGTTTAAAAATGCTATTTGATTTAACCCTAGACTTTTTGGGTCTCTTCAAGAAGTCATCGTAAGTGATTTTTTTTGGTGAAGCTAACCCAGAATCTCCCTTACACCAGAATTGAATAAAAAAAAACCAAGAGGAAAAGGACCTTTTCGACAACTGATAGTAACTGTAAAGGGATCCAAGTTAGTTTCACAAACAAAAATCACATACAGTAACTTCTTGAAAACACCTAATTTTTTTTTAAAATTTAACTCTAATGTTAGTCATTTGCTTTCTGTAATGTGCTATAACTTTTTTAATGATCAATAGATAAAAATTTGTTATAATTTATTTAATATAACATGATATTGAAGACTTATGGTTTTGTCAGCTTTATGTATCAAAATTTTTATTTACCATTCAATTTTACTTGTTAAAGAGTGATGGTCTATTAAATTTCATACTACTAGACAGTTCAATAATTAAAATATATATATAGAGGGTGTCCATAAAGTCCATGTGCAATTTAAAAGTTTATAACTTTGTAAGTATTTGTGATAAAAGGAATCTGCAAAAAATGATATAAAGTTTTCTTTTTCTAGTTTCAGGAAATTGAAAAGCTAAAAGAAGCTGTTGAACATAAAAGAGACTCAGCCAAAGTTAATGTGTGGTGTGCTTTTGGAAAAAGTCATGTTATAGGCAATTCTCTTTTGAAAATTGTGTTATTAACACTGACAGCTATTTACTCGTAGATATGCTGCAGAATTACTTTATTCTGTAGCTGGAACAATTAAACTTGAAAGATAATACAGGTTTCAACAAGATGGAGCCCCTTGTCACTTTGCTTTGCATATTAGACAGTTTCAAAATCAGGAATTTCCTTACAAATGGATCAGAATGGGTGGACCATTTCATTGGCCAGATTTCACTCCATTAGACTTTTTTATGGAGACATGTGAAAACAAATGTGTATGCAACCAAACCTAGTTCATTAGAAAATGTAAAAGCTAAACTAACTAATATGATTTCAGGCATTACTGTAAATCGTTGGCAAATGTTTTCCATAAACTGCAAAATCATATTACTCTTTGTATTGCTAATGATGGAGGACATGTGGAAACTTAAATAAAATTTCAGTAAAACCTTAAAAAATATAGATTTACTTTCTAATCCTTTTTACAGATTATTTTTATTGCAAATACAAATAAAGTTATAAATTTTTTAAAGTGCACACGGACTTTATGACACCCTGTATTACTTCAAATTTTGATATTAATAAAAATATACTACTCCAAGAATTTGTTATATTACAAACAAAATGCATTAATATTTGTAGCAAGTTAAGAGTGATTTTTTTTCATTCATTTATTTTTCAATTTTATTTTGCAATTAAGTTTTTACATAAGTTGTTATTAACAAAGTGATTATCAAATAGGAAACAGAACAGCTAAATGATATTACAGTGACCATGCTCAAAGTCAATTGTGCATGGTCACTGTAATGTAGTTTTTGCTAATCTTTTTAGATTTTTAATAATACTTGCAATTAAAAGCAAGGAGATTGTGAATTTTGCTGTTGATTTTACCAACCATATATTTTGGCGCATAAGGCGACCGTCAGATAAGACGAGGTACAAAATTAGAGCAAAATTTTATAAATTTATTATATGTTTTTATTTTATAAATTATATTGGTTGTATAAGATGACCCCCAATTTTTAAGGGTGGTTTTTTGACTTTAAGGGTCGTCTTATATCCCGAAATATACAGTATATGACTATAATCTGTATTCATGTTTTTTGGTATTAAAAATTTAAGTTTAAATCTTCTTATAATTTTTGCAAAAACAAGTGCAAATTTCGTAGTGTTTTGGTGTAGTACAAAATTGTAAACCTTTTTCAAAAGAAAACTTCAACAAAACACAAAGATCATGATATAATATAGCAATAAAACAAAAAAATCTTTAAAAGATTCGTTGCAAAAAAAATCATTTTTGAATTTAATTTCACTAGTTGTCGCTATGGATCTTTGGATTACTGTTCTTCATTTCACTATGTTATATTATCTCATTGATGATTTTATTTTGTTCAAGTTTTTTTCTTAAAAAGGTTTACTGATTCTATATTAAACAAAAAAGTTGATTTTTTCATATTGCTTTTATTTCTTAAAGTTTTAGCAAAAATTCCGACTTTAAATTTTAATACCGGGAGAAAATGAATACAGATTAAAACAAAGAAATTTGTTAATAACGAATGCGACTTATCGATTCTTAATAACCTGAAACATTCTTGAGTATTAATTTGCGTAATTGTGTGTCTTTTTTTTTTTCATTAAAAGAAGAAATCATTGTTATTTGTGTCACATTGTGAAGTAACACTCTATGTATTGACAACCAATAAAGAAATTACAAAATGCATTGCTTTTGCAAATACAGTAGACCTTGATTAATCCGGATTCGATTAATGTAAAATTTCGCTTAACTGGGATAAAACTGAAAGTACAAATAATTTCCTTGTACTGTAATTTTTAATAAATAGCTTTGGATTATCCAGATTTTTGCCTAATTCAGATGATTTTGTCTGTCAAATCAAATCTGGCTTAACTGAGTTCTACTGTAGATTAAAATCATAAGTACTTTGTGTTAACTTGTGCATCAAATGCCAAGCTGTTTAATTTTTTGTTTAAACATGCTGATGCTCAAACAATTCACCATTCTTTATAAAATGAGTTAAAATTCCAAAGCATTTTCTAATAAACTATGTTTTGTAGTATATTGCCATTACTTTTTATTCAAAAATTATTTAAATATTAAATGTTCAAAATTTTATTCACTAAAACACAAAATAATTTTGCCAAATGTCAAATATTTTTGTTCAAAAATGTCTAAGCCTATTTTTTTTGTTCTTTTACAAATGTATACAATATCAGATTAATTAAACTACTCCAACATAATTTAGGTACATAAAATTATTATGCTTTTGTTAACATTATTTCAGGAGCAATGCATCACTATAACCTATAGAGTTGACCAATATTTGCTTTTTAGTTGGTTTTGCATTTTTGGTTTTTATTTTTATTAGTTTCTTTTTGTTTATATGCAACTGCATTTGATTTTTTTCAAGTTTTTTGCTTTTTTTATATATGATAAATGAAAGTCTTTTATGGTAGGTATCTGGTAAATTGTTCAAAGTCAATTGCTCGAAAACAAATAGCTCGAAAGGCAAGTTGCTCAAAAGGAATTGTTAAGTTAAACAAATAATTATGTTAGGGTCAGGGTTGAGGTTAGGGTCAGGGTTGAGGTTAGGGTCAGGGTTGAGGTTAGGGTCAGGGTTGAGGTTAAGGTTAGGGTGGACCTACTATATTTGTTTTGCTATTTTATTAATATGAAATATTTTGAGCAACACTTAAATAGTTTTTGACATTTCCATTGTCATCAAAGCAATCTGTCTTTCAAGCAATTGATAGTTAGAAAAATTATTTTTCGAGCAATTGACTTCAAGCAGTTTACCTGGATTCTTTATGGCAATATAATGAATAAAAAGATTTTGCTTTTTTAAAAATTTTTTTGATTTTTCAGAGCATTGTTTGCTGATATAAACACAAATGACTCAACAGCTTTAAATCTTACATCACTTACTCCAACTGGTTTTGAAGTTCTTCTTGATTACATATATTCAGGAAACCTTTCAATTAATGCTGAAAATAGTAGTGAAGTTCTTTCTGCTGCAACTTGTCTTCAAGTAATAAAGACTATAATTTATTTTTATTAAGTTGTAACTAACTTGCATTGATAACCTTAAATTTGGGATTGTGTGTATTATGCTTGATAGGTACTGATTATTAGAGATTTACTTTAATTATTGTTTTAAGTTGGATAATATATGATCAAAAAGATTCTCTTTAAACTGTTTCAAAACTGTTTCCCAATTTTTTTAAAATTTGTATCAAAAGAAAATTGACTGTAAAAAAGAAAGAAACTTTCAATTAAAGCAAAATTTTCATTGATCAAAAGTTAATAATAGTGATACAAATATATTTGTTTCGTCATTTACTACCGAAGTGAGCGATGTATTTTTATTCAAACAACAATGCCTTTAGAATTGCTTTCAAGAGCAGAAAGTTTTTTTTTTAAGTTTTTTATTAACGAACTTTGAGAAAAGAAGCTGATATTGTAATTTTTTTTTTAATCGGCAAATTATAATTGTCAAATAATTACGTTGCAAAATGTTTGATAGGATAATTATTAAATCAAGGCAACTATTAGCATGACTCATTCAATAGACAAATTGAATCTACTTGGCATTCATACATAAATGCGGATTTATATGGATGTTTGTTGACTTTTTTGGAGGCAGTCCAATTGGTTGAAAAAGAAGCTATCATAACATCCTCTTCCATTTATTCTGTTCTGATTTATTATACAAAGTATAGGTATAACTGAGTAATTTCAAAACAACAAATCAAGTTTTTATTATTGCAAAAAACGGCCAAGCAAGCTTTAAGATTTTTCGCACAAATTGCAGCTTTTTTACTTTTAGATAACAGACTTGTATTTCTTCTTGACCCAAGATTGAAAAGCAAGTAATGAAAAGATAATGTTTGAATATGTCGATAATTCATGTTGTAAGTAGACTTGGTTTGTTTGATAAAGGTGCAGCTTAGCACAATCAGACTTTGTTGATGAAAAGATGATCTATATAAAAAGCAAATTGTTTAAAGTTTTAGGATTCAAATTTGATACGAAAAATCTCTTGATCCAATAGAAACAGTCAAAAGCTATTTCAAAAAGGATGTAGTACTTTTCAATAAATCCCCTAATCAACATGAATAAATCAGAAGAGCCCTCAGCACATAATACCTTACTATTGAAAACTGTGATAAAAAAATGTAAAATTAGTGATGGCAGCTGGAAGAATTTTTTTCAACAGCTTTTAATGTTTATACCAAAAAAATTGTTGCAAAGGGACTTTTTGAACCAAAATAATTATCCCATGTTATTCAAATATTTTTGGCATTGTGACTTGTAAACCAGAGTTAGATCAAAACTATAATCCAATTAATTACATTGTTTATGTACTTGTAATTGTAATTTATGCTTTTAGCAAAATTAACAAAAATTATCATTGAAAATTTAGATGTTTAATAGTAATTACAATTGAACTAAAATTATTTAATTCATCTAAGTCTAAAAAGCTATTTGGTTATACTATTGATGTAGCTCTTATTTAAGAAGTAAATATTGTGATATGCAAAAACAATTATAATTAGTCCTTTAACAAAAAAGGAATTTATTGCTGTCAAAGTTTGTGCAATTTATGAAATGCGTAGTTAAGTTCAGCTGCTCTTCTATCTGTTTTCTCTTCTTTTTTTCTGCAGTTTGGAGAAAAAGCCTTTTGTTAATTCCTTAAATTAATGACGTGGGTTCACTACGAGATTCCAATCCATTGTCTTTATGCTGTTTTATAATTACCAAATAGCTTACTATTTAGTAATACAGTACGTGCAACTCTTTAAAATTTTTGCAAGGACACAAAAACTGTCAGTTCTATCAGCAAAAACCTACAAATGCCTACTATGCCTCAGCTAAAATTTATCTTATCTTAATTTATGCTGCTTAGGCTTTATTAGCATTTTGATGGCCCTAACAACCAAAATTGTACGATTTCCTGCTAATATTTTATTACTTTCAAATGATCTAATTGATCAAGCGAATTTGGTGATTTTACAGATGTCAAATGTTGTTGAGACGTGTTTAAATTTCATTCGTTCATCCTTTCGCATGAGCAAAACTGATGAATCCAACTCAGCACAACCCAAGCATAATCAGAATGCTCAGTCTTCAAATACAACAACTCATTCCGGGTATTCTGTCAAGACTAAAAAAAGTCAAGAAACCCCTAATTTATACAACTTACCTTATGTATCCTCGTTGCAATCGAACAAACCAGTAAAACCTCAGGTAGTAAATTGGTTTTTGTTGGCATTATTTATTAAATTTAGTAAAGAAATGTTTTAAAGCGCATTTTCAATTATGTTTCAAACGTTTTTTTTTTTAAAGAATCTTCATAATTGTACGGCAGCTTTAACTTTGTTGATAACCTCCAGCGTGAGTCAAGCCGTGACTCACCTGTTCATTGTTGAGATTATACCCGTTTGTGAAGCTCTTAAATCGATCTTATACCTGATTGCTATTGTTCTACATGCCGCATTCACGCCTATTGCAACCGCTGTCGATCTATTGTCAATATCTTTGGACTTATCACAAAGTCGTCTTAGGCGACGTTTTGAAAATGGTTGAATGATTTTTGCTTTGGAGATTTTGAAAAACGTAGCGAGATTTTGTGGTATCGAACGTTTTTCACTTGAGCCCTGCCGTTGCTTTGAGAGTCAAAAAATGTTTTGGCAAAATATGAGGAAAATACCGTTTTTTTTTTTTTGTTCTAAACACGTCAGTGCGAGAAAGTTTTAAGACTGTATGTTGTAGAGACGCAACTTAATACGTGCTTGTACACAAAATCCATGATAAAAATGTCTTTTTGTTTATTATGGTAAATATTTTTTGGATATTTCTGAAGTAATTTTTGTCAGCAGAAATCTCTACACATTGTTTCGGCGACAACTATTGATGAAGCCGAATTTAAAAATATGGTTACCGATAAAACAAGTAAGTTTTATTCAACTCACGGTGTTGATTATTTATTTTTTGAACTATTGTTCTTTAGTTCAAGCTTATAGCATACGGTAGTTATTAAAAAGTAATTTGTTACAAAATGCAAAAAAAGATGCTAGCGGCCTTAATCATCAAAATTACAAACGAGTTTAAATTTATTTGAAACATTTTGTTAACGCCAAGTTATTTAATAGCTCATAATCCTTAATGAACGGATATTAAGTACCTAAGTATATTAAAACCAATATCTTGTTAAAGCATGTTTGTTCGTTTTTTGCTTTATCCTTGCATTCCATGTTATTTAGACAGGTTGCCTGTGAAACTTGGCTTAAAAATTTGTTTTGGGGTCGTTTTTATTTTATTCCTAAATTTATGATTACGGCAAAAGTTTAACACTTAAGCCATTAAGAAGTGCAAACATTTAAAAAAATTTTGAGATTTGAGACAAAAGTATGGCTGGAAAAAAAACTTTTAGATATAACTGAAATTTTGATCTGCTTGCCAAGTGCCGTAAAGTGTCTTTCCCAAATACACAGCAAAATGTCGCGAGTAGGTTACGAACCGCGATCGTGTCGATCACAATCACGTCACTCTTAACCATTAGACCACGCTGCCGACTATAGACACCGAATTCTGGCCGCAAATTATCAAATTAATTAACATAATTTGATATTTTTTCCAGATCGTTGCGGCGCGAAAATCACACCATTTTCCGATAGCTTTTCGCCTGTCAGCAATCCAGATTCTGTTGTTTCATCTTCTCAAAAATCCCAATTTTCCCCTTTTGGCGACTCGTCATCACGTGAAGCTAATATAGATTATTGTGCCCCTTCGTCTAGTGTCGCTTCCGATCAATTAAACCCAAGAAAGTAATGATTGTTTTTGTTGCATATAAAAATTTTTAATTACTTCCAAGAGTGCTCTTATCAGCTTGATTTTAATAAATTCACTAACTTAATATATTTTTATTTGAGTAAATTCATTTAAATTCATTCAAATTGGAACGATAGAGCTTGCATTGCTTGAGGTTCTGCTCTGTATGCCTGTGTTTTTGCCCTAGAGAAGAATCTTGGTCAAAGTGAAAAAATAGATAACTATCAATCAATTTCCTTATCCGCACCGTAAAAGATTTATTGCCGATTAAATGTTTTCTGATTATGCGAGCTAGGAATTGTTTTCTAATCTATCCCGCGACTTAGCGATTACGGATTCTGATTAAGCTTTAGGACTATCACACTTATTTTCAATCCATGAAACAAAAGCTGGAAATTCTTCACTAATTTTTTTATTCGAGAATGGGTTTCAACTAGAAAAAGATTTTAAAATTTTCTTAAATGTTAATTTCTCTAAAAATAGATCAAACTCGAGCATAAATAAAGCGTTTGACTTTGTTTCCGATCCCGGATAAATTTTCTTAGTTTATCCTACGAATAACGATCGTTTGTTTCTTTCACGAGCTAACCATTCGAACCAGAAACAAACAGATCAACCGCCGTCATGATAGTTTGTATATGTTCAACGTATTGTACGCAAATTTATGCCCGAAAGCGCTTATGTTAGCCATCTTTGGCTAGACCTAAGCCGCTCTGTATGTGCATCGTAAAATAAATCTGTTTTACCAGTGTCAGTTATGGAGAAAATTTTCATACTTCCAGTTTTTATAACAGTTGTATCGTATTTTGAAATTGCAAACAAGATAAATCATTCGCTCGGTAGCGACACATCAATTTTAATCATTGTTCTAGTGTAAAGCAAGAGGTTACGCTGCCTGACAATAAAAACTCAACTCCATCTGCCGCAACATCTGCTTCCGGTCATTCTCCGTCTACCACCGCCCGTTACCAGGTTAGCACGTGCAGCGTGTGCTCGATTGCGCTTTATTGTGTATTGCTTATTGTCGCTATTTTTTTTGGAAAAGATGCACTTATGTTTGAATGCGAGACCAAATCTCTTTAAAGGGGGAGCCAGTTTCGATCATTTGGCCATAATCCGTTGCACAGCTAAAATTATTGTTTTTTAGTTTGATGTCGTGGAGAAATAAAATAAATAAAATAATGTTGATCAAAAATTTAATCTCAGTTTTTGGTGCAGGCTACCAGCCGAGCACGTGAAGCGTATTGTAAATGCCTTTGTTAAGTTTCGATTTTCTGTGACAAAGTCATCAGAATTTAATTTGGATTTTCTTCAATTTCTTCTAAGTTTTCTTTTAATTTCTCTTCTAAACCATTTTGCTAATTTTCAATTTGATAGTTGACCGGTTCAGAATGCGGCATTGTTGATTTTCGCTAAAACGCTAAATAAATATCATGGTTGTGAACATATTAACGGCTACTCTTTAATTTTGTTGCTAATAAAACTATGAAAAATTTTGCTGTTGATTTTAAAACTATGATAGCAGATCTGTTTTTTTCCCGATAGTCTTTTAGTAATGCTGTCTTTGTCATACCAATTTGTCTGCTTCAAAATTGTTAGCACAAAAAATGATAAATCAAAAAAATCAAATCGGCACCCGTCTTAAAAAAAAAACTCTACAACCATTGAGATGACCGTTCATTTGACACCTGTGCCATGTAAATAATTTATATTTAGACCACTATAGACATTCATGCACTTAATATGATGTTATTAAAAAAGTAAGGCAAATCGTATCTGAATAATTCCTTTATTGAAAGAGTTTTATCAGGAGGTATCTTGTTCAATTTCCGTAGCTATTACTTTCGCCACAAAATGGCGCCCCATTTCAGTGCAAGGTTTACATTGAGCGGCTGAAGACACGGGAATCGAACCTGAGCCAGTAGTACAGACGGTAAACAGGTTAACAACCACTATATCATCTTGCTTTCTTATACAGGTATTAATAAAATGTCATAAAAATGTGAGGTCCTCGGTATACGCATAATTGCATAAATTGAAATATAAGTTTTTGGCATGTAGTTCGGGTAAAAACATGGCTTTGTTACGTCAATAATTCAAATATCTATTCTGCACTCAAAAATACAACAGGCTGTTTTGGTCTTTTATAAAATAACGAAAGGACTTTACAATTCGCTTTGGTTATACGTATGATGCTCTCTATTTTTTGTCTTGTCACTTTTCCATTAATACCTTAAACAGCCAAGCTCGCCGCCTTGGACTATTTCAATTTTTTCATTCAAAATCCGCGACTTGTCGGTCAGTGTGTTTGAGACTTGTGTGTTGAGACTTTGACTTCAATGTGTTTGAGCCGCAAATTCAATCGGCATTTGCGACTCGTATTTACTGCGGTTTCGTTTTTGCAAAAGTGTCGATGTTGAAATTTTAGGCTTGATTCTCGACAATTTGCATTGAAATTCTAGCAGGTAGATTACAATAAGCTGGATAGCAATAGCTTTAGTTCTTTGGAAGCCCATTTATTATTTGATATTGTTGTAGGTTTTACATCTATGACGCAGAGCTGCCAACCTAGATATTTTATATCTTGATTTAGATATTTTTGACACTGCCTAGATATGAAAAGTATCGTCTAGATATTGGATATATATGTAGATATTTTGTATTATGATTTAGATATATTTTAGATATTTATCGTCTTACAACAATTGATATAAAATATCATCTCATTAATAAAGTTCAATAATTGTTTTGTTTTAAAGTGTTTTAAACTTCAATGGTTGCCAGAAAACAAATTGCATTTTACCACTGTGAAGAACATTACAATCCTGTTTGAAGTGTGTTTTGAACAGGGTTGCCAATATAGTTGTTACATAGCTAGATCTAGATAGTTTTCGAACGATTTAGCTAAAAAAATTTCTAATTTATAACGTGTAATTATAGGGATTTAGCTATAAAAACATTCTAATCAGCTAATTAAATTTAAAATTATAACATGTAAAGAATAGGATTTAGCTATTTAAAAAAAATTCTAGCTGTAAAACCACATGTTAAGTTGGCAACCATGGTTTTGAATAGTCGTCAGTTAGTTGTAACTTGCAGTTGAGCGAAGATTGAGCTTGTGGGTGGTGTACTTTATTGATGCTTGATTAGTGTTTAATACAGTACAATACTGTTCTTTATATTGTTATTAAAGTTTATATTGTCATTTACATTTGTTCTTATACATGAAAAAATGTTTGGAAGGCAATTTTGATATGAAACTATAGTTGCCGCTTGTTCGGGCTTGATTATTAAATGCTATTACTGTTAAATATAATTATAGATAATTGGGTAAAACATCTAGATATTTCTAAATGTCTTTTCAAGGGCTCCTAGATATTTTATTGAAAAAAGTTGGCAGCCCCGCGATGGCGCAGGTCTATGTCGTGTTACCAATGTCACGATTTTTGCAAACCAAGCTTTGTTAATTTAATCTATATAAGTCTGAGGTCGGTAAACTGGGGTAAATTACACCAAATAAGGTAAAATTTGTCAAAAAACAACCAGATACGTAGCTGATCTGCTTTTTCATTACAAAATTTCCAGTAAAAGTTTTTAAAAAACTAAGGTTTTTGTATAATTATGGGCTAATTTTAATTTTCTTGAAGTAATGTTTGGGTAACAACAAACTTAATTCCCCGGCCCCTAATCTAAACGATCAACCTCGTGTCGCCCTCTTCCCATCTGCTTTTCTGTTGTTTTTCAGCCGCCTACTTCAAAATCATCTTACTCCTCTGACGAGCACGACAACTGCGTTGAAATCAGCAGCGATGACGACAGCGGGGGCAACCTGTGGAGTGCGGAAAGATCAGGTCGAGAAGCCCCTGATCTGTCTTACACACCATACTCTGCCACAACTTCGAAACAAGTCTGCGATTTCTCGTCGTCGAAGCTCGACGAAGCCGCGACTACCGTAAACGCCGCCTCGCCTCAACGTCGTTCGTCGGAATCGACCAAGATTTCCGGCGCCGATTCTCGAGTGATTACCTTCGAGAAAGCGATGCAAGCTACTAGTGTTCTTTGCCCCCCAAATCGTTTGACGTCAGTTTCGAGCGAAGAAGGAAGTAAGGACGCGATTTTGTTTGTTTTTATTCACCCAGCTTACATCTAGAACATGGGTGCCCTCAATCTTTTACCATCGCGGACCATATTTTTTCGATAAAACTATCTCAGGCTCCAGTTTGTTCAGTAATCAAAGTGATCACTTTTTTTTGGTCTTCATTTTGATTTTAAGGTAATCTAGAATTCGAACCACTAATTTAATTGATGATCAACGTGTATTTTCAGGCACCAAAGTGATGACCTTTTTTGCCATCAACTAAATTTGTGGTTTGAAAACTGAAATGGTTTGAAAACAAGAGTTTATTTTATAAATTACATGTTAGAATTAAGTGAAGACCAAAAAAACATAAAAACTTTAATTTCACATGTTTTTTCCTGATCCTGAATTTTCGAATGCACATTTTATTCCGAATTTTGTTTAGGGGTAATTCAATAATTTAAGTTCATTCAGCATCTGGTTAGAAATTCCTTTGCAGGATACATACAAAATTGTGTAGGGTAAGTTTTATCACAGCCGTTTGGGTTTGGTCGTTTTGGCGCCCGCTGATTTGGCTGTCACCTTATTTTGGGTCTTTTCAAAAAGTTACCGTGAGGTTTTTTTTCGGTGAAACTAACCCAGAATCCCCCTTAGAGTTGAAACTGTTAGCTGGTGCCCAAACGGCCGCGCCCAATAGTCTCATTCCGTACAAATTCGAGTTTATCGTAACTCGAAATCGAACCTATTGCTGGACTCTTCGAAACTCGAGCATTTGACCTTTGAAAGTCTAATTTTGTGTACTTGGCCTTGTATAGCAGTACACATTAGAATCTTTAGCTGTCAAAAACAATCTAATGCCAATTTGGACATCTGACTAGCCGACCAATTACACGAGCCGTTGTAAACTAAACACTACGATATAAACTACTTTATTGCTCCTGATAATTCGGATCTGATTTGATTTCCGTTTTTAGATCCCGACGACTCCAATCTGCCCACGATTTCTTCCGAAGTCATTCATAAGACATTGCTCCCGAAAAAGCTTGCGAAGAGTTTGGTCCGTTCTCCATCCGGGATGCCCAACGCACGCAGCAGCTTCGACACGGCTGACTTGTTAATTAAAACCGAGCCTAATGACGATCAGAATTTGGAAGGTTTTGTCCCTCGGGCGACATCCAACGATGTTCCGGCGGAAGATAAACTTGACCCCGCGCTTTCAATAGACGATTTTCCAAAAGGAAATAGTAGAATAGACAGCGGAGTAATATTAGATTTGTCACTTCCTGTGCGCCCGCAATCACCGTCCCCTGCAGAGCTGTCCTTCCACAAGGAAGAGTCGACACTTGCATCTGTAACCGACTCGGAGGTGTCGAACTCGCCGTTGTCGTCGAAAATGTCCCGGATGCGATCCCCCGAGCTAAGCTTGGCATGGTCAAAGACAGACTCCAGACCCAGCTTCCTGTCAAGGTCACTTTCGTTATCAGCCAATCAGAGGCCAGTTGATGAAGAGTTAGAATCGTGGTAAGCCATTTCCGGCTTGCAGTTACATTTTCTGTACTAGAAAATCATCCTCCTAACTCTCAGGAAAGCGACGGACGGTAAGCAATTACCCGACGTGCTTCCGGAGATGCCAAGATATTGCTGCCCGCTTGAAATTTAGAACTGCTTGCCAAGACCATCAAGCAGAGGAAAGTGCCTTTAAAGTGTCTTAAGGACATAACAGAATGGCGCAACTAGGTTTTGAACCGAGACCATGTCGATTACAATCACGGCGCTCTAACCACTCGACTACGTGCTGATGTTGATTTACGATGCTTGACCACTGTTATTTGTAAGTAGCTTTTTGTACTGTAAATTGTTGAACAATACGTTGTATGTTGCGTTTTTATGAGGTCACTACATAACTTTTTTGTGACGTTTATTTGCGTTCTTTATGACGTCATCATATGAAACCATTTTGTTAGGAATTCTCCTACTGATTTGCGTAGCCGCGATTCGTTGTCCAAGCTCGATTTTTCGTCAAAACCTCGCAAGAACACCGGCGGCTACACGTGCACGTGGCCCGGCTGCGGACGTTGGTTTCGGCATCAAAACATCTTCTGCGAACATCAACGCTTGCACGAAGTCGGCATTCCAGGTAAGAGGTTATTGTAACATTGACTTTTATGACCTTACATGAAACTGCATTCTTTGCTTTTAAAAGTTCGTCTTATGCTGTTGCGCCTCTTCCGCGACAACTATATTTACTAAGATTAAGTGACTAATATTAAGTAATGGGGTCTCGCTCCTTCACCGAATTGCGAGTGCGGCGCCCTCTGAACAAACCGCAGACCAAATTTTAATAGCGTGCCCCATACATCGGACACCACATGTAACACCAGGTCTGACGGTTTTGGATGACGAAACTCGATGCTGGCTTAATAACATCACTGCCAGCATCTGATCCTGGTAGTGCAGCAGCCTGAGGTAGTAAAAGGATAAACAGTCGGCTCCAGTCCTGTTTGTGTCTGACCTGGAGTGGACGCCGTTTCAAACGACGACGACGATTAAGTGCCTAAAAATATTTACTTTTATATTGGGACAGCATTTGTGTAAACGGAGGAATATTTGTGTAAATTCAGATGTACGATTTTCGTAAATCTGCTCTCATTTTGAATTACAGTTAAGGTGCTCTGGTTTAAAGACAGGTTTTTAAATTGCAAAGTGTTTTCCCAACGTTAATGCAAGTTTTAAACCTAAAGGCACAACGTCAAGTCTTAATTTGTATGCTACCCGCCTTATTTTTCAAGCTTTTCTGTCCGAACAAATTACTTCAAGTTGATTGCTAAATTCAAACTACTGTTTTTGCCAGCAGGACAGCTCAGTACAGTAACACTCCGACTAGCTAGAAGAAAGATAAGAGTTCAATGTTCAATATATCTAATTGATTCCCGTTGTTCATACGGGGAAGCAGTTCACAACATGTTCCTAAATGGAGTAACAATCTTTACCTGCAATGGCGGCTTCGCTTAAAACAGGAAATAGCCAAATAATAAAGATGAAGCGATGTGATATCTAAAAAATAAAAAACAAAAACAACTGTTTTCAACTGGAATCGAACTCATGATTCGTGAATACGGTAATATTGTTTGATTAAGGTCGTACAAAAATTATCAACAAACTTGACATTGTGGAACCGAACCTGTATCGGGCGGAACGACTGCCGTGTCGTGTTGACCAGTAATGGACAGTTTTTAAAGACCGGATTAAGCGAGGCAGTAGTTGAAACGATATTCTGTTGATTTTAATGGTCATTCAAGCAGCGCTGTGTTGGTTAAATGAAAAAAGATTGGTCAGTAGCTGAGTGCATTTTTTCTATTGAGGTCGTGATTAGATATCTGGATTTTGCTTCTAAGCCAAGACACTTGAATTATCAAGACTTGCGGCATTCCCAAATCTTTTTATGGATCACCCCTAGTTAAACAACTTCAAAATAAAAGTAAAAGTCTTACTTGAATTCTAATATTTCAATTGCTACTGTTGAAATTTCCGGAGCCGATATATCAAAATGAAAATCGTACGTGGTGCAATTCTGCTTTTGTTTTAATCTCTAATCTTTTGCAGCCTCATGCCTGTAAGAAAAAGTTTTTCAATATTCCTTAATCTACAAAAAGCTTACGACACATAATTTGCAAATTAGATTTATAAAACTCTTAATTCAGCAATCAGAAGAATAAAACAGCTATTTGAATGCGCCCGGCAAATTCCGATGCTCTTACTTCAAAGTCAAAGATCAAAAAAGATGTACCGGAGAAAAATTGTACTTGCTTTAATCCGCTGTCCGTCATCGTTATCATGGCAGGCGTCGTTTGTTGAGACGAGCAAGATAGGAATGTTGTTTATCAGAATAACCACAGTTTATTTTACCAATCGCACGATTTCGACTTGACTTTTGCATATTTAAAGTAAAAATCTTTATCGGGATTAAAGAGTGTTAGCTGAAATTGAAATTCGCTAACGATACCGCGTACTAATTATGCAGTAGTAAACAAGATTGAGTTTTTTCTGCCACAAACATTCTTTTCATCAATTTTGCTAAAAATTAATTTGAAAACCGCACCAATTACAAATATATAAATTAGACGTTGAAATTAAAGCTAGGCAACATAATAGTGTTATTTGAACACATCAAACTGCGACATGGATATTACATGATAAATATCAATAGGAGAGACCAACAAACATTACACGAAAATTATTCTTGTGGTTAGATTTATATCGTGAAAGTCAACTAAAAACAAAAAAATACTCACTTCTCCTTTGCATCCGTCAAACAAAAACAGTTTAAAAGGGTAAAGCTCGCCTATAAATAGATAAAAGCATGTTTCAAAGCGCGTAGGTTGGTCAACACTGCTTCAACGCGCATTGAAAGCAATTATTATAGACCTGTGCGGGAACGGCTAAGCCCTTCGACCCGTATCCAGCCTGGCCCACGGGGTGGTTGACAAAGGTTTATGAAATTGTCAAGCGTTATGAATTAGAAAACGTAAATCTATCATATTGTGCAAGCTTTGAATCTTAAATCCATCTTGTTTTTAAGCAAAAGCATTTCGGTTGTTGTTATATTTTAAGGCTCACATAAAGCTAATGTACGCGGTTTTACTTGAAAGATAAGAAGTTTCCGGTGCATTTTGGAAAATAAAAAAGTTCGGGTTCGTTTGTAGAAAAAATGCTTTTGGGTACATGCCACAAAACGTCGACCCGTAAAGGTTTGTACTGGAAATCTTTAATCAATTTTCTTTGTTTTGGTAAAACGGTAAACCACGTCATGTAAAGTTTGTTGCGAAACTTTATTAATCGGGTATTGCTTCTTTGCGTAAAAATGTGTTTCCGGAAAGTTAAATACACTAAAGCAAATAAATTTTGACAAATTGTTTTTTCCCGCAAGATAAAAAAAAATTTTTTTTCAACCCCAAAGTAGAATAATGTTTGCAGTAAAAAGCAAATGTTTTTTAGTCCTTGACTGCTCTAGCGTTTTTTTGCGATGATCTTTAAAAACTAAAAATATACGAAATTTTTTGCTTATACAGTATGTCTTGTTTAAGATTGGTAATAGTGCGCTTTTCCCCGATTGTGCATTTTCAAGTAGAATTTAGTTTGTATTTTTTCAAGTACTATTTGCCAAACTTTCAAAAAAATATACGCTTAAAGAAAGTTTCGACTGTCAACCTGTGAATTACCATTAGCTTTGCCTCCAAATGGTCGGCTTTGATAAAAGCATGAACTGTAGAATGAGATATTTGAGTTGATACTTTTAATAAAAAAAGCTATTTATAGCATAACAATGTTTTATATTTCCGCTTGGAGGCGATCCAATAATTTGAGCCCGACACGAAGTTTTTTCCATTCCAAATTCACGCATAAAAGAAAAGCTGCTTTGTGATGAAATATTAGATATATCATACGTTGTGACAGCAGAACAAGGTTCTTTGTGAACTCACTTTGGCGCCGTCTAGTGTTTATCGTGGTAATCGCGTCAAATTTAGGATGTTTTTTTAAATGGCGTATTTTTTTTTGTTATGCTCTGCTTCCTTGGAAAGTGTACTTCACTACCTTTTTACTTTGCTCGGGAGATTTTAACTGATAGTTCTAAATTACGGTCTTATCTATAAAGAATTGGAAAAGTTGATGCCAAATTTTAATCCGACAACCAAGGCCTGATTAAGGGTCCCGAAAACCTAAGGCTGTTGACTAAAAGAAGGCCAATAATCTAATTACTAAAAACATGCAAAAATAAAATAAGCATAAGGCAAATACAAGAAAACATAAGATTATTTACTGTGAAATAACACACATTGTTGCTCGAGGACCGAGTTTTTCCAAAGCCTAGTAGCCTGCAATGGTCAATCTACCTCTGCGGATAGAAATATTTTAGCATCTCGGAAAGCAGGTTGTGGTGCTTGGTGGACGTTTACTCTTAGTTTGATGTGTGCAAGTCGAATTAATGCTTACTTTGGTGATAGCGATGTATTATTCGTTTTCAACATTTAAAAATTTTATCATCTATTGTTTACATACGAGTATACTGTACTACGTTTTTTTTTTTTTACTGAAGACCAAGCAATCACTTGAACAGGGCTGTGCCTACAATAGACCTTTTTCCAGCCACCTAGTGGACATGGCAACCGTTGCTAAGCCAAACAAGCTTTGGCTTTATTTAGTTTGTTTTAACAGCCAAGTCATAAAGCGGATAGCTTATTTCGGTAATTTGAGTTGAGAGTTTAAATTTTACAGTCTGTTAGCCAAGTAATGAAAACTAATTTCTTGTACTTCTTTGCTTCGGTTCGAACTGTAGTTATTTCAAAAACTTTTTTTCTAAGCATCTTTTACATTGTAGCTCGCGGTAATTTTTCTTTAAAATTTATTCAAGTCCAATGTAACATGGCCTAAATTAAAATCAAAATTAGGTAGATGACCAAACTCATTTGTAAGTGTATTATGGTAAGCAGATTTTGTCAATTTAATTAACAAGTATTAACCATTTACGTGTTTGTGTCAACATTTTTTGTAGAAATGAGTAGAATAATTACATTCTTATTTTATTTGTGGTACAGAATTTTAATATCGCTTTAAACAAAGTCGATTTTATCGGAGCCATAAGCTTTTCGTGACGCTCTCATCAGTGGCAATCGCGTCAAAATGGGACGAACCAGAGAAATATACCATGATATAAATACCTTGATTTTCTCTGGTTCGTCCCATTTTGACGCGATTGCCACTGATGAGAGCGTCACGAAAAGCTTATGGCTCCGATAAAATCGACTTTATTCTTGTTTTAAATAATATATGGCGTCTGGTTTGTTTCTAGTGCTTACGTGTATTCTTGTAACGTTTTGTATCTCCAATCTAATTGAAATCAAGTTCATGCATGACATAATGAATTTCAGTTAATTTTTGTTTATATGTTCTGACAGTTTTTTTTTTCATTTAATTACTTCCGAAAATAAAGGTAATTTTTAGCAAATATTTGCTCATTGCCTTTAAACAAAGTATAGCTTCTTGTAGCCTTGTTACTAGCTAAAGTTAATGAAAAAAAATTTAATACCGTAATAATTGTTTTGGTAGCATACTTTTGTTTTTAAATAATTTGCTTTTTGCATTAAGTATTTAATACACTTGAAGAGCTTGAATGCTGCATACTTGCATAGTCTAAATCAGTGGTTCTTAACCTGGGCGCTTTTGATTTTTGGGGTGGGGGGCGGAAATATTTAGGGGACATTTTTGGGGGCGCTGAAGGTGTACGGTGTTTATCTCATTGCAGAGACTTTTTTTTTTAGAGAACACCCTGATTTTGGGAGAAAAATAGGGAAATCAGAGATGAAATTGAAGCGAAGCCTTTTTTTTTTTACAGAACACCCTGATTTCGGGAGAAAAATATGTAAGCCAAGATCAGACCTCTTTTTTTCTCAGACAACATCAATTTTTGAAAATTCTTGCTTCGGGCGCCTAAATTGGAATATCCACCACTGTGTAGAATCCTATGCACTTCATTGTATAACTCATCATCTTTAGCAGTTACATTATGGTGGGCGACAGGCTATGGAAATCTCTAAAAAGGGGCGCTGGGTAGAAAAAGGTTGAGTCTTGAGTTGAGTTCAGTTGCCACTGGTCTAAATCAACTTAAAATGATACTTAATGCAAAAATTTTTTTGAACATCTTTTACATTGTAGTTCGCGGTAATTTTTCTTTAAAATTTTAAAAACAAAAGTATGGCATCAAAACAATTATTACAGTATTAAATTTTTTTTCATTAACTTTAGCTAGTAACTGTAAAATATGAAGGCTACAAGAAGCTATACTTTGTTTAAAGGTAATGAGCAAATATTTGCTAAAAACTACCTTTATTTTTCGGAAGTAATTAAATAAAAAAAAACTGTCAGAACATATAAACAAAAGTTAACTGAAATTCATTATGTCATGCATGAACTTGATTTCAATAAGATTGGAGATACAAAACATTACAAGAATACACGTAAGCACTAGAAACAAACCAGATGCCATATATTATGTAAAACAAGAATGTAATTATTCTACTCATTTCTACAAAAAATGTTGACACAAACACGTAAATGGTTAATACTTGTTAATTAAATTGACAAAATCTGCTTACCATAATACACTTACAAATGAGTTTGGTCATCTACCTAATTTTGATTTTAATTTAGGCCATGTTACATTGGACTTGAATAAATTTTAAAGAAAAATTACCGCGAGCTACAATGTAAAAGATGTTCAAAAAAATTTTTTTTTGAAATAACTACAGTTCGAACCGAAGCAAAGTCTAGCTTAATAAGTACAAGAAATTAGTTTTCATTACTTGGCTAACAGACTGTAAAATTTAAACTAATTTTATACTCCCGACTCAAATTCAAATCACCGAAATAAGCTATCCACTTCATGACTTGGCTGTTAAAACAAACTAAATAAAGCCAAAGCTTGTTTGGCTTAGCAACGGTTGCCATGTCCACTAGGTGGCTGGAAAAAGGTCTATTCGTTTTATTTTAGCTCAAACAACACTCATTTTCAAAAGTTTGTCAAGAATATAAATAGCCTTCAATTTTGCAGATTGCTGTCAAAGAACTAACGTTGATGGAGCTATTATCAAAACAGTACAAAACATATCGAATAAGAAAAAATTTAAAACATACATTATGACGCAATAGAAATCATTGTATTTATTGTTCAGCGGAACGTAGCTTGAGAAACGCTGTTTTTGACAGTTTAAGCCAGGGGTGGGCAAACTTTTTAGCTCGCGGGCCTCATTCACAAGTTGATTTTAAATGCGGACAGCACTATAGTGATCTCTAAAAAAAAAAACGGTCATCTTTTTTAGTCAATGTCCAAAGGCTCCTTTTTCGTTCGGAAAACGTCGTAATCCCAAATTTTGGACATTTTTTTTTTAGAGATCAAAACGATTGAAAGCCAAGAGAGAGTTAAGTTATTTGCTTGAAGCTTTCGCGGGACGCGCAGAAAGTCGTGGCGGGCCGCATGCGGCCCACGGGCCGTAGTTTGCCCATCCCTGGTTTAAGCAATTAAATAGATAAGATTTTTTAGAGCAAGAGGACAAATGGCAAGGGTCAAACTTTCAAAGATTAATAAAAGGATTATGAATGGCTGATACAGATCGCTTTCTTTGACCTGCCGAATATTATGAGTATGATGTATTGCAAAAGCCTTGAAATCATATCAAAACTATCAATGGTCGATTATTTGGTAAAATAAAACAATTGTATACTAACCTAATTTGAATTTTTAAATAAAACTCCAATCAATGTTTTTACCTTTTTTTTGCTCTCAAGAGTCTTTAATGCCATTGCTGGTACTTTTTCGTTTCTCGTCCTTTTAGCATGCCCAAACCATCTCCCATCTTTGATTTAAAAATTCCTCTATCGACTCCATACCAGATTCCACACCTGTAGTGTTTCACCAAGTTCCTGCAGTAATTAAACAAACGTAATTAAAATTGTGCAAATTTTACTGTAATCTTTGTAATTTTTATACCATCCGGCATGAGAGTTAATTAACTGTATATTTTTTGTTTTTTAGATTATAGTAAATAACAGATGAAATATCACGTAGTTTACCAAAAATTTAAATATACAGTTGAATAAAAATCTACCTTTATGGGATATAAGCAACAATCTTGTTTAATATTTGAGCAAAATTTGTTTTACCTGATTGTTACCCATATGATGTTGACCTATATGATTTGTTTCTGACAGAAAAACTCTTAGTAGTTGGGATTTCAAGCAGTGCGCTTTAATTCTATGTTGTCAGCCTTTAAAGGAGTTATAAAAAAAAAAAAGAATTTTAAATTTAAGGCTTAAAGGTATTAATTGTAATCACTAAGTAACGTTCGTGAGCAACTGTCCTATCAGAAGCGCGTTAAATAAATACGTTTGTTTTTTTCTCACAGCTGACCCAAGAAAAAGTTAAACTAACTGTATCAAGAACGACCAAATGTTAGACTAAGGGAATAGTAGTGTAGTGATGTTTTTCTGATGATATATAGGGTTATTTTCCAGGTTGATTTCAGTTTGAGATTTTTTAGTTCACGTTCAATCTTGTCTGGTGCTCTTTCTTGGTTCTTACGTCCATGTTGATCAATTAATTTGTCGTCAAACTAATCGATTAAATGTAGAACATTGCGATTTCCACACAAAATTACAATAAATCAGCTCTCAAAATTTATATCTTTGTTAATCAACTTGGATTGCATCTTGTTTAACGCCATCGCCAGCCTTGCTCAATTTCAAAAAATTTACCGAATAGCGCGCTACTGCTACGCCCACTGGCGGCAGGCTCCTTTTACACCGAGTGTGCACATCTGCCTAATTGTGACGCTAATTTTATCAGCATTCAGATCCTTACAGAGATTACTTCATTTTAATGATAGTTCAAATACCATAAAAAAGTTTCAAAACTTACGTTTATGGACTTTTGTTTTCAATCTATGCTTTTAAATCTAGTGCTTTCTTCGCCTTGAATGTAGGGGTAATCTTTAAATCTTTTCATGAATTTTTCATTTCAAATTCCTTTGCTTTTTTCTCATCTAACTTTAGAACTCGATTGGTTTATGGCAGCGTTTCTCAAACCATGGGTTGCGACCCAAATGTGGGTCGCCAAGGCTACGCGGAATGGTCGCAAAAACTTGTAAATTACCGAACGTAAAAGAAAAAGATCTGCGCATACAAGATTTTAAAAGTGAAAACCCTTTTTTTTAAGAGAACATTACGATTTTAAGACGAAAATCTAGAAATCAGAGTCAGATTCAAGGTAAAGACTTTTTTTTTCTTTTTTTTTTTTTTTTTAGAGAGCACCTTGATTTTGGGACGAAAAGTAGAAAATCGAAGACTGAATTCAAGTGATAACCTTTTTTTTAGAGATCACTACGTTTTTGAGCCAAAAATCAAGAAATAAAAATAAGTTTGCTCACGAACAAATTTCTGCCCACACATATACAACTAAAAATTAGACGATCATGTTGGTTTACATAACACTTTCGTGTTGTTTGAATATGTGCTCACTCAAATTTATTTGGGTCGCAGTCATATTTGTAGATCGTTGTTTTTAGCAATTTTGGGTCACAGAAAAAAAGGTTTGAGAAACGCTGGTTTATGGAAATAGATATAATGTGAAACAAGCTATCAAAGAGTTTTCAGATTATACTATTTTTTCCTCAGTACTTTACCTGAGTTAACTCAGATAACAAATACCATCTGCATTTAAGCCTACAAACGTACTGCCGTATTTATCCGATTGTAAACCGCCCTTGAAAGTACACTGCACGAAATGGCAACAGGAAATTATTATGAGAAACCCTTGAAAGTAAGTCGCACCTACAACTGTAAAAACTAAGTTCTTTTACTTATTCTTGTAAATCACGTGGTACTGTTTGTCCAGTGGTCGTTCGTCTTCTAAAGGACAAATTAAATCGGCTCATGAAATTCTGCAACCAATTACGAGGTGCTACGAAATCGGTCAAGCCAATTCATCAAGATACTACGAAATCGGTAGAAGTGTACGCGTGCCTAACTTGGTACGCGTACACTTCTATCCGGCACGCGAGCGAGGCCTCAAAAACAAGATCCTTCCTCTTTTAAATGTTATGTCGGCAGCGTGGTCGAGTGGTTAATGCACCGGACTGATGATCAATATGGTCTCAGTTCAAAACCCACTTGCGCCATTCTGTTGTGTTGTTGGGAAAGAACTTTACGGCACTTCCCCTGCTTGGTGGTCTTGACAAGCAGTTCCAAATTACAGTAATACCTCTACTAAATTACTAGCGGACAGCAATATCTTGGCATCTCCGGAAGCAGGTCGGGGTAATTGCTTACCCTATGTATAGCGCCTCCGTCGCTTTCCTGCGAGTCAGGAGGATAAATATAGAGATAAAAATAAAAAAAATAAAATAATTAAATGAAAAAAATAATAACTTACAAGTCGCAGTACCACTGGATAAAGGATTGGAATTTCCGAGTTTATTGATGATGTTTTTATCAACCATAAAACAAGTATTGCAAAAACTCTTGCATTTTTTAAAATTAATTAATTAAGTATAACAGTAAAAGAAAAAACAAAAAATACAGCTAAACGTTTTCGGTTTACAATAAACCCTTTTCAAAGCATTATCTAAAATTTTTTCTAAAATAATTTTATGCACTAAAGAAATTTTTAAAACATAAACTATTAAGTCGTCTAAATTTAATATATAGATCATTGATTGATTAAATTAAAACGTGTAGTTGATGGAATTAAATTTTTATAAAATACATCAAAATGGTTTGATTATTTTACTATAAAGCAAGTTTATCAGTTAAATTACTGCAAGTCTATCGTAGTCCAGACTAAAGAATTAAAATTGATAGAAACAGATCAAAACAAAATTAAAAGTCAGTTTGAAAGTTTAAAAAAATTGGTTTTGCCTCACTTAAGCATAGTAGAAAGAACTTGTAAGAAGAACTCTTTTTTATGCATTTATAGAATGAGCATAATGTCAGGACCATCAACTAAGAAACGTCGTTCAATTGAAGATGTCAGAGTATTTTTAAAATACTGGACTGAAAAATTTGATGTGATTGAGAAAGACAATAAAGCTTTACCTATTTTTTGTTTTGAAACGGTTGTTTGTAAAACATCTTCTGTAAAAAGGCACTTTGAAAATGTTCATAATAACATAAGCAATAAAACCAAAGAGGAAAAAAGAGAATTAATTAGTAGTAGACTCAGCAAAACAAAAAAACAGGCTGATAATTTTGTGAACTTTATTTCAGGCAGGTCCGGCAGGTCCAGTTCCAACTTAGTTGCTGCTAGTTTTGGAGTTTCAAAGGTAATTGCTCAACATGGAAAACCACTTAGTGATCGAGATTATATTAAAAAAGCTTGGTTAGAGTGTGCACCTTCTCTTGTTGACGAGATTATTCAGCGTATTAAAGATTTCTCTCCGAATAGAAAAATAGTAAAGGATAGGATACGTAAGTTAGAAAGTGATACTGCTAAGCAGTTGACACAAGATTTGTCTTCATGCAAGTTTTTTTCTGTTTGTATTGATAAAAGTACAGACATTACATCTTCAGCAAGTCGGCAGCGTGGTCGAGTGGTTAAAGCACCGGACTGATGATCAGCATGGTCTAGGTTCAAAACCCACTTGCGCCATTCTTTTGTGTCCTTGGGAAAGACACTTTACGGCACTTTCCCCTTCTTGGTGGTCTTGACAAGCAGTTCTAAATTACAGTTATATCTCTTATAAATTACTAGCGGACAGCAATATCTTGGCATCTCCGGAAGCAGGTCGGGGTAATTGCTTACCCTATGTATAGCGCCTCCGTCGCTTTCCTGCGAGTCAGGAGGATAAATATAGAGATAAAAATAAAAAAATAAAAAAAAATAAAAAGCTAGGCTGGCATTATTTTCTCCATTTTGTAAAGGTAATGAATTATGTGAAGAGATAGTTACCTTTCTAACGCTACCTGAGTGTACTACCGGGGCCGAAATATGTAAAACTGTTATAAAGGAATTTTGTTTTCGTCAAATTGACATTTCCAAAGTAGTGTCCGTTACAAGTAATGGCGCCCCCAACATGACTGGTGAGAAGGCAGGTTTTGTAAGTCTGTTTACAAAAGAAGTTGGTCATGCAGTAATAGGTTTTCATTGTATCATACATGAGGAGGTATTATGTGCAAAAGCAGGTCTGAAGAAACTTCAGGAAGTAATGCAAACAGTTACCAAAGTTGTGAACTGCATTTGTACTCGAGCATTACATAAAAGACAATTTCAGGTTTTACTAAATGAGGTAGAATCTGTGTATAAAGCATTAAAAATGTAAAACAATGTTTGATGGCTTAGCCGAGGTTTAGTTCTGAAACGATTCGTTGAATGCTTTAACGAGATAAAGATCTTCTTGAATGGCCACCATATTTCTTACCAAGAATTGTCTGACTACAAGTGGGTTTCAAAACTGATGTTCTTTGCAGATTTTTCTGAACATCTAAATGAACTGAATGTTAAATTACAAGGTAGTGGTAAGGCATTTGATGTTACGTTTGGATACATAAAGGCTTTTGAAAAAACTGTAAGTCTTTAAGAAAGATATTGGAGATGAGAGATTTAGATACTTTTCAAATGTCAGGAGGCATATTAATGATCTCCAAAACGATGACAGAACAGATTTCTAAAGCCTTCAGAATCTATTTTTAAACATTATTGAGTCACTTGGTGAGCAGTTCTTAACAAGATTTTTGAAATTCAGAGAACTAGAATTGACAGCAAATACATATCATGAGGTTTGCAGACAGTACAAAAATGGAGGACTAAACCTACAAATCATGGATAAACATGGATAAATTTAAAATGTAGTTGATTGAATTTCAGAGTAGCTCAATTTGGAAACAAAAGTTTATTGACCTTAGAATTGACTTGGAAAACATTGAAAAAAGGCGATTAGAGAAGGGAATACTAGAGAGAAGTGCAGAAAACGAACTATTGCGGACTTGGAATGCCATTCCTGAAATTTTTCGTGCTTAAAAAGCTTTGCAACAGCGTTACTCTCCATGCTTTCATCTACATATGCTCGTGAATCTTTGTTCTCAGTTATAAACTTTATTAAGTCTCGTAGTAGGAGTAGCCTGACTGCTGAAACTAGTAGTTTGTGTATATCTCTGAAGGTCACAAAATATAAACCCGTTGCAAAATCCCTGTCAGCGGTAATGCAGCAGCAGAAGTCTCACTGATATAGTAAAAAGAAAAGTAATCAAAGCTTTTTGTCGGACTGATATTTTCTTTGAGAAGTGACTTAATCCTTGTTTAAAAATTTATTGTGCATGTTTTATTTTCAAAGAGGCAAAACATTGTTTTTGTGTGGGCGTTGTTTTCAAGGTAAATAAATGTAATTTTGGTTATACTGTGCTTTCACTGTTTGGGTGAATTTTTATTATTTCTTCAAGGCTCTTCACATACACCTTTATGGATGTCAAGTAGTATGTTCTCACAAATTTTGGTTGGCACATGGAAGAATTATGTCAGAGATTTAGCCGATTTTGGCACGCAAACCAAAAAAGGTTGCCCGCCCCTGGTTTAGAATGTTCACTTCTGAGGTTGTTCACTTTGTGTGATTGTTATTTCCACTGAAATGCTGCGATGAAAAAATTGTTAACCGCCCTTGAAATTAAGCCGCCCAAAATGAAAGCAGTAAACAATGTAAGCCGCGGCTTACAATCGGATAAATACGGTAAGATTGAAATTCATCAGCAAAAACTAGCTCAAAACTACCTTTTAAAGACGATTATTTTTTTGTGAGTTTTAAAAGTATTTTGGATATCTCATAGTTGTGACAAATCAACTGCGATCTTGGATATCTTATAGTTGTGACAACTTTATTTATTTTTTAACATCTGACCG
Organism: Diplosoma virens; assembly: GCA_963680785.1. Lineage (NCBI taxonomy): Eukaryota > Metazoa > Chordata > Ascidiacea > Aplousobranchia > Didemnidae > Diplosoma > Diplosoma virens. The sequence continues at coordinate 23,432,630 of OY796889.1, forward strand.
CTGGCAGTGCTCCGCAACCGGTGTGTTGCAAGACGATGCTGGTGTGCGGCTATAACTTTAATCTAAACATACTTCTTTATCTGGACAATCAGAACATAAGATAAAGAAAAAAAAAACCTTGATTTTCTTGAAATTTGCCCGTTACAACTTTTAAAAAAATTGTTGAATCAAACTCTAGCTGGACCCTCGAGATGCAGTGATCCTATTTCATGCAACAATTTCCAATCAGCGCGGTCACGTGATTAAGAGCATTGTATTGATGGCGCACCTAGTCGGCACGGTCTCGGTTGAAAAACGCGTCATTTTGCTGTATCGAAAGACACTTTACGGCACTTTTCTCTGCTTGGCGGTCTTAGCAGGCAGCTCTAAGTTTCAGTCATAGCTTTAAGTAAAAACAAAAAATCAATTAAAAAATTTCAGCTGGACGGCAATTTCTTGACATCTCTGAAAGCAGATCGCGATAATCGCTTCACGGTTGCCCTGTATGACGCCTTCGACGTTTACCTGCAAGTTAGGAGAATAAATAGAGATGAAAATGAAAAAAGGTTTTTGTAAAGTTACAAATAAATCGAAATTTTTATGAAGCTTCTTCGCTTTGCCATTTCAAAACATCGAGCCAAACGTACAGCAATCATACGCAAAAACATGTGCAACAAAGTGTTTTTTGTATTCTATTGAATAGTTTTTTTACATTTTTTGGTCAAGGCGTGCCGCAAGATTTGGAAGTTTTTTTTAGTGTGCCGCTGGTGAAAAAAGGTTATCGAGCAGACTGGCCTATGGTGTAAACAAAGCAGTCGCGACTATTTGACTACTAAAAGAATTGCTTTAAAGAAATTCTACAGATTTACTGATGTTTTGAAGCAAGCTGATTTGCCTTAACTGTTAGAGATAAAACTACCCCGAGTTTGTCATTTATTAAATAATAATCTATCTTGCTTTATGTAGAGTATTACTGGACCTTCTGCAAATCTATTGTTAGTTTACTAAAGTAGAACAAAAAACTACAGCTGCTTGTAAAATCTACAATTTCAAATACAAAGCTGCTAAATCTCCAAACATCTAGACACATATCTTCAAACAAGTAATAAAACGCTTTTGTTTATAATTTTTTTTATGATTGTGTGCACTCATGAAGATCTGCCAAATTGACCCGAAACATGTTAGATACGGTATTTCTATGGCTGAGTTTTAAAGAACTACAAAACTGATAGATAAGTAGGCAAGATCTAAGTAGTACAAAGCTACTAAATATGATGTTCCTGTGGCAGAGTTTAAATCGATCGACGTAGCCTGGTTTCACGGAAAGCCGTGTCATGTGTTCTTGGAAAAGCCCTTCATGTCTTAAGAAGTTTGATAGTTTGTGCTGAAAGACTTTGACAATTCTGGACGAATAACTCTACTATATGAAGTATTTGGAATGTACATATGATGTCATAATTTCAACTAGTATTTGGTTTGCTCTGTGGATTGGAATTGGAATCACGATGGAAAACTTAATGAACAATAAACATTTCTCTCCAGTAGTGTTGCCAGATTGGAGGATTTATCGCAAATCGGGCGAGTTTTTGTTTAAGTCTGTGTGGTGAATTTTAAATTGGCGCTTGCGCGCTTTTTTTAGATTTGGTTGGCACATTTAATTGTGTTGACCACGGCTTAACCAAGACCATCTGAATCAGGCATGTCAAACTCACGAACTTGCGCTGGCGGCATCGGTGAAATTTAGCCGAAATATTTGCCGCTGGCCTCAAATCTGTTTAGCAAACTAAGTGATAACCTTTTAATTAATCTTCATTTTGATTTCAAACGTAGATTTTAACATTCGAGTCCGCACATTTAGTTAGAGACAAGAAAAGTCTTCGTTCTTGTTTAGGGAGTAGATTCCACAGAGAATCGCCATTTTGTTTAAGCGATGGCTTTTTGGGGGGGTCTTCAACTAAACATAACGGCCCGAGTTTCAGTTCCCGGGGAAGTGGCTTTTAAAAAATTTATGTCTGAAATCAAAAAAATCGGTAGTGTCTTAAATCAATGACCTGTTACTGTTATGTTGCAATCCAGTGGAAATGTCAAACCATGTATGACATATATAGACCACTTTTTTAGGTCAATTTTCTCGTTTTTGGGCGCGTTTTGTGAAACATTTCTGGCAGCATTGTTTTTCTCTATGGATTTGTTTGATAAGCGTCATTTTTTTATTGTTAAAACGAAAGTCTTCCAAGCTTGAAGTTAATAAGCTTGTTGTGTTTTAGGTTGATATTCTCTTTTTTAATGCTTTCACAAAGGTGGGCATGGTCATTTAAAAAGTAGCCCGGTACCATACCGTTATCGGTACAACTTTTAAGAAATACCGCGGTACTCGTACGATACTTTTTTTAATTAACGTTTTTGAAGTAAAAATATTAAATCCGGTAGCCACAAAATCCGACTGCGATCTTGAACTATCTTTATAATAGCAGGAAAAAACATATCTTTGCCTGATCTCCCAAACCAGGTTAACATTTTTTAATCTATGGACTAGATCTGGTACAATCAGGCACGATGCCGCCAATTTTTCCAGAACTGCTGCAAATCATATCACTCCAGATCTGAATCAGATTGGTCGATCTGCGTTGCCCGATTTGTAACAACCTTGTACACATGATATCATAGTTGGCTATCAAGGATTCTCTTTCCAGAAATCACGCTTTAACGGCATTTGATTTTAGTAATAATCACACGTTCTTGACGCACATAGCTACAATACCTCATTTCCTACTGAAAGTACCCGCATTATTGCAGCACTTAAAGCTTTGGTTTCCAACCTTTTTTTTATTTACGGACTCCTTTTAAAAAATTATTATCCAGCCTACTGATTCCAAAATTCTTAAAACTGACCTTGACTATTAATTTTGCAAAACTACGAATAAATATTAGCGTTTAAATGCACTTTTTTAATCGAATAAAATTAAAAATTTTCGTAAACATTCGTGAACCATCAGAAAAAGAACTTCAAAAGAGTGTAGGTGTATGTTTGAAATAACAATCATACCGTTTTAATGATAATCCTTTTGTATTTTTTGCAACTAAACACTGAATGTTGGATTTTCAGACAGCAGCTGCCCGCATATCGTGTTGAACGCTTATACCAGAGGTAGGAAACCTTTTTGTTATATTGGAGGCCATATTATATAAATTTGAAAAAATGAGGCCGCATAAGTTAAAACACTTAAAAAAATTGCGTAATCACTTTGAATCTGTCTTTAAGTGATCTCAAAAATACTTTTACTTGGAATTTAACTCGGAATTCTTGATCTCCGTCCCTAAATTAAAGTGATCTCTAGAAAAAAAAGTCTTCACTTTAATTTTTTGCTTTTCGTCCCTAAAAGCAGTGTTCTCTAGTTCTACTGCTGTCTATTATCTAGACTCACAATTCATAGTTATTGTGTGTCAATGACTACTTCTTCTAGTTATCAGCAGTAGTCATTGACACACAATTTTATCGTGGCATGGAGGCCGCTCGAAAAAACTCATGAAGGCCGCAGGCTGCCCATCTCTGCTTTATACAATTATTGTTCTTGGTTTTAATAGTCACAAGGGCCGAAAATGCAGCCTTGCTAAAGATAAGTGCAGTTGTAGCAACTTGGGTTGATTGGATTCAAAAAGAAAATGTAGCCAAGAAGTTTACACGTTTAAGTGTTCTACTAAAAAGAGGTCGCAAACTTTTATAGAATATTTTTATGGCATAAGTCTTGACTTGAGAGCTCTTAATTTTAGTGCTCCCAGTACTTTTGTAAAAGCCACGCTGAAAATCGCTGTACCCTTTGCAACAAACATAATTCTTATCCTATTAAGAAATAATTACGTGTATAGGCAGCGTGATCGAGTGGTTAAGAGCGCCATGATTGTGATCGACATGGTCTCGGTTCAAAGTTTACTCGCGCCATTTTGCTGTGTCCATGTAGAAAAAAACTTAACGGCGCTTTTCATTGCTTGGCGGTCTTGGCAAGCAGTTCTAAATTCAGTCATTCTCTATAAAATTAAAAACAACAAATAAAAAATCTTAAGCGGACAGCAATATCTTGGTATATCTGGGCCATTGCTCGCCTTATGTCTAACGCCTCCGTCGCTTTCCTGTGAAACAGAAGGATAAATATAGAAATGGAATGAAAAAAAAATGAATAGATATAACATTTTTGCCTACCGACTTTAAATATTTTGAAATAATACAAATTTACAAAAATAATATTTTGATTATTGATTCTAAAAAAAAATCAAACCTTTAATTTTAAAGCTCAAGGTCTTCAACTCTGGTCATGCCATTGCATGGAACTCTTAATGTCCGATGTTGAATTAGTGACATTAAATTAGTAGAAAGAAACTGTGATATCATAAAGACTATGTGTCCAATACGAAACGTGGAATGCAGTATCCTTGGTTTCTTTTATTGATTCTTTTTGCTTCGCTTAGTTCTTTTTGCCGTTTTAAGCGTAAAAAATCAATAAAAGAAACAAAGAATGCTCCATTCCACGCTCGTAGTAAAGAGGAGCCCTAACGCGTAATTTTGTTGCTCCGCATTTGGATTAAACGTTACAATCGGCATTAATGAGAAAACAAAATAATAACTCTTAACTTAGTATGGAAAAAAACTGACGGTGCGTTACGTTTATTTTCTTACGCATTATTTGTTGGCTTATATAAGAAAACCGAAAATTCTATTTGGCAACTTTTATTTGGCAATCTTCACTTCGCATGTTCCTTTATGTCGTTAAATGGCAGTTGTCAAAATTTTTATTGATGGCTTGCGTAAAAGACATTGAAATTCTACGTTTTCTCCAAAAAATTTTCCAAAATTAATTAGTTCAAATTATTAATTACTACTAGTAAAAGGGCGGACTAGTATGCAGTCAAGGCGCACCAACCTAGTCTGCCTGCCTCTATTTGACCAATCGACCGCAAGAACTCTTTAGCTAGCTGTAACTTATTCTCTAGTCAGCAGAGATTGATCAACGCAATTTTATTATCTACTGAAGCACATATAGCGATATCAAAACTGGTAATGGTGTTACATACTAACATGTTGCAGTCTAAAAAAGTATTAGCATTAGTATTATTAAACAAGCATAATTTAAAATAAATTTAAAATCAAATTACACCTGCCATCGCGACAAAGTTATCTTACGTCAACTAACTAAACAATCCTAATGAAGAAAACTGCTCAACTAATATTTATGATATTGATCAAAATTGATAAACCGAGCGCATGCTATCACAACCGGCTGCTACGCCATGTGCTTTATATCAAACCGTAGACGAAAAAAATCACAAATCACTGTGTTGCCAACTCTAAATCAGTGATGCATAAAGAAAAGTCGATACCAGAAAATTCAAGGAACCGACTTATCGACAACAACTAGTAGCACTATTGCTTTTTTTTATGCCAACCGCTGTTTAGTAAGGCGTCAGGTTAGCTAACAGTAAGCGCAGAATTATTTTTTGGTATTCAAATAAATCTAACTGAAAGTTGCTTGCTAAAAGGCTCTTTATCCATTTTCGCAGCAGCATATTATTACCGGTAAAACTTTTTATCTACTTAAGCAAACCAGTCTTTTCTTCAGAAAAATTGGAAAAAAGCTTTTGCCAAATCCAATAACGGTTAAATAGTTTTTAAGTCGGAATAGAGTTGGAAAACTGAAAATATGCCGCGTGTAGGTTTTCGGTACAGATTTTTGAAAATATCACTGTACCTACCGTGTTTCTCCGAAAATAAGACAGGGCTTATATTAATTTTCACTCTAAAATATGACACTAGGGCTTATTTTTGGGGAATGTCTTTTATTTTCATCTATCAAAAAAAAAAAAAATTTTTGCTACCTAGGTTGACGTGTCTAGTTGGTACAGCGTGCTACTTAAAACCAATGTAAATTTTATGACGTCATAATTTCCCACTATCACCTAGGGCTTATTTTAAGGGTAGGTCTTATATTAAAATTATTATAAAAATTCACGCTAGGTCTTATTTTCAAAGTAAGTCTTATTTCGGGGTACCTAGTACTGCTTAACTCTGGGCTAAAATTGAGAGACAATCGAAAACTGAGTAATTATGACGTCATATGTAAGCTTTTTAAATAAAAATATATTTTCATTTTATTTTCACATGCTTACACTTTAAATAGTTCTGATTCGATTGGTTCCATGTGTTTCTTGGTTGAAAAACGTTAATTTCTGCGAAAACATCAAAATAAATTGCTGAATTATCAAAACAATATTATGTTTGTAATTTATATTTTATTTTAATGATAAAATTACTTCAAAAAATCACCTACTTTTGGTACTCAACAAACTTCAATTCCTGATTTATTGTTTTCAAAGCATGCAAATTAAAAAAAGTTAATGAAAAACAAACTAGTTTAGCGCAAGTTTTGTTGGCTATTATTAGAAGAATGTCTAAAAAGCTCGTTCTGATAACCTTCTTACTTGCGAGCAGAAAAACGCGAGTTCGAACCTCTACCTGAGTGATTTTCATTGTGCCATTGGAAAAAACGCTTAACGACAATTTCTTAAACGAGTCATGCTACTCATCAACTAAGATGACGCCGCTTTATACACAAAGCAGCAGCCAAGCCAACACAGCCATGCGAAAAAGATCGAATGAATAAATTCTATTGGACTGGGGCTGTTTGTAATATGCCATGGTCCGATAAGCAGTCTGTTCCCGCAAAAAGGTAGACTGTTTTATTTACGCCCCCCTCCCCCTTTTTTTTCTAATACTTTTCTAGATCCCTTCTATCAAACACTTATAATTTGTTTTATATTAACAGGTGGTTTTTGGGACACCCTTGTGCTCAATCAAATAACAGTTTATACCTGAAAATAAAAGCAAAAAAAAAGATGAATAAATAAATAAATAAAAGAGTGAATTAAAAAAAATTTTTTTGAGCAAACAAACAAAATACAAAATGTCTAATCAGTTACAAAATGTTTGAACTGGAGAGTAGAAGCTTGAATTTGGTCCCAGTCAAAACTGTCCATAGTAATTTTGAAACTGATCTAATGTAGCTGTATTGCACCAACTTCAATTCATGGTCATGTTTATTTTGTAAAACGATTTTGTCTCTTTAAAAAGCCTTAAATTTCTTATTGGCAACTATAATTTTAGGAAAAATCTGATTCGCAATTTTACCATTCCAAAAAGTTTTTTTTTTAATTTTCAATCAAGTAATCTCAATTCTTAAAAAAGTCATTTTATTTTTTATTAATTGACTCTTGACCTGACGCCAAAGTTAATTTTAACGAACCTGTTCTGTTTAATGGGAGCGATTCGCTTGAGCCGAACCCAGTTTCAAGCATAATTTTTCCACTTTTGAAATTTTCGTTTTCTGCAAAATAAAACGGTCGCTGTTAATAAACAGTTATTTAAAAGAAACAGTTATTGTGCAGTTAGTTTTGAGTCTACGCCTTTTAAATTCTGAGACGATTTTACTTTTCTGCTAGAAACAGTGATTTTTAAAAGTGGATTTTTAAGGATTTTTAAAAGTGGAGGCATGCAAACACAATCAATTATGTTTAGTGAAAAAAAAATTGGAAGTCTCTCTGATTTCTCAATTTTCGTCACAAAAATTTGGTGGTCTCTAAAAAAAAAGTCTTCACTTGAAATTTGTCTCTGATTTGTCGTATTAGTGATCTCCAACACTTCGTGATCTCCAATGGCATCATGGCCCCCCCTAAATAAGCTATCGGTTACAAATTACTCTTGTGTAATTTTTAGCGGATTTCACCCTCCTGCGTAGTTATTCTTCAGTCTACATCTTGTAGTTGTGCAATCAGTGTTCACATAAGCCCTTAATCTTCTGTAATTTGGTTCATTTTAAAATCAGTTGATAAATTCAGCTTTAAAAAGGTTTTTTTAGTACATAATAAAAATAATCAATTTGATGTTTGCATCGAATTTCTCAAGAATTTGTTATTACGCCATAAAAGTATATAATTTCAGTTAAGAACTAAAAGAAACTGCTACAAGCTGATAATTTCTAAAAATATATGGTGCATGATTATGACAAAGAACCAATTACATAACAATGAACAATTTGCTATCGAAAAACACCCACTATTGATATTTATCTGCTTTAAATACCGTAAAACCTCTAATTGAGCGCCACCCTGTTTTTTCAAAAATCGCTGTAAGCGATTTACTAACCCGGATTCCTCTGCGGTTACTATCGCTTCTTCAGAGATCCATTTTCTCTTTTTTTTTATTCCATGCTAATGCTGATGCTGAAAGAGGTATTTCGGGTTAGTTTTACCGCAAAAAGAAATCGCTTACGGCGACTTCTTGAGGAGACAGGATGGCGCTAAATTAGAGGTTTTACGGTATTCAATGCAATAAAGCGTTGGTGTTTAACCTTTACCAAAATTTCGGTTATCATCGAACCGCTGCCAGCTGCGTAATAGAGAAACAAAAAAATCAAAGACGAGAACTTGGTCCCAATTATTGGTCACAGTTCAAAAGGAATTAATGCAAAGTTTGAACGGCGGTCAGAAGACGTAAGACGTCGGCAAGCGCTGAAACCAATTGAAAAAGTCCCGGATTTATAAAATATTTTATGGCCAGGCTTTACACCATGGTCTACGTAATCAAAGAGATTCTTGTCAAACCTTCGAAGCGATACCATTAAGTAACGCAAGAACCATTGTTATGGACTTGCGGCAAGCAGTGTTGTGGATTCGGAAGAATATTTTCGACTTCACCTATTTAAAAATTTTGGACTCCGTTATTTGAAGTTTTTATGACTTCGACCACGACTCCAGAACATCTAAAAACGATTTCGACTCCAGCGAGTCAAAAAAAATCGACTCCGGCGACCCCAACTTCAAAACCGTGGAGGCTTAATTTAGCTTTAAAGAGAGCCTGCCAAAACAAAAACAACTTCCATATACCTAAAAAAATGACTCCGACTCCAGCACACCTAAAAAATGAATTCCGCCCTAAACGGCGATCGCTCGATACGGCCGACAAATTTTCAATTTTACGTCATGACGCTACTTTCCTTGGCTACGTAAAAGGCTGGCGTTTAATTTCTTACCCCGAACAACGCTAACGCTGTTTTATGTAAACAGAAGAACCGGGTCAGGCTTTTACTTTGAAAACTTAAGTGGTCTAATTTTTTACCTTTTTTTTTAATTATGGGCACGTGATAGATTGGTTACAAAAAGAGGTAAGACCATAAATCCACTAATTTAATGTACAACGTCTCGCCGTGTATAGACTTTAACAGTAAAATTCGACTGTTGATCTTGTTCACTCTTAATTATTTTTTACAAAAAAAAACCCAAAATGAGCAAAATGATTTTAAAATGTACAACACAATTTCTTCAGAAAATTTTAGTCTCCACTATAATTTCATGCGTAAAGTTAAAAAGTTACAGTTTCAGGAACTAAATTTCGGACCGCACATTTGGTTGAAAACAAATAAAAAGGTCTTAAATCTAACAGTGATTCTCGTGTGCTGGCTGTTTTAAATTTTAACGAAAGATTTTTGATTCTTCAACTGAATGTGCGGTAATTTTTTAAATTATACGCATAAAATCAAAGTGACAGCTAAAAAAAATTGAACAGATTGTGGCCCACGGCAATTTTATAAAATAAAGTTTCATCGATGTGCCTCGCCTCACTTGACGAGTTCGAAACGTCCGCTCTAAAAGGACTTTTTCAATTCAACTAAAAGAGCCACCCGAATCTAAAAAGAGCGCCCAAAAATCGCCCAAGCGCCAATTCAAAATTCACCGCGCCAAGTTGAATAAAAAGTCGCCCAATTTTGCTCTAAATCGCCCAATCTGGCTACACTGGATAAAAACTGTTTTGCAATTATACAATATGTTAATTTTAAAAAACCTTTTAACAAGAGCACGTTACAGTAGTAAGTAGATACTCTCCTTGTTAGGTCTCTTGAAATGTCTATTTCAATGCAAAGTTTTTTTTATCAAAGTGGAAACGTTTTATTCCATTAGAAATTTTTTAATTTTACTGTTAGATTAATGTCTCAAACGCACATAATGACATCAGCCAGCAATCAGACTCAAAATTCAACAACTAAAGTTTTAGCAACATTTTTTAAGATACAAGAAAAGTATTAATTGTCGCTTCATTGTATTTTTTTTCTTATCTTCAACTTTAAACCCTATCAAAAAAATCTTGTAAAAGACTGGTCTGACAATAGCTGTTTATTTTCAATTTGTTTAAAGTTTACCTAGAGTCAAAATCTTTGGGCTTTTCCGTCGCTAACAATTTTTAAGAAAACATGGTACTTATTCTGTTTCTGAGGAAATCTAAATATATGTTAAAAACAAGGTACAGTACATATAATCAACTTGTAACTGACGTGGTAAAAGACAAGAAATATTATTCAAATATTAGTCAGGTGTCAAGGCAACTTTTCGTCTTTGCGTTAGTTTACTTCCCAACAAATAAAGCTGCTTTTATTTTTAGCAAACCAACTTTTAGAATTAAATTTTAAAAAATCTGCATAGGAGTACAACAATGCAACCAATTTTTTAAAAATAAAACGGCAACCATCTAATTTTAATCCGTAAAATATTGCCAGTGAATGGAGGTGGCCGGATGCATCTTTACTTCGGCAACTCTTTCTACACCTTCTCTTCACCTACACCGATCTGCCGCATCTTCTTTCCGTTAACCAATCCTTCTCATGTTTCCTTCGACTTGTTTCCTTTATTTCATCCGTGGTCAGCCCTGTTTACATTTGCCATCCACTTTATATACCATTACCTTCGTCAAAACTTCTTCCTCTGGTCGTTTCAAAACATGACCATACCACCTCACACTATTCGCCCTTGCCAGCTAATCTGCTGCATCCTTCAATGCCAACATGTCCATCAGCTCCTCTGTATTCCCTTGTCCACCAACTTTATACCGCACATCGCCCTCACCATAGATCTTTCTGCTCTTCTCAAAATAGCTACTTCATTTTCTCTCAAACACCACGTTTCGCTTCCATGTAACATAGCTGATCTTATAGCTTTTATATATCTTTCCTTTCATCCGCAAAGAGAATCTTTTTCCGAACAGTATTTCTCCACACTCTCTGAATTTCTTCCATCCCACTCTTTTTTTGGGCAGTCACTGCGGCTTCAAATTCTTCACTGACATTCAACCTATTGCCAAGATAATAAAATCCATTAACAGTTTCCAATTCATCAAACATTGCCTCCTGTTGCTCTTCTCCTGCACCACTTGTGGCTTTCTTACATTTGCTAGAAACAAAAAATCTTGCCGCACTTGGAGTTACTTTCTTCAACTTAGAAAATCAAAAATACCAATATAGTGTCGAGACAAAATTATTGATATCCTTACAGTGAGCAGTTTTTTGATATTTTCACCTAGACCATTTTCTATTGAGTCAACTCGTTTGATACGCCTGTTGCAATGGTGGGAAATCATCGGCAGCATTGGGTTAGATTTGGCCACGCCAGGAATTGAACTCTGATCTTCAGTAGCAAACAAGAATAATAACCGCTTCATACGCGGAATCACCATTTGGCTTATATCGACCCTCTTCAATGTCGATAGTTCATCGTCCGCCAACAAAGGCGTATATGTGTGTGTTTTATAGTAAAATCAATTATTTAATCGAGCATTTTGGTAAACAGTAACTGTTAATAGTACCTAACTGCTTATCGAGTGTTTTAGCTGGATACGCGCGAAAGATGTTTCCGGAGTTTTTACTGGTTTAAAATGTTCCAAGTTGCTTTTCTTTGTCTTTTCTTAAAAATCGAAAATAAAGTTGGAAATAATAAAAAAATTATTTAAGCTGTTAACTGATTACATGTACAAATTTTCACGCTTAAAAGCTCGGTTGGCAAAATAAATAAATGAACAAAATGGCGTCAAAACAATAGAAGAATATATTTTAGTTATTAGTATGAAATTGAATACCAGGTGTCAGTGAAAAAACACCTTAATTTAGTATCCACTATGAAGTTAAATAAGAGCATGAACTCTTTGTATAATTAAACAATAAATAAGTAGCTCACCATTGTTGTCAGCAGAAGATTGTTGCACTTTCCAGATAATGAATTTTATATTTTCCAGGTTTTTCGAACCGAGAAAGATGTATGGTAAATTTATTTTCATAAAAAGTCTTATATTTTGGCCAAAAAATTAAGCCTGTAAAAAATTAGTCTCTTAGATTGAAAAAACAAAACAGTTTTTCTTTGCTAATTTTTCTTTAGTAACCTGCTTTACTCATAGTTTTGTTTTTGGCTTAAAAAATGCTGTTTTTGAAATTTTTTGTATTTCTTATGTGCTATTTTTTAGTCATCAATTCTCTTATTTTAGGATTTTATAAAATAGTCAAATATTTACTAAATGAATTACAATAAATTTATAATATTACTTGAAAAGGTCAACCAATATACATTATTATTATAAGTTTAACTTAGACTACACTAATCTTGTAAAACTACAAAAAAAAAATGGAATATTTTTTCCAATACAGTTGAATTTAAATTAGAATTTTTTAAATCATAAAAATTTTTCTCCCGAGAGTATCAGCTGAGGCTTTTCCTTAAAATAATCCGACTGGAAGATCTTTTTATAAATTTAATTGCAAATAAGTTAGAAAACAACTCTAATTGAAATGAGAAAAGCTCACCTAACTGCTCACTCTTATGTGTTGTAGAAAATTACTGATTCACTTTCTGTATATAAACCTCTTAAAAATAAATAGCAACTATAGTTTGCACAGTAACATTTTATTGCTTTTTATGTTTAAGATTAGGATTTGTAAATTTGGATTTTCAATATCATTTTATATGACAAAAGTTGAAGAAAAAACACGTCTCCTTTGGATTTTCTTAATTGATACAGTCTTGAAGAAAGATTTTGAACCTCTTTTTGAGAATTTTTAAGTTTTTTTATTGCGCTTTATCTTATAGATATACTCAAAGCAAAAACTATTGAAAAAGTGTGACTAAAAAAATTTTATTTGTTTTTCAGTAAGTAATTCAAATTGCATGTATTTTGTTTTTTTTTATAATGTAGGTTAAAGTACAGTATTTAATGTTTGAAAAAACACTGTAGAAGAAATAGGTTTGATCAAAAGGATCAAAAATTTTTTAAATGATTAGTATTAAATTTTACTGATATTGGCTATATTATGCTCTGCATTTGATATTTGGGATTATATAAAAAAAATTAAAAGTTTAAACATGTTTTTTTCTCTAAAATCAGTTTTAAAACATCTTATTCTCTAAGTTTAACATTTGTGGATTCCAAAAATGATATTTTTTAGATATTTTTTTACAATAGTCAAAATTATGTTACATTTAAAGTTACATAAATTAAATCATTTGACATTATATTGTATAGTTCTGTCCTTAAATTATTTATTTCAATTAAAAGTGATTTTGATTAACAACTTAAGGAAACTCTGTCTCTTAAAATTCAGTTTTTTCAAGTTTTAAAGTTGCAATAAAATTATTTAAAACTATGTTAAAGTTTTGTTGTTTTTTAACTTATCTGTAAAGAAAATCTTTCAACTTTTTATGTGAGTTACTATTCTATCTATTCAGTTGATGTATTATTTTATCTTCGAGTAAATACATAGAAAAAAACTGAAATAGTCTCTCTACAAACTGGTTGCAATGCTTATTCTAAGCTGCTCCAAGTAAAACCTCTCAAATTTTTCATTCGGCACGTCATCTTTTAAATTATTTTGTTTCTAAAAATCTTACTTTTGTTGGCAAAAATTTGTTTGTCTGATTCAAACCATTTTCTTTCTTACATGAATAATGTTCAATTTGAAATCGATAAGTTTGCAAGTGTTAACAACTCGAACAAAATGGCGTCTCTATCTTCTATGTTTCAAGTAAGAACGCGTAATGCGCCAAGTCTGTGCTGACAAACGCTTTTGTTTAAGCCAATCGTCATTCAACGTTTCCACTTGTACGTAGTCGATAGTTGCTGTTTCACCATGTGTGCGATACGACTTATTGTTAAAATTGCTTGGCTTCTTTGTTTTATATTAAAATAAGCACTCATTAAATCGATTCTAGCAGCCTGTTTTTAATTTTAACTCGAATGGCTTGAATTTCTTTTAGAACTCGTGCTACTTTTGCAAACAACTTTCCCATCTACTAGAATATTAAGCTCGAAAAAGAATTTTTTTAATATTGCTGGAAAAGTGTTCCTGTATTTTGAAATGGACTATTTTTCTTCGGAGCAGCGACTATTTAAAACAAGCTACATAGGGGAGTACAACATTGCAACCAATTTTTTAAAAATAAAACGACAATCATCTAATTTAACAGCCGCTGTACCTTGTACTGATAATTTATAACAGCACTGCTATACTTGATTTTTTTAAATAACCACTGATACTGATACATTTTTTCGTTACATTTAGTTGCTTTTTTAGACCAAAAAAAATCAATACGAGTCAAACTTGTACAAGGGTGAGTCCGGCGCCGTTCTCTTTGGTGCAGCTGACGCTGGTCAAAAATATATTGAGTTAAGTTTGTCAAAATAAACACATAACATGAGCATAGTTATTTCGCATTCTATGCTGGCTTAATGCCGTCTCTGCCAGTATCCTAGCCTTGATAAATATTAGCTTTCAGTCCTAGTCATGCTTTTTAGCTGTTCCGTAATGAGATACCGAGGAAAAGGAACAGACTGTTTTACAGAAAACAGACTGTAAATTTGCTTTTGACTTTCTGTATCACTTTCTCACGCTATGATTTCCTCGATATTCAGACGTAACCCGAGGGCCTCCGTGGAAATTCCCCAATAATATACTGCTATCTGCATTAGCTTGACCTTGGGTGTAGACGTGTATTTTCGTATAAGCGACGACAATGCTGCCCATTTACTTTACGTCATAACTTTGTAAACAATAAACCTCTTTCACTTCTAAGAATGCAGATTGCCCATCAGTGAAGTTTAGCTGTTGATAAAATTGGTGGCGCTATTTGGGTCGGATCCGGTTACTGCTATTACCCAACTTCCTTCCAGTGGCTTCTCACCCCTCTTACCAATGCAGTTCCACCAGCGCTTTTATATTTTGTTTTAATATAAGGCAAGTAAATTTGTTTTAATATAAGGCAAGTAAATTTGTTCAGTTTAAGTTTAAAATAAAACAAACCCCTTAGCTCCAGACCCCTTGGCTCGCTGGGTACTTGGGAAGGCAAAAAAATAATTGCCTGCCGTTGTTGGCGATAATCCGTTGGCCCGCATTGGGTAAAACGTTTATTGAAATGTAAATTGTTTTTTTCTATTTTCTTATCGTTTTCTATTTCACTTTTACAAAATCCAGTAGCACTGAACCCTTTAAGTATTTTTGTTACATTTGGCATGGAAAACCAAGTTTATTTGCTTAGATGTTGACTTTGTTTTTTCTTGTTGCTAAGAGAGTAGGGGCTCGTTTTCACTTTAGCGCTTAAGCGCGGAAAGAAGTAAAAAGATCAATAAAACAAACAAAGAATACTCCCGCCAACGCTTGTAGTTGAAACGAGCATGAAGAGTCGATGCTGACGTGTAATTAGAATTCGAATTTTTTTGCCGCATTTTTTTTAAAAGGTGAATTTTTAATTACCACCTTCACTGGTATTGATGAAGAGTTGTCATTAAAACGAGCGACAACAATTTAAAGAAAATTTGACTTTGCTTTTGTTGGCCTGGCATTTTACGACCCCGAGTTGGAGGGATAACCAATCAACTTTTGATAATTTAAGGCGAACAGCTTGCCAAGCTCTATTGCTGAGAGGAAACCTTCGAGGACCTTTTACAGGCTAATTTGCATATAAGTTGTTGTCGACGCTAGAAAACACGAAGTTTCCTTTGCGCTTCTGATCGGTTCGATCATGTGATCGCCGCGTGTTGTTCATTGCGGCCTTTTAATGCCGTCATTTATAATTTTGTTATTTCCTCTGCGCTAACAGCTGTTTGAAATAAAACGAAAAAATGAACAATTAATCAATCGACCCCTTCTTTCATTTCAGCCAGTCACAGTTAATATTTAAAATTGCTTTGTGGTATCCAGTAAAATGTTAAGCAGAAGAGTAAAAAGGAAGAAATGACAAAACGAAAAGGTTAAGGAGAAAAACGGATGGCTATATCTCTGTCATTTGAAGGGAAAGTGAATTTTTAGCTTCTAAATTGGGTCATGCGATCTATCGAAACCTTGAGATGTTTACGTTGTACTCCGGTACTTAAGGTCGGGGGTGACTTTCATTCCCCAACCTCGCGGGTCCGGGATGAAAGGTCGGGGGTGACTTTCATTCCCCAACCTCGCGGGTCCGGGATGAAAGGTCGGGGGTGACTTTCATTCCCCAACCCCGCGGGTCCGGGATGAAAGGTCGGGGGTGACTTTCATTCCCCAACCCCGCGGGTCCGGGATGAAAGCTTAATCAACAAGAAGATGTTGAGTTGCCGTAGATTTTTTAACATTTTGTAGAAATTTTTTTAGAAGCGTTCAGGAAAGATTTATTTGCTGGCGTATAAATGATATTATTTGTTTGCGGAATTTTATACTAGTTAGAAACCATTGTCTTAATTCTGAGACATTATGCTTAGTGTAAAAAGGCGAAGTTGTATTGCTTGGTTTTTAACTGTGCGATTGTATGATTGCCGATAAAATAGGACTCCATTGGATTAGAAATTAAGATTTTTAGAAGAAATCGTAAAGGAAATTTAGAAGAATCGCCTTCGCTCTTCTTTTTTCTTCGTTTTTGGTTTTAGGAGTTTAAACTTATGTAGAATTTTTCATATTAAAGTAATCAATCAGGTTTATTTATGTTTTTCAAGCGAAAAGTGGACTATTAAAAGAGCATTGAATGGCCACTTGAACTTTTTTGTCATTTTCTATTTATGTGAGCACCATAGTTAAATGTTAGCTTCTGATTTGTGTTATTTTAGGGATGGGCTTAAACCTCATACTTAATAAATGCTTAATGAGCTAAGCTAATTCTTAATTATTACTGTATCTTGGTATTTCTTTCGAGCTATTTGTACTTTTGGCAAATATGATACACTCAAACAAACCAGACTGAATTTGACAGTTGGCTTGATTTTTCTCAATCGTTTCAAAATGAATGAATCTTACCTCATGTTATGCAAAGGAAAAAAATGCTTTTCGAGCCATTTTCGCAAAGAAATCTGTGCTTTTTCTCAGCGAAGCTACAATAAACTTAAAGCAGTCTTGTCATATGCCAATGAAACCACTCAAAGTACCTAACTCCCAATTACGTTCGAGTTTTTGATGCAGTTTGCTCTGCACTGATGACGATTGACGTTCTCGTCTCTCTTTCAGTGACCCAGCTACGCAAATGCTACATCGGGGCGAGAGTGAAGAAGACGGTTCGAGAGCAACTGGAGGAGTTACGCACTAAGGAAGGCACGAACGATAGTTTGAACAAAGCCGATCATTTGGCTCCTTCGAAACCGAAAAAGCGAAGGCCTACGTGCGACGGTAATAACTTTCAGCTTTCGATGTTAAAATTCATGTACTGTATCTTAATTTGGTCATACGTCAAGCAACGGAAAATAGTTGTTACGGCTTTTTATATTGTTTCTTGTTCATCTAGTGTGTATTCGTTCATGATTCAAGTAAAAGCTTTTTAGTTTTATTTAGCTTTCAAAAGCAATTCTGTCTTGAAAGTAAAAACGTTGCCTAACCCCTCCTTTTTTGTGTGTGTGTATCTGTGCATACTCTAGCTTTTTACATAATTGGGTTAAATTTGTCGGAACAACGCAAGTAAGATGACTAAGATCGAACCTGTGTTTTTAAGTCTACTTGGCATCTCAAACATTCGTCTTTAAGTTAATTTTCGTTTCCATTATACTCGGTTGCTACGCCGTCGATATATTCGCTTTGCTTCTTCTCACTTATCCTAACGTGACCCTAAGGTGGCGATTGTTTTTGTTTAGAGCCAGTTCGCAAGCGTGTTCACGCGAAAGACAAGCTTTCTTCGACTCAATTACTCAAGCAGTTCGCTGCCGTCCGCAGCGTCTCCACCGCGACCCAGCTCCAGCAGCAACCGCGTCATCCTGCGAGCTTCGTCCAGGCTTACGTCCGGAATCCTTTTCCGAACCTCCCGGGTTCGATCGCGACGACCGAAGCGCGGAGAAAAGAAGCATCTTTGAATCGATTCGGCGCTGCGTACAGCAATACCGTTGCATCGGTCGATGTTTCTCGAACTTCTCGGCCTCTTTATTCACCCACGTCGACCGCACAGCTTCAGAAGACGACCCCGGCCGTTTCGGGAATCTCCCCCGTTCAACAGACCCTCGCATTACTGGGAATTCCCTTTTCGTCGCCTTATCCATCTTTAAACCCCCAGCCTTCTGTCACTCACTCGATAGGCCTCTCCCCCAATCAGATACGTCGACGTTTGGCTCTTCACGAAACGACATCGACCGACGACCGACGGGCAGTCGCGCCGGTTCGAAATAAGGCCGTCGTCTCGCCGTCGACGCGAGAAGCTTCGAGCGTCACTTTCGATCCTGGAATAAGAAGATCGAGGTCGTTGAACGTGCCCTTAGCAAGAATGCCCATCCGGCCCGCGCTCCAGAACAACAATTTGTCCGCTTTTCCAACTCCTACTCTGCCGTCGACCGTCGCTGGACCATCCGCTGTTTATGGTAGAGATTACTTATAGTAACGCACGAGGAAGAGATCGAGTTTAAATTAGCATGGCCTTGTTCTTAGTTTGCAGTTGAAATGTCATGATTTCGCCTATGGATCGATGCTTTCATTGAATAGCATTGACATATCGCAAATGCTTTGATTTAACTATTTGAACTGGTATTGAACCAGATATTTAGTTTACATTGAATCAATCAATGGAAGATCTGCCAGTACACCTGGACAGCCCAGAATCCAAACAATTCATTCAGTTCCTTTACTAACTGTGAAGCCGGCTTTTTCGCGTCGATGCAATTATTTGCTTGGGTGCGAATCGAACCCGCTCACTTTTTTGTTATTGGCACCTTGTGTGATCGCTTTGATGCCGTTGTTTCTTTCGCTATCGAATAATACTGTTGGACGTCATCACATGTGACGAAACCGTGCGCGTGACATCACGGTTTGATACGTATTCTTGCTTGGGCCCTAAATATGTGTTAATGCAAAACGCCCCATTTTTTTATTCCCCGCAACAAATTTCGGAGTGCTCTTGAAGTTTCGGTGCTGTGAAAGGTTTGTTTGTTCAAGATTAGTCTTATCACTAACTTGTTATAAAGTTTAATGTCACGTGGTTAATATCGACCATGTCAATTGGTTACCATGCCACGTTGTTAATATAGGCCTTGTTATTGACTACAAAGTTACTTAGATAATTTGGCGCAAAGCCACCTTGAGATTTTCCTGTGAGTTTTGCACAGTACGAGTGATAATTCGTATGTGTTAAGAATGAAGTTCTGCGATTCTTTAAGTGTTAATTTTCTTTTAGTTCCGATTTATAATCTCAATCCGAATCCAACTCTTATTTACAAGCAGACTCAGTACGAATTATTGATATCTCACTCAACCAAAGAGTAGTTTTTCCCTTTCATCTGGCCGGAAGTGACGTTTGTCTTTAAGAAAAAACCGGGACAACCCGTCCACGGTCACGTGGCTTACCTGCAAAGCAGGATACAGGCCAATGCAGCGGTATCAAGAAACAAAAAAGTTTTCAATACGATAAAATAGACTACTCAATCAACGATTGTATGAAAAGTCTAATGATTTAACCTAGAAAACGACCTGTTTGTAAGCGATTGTAACAACTTTTAGCTGATTGTTTTAACTTTTAATCCCCACTTTTTGGGTTTTCGGCTCGTACTCGTGTTCCTTCGTACAGTAGCGGTTCAGATATATGCAACCTATTAAATTATTGCTTTGCGCCCTATCGAATTTAGCATTAATCACTTTATTGATGCTACGCGCCCGTGTTTCGATTTTAAACAAATTTTTCAATGAAGTTTCGAAGCAGCTTGTGCTAAAACTTTGTTTCGATAAACGACTTCGTACGTTGTATTCATTCTGGTTTTAGTTCATTTCGGCAGTTTTAATTTTTTTTAATTTTTAAACGGCGATGTAATTAGTGGCTCAACGTTTAACGTGTAAAGTTCCTGAACAGTTTAAATTGCTTTTTATATTGCGATAACCACATATGCAAATCGTGAAATACCTCTAAATAGTTTGTAACAGTTGAAATGACCTCAACCATAAAACATAAAAATTTGTTTGAAAATTTTTTCAATTTCGAAAAGATCTCATAAAAACAACAAATCTTTCGAGGCAAACCTAACCCTTGACCTTTGTTCCAAAGCAAGAGCGTGCCGCCGCGAGCCGCGATAAACGTCATTGTATATATTGTCTAAGATGTTTTTTCCACTAGAGTAAACCCAATGACAAGTAAATTCATCACTTTTTATGGGTTTATCACGTGTCTTTTTAATCTGCGTTTCCAATATTGGCCGTGGGTTCTTCGCCCCTTCTACAGCGTGTTCAACACAAAAAATTAGCCGCAGCCCTAAACCAAAATTATCTCAATGAACGAAATCTGCAAATACTTCACATGATGCGGTTGGAAGGTGCCTTGAAGTTAGCGCATAAATGTACTTGGAGACGCAATGCAAATTATTACATGCCGTAAACCGAAACCTCATTTTATAGTAAGATACTTTGATCTGAGTTTTTTTTGTGGAACACTTGTAGCGTTTTGTTATGTTTTATCGCTGTGCGTACATTGTGTGTGTGTGTGCGTGTATGTTTTCATTATTTTTCTCGGTGATTTATTTGTTTTTAATTGTCAACTCACCAATCAATGCAAATACATAGGCATGTTTAAACATTGCAAAGCAAATCATTCACTCTATTCAAAAATTCAATTTCATTAAGTTTTCAGTTCTCAGTGCCTCTGGCTCATTAAATTCTCACAGCTTTCATTAAACTCTCACAATATCTGCAACTATTTCAAAAATAAAATATACTTTTTACTTTTCGGTGAACTCATCGAAAATAGTTCGGTACATTACGTCACGATTGCTGAAAATGAATAAAATTTTCAATCTTGCGATGGCTGCAATTGCGCGAATGTTTTCTTTTCAAAGTGGTGCATTAATATTATTATTAATTATTATTATGAAAATAATTGGATTTCACAATAGAATTTGTTTGTTTGCTCACTTAAGAAATTTTTCTGTTAGCTATCTGAATTTCGAATACAAATTCATTCTATCATATTTTCTTTAATTAGTTAAATTAATTGAAATATTAATTGAAATACTATACGATTTATTATTTGAATTGGATTATTTAATTTTTAAGCAATTTTTTTCCGTCAAGTTATTCTTAAAATATGAAACATTGATATACGCAAAAAAACTCAAATCCGAATTCAGTTAAACAGTTTGGAAAGCCTCGCTTGTGACTTTTAAAATTTACTCAGCGTTTTTACTTTTACATCAATTTTCGCAATCAATCGTAACCGTAAAGTATTGCCGTCTTTTCTCTGTCTCATGGTAACCCTATATATCGATCAAACAATAGTAAACTTGCAATCAAATAGTTTTCCATCGTTTAAAAACGTTGTTTAAATAGCAGGGTTATCCGTGTTTCCAAGACTTGCGTGTTTCTATATTCATATTATTTCTTTATACTTTATTGATGATCGTGTTAGTGGAAATGCTAGTGGTTTTGTTTTGTTTTTAGCCATTCAACTCACCATAAAGTGGTGTTTTAGTATCAGTTTCGAACATTGTGTGAAGTGTACCTCACCTTTATTCAGATCCTGACTGTATTGAAATTAGTGACTTGACGTAGAATCATTGCTTTCGTGTGCTCGCTCTATGCTACCTCTATTTTTCCACCATATAACTAACGTCGTACCTTCTCGCGTCGTATTTTAGTTTGCAATTTCTAGTAGTTACAAAGTCGTTGTGCTGTGCTTTTGTTTTTACTAGAATATGTCGACAAATGATTTCGTGCTATATAAAGATTAACCTTGAGGCAGCATCAGACTAGGAGTGCCCCACCTGTTCACCGTTACACTGATCTTTTCGGTTAGCCTTCGACTGATTTTTAAAGACAGAAAGATCCATTTTTGCCTTTGATATTGAGCGAAGACTTTTTTCGGATTCAGAGGAATTCGGATTCTTTTATCCGACTCGCCAAGTCGAAAAGATACCATTGCTTTTAAGCTAAAGTTTTTGATTTTCGAATTTTTTTCACGTTTGAAACTCGTCCGAGTTACACTTTTAAAAATACTACGAATCAGTGTTGAGATTTGTACAGTATTTTCCAACTTAACAATCCTGATTTGAAATCGCCTTTTAACGAACACTTCTTTTTCGATTACGATCAGCTAAGTAATTAAAAAGGAATAGTTCAACCATTTTTCAGTGTTGCAACGAGTTTTGACCAAAAGCAGATGTATTCCTTAGTTATTCGCAAACGCCATCTATCTAAAAGGCTCTCTTGCTTGCGTCCAATCTCTTCATCAGCAAATAGGCTCTCATCTTCTAATTGATGGCAAACCTGATTGCACTCGTGGGCCGCACCCCAGAATTAAAAAATTAGATGGTGGCCGTATTAAACTTCCTGTTGATTTAAGGTAAAAGGTACCACCCTTCATCTTGTTTTTCTGAGACCTTTTTTTCTCTAGGATTAAACAAGTGTCTGTCCTATAATGTCGAGTTTATTTTCTTGTATGGTATGGTTGATCCCAAAAATTTATTTAGCTTTTACGCCGCCTTTAAAGTTGAGTGTAAAAAAACACGCGGCACATCGGTTGCGCGGCGCCAGTTTATTCCATAACTTTTTTGGAATTCACCTTGATATTAATATTTTTTTTTGGTGAGCCTACATTTTTATTATAATATTATAGTTCTTAATTAAGCGAAAAAACATCATTTTTATTAAAGGGTTTGACTCCCAACTACACCCCGACAAACACACCACCTAAATTTTACGTTACCACGTGGATCCCACGCAGAATCCACGTGATCCCTGCCTTAATTAAAAGCGCGGCGCTTTCCAACAAACCGCAACGTTTACTTCAGCTTGATTATAAATCGTGCACTTCGATAAGTGAGTGTTCGGAAGTTCTTAGAAAGACGAATTTGCTATCGGCTCGACAGAATTTGTTCTTGAAAGATACGAAAGCCTGGAGTATTTAAAAAGAGGATGATCAAAGTTGGACCTTCGTCGTTCCTCTAGGATTCTGCTTTCCCACAGTAATTAACAAAAACAACGTTCAGAAAAAATTTTACATGTGCCAGAAAAGTTCATAAAATTTATGAGTAAATGTGTAGCAATACAAATTTTCAAAAATCTTTTTAATCTACGGTACTGTGGCTAATATATAACAAACCGCAAGAACTAAATTAATTGATCGTACCTACATCCCCAACGTTCGTGTGAAAAATCCAGCAGACCCCGGCAGGAGTTTTACCCATCCCGGATCGTGAGCAGGTTCTTTACTGGTTAAAAAGTGCCCAAATGGAAGTGTTAGCGCTCGCTGTGAGCTTTAAATTGACTTTTCTGCATTGTTTACTCACGCATTTACAGCGTGAGTTATAGCTTATAATCATGCAGTGTCTTCTGATTGCTGTTATAACTGCCTTAAAACGTTTCCACTACGGGCGTGAAATAGAATATTCTTTGTTTTTTATGGAATTTTTTTGCTTTGCTTAGCGCTTAAGCGCAGAAAGAAGTAAAAAAATCAATTAAACAAACAAAAATGCTCCCTTTCACACTTGTAAGAGAAACGAGCTCTTACGCTTATTATCTGTATTTTTTCTTTATAGACTAATCTTTTGTGATTTACGTTAGTTAACAAGTTGAATAAAGCAGTTAAGATTTGTATCATTTTGATTTATCTAGTCCCACATTATCGTAACATTCTTCCTTGATTTCCAGAATGCTTTTATTTTTTTCATATCTAGCCACTGCTACCACTAGTAAACAAATTTTTGACAATTTCCCCTTTCCCCAGGAGGGTACGGCTATGGATGTCTTATTTCATCGCTATATTTATCCTCCTGACTCGTAGGAAAGCGACTGAGGGGCTAATACATAGGGTAAGCGATTACCCTGACCTGCTTCCGGAGATGCTCATATTGCTGTCGCATGTAAATTAGTAGAGATATGACTTTAATTTAAAACTGCTTGCCAAGACCACCAAGCAGGGAAAGTGCCATAAAGTGTCTTTCCCAAGGATACAACAGAATGGCGCGAGTGCGTTTTGAACCAAGTTCATGTTGATCATACCACTCGACCACGCTGCCGATTTGTGACTGAGTATAATTTTACTGTTTCTTTGGCTACAACTTCGGACTACAGGCGATATGTGTTCAAGCGTCTTTTGAATGATATTGGAAATTGTAGTCTTTTGCTTGTGCGCTCTTATATTTGATTAAGAATTTTGCACCTCCATCGTAATTTGGCGCTTTTAGGACCAAGTTACGAAAATTAGCGCCCGTAATTTAACCTCTTAACATTGATGCAAACGATCCATTACTGTGCAAAAGTGCAAAGACTTAATTAATTTTGACCAATATCATTTTTTGTTAGCAGTAATGTGCTTTGTTAGCAGTGTGTCAAATATGTGTCAAAATGGTGACTTCAATTTTTTTAGTTGCAATTTTCCTGAACTTCAAAAAAGCTAATTATGATAATAATAATAATCAGCTGATCCAGTTCTGTAGCCTAACAGCTAAAACTCAAAACGAACAGATTTAAGCAAAAAAAAATTACACCGTAACACATCATTAATTAGCAAATCATTAATTGGTAAACGAAAGAATGTAATAATTAAACAATTAGATAGTAAAAGGAAAAAAACTAACTAAGGAAATTTACAAAAGCATAGTAAAAAGTAACCTGATTGAGTTAGATATAAAGACACTGACAACTGAGGAAAGACGGACAGATATTTTGATGCATGAATACAGTTAACAAAGATACAATATAAATGTGCAATAGACAGATAGTACTACAAATAGGCAATAGGATAAAGTCACTTTAGGTCTTTTTAATAAAAAACTGTAACTGTTTTTTGTCAGTCAAACTAAACGGGAATTCCCTTACAAAACCAGGAGAAAATGAAAAAAATTACGAGAAAGGAATTTCTTTAAGAAACGATATAGATTACAGGGGTGTTGCAGGAGTGTAACACCAATAGAAATCACTCATGGTTGTTTTCAGTGGCGTGCAGAGGGGGCTAACGGGATGCCAGCCCCGGGCATCCAAGGCAAGGAGACATCTAGCCTAAAGAATAAAATTGAAAAAATTAAGTTTTATTAAATTTTGTAACAGTTGGGTGCTTCTACGTGCTGCAAGGCTATTAACACATTCTGTAGAAATTTGATGGCTGGAAAAGGACATGTAAAACAAAGTTAAGTGACCCGATTGAGAGATGAAACACTGCAATATGTCAAAATTTTAAGAAACTGGCCTACTAAACCTTTCAGCTTCGTGTTGTGTCTGCTCGTTGCAAAATATGGTAACCTGCAGTTGTTTTGGCTGGGTTTGTTTTTGACTGATGTTCGCACAATTCATCCTACACATAACTCAATTTCACTCAATTCAACTTGGGCAAAATCCAACATATACAAAAATCGATTGTTATTTTGATGGACAATTTGCATTGTAACCTAAAGTCTCTCGTGGTTAAGGCCCGTTTCCACTACGAGAGTGGATAAAAGCATTCTTTGTTTGTTTTATTGCTTTTTTTATGCGCTCGCTTCAATTTTAACCGCTCGCTTCAATCGAAGTTCAATAAAAGAGACAAAGAATGCTTTTTTCCACGCTTGTAGTGGAAACGGGCCTTTACTTTATTCAAGTGTCTTTGTGGTTTGGCCTTTTTGTACTGTAAATCTTGGTCTTAGATCTTGCGCTTGATACAAGTATTATCTTTGGTAATCTTTTCTTGTAACTTAGTAGCATCGTTCCAATGGAGATGAATAAACGAAAAAGTGTTTATTTAACGCCTGAAGAGTTAAAGAATTCAATTGACCAGAGTGCTTTGAGTAAAAAAAGTAACGTAATTTGTGTCAATTCCGTGTTAAATGCGAAGTCTATTTAGGGTTTGTGCTTGTCTTTTTAGGTTTGGTGTTAGTGAATCGTCCTACTATTTTCATTGGAGAGGCGCATGTTCAATCGTGTTCATAAGTGCTATTTAGCAAAGATAAGCTACTGAAGTTGAGTTTACGTGGGCATATCATATTTTCGAAGGGTAAACCGGGACGTTCATTACGAGAAAAAAAATCTTTCCTAAAAAGCATCCACTTTGAATCAGTCTTAGATTCCATGATTTTCGTTTCTAAAAAGTAGTGTTCTCTAAAAAAAAGGTCTTCACTTTGAATCTGTCTTGGATTTTGGTGCGTGGTCGAGTGGTTAACGCACCGGACTGATGATCAACATGGTCTCGGTTCAAAACCCACTTGCGCCATCCTGTTGTGTTCTTGGGAAAGAACTTTACGGCACTTTCCCCTGCTTGGTGGTCTTGACAAGCAGTTCTAAATTACAGTAATATCTCTACTAAATTACTAGCGGATAGCAATATTTTGGCATCTCCGGAAGCAGGTCGGGGTAATTGCTTACCCTATGTATAGCGCCTCCGTCGCTTTCCTGCGAGTCAGGAGGATAAATATAGAGATAAAAAATAAAAAAAAATTATGATTTTTGTCCCCAAAAGGTAGTGTTTGAGAAAAAAGGATGTGTTCACTTCCAGTCTGTCTTGGATTTCTGGCGAACCGGTCGGGACAAAGCCCAAAAAATCGGGACTATCTCGCCAAAATCGGACGCGTGGTAAACCTAAGTTTACATGAATGGTGAGATTATTTTTTATAGAAAACCTTCTACCGTACAGTGTCAGCTTTTGGATTAAAACTGTTTTTAAGAAGGGGCCATTTTAGTGGATTTTAGTACTTACAGAGCAACACAAAATGTCTGGAATCTCTACTACAAGTTTTTCAGCATTTTTTGTCGTGTAAGTCACTCGCAGAGGTTTATTATTTCACTAAGCTTCATAGCGGAGTGTCCTGAAGTGCTAGTAGCCTACGGAGTGCCTCGAGGTAACTGTTACGCAATAGTACACCACTGGCGAACGAGCACCATAGGTAACGTAGGCTATATTGTGTCACTACCAGGGACGTGCCGTCAGGGGAGGCAAGTGAGGCAGTGCCTCAACTGCGAAAATTAAATAAAGCAGAAATAAATTATTGAAGTCATAGTCTTTGTAAAATAGTTGCAACATGCTATTAGTTAAAAAAAATTAGCAAAAATTATACCGTACTTGTAGTAGTTTAATTAGTTTTGCTTTTTAACCCTAATTTTGGACGGTTTAATCCAGGGTTTCCCAAACTTTCTGTTCATGGGTACCCTTTGGACAACTATAAAATTGCTGGTGTACCCCCAAAATTTTCTCATATTTTTAGCTGCAAAGCTCAACTTGCTCTAACGCACAACTTATTTTCTATAGCTAGGCAACCCATTACATTTCCTCTAAATTTGCTAAATCTTTAAAATTGATTATTTTAGTTTAAAACGAAAAAGCTGCGTGATTAGTACTAATCAAAGCACACAAAGTTATTCATAACAATGTAATCTAAGCTTAAACAAACACTACAATGAAACTAACAATATATCGGCTGAATAAGCCCAGTAGTCCTAGCTAATGTGATGGATGAACCTGCTTTTTAGCAACAAGCTTATTAATACGCGGTGAAACATTAGCAACAGCACAACGAAGATCATGTTCAGGTGTTTTGAGCTGTGATCGGTACTTTGATTTGATTCCAAGCATCACTGAAAATGTCGATTCACACAACCATGTTGATGGAAACAACAACAATGCTTGAATAGCAGGTTCCGCAATCCTTTTGTACGACTTGCACATCGTAAACCAAAAATCTCCCAAATTTTTCTCAGAGTACACATCGCGTGCAAACCCATCATGTTGAAGTTGATCCATCAGTTCCTCTTGCATACCTGTCCCAGCCTGCAGTGTCTGAGCGTTCGCGGTGAAAGGATTCCTAAGATATGCAACTTCGTCTTCACCAAGACTTGGAAAATAGCCATCAATTTCCTTTTCCATCTTCATGAGATGTTCAGTGACCAATTCCGAGAACCTTGTGGTCTCAATTTGGGGATTTTGACACAGAAATTCTGTTACTGTACTAAACATGGAAAAGGTGCCAGAGCAAATATTTTCCATCCACAACGCAAGTTTGGCCAGAAATGCTTTGACTTTAGTTATGAATTTACACACTGTTAGGTCGTTTCCTTGGAGATTCTTGTTTAGCATATTCTGAGCATCAAAAATATCAACAAGGTAGGCAAGGATCAAAATAAAAAAATCATCCCTCAAGTAAGTGACAAGAGTTTCACATTTGTTGGATTGTTGAAAAAATCCCAGCAATTCTTTACGAAGCTCATATACACGTTTAGTAACATTTCCTCTGGAGAGCCAATGCAGATTACTGTGAAATAGAAGTACACTGTGATTGGCACCTAAATCTTCACAGAGAATTTTAAACAACCGGCTGTTTAACGCAATCCCTTTTACATTGTTGACCACCTTAATCACCAGTGATAAAACGTCAAAGAATTCAGCAGGAAGGACTTTGCATGACAATGCAAACCGGTGGATCATGCAGTGCAAAAATTTCACATGAGGAGCTACTTCCACGACACGAGCTCTAAAACCAGACTTTCGTCCTAACATAGCTGGGGCCCCATCCGTTGTGCAGCCCCTTAGATTTTCCCATTTTAAACCATGTTGCTTGAAAAAAGAATTCACCATTTAAAAATATCATCTCCTTTAGTTGTTGCTTCTAATGCCGCATTCACCAAGAACTCTTTTTTAACGCCTTCTTTTCCTACATATCGAAGAAAAATTAGTAGCTGAGCACAATTTGTTATATCTGTAGACTGGTCAAATTGAATTGCGAATCCACTTGCCGATCTACAAATATCACTAATCACTTGCTGCAAAGTATCCACTGACATTTCCTCGATTCTTCGTTGGACTGTATTATTAGACAAAGAGATAGAGTTAAGTTTTTTCACTGATTCATCTCCAAAGACACCATGCACCATTACTTTTGCAGCAAGTAGGACCAAATTTTCCCCAATGGTATGTGCTTTTTTTTGCTTGGCGATCATGAGAGAAACTTCATAAGATGCCTTTAATGAAGCATTGGTTTGTTGGAAAAACATGCCACCTTTATCCAAGCATTGTTTCTTAAACACTGATTCTTTATGCTTGAAAAAGTCAAGTTCTTTGTCTTTGATTCCGGATAAGCTTTCTCCAAATGCTGAGTGAGAAGGCTTGGTTTCATCAAATCGTTTCCCAACGATTTTTGACAAAGTACACATACTGGCATGTCCAAGCCATTGTTTATCGTAAATGTAAACCCGAACTTTAAATAGGTTTCTGAATATTTTCTTTTTTTAGACTCATTGCATAGCTTTTTAGAAAGTCCGAAAATAGACAGAAATTTTAAGTAAAACTATAGAAGTTTTTAAACTCAGCAGCGCGATGAGCTAATCGTTAAGCGAATTTACATTGTACAATGAACCTAAAAGCAAATGAAGACCTGAATTAAAGAATTACATAAATCACAAAATAAAGTTTTTGAAAAAAAGAAAATGGAACTTTTGAAAAACATTGCAAACTTACTTCAATCTCATGTTAAATCTTTTCAGTCTTATCCTGAGGTAGGCTTAGGCTACACCTGAAACTCATGCAGTCTTCAAGTTTTTTTCCAGTTCGCTCCTTAGGCTTTCTTTTCATTTTTTTGCAATTATTATCAGTACAGTAGTCTCCCCCTTATTAAGCCCACGGTTAATAAGCTCACCCACTTAACAAGCCCAAAACGGTCCGGTTCAGAATTACTACTGTCGCGTATTCAATTCGAATAATTTAAAGCAGTGGATCAAACAAATCTTCAACCTTGCTACGACGATTAATCTTGCCAAATAATAGTGATAACAGGCTATCTAATTTCTGTTACGCTAACTTAGCAAATTCAACCGCTGTCTAAACTCACAGACAGAGAGATAAAATCTCAACTTTATTGCTAAGCAATGAAGAAAACTCCAACTTCTATCAAGCGGCAATTACAACTAATCACTAATTTACAATTACAACTTTACACTGAATCACAAATCTCGAATTTTGAATTTACATTCTCGAATGAATAACTTCAAAAATTATCGCCTTTTATACAATTCTCATAACATTCTAAAACTTTTTTTCTTATACAAGTAAAAACGAGAGAGAGCTAGAAAATTCTAAATTAAACGAGGAACGATGAGAATTTACTAGAAAAATAACAAGATAAAATAATTAACATTATTACGTCACAAGCAAATGAATGTATCAATCAAAATTCCAAATATTTCTTATGTTGACTTAGCATTAATATAAAACCATGCGATACAAATGATTCTCAGAGTATTTTGCGTTTCAAAAAGGGCCTTATTCGTGACAATTACATTTATTCCTGTAATAAAAAACTCGCCCTATAAACCCAAAACCTCGCTTAATAACCCACACTTTTTGTCTTGCATTTGACGGTTTCACACTTCGTTACGCTGTTATTTGATTTTGTTTTCAAAATGGCGAAGAGACGTAAATGTTGTTTAAAATAAGCGGGGTCGACTGTATTTGCTTTCTAGTCTTTGTAACTACGGTTCTTGTAGCAATTAATCAGCTGTTTGTCTTGCGTGCCGTCATTGGACAAAATAAGTCATATGAACTGCGAAAGTGGACTTGCTAGTTACGGTAGTTGTAGTTAAAGTTTTTACTAGGGTGAAAATCTGACTTCCTCAAGAGTTCTTAAACTCAGGTCTTCAAATTATTAACATCAAGTGATACAAAATATTTTAATGCAGATTACAAGTTATGGAAAGAATATCCTTATACTTAATCTAATGTACCCCTTAAAAAGTCAAATGTACCCCAGTTTGGGAACCCCTGGTTTAATCATTGTATTTTCAGCGCAGTAATCATTTTGTCAAGCGTTCTTGTCAACAAAATGACTAATACGCTAGTGAGGCAGCTTCAAGACTACCTCTCTTCAGAGAAAAAAAGAAACAAAAGTGAAACAATATAGCGTTTTTTTCTCTTTTGGTGAAAAATCTGTTAAAATGAGAAAGATTTGAGGCATGCCGCAATTCTGACTTCGTGAAGAAAAAAAGTTTTTCTTACTCCGACATTTGCTAAAACAAGATATATCAATTTGTTTTCAGTAAGTCAAAATACAGACATTGTGCAACTGCAAAGCAATAAATTTATTTTAAGTTGTAGTAATGAAAGATGATTTTGTATTTAATTTAAGAAAACTTTAACATTAATTTTTCAATTTCATTTTGGTGCATTTATAATTTATTTTTTAAACCTCAATTTTTGGAAGCATTTTTATATTTATAACGTACATTTCTAGCTAATTGTACCTTACCTTTGACGCGTTTTGTGGTCAAAATCGCAGATATAGGCGAGGTGCGGCACTGACAATCTTGCCTCTCTTCTGACACTGAAAGTTCCATAAATTGAATGAAGTGTGCCTTTTTTCTTGTTGGCAAAATCGGCGCGAATCTATGCTGGACAGATAGGATTTGAGGCGTGTTGCAAATCCGTCGTCATAAAGAAAAAGATAATTTGCTTTAATGTCGCCAAGTTGAAATAAGCGCATTGCAGAAGTTTCCCACTACAATGTAAGTTTAAGGATAATGGAGGAAGATTTAATATTGAAGCTAAGAAACTTTTCAAAACTAAGCTTTCAATCTAAAGTTAACATCTTCAAGAAATATAGGCCTATTCCAAATTTAAAAAATTTGTTTCAGACAACTGGATGAAAAAAGGTAAATTGCTTCTTTTATAAGAAGTGGTACACAAGAAAGAAATGGTTGTGTGAATGTGCTTTAAAAAATCGT
Source organism: Diplosoma virens (assembly GCA_963680785.1). Classification (NCBI taxonomy): domain Eukaryota; kingdom Metazoa; phylum Chordata; class Ascidiacea; order Aplousobranchia; family Didemnidae; genus Diplosoma; species Diplosoma virens. The sequence goes on from OY796889.1 coordinate 23,464,549, forward strand.
CTTTCTGCTATCCCTGTCTCTTGTTCTCAACAAGTTTGGACTAAAACTGGATTTTGTGACTTGAAGAATTTGCCGAGAAGTCTTAGCAAGCACGAGAAATCCAATATTCACATTCAAAGTCAAATTTCTTTCAAAACGTTTGGAACTTCAAGAATTGATTTGGCCTTAAATGAACAGCAGAGACTTAATATCAGCCTGCACAACTCCAAAGTTAAAGAAAACCGAGAAATTTTAAAGGTTCTCATTAATGGAACATGCTACCTGGCTAATCAAGAGTTGGTCTTTCGTGGAAATGATGAGAGTGGGACCTCGTTTAATCGTGGCAATTACGTCAAACTTATTTACGCTTTTGCTGAAAACGATGAAAAAATTTCTCGTCATTTGGAGACTTCCACAGTGTTTTCTGGTTTGTCCAATCGAATACAGAACAATATAATTGAAGCAGTGGCAGAGGTTATTCGAACTGATATCAGAAAAGATATAAATAAACTCCCTTTGTTGCAGTAGAAGTTGACGAGAAGACACATGTTATGCAAAAGGCCCAGATTTCTGTTATTTTTCGATATGTATGTGAGGCTTCATATATAGTCAATGAAGCTTTTTTGGGTTTGATGATGTGAGTGATGACAGACGAGCTTCTGCAATAGCTCAATATGTCTTGGAAATATTACAAAAGTTCAACTCTGTGGAAAAGCTGGTAGCGCAGACTTATGACGGAGCATCTGTAATGTCATTTGAATTGAATGGGGTGCAAGCCAAGATAAAGGAAGATGTGCCCAAAGCAATGTTTTTGCATTGTTATGCCCACAAACTGAACTTGGTGCTCTTACATTCAGCAAAATGTATGCTTGAGTGTAAAGCATTTTTTAAAACGCTAGAGGGTTTAAGTGCATTTTTTAGTAAATCGACTAAACGTACTTACTTATTGGACAATAATGTTGTGAAGCGTCGTTTGCCAAGGACATCACCCACAAGATGGAGCTCTAATTTTAGATTGTTGCAAACGGTCAGCATGTACTACTCTGATCTACTTGTGGTTTTCGGTGTTATTGGTGACGCTGAAGACAAGTGGGTCAATGATTCGGTAATGAAGGCAGCTGAATTTGAGCGGTGGCTCTTAAAGACGAATAGCTGCTTTTTGATTATCGCTTACAAGGAAATTTTTAATAAGACTGATGCGTTGTTCAGAGTGCTGCAAAACAAATTAATGGACATTGCATTTTGCTGCGCGCAAATATGCGACATATGATTGATTATGTTGAGCGACAGAGACAAGAGTTTGACAATTTCTATTACTGATTTGAGCAGAAATGTTCAACATTTCATCTTACTGACACCAACGATATGCGTCAAATAAAAGACAAAAGAAAACAAACATTTTACAATATTTTGGATAATTTGTTCAACTAAAATCGAGGTTTGAAAATTTCAGTGAACTGTTCTTTCTGGGTTTGGTCGATTGTTTAAATTTTCCCAAATGGCTCAAGAGTTTGATGACACCAAATTACAAAGCCTGTCAGAAAAGTATGCTAAATTTTTCGACTGTGTAAAACTAAAGGCAGATCTCATTGGACTCTACAGCTCACAAACGGTTAGAAATGCATGTAAAACTCCAGCAAAACTCCTCAGTTTTTGTACCAAAACGATTTAATTCAGACAGTTACGGAGGCGACAAAGTTACTGAAGCTATAGCGCACACAGTACCCGCTACAACATCATCGGTGAAAAGATCCTTTTCTGCACTGAAGAGGATCAAAACATATATTAGAAATCGAACTGAAGAAAACCGCCTTTCATCGTTGGCAATAATCGCAATTGAGAAGGAGCGACTACAAAAGTTGCGACAAAATAAAGAGAATTTCTAAAACAATGTCATAGATATTTTTGTCCAAAAGAATAGGTGAGTGGATTTTATTTTCAAATAAATGTGGAAGCATGCTGATTTTTATTTTATTTGGTAGGTAACTGTTATTTGTTATTGATTAAAAATTATTTGTGCCTCACCAACCAAAAGCCCCACCGCACGTCACTGGTCACTACTTATTGATTGTATTCGTAACTCTCGGCAACAGTCAGATGTCAGACATAATCAGTAAGTACAACTCTTTATTTAGATTTTAATTTTTAGTACCGAATATTCATTGGCTTCAGTTAAACAGAAACTGAAAACACTTAACAGGAATGTAGGAGTGCACTGTACAAAAATTCGAGGGTCTGTTAATTGGTGCCAGCATAGTAAAACTCACGCTCAAAACTTTAATCACACCACATAACCCCACATTTCAGGTATTTTATGTATCGCTTAGAAAAATTGCCCAGTAAGAGCACTGACGCGGGGCAAATAACAGAAAAATGCAGATTTCGAGATGTAAATATAGCAAATTTATCTGGATTAGGTCAAAATGGAGATTAAAAATTCAGATTATTTTAAGTCATTTCTTAGGAAACCAATAGAAAATTAATTGTTTCGCAAAGTTTTTCTGGATAAGGCGAGAAAATCTGGATTAACCGAACACTACTGCAATTTTAAACTTGTTAAATCTCTTTTAATAATTGTTTCTTTTACTAATTTTATATTCCTGTTTCCTATACTCCTATAAAGTAATGTCTTTTATTCAATACATTGCTTTGATACCCTTATAACCCTGGTGAAGAAAATGCGAAAGTGGAGCGCAGAACAGGGAAAAAAAGAGCAACAGAGATGAAGCAGAGTCTCGACAAAGAGATAGATGTGATGGATCGTTAGATGTGAGGATAAAAAGAAGTCGAATGAAAGTAGATAAGACAAGAAATGAGGCGGCAGAGGACTCTTCAGGCACCAATGTAGTGTCACAACACAGTAATAAAATTGATAATAATAATAATAATATGGTTTCTTTCCCGTCTCCGTGTCCAGATAATTATTTTAATGAAAAAGGTGAAAGAGAATTCTTTAAATCTTTTAAATAAATGTATAGTGTTTATAATCACATGCTTTAGATCCACAGAATAAAACAAATAAAATAAGCAAAATATTACAGAAAAACAACCAACAGTGATTTTTTAATCGTTTTGGATTTAAATTTCCGAATCATATTTGTTCGTCGATACTACTAATGCTTTAACAAATTTCAAATGCTTGTCTTTCTCACATTTCTTGGTGTTAGACTAGAGTTAGGGAGGGGGGCACACAATCATGCAGTTGGCCCTGGGCATCACCAAACCTTTACACACCACTGGCTGTTTTTAGAGAAACCCTGACTTTAAACCAAACTAATTAGAAAGACTAATTAATGTTTATAAATCCAACACCAGAACCAATAGTATTATTTACTCATTTAATTGCTTTATTCTTGATCACTATTAAATAGTTTACTTCTTATGAAATATGATTCAGTAAACCTTTATCAGAGTATACCAAAACATTGAGTTTTTATTATTGTTTTTAACTTTTAATAAAGAATTAACCATCTAATAAAAAAACAATAATAAAAACTCAATGTTTTGGTTTACTCTGATAAAGGTTTACTGAATTATAGTATATTAAAATGTTGAGTTTTTATTATTGTTTTTACCTTTTAGTAAAGAATTAACAGCAGTTTAGACTCAAATTTTACCAGAAGATCAAGAATAAAGATTTGACTAATATACCTGGTATCAAGAACAGTAAAATTTAAACAAGTTTGTTTTAAAAATTACACTGATATAGTTTAATAGTTCTTCATTTAAAAATCATTAAACAGGTGGAACATACTGTCGAAATTAAACATACGAATTAACTTATCTTTAAAATCTGTTGTTTAGGATAATTTTGGTTAATTTTTTTCCATTCTTGGTGAAAATGTTATCTTTGTCAAAGCAAAAGAAATGTCATTACTCTGTGTAAGAAGTGAGTTGGTTTTAATTTTCATTATGAACTTTACCTAAATTCAGTTGTATATTTTATTATTTGTTTTTTTTTACTATTTTTTAAAAATGTATTGTAATTATAATTATTAGAAAGTTTTAAGCTGTTAATTTATGACTTTAATTTTTCCAGCTATATTTTTTAGACTTAAATTTTTTTGTAATATTTATTATTAGTGAATAGATTTAATATGGAAAGAAAGAAGTATTCATGATAAAATTGATTGTCGCTAAAATCATTGTAAGTGATTTTTTTAGTGAAACTAACTAACCATAAATCTTCCTGTAGTTACTATGCTTCTTGAAAATATTCTTTTCTTCTTAGTTTCTTTTTTATTTCCTGGTGTTGGTTTGGGGTTCCTGGTTAGTTTCACTAACAAAAAACATTTATGCTGACTTAAAGGACCCAAAATTGATTGCACCTAACTAGTAATTGGTTGCTAATGTTTTTTTATAACACATAGCCAAATTGTGTTAAAGCATTTACATTTTTGTAATTTTTTAAAGCATCTGATTTTTTTGATGTCTTTGCAGTTATATTTGTTTAATTTTTGTTCAAAATTTATTTTAAAATTTTTTTAATAATTTTTTTGTTGTAACAATTCTTTACTGCTAACCAAAAAGTACTTTAATTAAAGTGTTGTAAGAATTTAAGATATTTAATAACAAAAACAATCCAATTTTAATCTACAGGGTGGGGCAAAAGTCCTGTTACAAAATTTTATGTCAATTTTAGTACTAATAAATTTAACTAAAAAGCTAAACTAGCTTTATCAATTTATTTAAATATATACCCAGTTCTTGTTTTTCAGAAAATTTTTAAGTATACACTGTGCAATGTTGCTAGAATTAAAAAGAAAATTCATTATTGAGCACCACAAAAAAGGATTTAGCCCCACAGAAATTTTTAAACTAGGAAAAAAATTGAAATCAATCGAATGCTGATCAAATGAATGATTGATTGATTTGAGAAAATACCCTCAATCACAGACAGACCTCAATCAGGACGCCCTCGCAACAAGAACACCTAATCTGATTAAAAGTGTAAAAGAAAAAATCAGATGTAATCTGAGGAAATCGATAAGAAAAATGGCAAAGGAATCAAAAATATCACCAAGAACTATGCGCAGAATTTGTCACGATGATCTTAAGATGTCACCCTAAAAGCTGCAAAAGAGACAGCTCATTTCAGAGGCCACAATTGAAAAGAGACTGGCAAGAAGCAAACTATTGTCGAAACGACTCAAAAATGGCATGCTGTAAAATCTTATCTTTACTGATGAAAAGTTATTCACTGTGCAACAGGTGCACAATCACCAAAATGATCGAGTTTTGGCAAAAACCTTAGATTTAATCCCTGCCAATACAAGGAAAGTCTTCACAACACAAAAACCTGCTTCAGTAATGGTGTTGACAGCAATTTTTGAAAAGGGGAAATCCCCTCTGGTTTTTGTACCCTCGGGGGTTAAAATTAACAAAGAACTTTACATAAAGAATATTTTAGAGGGGCTTTAATACCATGGTGCAAATCTCTATATGGTGAAGACAATTGGACACTACAAGATGGAGCAACAAGTCACACAGCTTGGGTGACTCAAGTGTGGTGTGAAAACAATTGCCCCACCTGGATTATAAAGAGGAATGGCTTCTTTCTTCACCAGATCTCAACCCTCTAGATTATTTTTTATGGTCAATTCTTGAGAGTGAAGCCTGCTCTAAACCCAGCCCTAGTATCGAAGCTCTGAAGTTAAAATTGATGAAAACATGGGAGAAAATTCCCATGAAAATAGTGCGTGCCTCCATCAATGATTTCTCCAGAAGACTCCGCGCTGTAGTAAAGGCTAAAGGAAAGCATTTTGAATAAAGTTTGTGTGAAATTGTTTGTTGGTATGAGTCTTGAATGTTTGCAAATTTAAATATTGAAATAAAAGCTTTTTTCAAAATATGTTTGTATTTTATCTTGTAACAGTATTTATGCCCCACCCTGTAGTTAAATATCTCTAGTGTAAAGATGCATTTTACTATTTCTTTAACTCTTCTTACAACTTTTCTCCACCTTCACCCATTTGCCACATCTTCTTTCTTTAAACCAATCTTTCTCCTGCTTCTTCAACTTGTACCCTCCATTTCATTTTTTGTTAGCCCTGTTTAAAGCAACCTAATTTGAGATATTTAATATTGTTAATAATTTTGTTTGAAAAATTATAACCTCTGAGTGATTTGTCAGCAATGCAGTCTAGTGGTTAAGAGCAGTGTCATTGTGATGGACATTATCTGCATTTAAAACCTACTCACGCCATTCTATTGTGCCTTTGGAAAAGATACTTTATGGTCTTAGCAAAGAGTTCTAAATTTAGTCCTATCTTTACAAACAAAAAAACCAAAACGAAAAATTTCAAGTTGGACAGTAATATTTTGGCATCTATGGAAGCTGGTCAAGGTAATTGCTTGCTCTGTGTATAGAGCATCTGTTGCTTTCTGTGAGTTCGGAAGATAAATACACAGAGAAATAACAGAAAAATTAATAGAAAAAATTTATTTAATTTTATCATATGCATTGTTGTTGTGCAATATTTCAGAATTCTTAAAATCTTTTGGATATGTGATATATAGAGTGTGCAACTAATGCCATATTGGTTTCAATAAAACTTCAAAGTTGAAAATAATTTTATTTAATTTTCTTTTGCTTATGACAAGATGGTTAAAGCTGCTATTGGTACTAAACAGCTTTTCAAAAAAAAATCCTGCTCCTCAGGTGGTGTTGCTTGAATGCTGAAGCTAGACTATTAGCAATGACCCATTCAGCAAGAAAATAACAAGTAGGTTACAAATTATGATACCAAAACAAGGAACTTGGCCATATGTTTAACATTATTAAATCTGCTATATTGTCAATAATAATACCAAACGTTTTTTCAAAAGTCAGTTATTTTTTTGCTGAATTTGTCACTGCAAGATAAAATGCCTTTAAATGTCTGCCGCTGAAATTGTTTTGCTGAATATTGTCTCCCAGTGAATTAGCAAACTTGATGTTTTGTTTTGTTTTGTTTAAAGTATTTAAGATATAGACCTTTTTGACTGTATTAAAAATGGCTTTAACTTGTACTGTTTTAAAGAATTAATTATCACCCATTATATTTTTAGTTGCATATAATGTCACAAGGCTGTTAAATATTTGTACATGTACTGAATTACTAAAAGTGTTCTTAACTTGAGTACAAATGTTTTTTGGCTCTATTTTTGTATTTTTATTGTTTTATTTTTGCATTTGTATATTTAAATAACTGTCTCTGGGTTACCTTTTTTACCCTTTCTGTGCCAATTGTTTTACTAAACATTTAAATTTTAAGTAATCCAGATAATTATAATATGTCATAATAGGTATTCAACCCTTTTGAGACTAAATTGTAACCTTTCAAAGTTTGTTCAAAGTTCAATTAATTATTCTATAAAAATGGCATTTTATGACAAAATTTTAACATAGTTATCAAAAAACTTTAAATATTTATGAATGCAATGGAGAATTTAACTGGGTCATATGTGTCCCGTTAGACTTTTATAGTAATAGTAATAGTAAATTTAGTAGTAAATTGGGACAAATTTGTTCCTTTAAACTTCACTGAGCCAAACTTAACATATTTATAGTTATGGTGAGATATATATGTCTCGTTAGGCTTAAAAAGGTTGTATGTAAATATCCTGTTGAGCTCAAAAGCAATAAAATGCAGACTGGTATACTTGTCAGTTGCACATCATGCACATTCTCATATGACAGGTATGCCAGTCATTTGCATGGCATGCCCATTCTAATGAGACAGGTATACTTGTCATTGGCATAGAAAGAATTAATACATATTATTCAAAACTTCTTGCTTGTCTAAATTTAGAATAATATGCTAAAATAGATTATTAAAAATTTTTTAAAATAAGAAATTTTTTCAATAAGTAAAGATATTGACTATCGAAAGATAATCAAAAGAATTGCCAGTTCTATCAATGCAGTAATGCATCTTGTAAAAGCCACAAACCTTAAATTTAATATCATTTGTAAATATATAAATTGGAAATATTTTTGATTTTTTTAGTGAGGCAAATATTTGCATCAATTCAAGTTTACTGTAAATTTTATATATACAGGGTGTCCATAAATCATCATTACAATTTTCAAAGTTTGTCAAAATTTATTTTTTGAGATATTTTCACTTGATTTGTTTTATAGTGAAGGAAAATGCTTCAAGTTTTTTCTTTCTTTACAGGTACTTGTAGAAATAATAGGTTTAAAATTATGATCTATTTAGTGATTAAGCAGAATATTTTTGTATTTAGTAGCGAAAGTAGAATCTATGAAAATAAGAACTTTGCAGGAAAAAGCCCAGTGTGTTTCCTGGTTTATAGAGACAAAGTCAGACATCCAAGCACAGTGAAACTTTAGATGCAAGTATGGAAGAAAGCCACTTGTGCGACCTGTCATTCGCTATTTTGCTACCAATCTACCATTAGCAGATATGTAAGCAAGAACATAGCAAGAAATTGAATACCAGTTGGATATTGTGTGACTGATGGTGCAGACATAGAGGTGTACTAAAGCATCTAATGTAAACTTGAAGCATTTCCTTTTACTATGAAACAAACTGATTAAAAATGTCTTAAAAAATAAGACTGTGGTAAATTTTTGCAATTGTAACAATAATTTATGGACACTTTATATATTATTACATTGATAAAAACTTGCTGTTTTAGATTTTAACTGTACAACTAAAAATTTCTACCTTTTTGTATGCAAATTACTTATTTTGCAAATGACATGTCTTTTAATGTTTTTTTATTTAGTATAATATTTGTAATTGCACTGACAAGCTGGTGTTGATTTTTTTTAAATTTATTTCCTTTGCTCTGTAGCTTATATTGCTTTACATATTTTAGGACAGCAATCACTTAAACTTAAATGCAGAGTTTGTAATTTTTTCCAACATGTCAAGTTTATTGCCATCACAAAATATAACCTAATAATCAGCCTGAATATAACAAAAATTGTGATCTCCAAGTCTTATATATATACATTTTGTACAAACATCTATGAAATACATCAGGGATTGGTCAACATGTCAATTGCGACACCTTAGCTGGTTGATCACATCTGATTTTGAGTGAACTAGAGTTTTTAGACATCACTATGTTTTTGGGACGAAAATCAAGAAATCAAAGTGATATTCAAAGTAAAGACCCTTTTTTTAGAGATCAAATACTTTTTAAGATTGCATTTTTGCGGTGGTCAATTGCAAGTTCTTAATGAATTTAAAGTCAATCAAACAGCCAGACAAGTTGGCCAACCCTAAAATACATTTATGTGTAGGCTGAAGTGAAACCACCCCAAAAGTGAAAACTTTTGTAGTCTTATTGTATTATAAAAAAATCTTGTTGAATTAAAGCATTTAAAAAAAATTGTGTTTAACTAATAAAATTCGTGTCAAAATTGTTAACCGTGCAAAACACATGTACAAGGTTGCTGATTGTGCTCACTCCTGACCAAATTGACATGCTCGTGTTTGATGTGCATGGTTTTACATGGGTCTTTTAAGCATTGATTTTGTTTTTGTTTCAGTTAAAAAAGCAAAGCTCGTGCCCAAGAAAAATGGTAAGAAATATTTATATGATGTTGTAATTTCTAAACAAAATCTGCTGGTTATAATGTACAAACGTAGATTGATAGTGGAGTTTCCCACTAATTGACTGTTTTTAACTTTGTTTGATTATACTTTTTCTGAAGCAAATAGTTTATAAGTTGTCACACCTTCTTTTTAAACAGAGTAGTTTGTTGTAAAGGCCCGTTGTAAAGGAATAATCGGAATACCGGGGGGTTTTCCAAAACATCGGGAATCGGCATCGGAGCTGTATAATTCAGACCCGATTCCGATACCAGAACGATTTTTTAAATATACAGGGCGTAAGATAAAAAGTAGTAACACAGAACTGTGCTGGGGTGTTCATGAAATATTCCTAAAATTTCTTCACCCTTTCTTTACCATTTTTCAAAAAATCAACCTAATTCCAACTGTAAGGTACGTAACTATTCGACGGGACAAATTCGTCGGCGAGCCAATTCGGCAGAAAATTAAATAATTTCGATTTAACTTCACTAGCGTTAAAACGACATAAAAAGTTTTGTTATGTCACTAAGGCAATATTATATTACAATTTATTTTTAATATGCAAAACTTATAATCGCCATTGTCGCATTTTTTAAATTAAACTGTGATACCAAAACTTGTTTTATTATCCTTGGTCAGCGGATAAGATTAAAAATCCGCATTAAAAAATTGTTGAATGCGTTACATTTAGGTATGTTCCTAGCCGAATATTACGCTATAGGAATTTACAATGGGTTAATTTCGAATATTTAATTTAAAATATGTGTTTCTGTAATAAATAAATTTGTGAACCAAGGTCGTTTAACATAGCATGTTTTTTTTTGATTTTCTACAAAAAAATACAACAATGTACTACATCAAGGCTTCTCAAACTTTTTTCTTCTGCAACCCCATTTTAAAAAATAAATTTTTGTGCGACCCCAATATGTGTAGGCTAATTTGCAGGCTTGTCCATGGGAATGGGATTCCCATGGGATGGCACAGCACACATTTGTATTTCCCATGAGACAGTAGCCATGTCATAACAACTTGATTACGTCAGAGCTACCCTTAGTTTTTATACTTTTTACTCTCCTTTTTTCTTTATGAACTTGAATCTATTATTTATTTTGTGATGGGAAACCGGATAAATAAATAAATAAAGATAACCGTTTTTTTTTATAAGATTACGTTTTGATGCGTCACCAAAGTTAACATTATGTCTTTACCTATTGTTGGTAATTTATGAAAAAGTAGCGCGGTTTTAACTTGATGCACATTCGCAGCAGTGACGTCATAGTCTATTTCCTATTTTTTTTTGTGACTTTCATAAATTTAATAATTTTAATTGAGCTATATTCCATATTAATACTATAATGGGAATCCCGTGGGATGGGATGGGATAGGACAGGCATAAATTGCCATGAGATGGAACAGAAAAATATGTCCCATGGACAAGCCTGCTAATTTGACGTTAATTTTTTCCTGTGGAAAACCACGCATGTCCATGAAAAACCATAACAAAAACGTTAGAATCAGGTTCTGATTTGCAATTTTTGACTCCAAATCAGGTGTTCCCTAAAAAAAAAAATCTTAACTCTGATTCAGGCTCTATTTTGTCGATTAAATGCCTTAAATGCCTACAATGGACGCAACCAGTGGTGGATATTCAAAGTTAGGGGCCCGAGGCAAGGATTTCCAAAACTTGATGTTTTCTATAAAAAAAAAAAACATGGCTTTGATCCCGTATTTCCCTTTTTTCTCCCAAAATCATAGTGATCTCTAAAAAAAAGGTCTTCACTTCGAATCAATTTCACTTTTCGCTATTTTTCTCCCAAAATCATGGTGATCTCTAAAAAAAAATGTTTTCACTTCGAATCGATCTCCTATTTCCAACTTTTCGTCCCAACTTCATCATGATCCCTGAAATAACATATACAGCAAAATGAGCCTTTATGAGGTATTTCGAGGGGGGAGGGCCGAGGCAGCTGCCTCATTTGCCTCACCCAATATCCACCACTGGACGCAACAATGGTGTAAGACACTTTATATTATTGTAGAAAAACCAATGTCAAAAGCACAAAATGCCAATTTGTTTCGCGACCCCGTTTGGTGTCGCGACTCACAGTTTGAGAAGCCCTGTACTACATAAACGACAGGTTTCAAGTTTTGCAAACGTACGAAACTTATGACGTCATAATAAGTATTGTACAGTATATAAACATTTTTCTGCAAATTCATTTTGGTCGGCGCGCATGGCGCATGAGAAAAGTACTCAATGAAGGTTAAGTCAGAGTGGTTATTGTGATAAACTATTAAACTAGAAACCATGAATATTATTTTAACAGTTTGTTTCGTCTATTAGGCTCTTCAGAAGTCAATCAAAAATCTGAAAAACAAATACCAAAAGGAAAGATCCGCAGTGATCAAATAGTTAAACCGGTTACAAATCTTTTTAAATTAAATATCAATGGGTAAGTTTTTTTTCTATTGCTTACGCTGATGTTACCAAATAACGAATAAATTTATTAGATAAGCAGAGCACCTTAAAAATGCTATAAAGTAATTAGAGATTTTTTTATGCGTTCTATTAATCCAATAAATTTATTTGTTATTTAGTAACATTTGTTGGTAGATTTAGTCGTTACAAAATAAGAAATAAATTTATTGAATTAATAGAACGCGTAAAAAAAATCTTTAATTATTTTAATAGATTTTTTTGGTTCTCTGTTTGTCTAATAAATCTCTTCGTTATTTGGTAACATCAGTGTAAGCAACGGAAAAAAAACTTACCCATTGGAATTCAATCAAAAAGATTTGTAACCCGATTAACTATTTAATCATTGCGTGTTTTTGTTATTTTTAAGTTCTTTTGCCAATTTTTTATCCCTTTGTTAATCTTTCCTTTTTGTATTTGTTTTTTAGTTTAGAACCAACAACTGGAGAGATGCTTGTGTTTTTGCACTATAATTTTCGAGTGCTTCAATTGGACTATGATTAAATGCATAGGCTATTTTTATTATTAACTAAATAAAGTGTATTTTCATTAAAATGGAATTATTTATATTCTTTTATTTACATTGGTACTGTGAACTCATTATTACATCTTTGTGTTGTTAAAATGGAATTATTGTTAGATGTGTTTCTGTAAAACCTTCCCAATACATTATTACCTAGCATATTGTAAAGGATAGCAAGATGATAAACTTTCCTAATAAATTTTCAACTTATATCTGAATTAGATATGTTAATACCTGGGCGCATTAATAGTAATACCTATATATAATAATAGCCAGGAATCGGGATAATTGGGTAAAATCGGAATCGTTAAAAATTTTGGTATCGTCCGATCACTATAACAAAGTAAAAATTACACAAAAACTTCAATTTCTAGTATTTTTTATATTATTAGGATAATTGTCTGAAAGTTTTTAGAACTTTATAATTTTGTTTGTTTGAAAGTAAATAAAAATTTCTAAAGGAGAAAGTTTTAACAATCACCAAACAAAATTGGACCAAGATTACAATCTTAATTGATCTGCAAATATATATATATTGTGTTAAGCAAAGAAGTAGAATTAAAAATCAATTGAATAGAAAACGAGAAGCCTGTGGCGTCAATGCCATTTATTTTATCAATACCCACCAATTAACACATAATTGTATCAATAACCCACAAAATTAGCATATAATGGCACAGAGCATTGTTTTATACTTCAGAAAATTTAATGCAATCTCTGTTTTATTTAAAATATGCACGTTAATTACCATAAAATTGAAGCAATAAGGTTGTGCTTGATTAATTGAAGGAATCACATTGCTTTTAGTCATCATGTTTTAATTTTGTGAAAAATCTACTTGAAATGAAATGAATAACCTGTTTGTGTTGTCAAAATTATTTTATAAGAGATCCCTGTTCCAAATGAAGTTAAATAACGTGATCTTTTAATTTTCTTGTACCATGCAATTGAAAATAATTTCCCACTTTTATCTTGGATAAATGCATTATACGAGGTGTGTCCGAAAAGTAATGAGACTGGTGTTATAAAAACTTTATTGAAAAATATTGAAATATACCAAAGTCAAATTCCTTCAAAGCAATCCCCATCCTTTTGAAAATACTTGCGCATTCGCCTTTTCCACGATTCAAAACATTCTTGGAAGGCATTTTCTGGGATCTTTTTGAGCTCCGTCGTCGCAGCCATTTTGATGGAATCGATGTCAGAAAAATAGGTTCCCTTCAGAACAGATTTGATCTTAAGGAAAAGAAAAAAGTCAAACGGGGCCAGATCGGGGGAATATGGGAAGTGTTCCAAAGTTGCAATGTTTCTTTCGGCGAGAAACTGACGAATACTCAGGGCTGTGTAAGCAGGAGAGTTATTGTGTTGGAGCGCCCATGCGTGGGCTTTCCAAAGACTCCGCCTCTTGTCACGCACTGATCTTACGAGGCGCCAAAGAATCTCTTTATAGACGGTTTGGTTCACTGTTTGGCCTTGGGTTAGGAATTCGAAATGAAATGAAATTACTTTACTCGTATGTCTTGAATTACGACCGGTAGACCGCATCTTGTCGATTTCTTATTTGGTAATTTGCAACATGTTAGAATGTCAGATGGTGCTAGTTTCTAAACAGTTATTTTTTGCTTTCAAGAAAAATTCGACTGTTATGTATGTCTGAAAGTTCAAAATGTGAAGAGTTCGACTATTTGTGTTCGTGGAAACGAACCAGTGTGGGAACAAGATTACATGTTGTAAGTATCATCTAAATGTGCAGTGGTTCTTTTATTAGAAATGTCAGTATGATGTTTTTCGTGTAAATTATTAGGTCTTATGAAGTCACGCTGTTTGTGTATATGGTTACTGTTGAAAAAATAAAGTTAGCAAGTTTGTTTTTATCAAATTTTGGCTCAGCGAGATCAACCAAATGGATTGGTATCTTACGATCGAGCTTTGGAACAAAGGTTCCCTCTGGGATCACTTGATTGGTTGTGCTCCGGTTGCCTTGCGAAACGTACCACATTCAGACGAAGTAAGTAGAGCAAGCTAAGCCCGTAACTGCTGTAAGAATTTTAAGGCTGAATTAAAAATTTTTAAATCTTTCGGTAGCAATAAAATTTTAAAAAGCATAACCTTTTTTTTCTTAATAAAAACAAAACCGGATTTATTTTATATAATTTTGACGGTGCATAATATTCGGTATTGGGTAATTGATTATGGCGTTGTCGAATATCCACCTATAAAACGAAATATGTATGTCATAACTACCCGTAAATAAAACTAATTCGTCAATTTATACGAAATTGGAACGTTTTGATATATACTTAAAATGTTTGGACTTAAAAAAGGTTAAAATCCCTTGGATATTGACTTACAAAAGGTTAAAATTTCGAAATTTTTCGAGATCTCAATTAAAGCCGCAACTCGCATCCGTGTTATGTTTTTGGCTTTTTCGGTTGAAATCCAATTAAAAAGTGTTTGTGAAAAACGAAATTTGCTTTTGAAAACATCAAGTTTAGGCGTGTCACCATAAAGGTTTTGTATGGTTGATTTCATGAGAAAAGGAAAAAAAATTGCTATAAAATCGAACGCACGAAATGTTTCCACTCCCTATGTCGCGAAAATTCTTTCAAAGCGCTGAAAGCTTATGTAAGCTGCTGTTGTTGTTCAACTTTTTTTATGAGCTTGTGCTGTATTTTTTTGTACAAACCTACAGTGTGTTGGTTTAATGTTTTTGATTTCGTTTTTTTTGCAATGTTTAGATTAAGGATGCACAAAGTATGCTTAATCTTTTTATATCATGTCATCAGAAGCGGTCTTCAAATGATTGATCATTTCCTTATTTGGAAGAAATTGAATAAGCCAGTGATAGTATAAGACTACAGTAATTTAATTCGCGCTAACTTCAACTTACACCTTTGTCATTTTTTTTCTTTTGAACGTTTCCTTCCCTTTCCTTCCTGTTATTTGGTGGTCTGAGTTATCATTTCTTGTTATACCTCCATAGTACATTTTCACTGTTTATTAGCTTCTCCTATATCTACACTGTTTTTAAACGTAATTGTGATCTGAAACCAAATTCGTCTAACGTCATGTGGACACCCACAACCGCAGAAGTGCAGACTGGAATTTCGGTTGATAACGTAATAATCACGTAAATACAATTTAGGGAAAGAGAATACTTTTTTCAACCTTACCACAACTATATACAGCTACGCTAATCCATTCATATCAGAATTAAAATATATGAAATAAAACAAAAAGAAATCATAAATGTTTTTGGCTTACATTAGCCCTCTTCAGATAAATAAAATGTTAACAAATTTTGCCATTAAATTTTAAGATCGAGGTCAATAGCCTGATTACGTACGTATCAAGGTCATTGACCTCGATCTTTAAATTTGATAGCAAAACTTCATTATGGTAATCTTGAAAATGCTATTACTTTTTGAAGTTAAAATCAATATTGCAGATCTGCATCTCCCAAAATATTTGAATTTATTTATCATTGCATCGACTAGATTTAAGAAATCGTGCGAGGTTGGTAAACAGTTCAGGCAAAGCCGACTGTAACCTATAAAAAAATACTTTCAATTACAGTAAGATGAAAAAAGGACTTAGAACTGCAGTTGTTTTCTGAAAGCTAGCATGTGACTTACAAGAAATATTTTTTTATGACTTTTCTTGTTTTAAAAAACGCATAATAAATGTGGTGCGCTAAGTTCAAATTTATCGTAAATAAATAGTTCAGCGATGACCTGAAGTATGGCAAATAGCCAAATTTGAGTTGTAAACCGCTATTGATACGCGATGTAAATTCCGAAGCAATTTCGGTTATTATCACTAAACTATTACACTATTATAATATCTTAGCCCCAAAGCGTGTCACACGTTCGCACTTTCATCTCCGTAAGATTGTAAATGACAACACAGTTACTAGTTTGGTATTATTATAATTACTAGGTCTGATTTAACCCTCTCGGGAATCGAACCCAGGGCTTTTGCGCAGGCTACATTTTTTATTTTATTTAGGAAGGCGAAGGAGACTGGTTGGAGCTCTACTCCGACGTCCACGTTAAAAATGGCGTCGTTTCTGGCGCGCAAGAACGGACGCCTCATAGGATTCTGTGTGACATTCGTTTCGAATTTCCTAGTGGTATGTACTGATGATTTCACAGTGTTTTTAAACTCATTTAATTAAAAAGATTTCTGTTATGTTTCAGTTATTTATTTACTTATTTTTAGTTTGAACAACTTTATATTACATGTAATTGAAATTGCTCGTTTTGAGGCTTTGTGCTGTGAAATAGTTTGAAGCGCAGCAAAGCCTTTGAATGCATTTTTTAATTAAATATGTGTAGCAAGATGTATATGTCAGTTTTTTGCCTAAAATACCTTCACATATGTATCGGCTGGACAAATTAAGTACCGTGTTTCCCCGATAATAAGACCCACCCAATAATAAGACCTAAAGTGAGTTTTGAGGATGATTTTAATATAAGCCCTCTCCTTAAAATAAACCCTAGTTGACTGGTGACGACAAAACTTCCCTAATCTCAGCCAATCACATTCTTCGACGCAAACACACGTCATTTTCACTCATTATGAGGTCATTATTAATGTGCGAACGCAAAACGAGCCACGTGGAATTTTCAACGGGCAAGAGAAGAACTCGACACGAGAAAGTAGGAGCGAAAATTCTGCGGAAATTGAGTTAAGCGAAAACTCTGCTGAAATTTTAAAACCCGATGACTTGCAAGACATTCCATAGGATGATAATATGATTGTTTTTGAGTAAATTCTTATTAACGAGTTTGTGAATAAAAAACATGTTAATGATAAGTAAATGCGGATGGTTTTTCGTACTTTCTGTTTATTTCGAAATCTCTTAATTTTTATTTTGTAACTTCATTTTTTGATATATTAAAATAAGACATCCCCCGAAAATAAGCCCTAGTGTAAATTTCGGACTGAAAATTAATATAAGCCCTGTCTTATTTTTGGGAAAACACGGTACCAGTTGGCTGTCGTGAGAAATAAATTCGTGACGTTATTGTAGACTGATTATTTAGTATCAAAACGTATAGCTTATGAAAAGTTTTGGAGTTGTTTGGACAAGTTGGTTGTCCTTAACATAGTTTTTTCTACTTTATTTAATGACAAAGCAACAGTAAAAATTTAAAATAAAAAGTGATAGTGCGCTGCTGTTTTTTCCATCAACCAGCTCCATCAACCAGTGTTTCTCAACCTCTTGTGGTCTTCTGTAGTTTGGGACTCTTTGCAATTTTGATGGCCTGAGGCCCCCTTCCGCTCTGTTTACTCTAGATATAAATTTGAAAAGGGTTGGTTAAGTATCGTTGCGACCCCCATGAAAAAACTATGCGATCCTCAGGGGGGTCTCGACCGTTTTTCAGGCTGAGAAACGCTGCAATAAACTGTCAATCACAGATATCGATGATGTGCTTCAATGATTGCCGAACAAACACGCTTTTGTTCTTCGAAAATCGGAGTTTGTATGGGCTAGTCACGTTTCTGATTGATGCTACATTATTCATGGCTCTGTTCACGACGTTTTGATCATTTATGACTGACGATGCGTTTGTTCAGTGGTTCACTCGTCATGATGTTGACATTCAGTTTTGGTTAACCCATGATAATGTTTGATGTTGCCTAATACCCATGTTTTTATTTGTATCTTTTAACTTTTGCGTATGCCCCCTCCGGTTGAAAGAAACCAAAACAACATGGTTCGTTTACTCGTTTTTGATACCGAATTCGGCAAAAGGCGGGCACACCTAATACCAAAGAAAGCCGCCACCTTGTTTTCATTTTGTTTATCGGTAGCACACATAGATAGTACACAAATTCAAACATTTTTGTCTTTAAGAAAATTTTGCTGCCGTCGTGTTTGATTGGGGTCAAAACGGAGCATATTAAAATTTAGTTAAAAAAATAAACGGTAGTTCAAAATGTACTTTTGACAAAATGGAAAAGTTTCCACTTTAAATCGAAGGCCAATAGGTACCTTTTTGCCTTCGTTTGTCAAAGTCCATGAAAATTTAACGTGAACTTCGGTGCTTGAGCTTTAAAAACTACTTATTGGCCATTTATTGTCAATTCTAACCTGGGATAGCCATATAACAATCTTGCAAACAAATATTGTATTCACCCGGATTACAATAAGGTCAAGCGCCAAATTCATATTCGCCATGTTTTCGCGTCGTGACTGCCCTGGGCTTAAAACAACAAAAAAGGACGTCATCATTTTAAATCTTGAGTGTGTGAAGGAGAAGACTAACAATTTGGTGAATAAGCGATAAGTGTAAATAGAAGCCGCACTTGACTCAACCAAGATTCGGATTTGTTCAACGTTGTAATCTTTGCTTAATTACCTGTGTAGGTGACTCACTATTGAATTAGCACTTTAAAGCACTAGAAATCTTACTTGTATTTTTTTATGTGGCTTTGTATTAATAGAAATAAAATTCTTTTGTCGAGGCAGGAGTTAAATCCTTCGTTTTTTTTAGCCACAGAATTTTTTATAATTTTGAAAATGATCAATAAAATTGAGGTTTATTAAAAATTTATTAAAAACATTATAAAACTTTTGGATTTTATAGTGTTTTCATTAATTTTTAAAATAAACCTTTTTAAAATCTTGTTGTGCTAATTTTAGTGCTATCCATGACTTGCTTGTGACAAATATTTCTTCTATGATGATTTTTTCAAGTCTGGATCCACCATGGAATACTTTTCTGAAGAAAAGTTTAGTATTTTTTAAAGAACAATAAACGTTTTTACATTCATCACACCTTTTTTTTTGCAAAAAGATTAAACTGAAAACCTCTAAAGAGAATAGATCCATTAGTTTTTTAGTTCTACGGTCGTTTTTGAAACGATACAATTAAACAACAGACCTATGGCGATTCCCTGTTCGAATTTTTTGTTAAAGTTTAGCCTTCACTTACTTATTGATTTTCTGTCATTTGACGCATTACGAATTTTCCTGTGAAAATTAGAGAAATGAGCTTTTAAGTACGCTCGATTTTGCTTTGAAAGAGTAGAAATTTTCGACTCCATTCAATGTGAATTTTAACTGGTACAAAATGTTTTTTTTTTATTGATCGTATTTCGCCAGTATATGCGCTTATGTCGTTGATATAAAAAAGAAAAAGAGAAAAAAGTCTTTTGCGCTCAATTTCATGCAGAATGGCATCGAACCATTTGACGTCACAATCTTTAAAAACGCTTTACCGGTTGAATTGGTATAATTGATTGCCATAATTGCGTTACATTTCCCTATCATCATATCAACAATTTATCATCCTCCCTCGCAGAATAGTTTCCGAGTCATTAAACTTGAGAACAACCTCGTGCGACTGTCCCGACTTGCTTTTTGGAAGCGAGACGTTTCTGTCCTGTTGAGTAGTTTTTATTTGGTTTTTCATTCACAATCATATTCAGCACGATCAACTAGTCCAGGATTCATTTTAAAAAACAATAAACTATAAACAAACATGAATGTTTTTGGCTTACATCTGCCCTCATTAAAGGAATAAAATAGAAAATAATTTGATTAAGAGATATAAATGATATACTGTATACGTATTGATAAATTAGTGAACCTATTGATTAAGATATATAAATGATTATTTCTTAATGATTGGGTTCACTAAACACCCCTTTAGAAAAAAATTTCGTAGAATTAGGTACGGTTTACGTAAGAAGGTCATTGCCCGCTGATTTAAAAAAAATTTTATAGTACTCTTTTTCCATTTTGTGCGTCTGATGAGGGCTGATGTAAGCCGAAAATGTTACTTTATTTTTTGTCATTTTTTGGTGCGAATGGACTAGTCGTGCTGAATATAATTGTGTTAAGGATGCAAAAATATACATTCTTCTTAAATATATTTGGCATTTAGTTATTTATTTGCGATATGGGTAGAATTTAAAACTTCGTGTTAAAGTTGCTAAAGAGAAAAAGATAATGTAATGAGCCTGTCCAAGGATTGTTAACTCATAGATAAACGATTAGAAATTATAATTAACTACACAGCAACTGACGAGAAAAAAGGAGGCAGCGAAGTGACCAAAACAGGTCTTCAAGTCTACTACCACTTTCTTTATGTTTATTGTTAACAGTCGTTAACAATTAAGTAATTGCAAGTTTACAAGAAATACTTTCAATCAAATAATTGTGCGGGAAAAGCCATTCAAATAGGCAGAAAGCCGTTTGTCTCAGTGCTTGTCCGTTTTTTGGTGTGGTAGATTTTTTTCCTTCCTAAAAATCTGTCCACGCCGCCTCTGTATTCGGTGGCATCGATGTTCGCATCTGATCTCACATCTCGTTAATCAATCATGTACCAAGAGACGTGGCAAAACCTTTGTTTTATTCGTCTACAAAGATTCGTGTAAACCCGTTCGTTCGAGTGTTTGTGCAAATGTTGAATTCTATTATTAGAATGAAAACGTTGATAAAATACCTTGTATACAGTAAAGTATATTTGCTGAAAACATCCTGCTGGAAAGATGAAGACATCATCAATTGATATTTTGATAAATGTCTTGTATTTTATTGCATTTTCTCACTTGTAGAGTTTTCATGTTTGATTACGTAGTACTATAAAATTTTTGAGACCGAAACTAAAGATAAAAGCATTGATTCAGCCTAAGGCAAACTGAAACTTATTTTGATTCAAACCTGGGTCTTAATTCTGCTGTAAAGCTTTATTTTAAATACGTTTTATTGACGAATAAAAGAAGAATGTACTTGACAAATAAAATTACCTCGCCATTTTAATAAGCTTTCTCAAGTTAAGAAGAGATAAACCGATCAACTCAGAGACAACAAAAACATGCACAAGCAGTAGACGAGTGCGACTTGTCCTATTGTTGGCTCATTGCTTTGATAGATTAAAGTTGCCGGGAAACAGTTTATCAAACTTTTAAAAAGGGTCTGTTATTAAACGTTTTAGAAACGCTGGCACAGCAAATGTGTGTAACAAACCAAAAACGCCTGTAGGTAGCATTTGTTTTAAACTGGGTTGTAACAACTAAATTGTTGTTTAGTGGACTATACACTACAAATGAGCTTTTAATCTATTCACCCATTTTAAGTTTTTTTATAAACGTTAATCAATAATGCATTTGAGGTGTATTGGAGCAAAGTAATTCCTTGGAGATAAAGATAACGTAATAGAGATAAAATGAATACAAAATTTTCGGTAAGGAATCTTAAAACTTGCAAGATAAGGTCTACGTTAGGCTGAGTTAATAAACTAACTACTTTTAGCAAACAAAACTTTGCGTTTGTCATAACAGGAATATCAAACTGACTGCTGGCCGGTCAACTCACGTCATTTGGTTTCGTCATTCGTCATATATACGTTTCGTCATACGTTACGTCATTCGTCATAGATAATTACATCATCGTTATTATCTATCCATTAATGCATTCATTTTCCTGTCATCCAGATTTTTTACGGCCTTAAATGTAGGTCTTTTTTCTATTTAGCGGGCCTCTAGTTTCGCGCTAGATAAGACTTGCGTTGATTTGAGCTGTGTGAATGTGACTTAGCGGCCAGAGTGAGTTTGACCCTCCTTTTATTGTTTATACCAGAGCTTTCTCAAACTGTGCGTCGCGACCCCATTTGGGGTCGTGAAAAATTTTTGGGGTTGCGAAACAAATTAGCTTTTTGTGCTTTTGAAATTGTTTTTTTTACAATAATATTTGTTCGCAATCAAAAACTAGAAAAGATAAAGTGTCATTATACCATTGTTGTTTAGGGTTAGTAGGCATTTAAAGCATTTAATCGACAAAATAAGGCCTGAATCAGAGTGAAGACCTTTTTTCAGAGAACACCTGGTTTTTGTAATTTTGTTAATTCGTTTTACGTTACTATTTTCATTTCTCGTTATTACTTGATTCCATACGAAAAAATTAACGTAAAATTAGACTACACATATTGGGTCACACAAAAATTTATTTTTTAAAATGGGGTCGCAGAACAAAAAAATTTTAGAAGCTCTTGTTTATACTAACATTATCAAGGATTTCAAACAGAAAGAATTCGTAGAAACCATAAACGATTGATCAGATCTATCACTGATTTTGCTTCTTTTAGAGCTATCAGAAGAAGAAGTTCTTATTCTTCAACAAAAATTAGATCAACTGAATGAAGTCCAAGATGAGAGTTGGATGGTAAGATCGATTTGTACCTGCAAAGGTTTGTCGCTTTTTCATTTTTACTTCAACAGATTGATCGTTCTTTTGGCTCCCTTAACAAGAAGTTTGCGTCTAGTTCAATATGTAAGTATTTCATAAACCGAAAATACGTGAATGTTTTTAAAAGTTTTCCAACTGAAACACCCCTTCCGAATTCAAAGTCTGATTAAGCCACCAAACTGTATTTACGATTCTATGAATTCGCTTATAGCAATTTATCTACAAATACGATTTGTCTACAACAATTTATCTACATAAGGAACTATATCCTCAAAAATGAGAGATGCTGAGAGGACTGTTAGCAATAAATAAGCACTTATAAACTTTTTTTAATGACTAAACTACCATTACGTGGCAATCTTTTCGTATTAACAGGGTTGCGGAGTCAAAAGGTTTAAGATGCGACTCCGACTCCGACTCTAGCTTCTAGATATTTACGGATTCCGACTCCGACTCCCCAATAAAGACAGTAGCATTATGCAAAATACGATTTGCTTATAATTAGGATGGCCAAAAAAGGTCTTAACCTTGAATCTGCCAAGGATTTCTTGGTTTTCGTCCCTAAAAAGAAGTTCTCTAAAAAAAAAATTGGACATCAGGAGTCGGAGTCGGATAAAATATTCCGACTCCGACTCTGTACTCTTACGAGTCCGACTCCGACTCTTTCTTAAATCTCCGACTCAGCAACCCTGCTTATTATGTACAATAACTATCAAAAACAACATTCGCCTAACCCACTAGCCCAGGGGCGCCCAACCTTTTTTGAGCCGAGGGCCATTTGGCTCATCAAAAATATTGGCGGGCCAAACAAATAAAACACCCCAATTTTTGTGCCAAAATCGTGGTGATCTCAAAAAAAAGGTCTTGACTTCGAATTGTTCTCCAATTTTCTGAATTTCATTTCTTAAACGCAGTGTTCTCTAAAAAAAGTCTTTGCTACAAATCAATCTCGGGTTTCATGGTATTCGTCTCTGAAAAAAACAAGAAAAAAGGTGGTCTGCACATGGAATCTGTCTTCGATTTCTGGATGGATTTGTGCCAAATTGGGCGGGACGGTGCTCTTAAAAATATTGCGCGGGCCACTCAAAACCTTTAAGGAGGCCACGGGTCGGACGCCCCTACACTAGCCTAATAAGCATTTATCTTGGAGGTGAATTGTATATGTAGATGAACTGTTGTAGATATATTCGGCAGATACCATATTCACAGTCCTCAACAGTAATCTAACTCTAACCCACTAGCCTGATGGACATTCACGTTTAGACTCTAACCCTATCAATTAAATCTTCAGCAATTGAAAGTGATTATCACAGCGACGCCAGCTTCCCACTTCCTTATCACACGACACAACACGCCAACTCTTCCTCCTCCCAGCAAAGCAAGTCCTTATTAATACGAGTGAGTAAATTTCGTGTCAGTGCTTAGAAATGAGCTTTCTGATGAAACAAACACCTTTAAATTTAAGACTTTGGCCTCGAAACAAAGCAATTTTTGTCTAAATCAAAAAAGGTTTTCTGGTTTGTCGTTATTTCAATAACAGTTCGATTAGCGCCGATTAGAAATGCATGCGGCAGTTTTAATGAGCGAAAGCGTTAGGTCTTAATTTGCGTTCGAGCGTTTCATTTGAAAATAAGATAATCAATGGACGACGCCAATTTATTCGTTAAACGATAATAATGACGACAGCGTTTTTGAGAAAAAATCGATTTCTTACTCGGAACGGCGCTAAGTAAACACGACCCGGAAGTTTATTTTCCTCGACGCGCGTGAATTCGCGTTTCGCTCGACTGACGTCACATTATAATAGAACGAATCGTAGGGGTTATCGCCGCGCTTCTACAAGCCCGCAGATGCTTTGTACTTGGTTGTGAACTGAGAAAGAGAAACTCGTTTAATTGATTCTCATCCTGACAACCGTAAGTTTGCATCACCCGAACTGCTCAAAGTAATTACTTTTTAGTAAACACACCACGTGAATTTCACCAAAGATCCACGTGGTTTTTACGTAGATCACGTAAAATCTACGTGAAATCCCGTTGTTTTTGGTTTAAAATCAATTTTGATTGTATAGGAACCCGATCGAGATTTAAGGAGCAACTCTCTTGCTTCTAACACCGACGAATCCTATAACCCGGATGTTGGATCGGAAACGGAATCGCGCGCATCTGATCGAATGTATCCAACGGAAGTAGGAAGGTAAACTGCTGTTGAACTCGACCCGACATTTGAGTTAAGTCGAGGGACTGTTAAGTTGAGTTGTGCTGAAAGCAGGGGAAAGGGAGCTGAAGGCAGGAAAAGGCTTTTTCTTTCATACTGTATATCTAGCGTTGGAATCGCTGAAGTGCAAGAAATGACTACACAAAATTTACTTAAGTGTGTTTTTGGACGTGTGCAATGTTAGTCTCTTTTAAATTAAAGATTTTTTGATGACAACACGACCTGGATTCAAACCTACTCGTTCTGCTGCGGAAATTTACTGCGTGTTTTTTTCAAAATTAAAACGCCCTGTCAGTCTAGTATAGCAAATATCAATTCTATCTATCGACCTTGATGAGGCCCATCGAATTAAATTCCCACTGTGCCGCCGCCGTTGTGACTGTATCACAAAAGGGCAATCACTAGCAAAGAATTTTAAAATAACTGAACGCAATATTCTTTCGTGTGGTTCACATCAAAGCAAAATTGTAAATTGTCGTGATCTATCTCGGGCATATCAAGCTCGCAAGCTTATGCGGCCGCATTCATGGCAGGAACGAGATTGTGGGCCACAAATCCAGGGACTCTAAACTACTTTTTGAGATTTTGTGTAATAAAGTGTTGAATGTTTACTTCAGCTTCTAAACTCGTTTCCTGAAAAGTTTCGCCCCTTAGCAGTTATAAATTTTTAAAAATTAAAATAAACAATTGAAAATACTTTTGTTAATTTAAATATTTACAAATAAAAATCCAATTGTTCACAGACAATCATGAAGGATTGTTGGTTTGGTATTTAATCTTGATTATAAACAAATGTTTTGCCACTAACAGCGTTTTCACCTTACTAGGTTTTAAATGCTCGATTCAAGTATTTGCAATTCCAACTTTGAACTAGCAAAGATGAGTATCAGCCATTCTGGTTCTCTGACTGGTTTTAACAATTTTTATCAGAAATAATTGTTCACAAACATAATTTGACTCGAACAATGCCATAATTTTAATGCAAATTGGCTAGTGTTATTGAAATCTCAATTTTTTGCAGATAAAATAAAAAACGGGTATTTCAACTTCATTATACTTCACTTTTAGAACAGAATTTGATTTGTAGCAGCTCCACTTGATTACGTTTATTAGCTTGGGCAGCATCATAAGCTAAGGGAAATGAAAATTACACAAACTAGTCTTAAACAGATATACAATCAAAAAATCTTTTGAAAAAGAAGTTCTATAAAAATTCTGAATTTATAGATACTGTTTTGTTTTTTCGATTGAGAAAAGTTTGTTAAAATTCCATAATCCTGTTGAAACCTTGTTGTGATGTGAATTCCAAAAGTTTGGTAAAGATGTGAAACAAAAATCGCATTAGCTTTTGATTAAATACCTCATACAGTGGGATCGGCGGATTCTGTTTTGATTTTAATTCTTAACTTCAATCGACTAATTCAATTTTTCTATAAATTGTAGAGCACATGCGTTACGTGAATTGCATTAAACCTGTTTCTTGACTACAAAATAGGCTCTGACTTTATAAAGAATTATCCTGCATTAGTTCTAAAAAAATAGACGAGGGCCTGCCGCAAAATATAAAGCTTCATATTTGGCCGGCCAGTAAAAAAAAATCGCACATTCCAGTGTTAACCAATCCGCTCCGGTTTGTTCTGCTTGCTTTTAAAATCCAAAGCAATTTTATAATTCACAAAAAGCGATCTTGTTTGCTCGCATCGGCGGCATAACGTTGGAATAAGCGTTTGCAAAATATAAAGATCGTTTTTATGTTAATAGGTTCAAAGAAATGGAAGGAAAAGACACTTGCTACCTTACTAGCGTTTTAATTTAGCTAAAAATATCGAAAAGATAACAGATGTTACAAACGGCTAATGTGCAGTATACAACAGAAGCACCATCTATTTTTATATCTGTTGCCTTTCACAGCATAATATTATACTATTTAACACAAAGTAAAAGTTTGTGATTTAAGCCGCTTAAGCCGCAACGGGCTCAATCGGTCGAAATCGCGACCTACCGCCAATAAACAAAAATTAGGCACATAATTCTTTTATTTTTACCGGGACAATCAGTTACCAGTGCTTTTGTGCATCATGCCAGGTTGAAGCAAATTTAACGCATTGATCAATACATGTAAAAGAACTTTGCATGCTTGAGAAATGACGTCATGCGATGACGTTGAAAAATCGAAATGACACGTTTCGAAAACCATTGGCGTAAATGCTTAAAAAATGCCGAGCAAGTTGCTTGCATTCACTCTCTTTCAAGCTGTACAAATTCATGAAAAAACAAACGACTTAAAAGGTCATGCCCGTAGAACTTGTAACTTTAAAACGTAATGATTAGCAATATTGATTGAATAATTATGTGTGAGGTTCATTATTTAAATTGTCGTCCTTGTTTGAGTAATGAACGTCACCCATAATTATCCGATCAATATTGCTAATCATCACGTGCCGCACTTGAAGGTTTTGAAGCTTTACAGATTTACAATTGCAATCGAACTAACGAAGACTTTATTTAATGTAACCAATTTTTTTTTTACCGCCTAGAGGCCCGTTTCTACAACCAGCGTTGGCGGGATTATTGTTTGTTTTTTGATTTTTTTACTTTTTTCTGCGCTTAAGCTCAGAAAAGACGTCATGAAGCAAAAAAACATCAATAAACTAAGAGAAGCAAAAAAATTAATAAACAAACAAGAATACTCACGCCAACGCTCGTAGTAGAAGCGAGCGTTAACACACCCCTTTTTATTAAAGCACGCAGTGTTTTGATGGCAGGTTCGAAACTTGTTTCGGTTAACGCTGTTTTTTCAGAAAAAAATTTCTCGGCCTTTGAAACCTGCATTCTTTAAAAATGTAGTTTTTCTCTTCAAAAGTGAAGTAAAACCTGAAGTAACAACCAGAAAAACTTTGTTTTTTTAAACGCCCCAAAATGACCGCTATCGCCCCCCCCACTGGATCGTTTCCGAGTCTCGCTGGCGTCATTGACGTAGTTGCGTTTCAATTTTTAGAGTTTTTTATGCATTGTTAAATATTTCGAAACCATTGCACAAGCAATACAGCTTGAATTTAAATAATGTTTTTCTGTGTCAAGCTTTATCTTATCAAGACCTTTACGAAGTTTACGGTCGAAGGTCGAAGAAGAGCAGGGCTCCTCGAGACCGTCGATCGATCGCAATGTAGCGGGGCATGACTACGACCGGCAAAAGAAAACTAGCAACTGTTTATTTCAAACTACATTGAATTTTCGGGTCTTTTCAAGAAGTCACCGTAAGCAATTTTGATTCGTGAAACTAACCGGGAATTCCTCCTGTGGTGACTGTCGTTTCTTGAAGAAATTTTTTTCTAATGGTTTCTTTTTTATTTCCTCCTGGTGCTGTAGGGAGGATTCTCAGTTTTACCGACAAAAATCGCTTACTGTAGCTTCTTAAAGAGACCCTAATTTTCTTCATGATCCTTATACTTACTATTACCTGTTTTCTTGATATGATAAAATGGCTTTTAATTTGCACCTAAGTTTGAAAGCCCTTACAACTTTGTTTTGCTGCAAGTTAAGAATATTTCAAAGTGCTAGATGTAACGTGGTGTCTCTTGAATCTCTCACTTATTCCTTTTCTTGCAGCGACGCTGAAGCGGAGAGATATCAAAACAAAGCCAAGTCTCAAATCGCATCTATCAACCGAACGAGTAAGTTATCACGTTCAAATATTAACATGACACGTCACTTCAAACGTCGTTTCCGTCACGTCAGATCCTGTCGAGGGCGACCCTTCCAGTGTTGGCAGCACGCTGGACAAACAAACTCCGAATGGATCGAAGGCGCAAATGCTCTGGGTTAAAGTCTTCAACAAAGTCAGGCAGAATATGGCCGGGGTACGTCACGGGCATCTATGTTTGTCGCCCCTATTTCAAGGCTGGCTCGGAGGGGCCATCCCTCAACCTCTTTTTCAGGGTTGTTCAATTTCTGCTCGAACTTTTTTTGATGTCTTTGAAGTTCTTTGAAGAAATTTCTAATGGTTGACAATCATAGATTCCTTGATTAATTAAACCAAAATAAGGATTAAATAATACTAACATTGTGTGAATTTCTTTTTCTTTTGACTGCTCAATATAAGAAACACTGCGTAACTCATCCAAGTTTAAATTCAAGTTGTTTTAATACTAGTAGTGCTGAGTTCTTGTCACTCTGTTAGTTTAGTACTATTTAGCCAATCACGCTTACAATGTTAAAATCAGCGTCTTCAATTTACGTACAAAACAATGGTCGTTGTGCTTGGTTGTAAACGTAAAAATGCAAATTAACCCCTCGAGCTAACTAGTAATCCGTAGTTAAAATTTCTTGATTTTACGATAAAGCTGGCATCATATTTTACTCTGTACTTTTCTGCTTCAAATCATGTTAGTTTTATTAAATTTTTTTGCAGGTAGAAATCGGTGAAAAAAAGTCAGACGAGTTGCCATCGAAAAAGTCTTCTTTGTGGGCTATTGGGTTAGTATATTAATAGGTTTTGGCACAAGTTTTGGGTTTGAGTCCCTGGCCAGCCGAATATGAGTGTGTTGCTAATTCCTCACCAGGGTTGTGGCGTCGGAGTCACCGAAGTCGCATGTTTTAGGAGTTGTAGTCGTTTTTTAGATGTGCTGGAGTCAGAGTCGTCATTGTTTTTGGAGATTCCGCTTTGCCTTCAATCGTGTCTCCGAGGCTACGGAGTCGGAGTCGTATGATTTGGAGCGGAGTCGGAGTCGTTTTTCCAGATATTTGAAAGTGGGAGCCGTATTTTCAGATTTTCTGGAGTCAGATTCATAAAATTTTAAACAGCTGGAGTCGCGCGTCAAAATCGGAGCCGTGAAATTTTGAATAGATGGAGTTGGAATCAGAGTCGTAAATAATTACTCCGACTCCACAATCCTGCTGCTCAACACCGCCTCTCCTTTCAGTTGCATTGCGCAATGTTGTAAAGTGTGCGCTGTGGACTCTTTAAATGCTTTGTTGTAATGAGGGGAGTATGATGAAGGTTGGATTTGGTTCAGTGCACACGACTCGAACGACTTGATCAAGCGAGCGAGCTTTTTTTTGCGTTCACCACGAACCAAACCGTTATTATTTCCTATGGTTCAATTATAAAGATTGATCCGCCTCGTTTTCTGATTGGTGGAAATATGTGCAATCAACTGCTGTTAACTTACTATTATCAAATTTATGTATTGTACTGCGATTTGGTTGTTGACGACGGTTATTAATTTTTTTGAAAACCTAGCGAACTTTCAAAAACTATGGCTGACCGAATAAAAAGAATAAACGTTTTGATGTAAAAAAAATGAATGTCATATTAACTAAATAAGGCTTATACGATATATTGAACATCAAGTATGTGACATTTATGACACCCATTCGGTTACATATTGGTTGACAAAGTCATGTTATCAGTCTCGACTTCATATTTCTGGTGGAATTTTAATTTTTTCGCATTCAGTTCAGCGTCACCCCACTATTTTCTCGAATATTCTCAACATTCCTGGGTGGGGCGGAGGAGAAGGGTTAAGGGTTGATTTCAGACCAAACAAACCTGGTCAAGCCTTGTCTATACTGCTTGCAAGTGAAAGTTTCATGCAAGTGGTCCCGGTGTGCCGGCGCAATGCTGTGGAAAAAGCTACGGAAATTCGTGACACTCTGCGTGTGACGCGAGCATTTGAAAACCTTTATTTAGTTTTTACGTAGTGCAAACGAACATCTGTGAAAGCGCGGTTACGTCATCGAAGCCGTAAATCGCGGTGCTTAGATTTATGTCGTTTGCGCAAATTACTGCGACAGTTCAATCCATAATTCTCGATTTTTCTCAAGAGTAAATACCTTTTTTCCGAGTATATTCTTCTGTTCCAAAAGCCACTCGTCTTCGGCCCGCTTTGTGCTTCTCTATCATGGACACAGAATGTTCACATGTTGCTCTCTCGATTAAAATTGATAAAATTATTATTATTTCTATGAAACAAGAGCTTGCATTCTCTGACGAGGTGAATACTTTTTTATGTTTGGACAAACTTTATTATTATATTAAGATTATCAAATTCCTGCTAAAAACATTTCGTCGCATAGTGAAAGGTTTCGCGGCGTAAAAGTTGGAAAACTTTTCTTTTTTAGTTTGGAGCGTTGTTTCTATTCGAAAATCGACAGCAAGCCCGACATTCGCCCCCGGAACAAATCGGTGCCTTACGTCAGCGGTCTGGTGAGTACCTGGCACGATACTGTTCAAAGATGCAGCTGTGTTAGATTAATTTTTGTGGTAAGCATGCAATGGTTTTGATTTTCTCATTAGCAATTTTTCGGGTTTGTGCAGCGCGCGTCCGTTTGTAATCAAAAGATTGCGTACTTCCTGGTTCGATACCTTACTAAGCCTAGCTCTGTTTTGTTTTTCGAATCTTATGCTTATAGTGATGTGGTAGACCAGTGGTTCTCAAAGTTTGGTGGTCTGTGGCCCCTTTTCAGAGCCTCTCAAACACCCGTGGCCCCCTGGTTAGAATTTTGTCCCAAAAGTCAAGTAAAACCAAAAAAAACCTCGCCACTTTGAATCTGTCTCTGATTTTTCGTATTAGTAATCTCCAAAGGGGGTCCATAGCTCAATGTCCCCCTAAATACGCAATTGCTTGTGTCCCACCGTTATCGGGGCTACAAGCTTCTGTTCGTGGCGGGCCCACGGGCCCGTTTGAGAAACCCTGTGGCAGACCATTATACCGCAAAAAAGCTTGTGCAAAACAGCTAGCTACAAAAGAGCTAGACCCAAAAAAACAAATTTCGCAATGGAGCTGCTAACCCTAGCCCTAATCTTTTTCTCGGTACTAGCTGTTTGTGGTCTAGCTCTTTTGTGGCTAGCTCTCATGAAGGGGCGCAGTGGTAGACATGATTGGGGTCTATGAGCCATAGTCCATACAAAAAAGCTTGTTTTGCAATTTCACTTTTTTTCAATGTTTGTTTTAAATGCTTAAACGGCTTTTTGTCCAGTTCCACCTTTCCTTAGGACGTGGTATCGATAATGATATGTTTCTCCAATTTTTGCGT
Source organism: Diplosoma virens (assembly GCA_963680785.1). NCBI lineage: Eukaryota > Metazoa > Chordata > Ascidiacea > Aplousobranchia > Didemnidae > Diplosoma > Diplosoma virens. The sequence continues at coordinate 23,496,537 of OY796889.1, forward strand.
AATGCTGGAAGCTTGTACCGTTTAGTCTAAAACGTTTGTCCGTTAGTCGCTGCACAATATCATCCTTTTATCTTAATCTAGCGTTTGCGAAACAGCAAAAAATCGCGTTTCTAGAACGGAAATAAGACCGAATGGTAATAAATTTTACTACGGTTTTACAATATGGGCAAGCAATACCATATGGTATTTGCTGCCCTATATTTTCAGTTTGGAACTGGGTTACTACTTGAACAAAAAAATAGTGACTTTTCATTATATTTATCCTCCTGACTAGCCGAACGACTGACTGAAACTTTAAATGTTATGCAACTGTAAAACAATTATTTCGACTTGCATGCGAAGATCTAAAGTTATTGCTGATTTTCTAAACAATTTAGAATTTTTTTGCAAACAGAGGAAAATTACGTAAAATCTTCCCAAAGGCTCAACTACATAACTGCATAGCGAGAAAGAGGTATAAGCTAGACCAATCAATCACTTTTATTAACAAAATGTGCTGCCCCCTCCTTATTGACATTTGAACTTATTTTATTTGATTTTGGAAATTAATAAAGATTGTTTTTAAACTAAACTTTTTTTTAGTTCGTCAAAAATCTTTTGATTTGCCCTAAAGGTTGAAGAAATAATTTTCACAATTAAAGTTATCGTTTTGAACTATGGCATACGCTAGATGTTGATCAACCGTTTATATTTAAAGGCATCAAATACTCAAAATAGATTGCGATTGTTGATGAAGGTCTACCAGTCCGTCACATTACTACAGAGCGGAAGTTTGTTATTTGTGGTTGTTTTTCCAAGTTTCAGCGCTTACTGTCCTGAACACAGCAGCAAGGTTATAGATGGAATTAAGTAGAATTCGCAATCTCCACCTGATATCCGTCATGGAAGTATGACAAGAAATATGTTTGCTTGAGTGTTGCGAGTAAATTTTCTCGATTCTGTTGTCCCTCTCTAATTGATGAGGTTACTATATTCGAAGCTCAGACTAATCGAGCGTTTAGATGCCTTTGCGAGAAGCGAATAATTATTAGATTTTTATTGCACAGCAAGTTTTAGTTTGCCATAAACATTGCACATTACCGTTTTCTGTTTATTGTGCCTTTGTACTTTTTACGGCCGTTTTTGGTTATATGTCGACAGCGTCAGATTCACGAGCGAGAAGCAGACTTTATTAAACTGCCAGAAGCAGTGCCTTGTAAATGCTTTTGAGTCTACATTTCTTCAAGTTTTCGTGTAAAACCGTAGTAAAATTTATTAACCAGTTTAAAAAATTCTACAAATTAAAGTTCCTTCTAAAAAGAAGAATTTACTACTGGAAGAGCTCTGAACTTACTATATTTACCTGCAACAATACCCTTGAAATCGATGCAACATTTTTACTTAGAAGTTTTCTAAGGGCTCGTTTCGTTTATTTTGATTTAAAAAAAAAGACAGCTACTCATTAGAACATGCTTCTTCATCTGGTTTGTCATGTCAAGACCTTTTATCTTTACTAGCATTACAAAAGTGTTTCCCCTTGTATGTAGAGTGTAAACCAAAAAAGGTATTCGCATGACGAACAAAATAGAGAGCCGTTGTTTGTCCATTCACTAGCTATCTGTACACTCGATATTAATATTTTTTTCTGGTGTACATACATTTCTATTATCATACCTTGATTGTTAATAAAGCGAAAAAGCAATATTTTGATCAAAACGATTGATTTGCTTCTTCCCAATCATACGCGAGCCGCATTGAAATATCTTGCGGGCCACATTTGGCCCGCGGGCCGTAGGTTTGCCACCCTGATGTAAATTAAGCAATTCTTTGAAGAACATTTTTATTTGTCTTTTCATGCTATTATAGTTTGTTAGTTTTTTTCTCGATTCTTAATAGCTGTAGCTAAGTTTTAGTATATCCATGTAATTGTTTTTCTACGGCGTACGCGATAACGTTATAGCGTAATTTTGAATTTTTTAAATAATTTTACCCCAAAATAAAACTGGCGAGAGCAAATTTTTCGGCAATAATTTAATGCTGTTTAAACATTGTTTTAAACCTAGCTTTCCGACTTTTAGGCCTGATGACATATTATAAAACTTTCAGATTTTTATTTAATGTTAATGCCACTTTTTTTTTATTGTAGAATCCTTTCATAACTTTTCTTTATTGTTTTCAACGAATATAGTCATTAAAACTTGATGTCTATGCACTAAAAAAAACGAACAACCTATTCGAGCTGCCTCTTTACAGCTGTAATTACAGCCAAAATTTTATGTTAACTATGAATTAGTTGACGGAAATGTCTCCTGTTGTTTGTACCCAATACCAACAAAATAGAATCTTTTGTAGTCCAATGTGTTTTAAACCAAGACCTGCGATTTAAATTTTTCAGGGTATTTTAACCCTTTAAATCAGTGGTTTTCAACCGGTGTGTCGCGAGACACTAGTGTGCCGCGAGAGGTCTCCAGGTGTGCCGCGAAAGATTTCGGAAAAAAACTATTTAGGGACGTCGAACTTTGCGGTTTTTGTAAGTGAGATTCGGAGGGAAAGAAAGAGCGTGAGTTCGGGTGGAAACTTTTTTTTTTGAGATCGTCATGATTTTGGGACGAAAATTGAGAAATCATTGACAAATTTTCAGTGAAGATCTTTTTTTTTAGAGACGAAAGTTGAGAAATCATGGAGAAATTTTCAGTGAAGACCTTTTTATTATTGACCAATATAATGGGTGTGCCGCGAAAATTTAAATAGCTTAATAGTATGCCGCCATATAAAAAAGGTTCGGAACCACTGCTTTAAAGCAACAGTGATGCATATGTGTACCACGATTGTGATTGTAACGTAACAAAAGCACTTTTGTGAAGGCATTATAATTTTAATTTTTAGATATTTGTTAGATCATTATTGAATCATTGTCATATTATTTTACAGTCAAATTCTTTTGCTGTTTTTCAGTCGATCGCTGTGATGAAGAGACAGCCCGGCCTTCCGTCTGCCCTCACTACCACCCATGCTTCGTTAAATGACATGGCCCTTAAAACGCATGTTTACAAGAAGACTATGCAAGCTTTGATTTATCCGGTCTCTTGCTCGATGCCGCATAACTTCTCGGTACTTCTTTCATTTTATTTCAAGAGCTAGTAGTTGGTAGAAGTGTGGATAGAAAAATTTTCCTTTGAATGATTCTTTAAATAAATTACAAATTGGTATTTTGTTGAAACCCCCTTAGATTCACTCATTAAACGCCCCCGCGCATTGCTGCGAATGTGGGGGTCTCTTGTGGGGAATTACCAAGCAATGTCTTCGATGCAGCGAATGTGGAATAAAATGCCACGAAAAGTGTAAAGATCTTCTTAATGACGATTGCATGCAAAGTAAGTCGAAATGCTAGTTTTTTTTTCTTTATTCGTAAAAAATTAATAACCTACTGTAGTTCGCCCACTGTCTTCAATCAACTAGGAATTAACTGGGGGCAATTTTTTTTATCACTTCCATTTTGCAATCTCCAAACCAGGTTTTGCTGACGTCGTTAAGTTAGTATTCAGTTGCATCTCTTTGAAACTAAAAAACCAAAATAAAAGATTTCAACCGGACAGCAATATTGTGGCATCTCCGGAAGCAGGTTGGGGTAATTGTTTACCCTGTGTATTAGCGCCTCCGACACTTCCCTGCAAGTCAGGAGGATATAAAATAAAATAAATTTGTTGTTATTATCCATAATGTTAATCATGTTTTCTTTGTGTCCAATGCGAAAGTGTTACCAGTAGATTGTTCTAGAATGGTGATTTAGAATTTTTACAAAAGGGAAATCCCCTCTCGTCTCTTGCAAATTCATAATTGCCTTTAATTTTTTTTCAAACTCTACCTAAAAATAGGAATTTATTTAATGCGCGTGGCGCAGAATCAGGGTAAGTTCAATCGCAACTCTCCGCGGTGAGGCGCCAATTGAAAGTACTTGTTTGAATAGCTGATTGCCTTATCTCGTTCGTTATCTTCCGGCAATTGCTTCGCGGATTTGGACGTTTTGTTAATTAATCACCAGTTTCCGCTGAATAATTTCTTGTTTCATAATCAACCGATGATTTTGAGCACCATTAACTTTTTCATGTCGTAACTTTCCTTGGTGCTTTTTTGCAACTGCTATTGCTTGGTTCAGGTAACGTTGTTCATGCTTCAGCCGCTTTTTTTTGATTACCTACATCCCAGTGTTCGCACAAGCTGCTTCATCAATTAGCAGTTCAAGCTAGCAAGAACTTGTATCGAAGGCATAGCGTCATTTTACTTGTTCTTCGCTCCAATTGAGAAGATTCGATTTTCCGTCTCCAGAGCCAGCAGTGTTACATTGGTTGTGACGTGGTTTGCATCACAGCCAATATGTCACCTCATCGCTACGTCATTTCCTTCGTACCGCGGATCGGTGTAGCTGGCAGGATTGTTCTCACCTGCGTCTTCTGTTAACGCACGTGATTCTGCGTTCGTGTGACACGTGTGATTCGCATCCGTGATGGTCGCGTGATTTGTCTTCCATATGATTTCTCATTACAGGGGCTGCAGAGAAGAGCGCAAAGCACGGAGCACAGGACAAAGCGCAGGCGTTTGTCTCTGCTATGAAAGAACAAATGAATCAAAAGGAGAAAGACAATCCAGAAATATTCACCCTTGTCAGGTTTTTGAAGTTTTATTTTTTTTTCTTGAAGGTTATTTGGCCTTGATTGAATGCCTTAGATAAAGTTATAATGAGGAAATGGAAAAAATTTGTAAAAAAATTGTTTTACGCAGGTCTACAATGAAGTGTTTATGGTTTTTATGTTCTTTTTTTAACACTATTTATCCTTTTCGGCAGAATACATTTGATCTTTTGTTATTAGTTTGGACTAACTGTTTTACAGTTTTGTTTATTCAACTGTTGTATCGCATCATCCCACTATATTTGCTATTTTTCCTTCAGACTTGCCGGGCAACAACGGAAGCTTTAGGCTTTGAGTAAGCTTAAACGATAACCTCAGCCAGGCTGTAGAGATAGCAAAATATCTGATTGATCTTCTTTTTAAGGCTTTTTAAAGTCCCATGTCTGAAATTTAGAGCTACTTGTTAAGATCACCAAGCAGAGGGAGGCGAAGTAAAGTACCTTTCATAGCACAACCAACTAGCAATATCAGGAATTGAACCTAGATCATATAGATAATCTAAAGGCATTCTTTCCACCGGGCCAAATTTTAAACCATACCAATATTTTATTGACACAGTCTTCTAAACGTACTTTTAATTTATTGCAATCAATAGAGCAATTTTTAAATTTGACCAAATGAAGGAAGTACAATTTTTGGATCATGTTAAAAACACGCCCCTTTGGACTTATTTTTTGGTTGTGTTATTCTTGAGGTGTATTTTTAGCATGATCCATTTTTTTAATTTAATTCAAGTCACACTATGGAATCATGTTTAAAATACGCCACTGGGGCGTATTTTAAATATAATTCCATAGTGATTTTAAACAAATTTTAAATAAAATAAATAAACATATTTTAAACAACTTGGTTTAATGCTGTATTTCGCTTGTTTGCTTTATATCATTTCATCTAAACAAATTCAACTTGTTTGAATAAATCTGTTTGGATTGACGCACCAAGACTCGAAGACTTTCTTCTCAGGGAGGTCTTCCACATCTCTGATCCCACCCAGCAAAAAGCGCTAATGGAAACAGCCAAGCAGAGCGTAATCGATAAAATATCAAATTGGTCCGCTAAGCTGGTCATAACCGTGCTCGAAGCGCGGAATCTCCAGGTCAGTGTTGCGTTCCTCCGTTTTCTACCTTCAAGGCTCGATTGAGCAACTGAAACGGCGGTTCAATATTGTTATGTTTTTTGCGTGTTAACCGCGAAAAGTAAGAGCTTGGTGGATTGAATTCTCCCAGTTGTATGAGACTGCACATAACAATATGTGGAGTTTATTTTAACTACCCTCCAACCTTATTAAGCCTTCGCCATGTAATTCTAGCGGTTATTTTCCGTAGAAAACTGTTGTGTTTTCGGCTGAGATTTGAGGGTAGGCTACTGGTTAAGTATGCAATCTACCATTTGTTTTTTTTTAGTTTTTTTAACTCTTGATGGTTCTTTTTAACTTTGTTCTTTTTTTGTATGATTCATACTAAATCCTGGTAGACTGCATACTTAACCAGTACCGATTTGAGTAGAAGTATCTAGAGCCAAGTTTTTGTGTTAATGATGTCTCAAACCTCGCTGTTTGCAACATTGTGTAAGAATCGACTGACCTAAGAATCGAATTTTTATCTTTTGCGTTCGAGACAGAAACGAGGCAGTAGCCTGAATTGACACTACCAACCAGGGCTATTATCACTTAATATATTTTACAGGCTAAGGACAAAACAGGTTCGAGTGATCCCTACGTTTCTATTCAAGTTGGAAAAGTGAAGAAAAGAACTTCGACGGTTTATAGCAGTTTGAATCCAGTATGGAACACCACATTAATTTTGTAAGTCTGTTTCGGTTTTATATTTTCAAGCCGTTTAATTGTAATTTTTATTCGAGAGAATTAAGTGTTTGGAAGCAAATGGCACCTTTTTAGCTCTGATCGTCACGCTGCTTCACTTTAGCACACCGATTTATATTCGGAAAATTAAACCGTTCTTTACCGCTTTAAATCGATTTATCTTCTTTTTAATTTCGTACCGGAAACTTTATTGAAGCCGTGCTTAAAGTTCAATTCGATTAGCTCATCTTTTACGATCTTAATCCCGCTTAAATTTTTTGCTCTAATTATTTCCGCTAGAAACCAGACCCGAAAATGCAATATCTGATCAATTTGTCATGACTTGTTCGTTAGAAGCAGAGCTGTACCTAAGCTCTTCGTTTTTGAACTTTATTTCGACGTTTATGTGATTACGCGTCATAACTTAGTATGATGCATCTTTGTTGTTTTTGTTATTCTGTTCGTAAACACTTTGAAAAGCGACGATTACAGCAACAGTACAACATAACAAATAAAAACGGCTTCATTTATCGAATAAGTTAATAGCGAACCATTGAAGCATTCCGCGTCAACATCGCGCCCGGGTGACACTGTCACTTGTGTCAAAGTACGTCACTTGTGTCAAAGGTCGCCGCAGTGGGTGAAAAGTACGTCCTAGTTGGTTTTCCCCGGTAATCGAACCCGAACTTCTTCACCGAAGGCAGAAACGCTGAAAAGATCATAACGGAGTCGTTATAATCGGGAGAGTCAATCATGTCGCTGTCGGCTCAAAAAAAGACCAAAGTCGTCTGCGCTTTGTCGACTGCTGCCAGTTGGTTAAAGATTGGCCGACGTGCCGTCAAGTTTCTTTTGCGCCGTTTTAGGCTTTGTTTCGCTCCCTACTCACTTTACCCTCCCAACGTCGCGTTCCATGCATACGGAAGACCCCCCAAGTTTAAAAGCGAAATTAATTGAACGGATCGGTGACAAGAAGTTAACCGCGATCGTTACGCTTTAATGTTTGTTAAATGGGGGAGGGGGAAGTTGCGGAAACGTTAAATTTGCTTTTCGATTCGCGTTGCAGCGAGTCCCGGAATTCGAGCGATCGTATCAAGGTGCGGTTGTGGGACGAGGACCACGACATGAAGGCGAAATTGAAACAGAAGGTGAAACGGGAACCGGATGATTTCCTCGGCCAAGTGTTGATCGATGTTCACAAACTTTCCGGCGAAATGGAAGTCAATTATCCTTTGCGTGAGTCGAATTGATGTTGAGTGTGCTTTTTCGATTTATATTTTTGCGGCAGTTTTATCTGTTTTCTATTTGAACTTTTATGGCTTTTTTTATTGAAAGTTTAGTTTTTTGAATTTTTAATCATATTTTTTGGTATACATTTTTAAAAATTTTTTGTCTTTATGATAATATTTATTTTTTTTCATAAAAAATCATTTATTTTATGATACTTATAACTAAAAATGTTTTTATCATAGAATAATTTAAACATTTTTTAAAAATGTTTCCATTCTTTCTTTGCTCAAATTCTTTGTCTTTTTTAATTAAAAGTTTTGGTTTTTTACAAACCTTTTTGTAATGAACAGGATGATCAAAGAATTTAAGACTGATTTAGCACGACATGAAATTTTTTAATCATCTTAATACGACAATAAGAGCTAAAATGTTGCTTAACCAGTATCCTAGCTCTAGTACTCGTATTTTAAAGGTCTTTAATTTTTCATGCAGGTTGTTTTATTTAAATTGCTTTATCGTTTTATCGAAAATTATAAAATGCATTAGAATTCACCACAATACACAGTTGCACACTTTAAGTAGTTGAGGTCTACAAAAGATTGATTGGACGCTTCATGACTTACATAAATCAAATGTTCATAGCTTGAAGGGAAATTAATTTTAATAACCGAAATCTTTATAAGTTTTAACAAAATTTTTATTGCCTCATTCTTAATTAAATAGACTTGGCGTTTAGAAGAGAATTTTTATCTTTTTATTGAATTAAGTTGAATTCTTCTCTTAAAATTTTTATTTTGTGTTTTGAATTTTTGTCTATTTTTAAAACCATATTACAGAGTTTATTTGAACTAATGGCCGCCAACGAGTCAAAGTGAATGTTTTCAATTGTAAAATAATAAGTTTCACGCCATTTCCCCATACCGAAAAATGAAATGCAGCGAAATGGTCACAAATTTTTAGTGAATTTATTTTAGGCCTATTCGCAGAAGATTGCATTGATGATTTTTTTCGTCTGCTTACTTACAGAGATAACGTGCAAAATCAATCAATCTAGGTAGCTATTTTCAAAATAGCTGCTAATAAAATCGTATAATGACGTAACAATCTACGGTTTGTACAAAAAGTGAAGCAAAACAGCTTGGTTATATCATATATTTGCTACGTACAATGTACAATACATATTTGTAATATCTTCGCTGCGAAAAAGGGAGAAATTAAATTTGGTTAAATTTGCGCCCGACCACATGTTGTACCCCAACGGTTAGGGTCTGGTTTTTGAATCGATTTTTTACTTTCTAGAAAAGAGAACGGACAAATCAGCCGTGTCTGGAACGATTAAACTACGGATCAAAACGGAAGTGGAAGGAGAGGAGAAAGTAGCATCCTTCTACATTCAGTACTCCTGTCTCCATGAGGTCGGTGTGGGGCTTTTTTAAAATTAGCCGCTTAAATAAACCGAGGTGAAATTATACGCGACAAGTGTCAACGTTGATGTCCACGCAACGGTCAGCTGGTCTATTTTACGGCCACAGTTTCAAGCCAAACTTAAATTCTAACAAAGCAACTCCCAAGCACCCGATGACCGCACGCGTATCGAACAAGAACTTTATTAGATGCAAATTGCAAACGCTAATATCTACTTCTCAAGTTAAAATCACGATAACTTCGTACCGTGCCGAATTCTGAAGTGGCTTGAAAAGTAGAACATCTAAGTACTTTCGAGCAACAATAACTATTCCTTTTCAATTGCAAGTTACTAATCAATCTTCACATCTTTTCTGTCTAGAGTTGGTGTGGTTTTCTGCAGTTACTTGGTTGCAGTTAGTTAGGTGATCAGTTTGTGAGCGTGCGTGACAATGAGATGATGACGTAACAGATACGTAACAGATAATAAGGTTTATTTGTTCTGAGCTCCGTGAACAGAACTACTTCTGTACGCATGCGACGTGACAATGTGAACACCATCAGGCTTGATGATTTTTTTTATTTTGTGATTCTTTCCAGGGAAAGAAATCCTGAAAACCGCTATTGTGAGGTTTAGGAGACGTTTACGTCGTTTAGTGTATGGTCCCAAACTTTTCAATTACGTTTGCGAGTACTTGTTGTTGGGGATGCAACAATTTCTAAAGAATGCAGAGTTAAAAGTATTCAAAGAGGCATTCGGGTTGCGAGACGTTATTTCCATGGAAAGTGGGGCGAAAACGAACCAGGGGTGCGTTGATTGATTTAGCTTTTTTTTGCTTTCCAGAACATTTTCCAGCACGTCTGCAAAGTCAATAATGATGTGGTCACCAACAAGCCCAAAAACGCCGGAACCGAAGCCTGGAAAGTCTACTTCGTCGGTCACGCTCAAACTGTTGTCGACGAATTTGCGAGGCGTTACGGCGTCGAGTCCATTTATCAGGCGATGACGTAAGTGGTCCCGTACATTGCTACAGACCACGTGTAGAAAATTGTGTATGTGAAACTTTTGAAAACTTAATGAGTTTAGTAAGCCCATAAATTTAACTTTTTTTTTTTTCGTGTTTGTGAGAATTAAGTGATTATAAATTTGGTACCTGGTTGTGATTTCAATCGTAGTTTTCACGCAAAATTTTAAACTTTTGGGTTTGTCGTTGCGATGTTAAAGCCCAAATTATCAGTAAGTTAAGTCAGCGTCTGCGAAAGCTTTGGCTTCGCATTGAATAAAATCAACATGTATTTAAACAACAGACTTTCTACAAATTTTGAAAAACTCTCAGATCGTTACACCTAAAAGTGCGGCTGTTTCATTTATTTGTTTATTTATTTATTTATTTTTGGTTTTCACCTCCCAGAGTGTTGTCATAAATCAAGGTCAAAAGTTTTATATTAATATTATATATTTTATATTTTATATTATATATTGCAATAGTATTATATTATATATTTATATTATATATGTTAAAAGTTTTATATTATATATTCAATAATACATAATTAGTATTGTTAATACATGTTGAAATTTTTGTCCGCTTTTAATTTTCCATCGCTTTTTTTCCCAGTCACTTTTCGTGTCTGTCTTGGAAATATACTTGCACCGGTATCCTCCCCGTGATGAGCCACTTGCTCGCTCACATCAATTCCTTCTACACAAAAACATCGAGCTCCGGATCAAAGGAGACCGCCAGTCAGCGCTTTGCCGCGTCGAATTTCGGTGTAAGTGTTAAGTTGCCGGGTCGGGCGGACGACTGGTTGAAGAGTTTAATTCACGAATGCTTTGCGATTCTTGTAATTAGGGTATGTCAAGGCAAAAAACTACCTGGGTAGATGAGGGCTTTTGTGAAATATTGCGTAGGAAAGGTTGTGAATCTCTGCTTTAGGTAGTTGCAAGTGACAACTAGCTTATGTTCTGTTAAATTTCATGCCGTTTTTAAGATTGAATGATTGAATGAAAGCGCGTTGATGCTTTTGAATGAAAACGAGTTTGATGATCTCTCAGAATATTGCTTTATTTACAGACCGAGAAGTTTGTCAAGCTTTTGGACAACCTTCACAACTCTCTCCGTATAGACTTATCAATGTACAGGGTAAATTGTTTGCGTTTACTTAAAAAGTTTGATTCAAATCTTAACTTAAGTTTTTATTTTTTATTTTTTGTATTTTGCAATGGCCCTTTCCTCGAAAGAGTAAAACAAACAAAAAAATTTACTTTTGAATTGGTTTGCGGTTAGAACATATAAAAGAACACTATTAGTTATGTTCCTCTCGGCTTATCATTCTCAAAGCAAACCAATTTTTTGACTTCACCATTTAATCTGTATGTCTCCTTTGCTTTATTTTTAATCTTTTTTTCATCTTTTTTCTTTTATTTCCGGTACTTCTATCTCCATATCCTAATAATAATGTGTTCGCTTTACCTTCTCTTCAGATTGTTAAACTAGTTTTAACTTTAAAAATTTTCCATCCTATGTTGCGCCATAGGTCTCGTTCTTAATCTTACCCCTTTTTGTCAATTCTCAAAAAACCTTTGTTATCTCATTGCATTACTCTAGCAAACCCTTAACTTTCAACAGTTTTCTCACACACAGGCCGATCTAGAAATACCGGCCTTGCAAGCAAAAAGCTATCGCGTCGACAGAAGGCCGATAAGAGCGTTTTAGCGAAAGTAGGTCAGTCGGTAATTACTGAACTTGTTTTGAAATATTTTGTTCGCTCTGGTTCTGTCAAAAAATTCCCGAGGAAAAAGAAGAAATGACGTGTCCAAAGAGATTTAATACATTGTAGTAAGTTGAAAGTTCACAAAATTAAATAAGCAACTACATGCACTGAAGTAGTTTAAATAATTTTACTATAATTTAGGTTTGGAATATGCAAAGGTTATCTTAATGGTACGAAACAAAAACAAACGTCAATGCTGTGTTGCTATACATCTAGTAGTAGTCAGCTTTTCGTCAGCATAGCCCACGCAATTTTGTATGCATATTCATGAAATTAAAGTTCTTTTAATTTCAAAGTTTTAAATTTTGAAAGAAGATTTTTTGGAGGTGCTGGGTGTGCAAGATATGAAATAGTTTTTTAAAAAATGTCGCACAAAACTCTACAGTGCTTTACTTTAATTCAAAGCCAAACTTTTCAGAAATATGAAAGAGTTTTGTCAAAGAACTACGACATGCTCGATCAGATACTTGTGTAAATGTAATTAAGCAAAATATAGACCATTGTACGAGGTGGTCATGGGGCATGATTACGTTTACCCTGTTTATCGAATGCAAAAATTCTCCATACTTGTCACAACAAAACAATGTATCAGTCAGTTACATGGCCACACTTTTTTGAATATAGCCACATACATAAATTAATAATTCGATTGTTTCATGTTTTACGCTCTTTTCAAGTCAAAGATATTATCCAGAGTAGCACATTCTGCCTCCCTCAATTTGCGCTCGCACACCTCATACTCAAGTCCATCATGTTTACTGTCGTGCTGGTCAATATCCAAGCCAAGGTCTAGATATAATCTTGCACATGATATATTGACTTTTTGAGCAACAGACTGCGCTGTAAAAAGTACGAGTTATCAGATATGCTTCGCCTGCGCCTCCTGCTCCTGCTCCTTGTCGGAGTTCTCCAGTTTTCTGAATTTTCAAATCGCTATGTTGGAGTTTTCCAAACCGTATGCTCCACCTGCTCCTTGTCAAAGTTTTCAAATTCTTCTTTCTAGTGGGTCAGTGGTAAACCAACTCAGCATAGCTTGGGCATGTTTGTCAGCAAGTGATTGCCCAGCATAGCTTGGGCATGTTTGTCAACAAGTGATTGCCCAGCATAGCTTGGGCATGTTTGTCAGCAAGTGATTGCCGCACCAAATCTGCAACACACTTGCAAGTATGTGCAAGAATGTTTGCAGTATTCTTGGGTTTTTGGTTGCTTTTGTATCTTTTGCCTTGAGAGCAACATCCAGCAAAAATTGTAGTCTTTGTTCATCAGGAATCTGATAACCGATCGCACAGAATCGGTATGGATGCCGTCTTTTTGTGGAAAACCTAACATGAAGAATTTTTTATAGCTTCACCACAATTTTTTTAAATTCTCTAGTTGAAATACTTTTACTATGTTTGAGTTTTGGATGACTTTCTAAGGCAGATATAATTTCATCACTAAACACTCATAAACAACATTGGACACTTTGTTTGTCTTTGTATTATATTGCTTTCGGTGAAACAGCGACGTCATTAGGTTTGATAGTTTCAAGAAAGAATCAGCTTCAGCGTTCAGTAAATCTTTTAAATCATTCCATTTTGCTACTTGTTTTTTCCATCAAATGTGTTCTCTAAACATCCAGTTTTTTCGGTCAGCCAATTCTTATGCTTTTTAAGCCATGCACAAAATCAATCGGCAAGTAGAATTTGTATTGGGAAACCACACCACGGTCTTTTCACATTATTTTCAACCGTTGGAATTGCGGAAACCCACTTTTTCCTATCCTCTTCATTTCTGGGTAGCTTAAATATAGAAATTTTAGCTGATGCTGAAAAATAATTTGATTTGCACAAGGGCACACAATGTTTTACCACCATAGTTACAGTACTAAACGTTACTTAGGTAAAGAAATGCAACGTGTACGAATTCTAAAATAACGTTTAAATATCTAGTTCTCAAACCTAAACTAATCTGCTACAATTAAAAACTGTGCAAAACCACATTTATTAACAATTATACTACTGTTGTTAAAAGAAGTTGTTAACTCTTTAAAATCTCTTACAGCAAACTCCCTTGTAACAACCGACTACTAACAGTTGCACGAAAGCGTCATAATGTATTTTGTCACGTAATAATTCATTTGACGTGCTCATTTCTTGTTTGCAAGGTCTGTGTTTCTAGATTGCTTTGGTCAAACGATACCCTTAAAAGTTTTTTCTATTTTCTCCTTGCACTTTTTCGAAAACCCAACCTTTCCAAAAGTTATTTTTCTGAATAGATAATTTTAACCTGATGCACCTTGACAGCCTTAACTTCATGTAATTGGACTGTTACATCTGCTGCCTTACTCACATTTTTACTGCAGTTAGTTCACTTTTTTCCTGGACCAGCATTAAATCTTCTATTGATATATTGCTTTTACTGTTCGATTGTTATTCCTGAAAATTTCTGCCCATAAATATTCCTGTCTGACCTCGTCAATTAATCTCTTCAGCAGCTGTGGAAACGAGCTAATAGCGCGTTCTCGGTACAGTCTCACTTTTATCTTAAAGCTTTATGTTGATCGAACACTTCTAATCTCTGTCGTACTGTCCTGATATGTGTCATGTACGATAGTCTAACATACTTCTCTGACTTTTCAGACTTTTTCCTACATCATCACATCTATTCTCTTAGCATCCTGTTGAATGCTTTGTCTAAATCCAAAAACACCATAAAAGTTCTTTCTTTGTGTTTGTCCATCAACACTTTTAAAGTAAAACTGGCATCTTTTCTGTTTTTTTCCTTCAGTCATTGACATAAATTCACAGTTCACAAATTGTCATAAGTTTTCCAAGCTAAACTACTTTTCCAAATCATATTAAAAGGCTAAAAGCCATCCCAAATTTCTAAAATTGGGTTATAAAAAGTAAAAAAGCACTTTTTCGTTAAGCAGTATACAAAGTCTGCTTGTATCATATGCCCATTTCTTTTTGGTAAATATATATACATATAAGTAACGTGGTATATTCGCTTTGATGCGGCTTTTCGATTTTTGTCCTTTAGAAACACTTCCCTGCTTCAGATCAACAGAAACTTTCCGATCTCTCCAGTGCTGTCGACCTGCTGACGAGCATCACTTTTTTCCGTTTAAAAGTAAGCACCGTACTTTATTGTTCGGCCATATTGTCTTGTTGCTGCTTTCTATATTAAGCGACGTCATGTTTGTCGATAAGTAGCGTAACTCCATTAACGAATTTTTCGTTACGTGCTTTTTTCAAGAGCTCAACGAAAACCACCGCGGTAGACTGAGGATCGAACTCGCATCTTTTTACTTTTTTACTTGGAAGTCAAAGTGCATTATACCGATTTTTCCCTCCGATTAAAGCATTGCTTTATTTACTCGAATTCTTTAGGCTTTGAAGTTGTTTATGGGCCACAAAGCAAGTGTAAAAATTTGAAGTTAAAATAGTTAAAAAAACAAGTTTTTGTAATATAAATAATTATCAATAAGTAAGTTTATGCCTTTGATATGAAGCGAAAAGTTTTATTTTTGGCATGCTAATTCTTGTGAAAACATTTTTAGACATTGCATTTGATTAACGCCTACAAACATTCGTTAAATGTGATTTTAAACCGTAAATCGAACAAAATGAAAAATTGCTAATGGCGCATCGCATTGTTTTTTTTCGTTATTTTTCTTTTACGAATTGTAAACTTATCTGTCAAATTATTAAGACGCAAGAGTTTTTCCCTCGCTATTTTTGGTTATCAATTGACAAGGACACAAAAAGCAAATGTCATGCTGTTGTGTGATCATGAATCAAGTGAAAGACGTCTTTAACTGGTGAATGAAAAAAGTTGTTAAAAGCCGTTGCTTTAATGAACGGGGTGTGGTTTAATTATTGTCAACAAGCATCTTTTGAAATTCGTCCATCAATCCAAGTTACATGATAATTGAAGCAACCTGCGCACTCTTTGAACAGATTTAAAATTAAGACTTTAATTTTCAAGACATTTAAGACAAGCTGTTTGAGAAGGGATTTTAAACAAACAATTTATGACTTTTTGTTCTCAAACCTAAAAGGGGTAGAGGATATCTCGAAAAAAAATGTAAAAACCTATATTACTAAACTTTTATTCATCGTGCTGATACTACAAAAATCACCATTTAACAATGTAGAACTGAGCCAGACAGGCTGGTCGGAAAAGCAAAGCAAATATGCATGAATGGCAACAATATAGCTTTAAAACTTGCGACACTATCTACAATGCGTTGCTACCATTCATATCAAGCTATTTTGTAACTTGGGCAAAAAAATTCTAACGCCATTTTAGAATTTTTATGTGACCGTAAAAATTCTCCGCAGGTTCAGGATCAGCACAACTTGCCGAAAGCCATCACCGTCATAAAAGAATGTGTAAAAGCGTGCGTCGGTTCGACGTATCGCTACTGCTTCATGCATCAGCTTGAAGAGGTCCTAAAAGAAAGAGAGGAAGAAGAGAAAAAGAAGGGGGTAACCACCACCCCCAAACAGGTTCGAAATTGATTCTTGTTTTTCGGGGGCCGCAATTAAACTCTTGACACAGCGGCAGGGAGTTCAAATGGAAGTTGTTGTTTTTAGGATGAGGCCAATGAAATTCCGTCTCCTCCTTCGGACTCTCTCGAACTCTGGGCAAAACTTCCTCCTGTTCTCATAAGCGTCGTGAATGAGGATAGAGACGTGTATTCACCTGCATTTGCTCGGTTCGTGGCCGCCATTTTATTATTCAATTCGGATGTTTTTGTTCAGCGATTTTCTAGTTGATCATCATCTTCATCATCATCTTTATCGTCTTGCCATTTAGTTATCTTTGTGGCTCGCAGGACATTGGGGGCAATATATTTAGGGTGACCCTCAAGCGATTATCCTTACCTGCTTTTGGAGATGCCAAGATGTTGCTGTCGGTTGAAATTTATAGCTTCTTGTTGACACTGCCAAATAGATAAAAATGTCTTAAAGAGTTTTTTCCGAAGACGCAATAGAATGAAGGTAAAAGATTTAAACCGAGGCTATATCGTTCACGGTCCCCTGTAAAACGACGCCAACTCAGCCACGCTGCCGACGACGTCATGATTAATTAAAAGAGACATTGACCGTCATGTAATGCGTGTTGTGCTGTGTCGCGTCATTCGCTCACCAGTCTACTTCTGAACTCACGTGACCTTTTCCGACAGCTTGACAGGTTTCAACCTGGTCTGCTTCAGCACGGCAGAGTTGTGGAAGTTGTACGCGGAGGACCTACGGAGCTATCTGGAGGAGCACGCTCAACAGATGCACTGCTCCAGCGACGCTTACGTCAATCTCCAGTTTGTAGTCAAGTTTTTCTGGAACAAATACGTAGCCTTGACGGACGAGTATGCGGGCGTGGAGCCTTATTATTATGGGTATGTTCAAATTTTGTGTACGGCGTTTGATTCGGGCGCTTTTAACCGAGTTTGTTTTGTCAAACAGGTGGTTTAAGCCGTTTGTACTGCAGTGGTTAGAAGAATCGGAAGTGTTTGGTTTGCGTTTTGTTGATGGAGCGTATCAGCAAGACATGAAGCTGGAGGCAAGTGGCTACTTCAATTAGATAAATCGTATGGTTCTGACTTGCCGCTAGATAACTTTATATTGGGCGCTTTTTTTTCGAATTGCAAAATGTCTTTTCCCAGGATGCAACAGAATGGCGCGAGAAGGCTTTAAATCGAAATCATATTGCTCACAATCACGGCGCACGCTTTAATTACTCGACCACGCTTCATACTTTAATGTACATTCAGATCAACTCTGAAACAAGTTTATGAGTTCATGAAAGCACAATTTTTTCACGACCATGAACACGCTAAGATCATCATCTCAGTCCTTACTTAATTAGTGTAAAGAAAACCTCGGAAGCATCACAATAGTTCTAGAAGTTCTAGAAAGAAATAAGAAAGTCATTATTCCACATCATACATGCGTCAACACAAACGGTACCATTCCATATGCTGACTTGAACCAACAAATCATAACACATCGCGCGCGAGTTGTAAAAACAACTGTTTGAATTTGTGGTCGCTTGTGACGGCGTAAAAGCTTCGGGATGTTAGTTTGTCTTAAAGATGTCTGAAGGTAGTTATCAGTCGTACGTTTTAGGTAAGAAATTTCCTATTTGATTTTGTCTTCTGTTTTATTTTATACAAAAATTTCTTTCCTACTCTAATTCTTTAACCAAGAGTGCCTTTAAGTTTGTCCAGCCCAGCCCTTCATTAAAGAGGTCAGGGCAGTTCTATGACATTTTTCTGATATTATTTTGACTGGTGTGCAACGTCTATCAACAAACTCCCTAAATTGTTTTCAATATCCTCTGAAAATTCTTGCGTCTCCTAACTGTTTTACTTAAGTTCATTAGGAGACTTTCTTTTTAGTTCAAGCCGAATTCGGATCATTCTCTGTTCTCCTGCTCCGTGGTTGATGTCTTCACTCAGCTCAATCAATCTGTCGAAATCATCATCAAGATGAACTGTCCGGACAAGAGCATTTACGACTCCTACATGCTCCGCTTTGCTCAGGTTTGCTAAAATATTACGACTCCTACTTGCTCCGCTTTGCTCAGGTTTGCTAAAATATTACGACTCCTACTTGGTTCGATTTGCTGAGTTCCGCCAAAATTTTTTCCTTTGTGCTGATCAAGTTTTTCGTCCTCTTATTCTTGTATTCATTAAAACGTGTCCACATTTTTAGGAATCATTGAAGAAATCAGATTCCGTTTGTTTAAATAAGGTTATGAGGGTCATCCATGCACAAGTCGATTTCGCTACGTTTTTCGATTTCTATGCGATAGCTGTTTGTTTTAGACAATTCAAAAGGTCTTGGCTCGCTACGTTGATCACGTGAGAAACGATTTCCCGAGCTTTTGCGGCACCGAGAATGTCGCCTGTGTGCTGATGAACAACATCCAACAGTTGCGCGTGCAAGTTGAGAAGATATACAACACCATGGGGGGCGGCAAGGTATCACGTGGCTTCGTGAATCGACTTTGTTATTTTAGCTGCGTATGACGTCTTGCTACGTTTTACGGATCGGAAAGCGTTTACGCCTTACTGTTTTGCATACAGCTCGGTAAGGATTCGTCGAAAATACTGATGGACGTGCAAAAAGACCTTAATTTTAGTCTCAATCACTTGAGTGTTGTCTTTGGCGAGAGTTACGCGGACCGAATCAAAGCGAGCATCAAGGCGTGCGGGTTACAGCTGTACAAGGTTCCCCGGATGTCATGACGCAAAGCGAGAACGCTTTTCTGACTGCTTTTGTCGCTTTTAGGTCAAAGGATCCGTTTCTACCGTTCAAAACGATAAGGAAAAGGCCGAAGAAATGAAGGAAGTGGACATGGTTCTGCGACCTTTGATGGACATGTTGCCAGATAGGTGAACTTGCGGACGCCTTTAGGCCCGTTTCCACTGCGAGAGTGGATTAAAGCATTATTTGTTTGTTTTGTTGATTTTTTACTTCTTTCCGCGCTTAAGCGCTAAGCGAAGCAAAAATCAATAAAAGAAACAAAATACTCGTCCACGCTCGTAGTGGAAACGAGCCCTAAAACTTACTCAATACAATGGCTTGCTTTGTGTGACAATTTATGAGGAAAGCATTCGACATGGGCTTGGCTGTTATTTTACTGCTGCTGTCAATCGTCTTGAAATATGACATTTTTTTACTTTCTCTTTCAGCGTTTCAGTGTTTGAAAAAGCGTGCGAGGACACTGTTTTGAAGAGGCTGCTGAAAGAGTTCTGGAAGCTAGTGATTAATTCGATCGAGAAAATCATGGTCCTTCCCCCCAGTAACGATGCCACGGTGAGTGAGGCTTATGGTCTTTTCAAATTGTAAGCGGACGTCAGAAAAGCAAGCGGAAATTTTAAAAGCAAAGCGGAAAATTTCGCTTTCCGTTTGCTTTTCCGGCGTCCGTTTTCAGTCTGAATCGGGCGAAATAGTTGTAGTATTTCAGCTTCAATCTTTTTCCGCCAGGCACAAAAAATTTTGTGTTGAGGGGATTTTTTTGGGCTTTCCGCCTCACGCTTTTTCCCCGCCCGGTTTCAGTATGAACCAACCTTTAGTCTTAAACCGACTTATTTTTACTCAACTCAAAACTACAGATTCGTATGGGTTGGCATTTTGCGTCCTTAACGTTAACACTTTTTTGAAAGTTTTCCGCGCCCAGTCAGTGACGTTTCCATCTTTGAGTCATTAATTCTATTCCTGAGTTCTTTAAAATATGAAAAGACTGGAAACGGTAAAAGTCACTTCTTTCTCGAAAAGAATAGTTTACGCGCATTCTTTTTATTTTTATTTATTTTATCTCTATATTTATCCTCCTGACTCGCAGGAAAGCGACGGAGGCGCTAATACATAGGGTAAGCAATTACCCCGACCTGCTTCTGGAGATACCAAGATATTGCTGTCCGCTTGTAATTTAATAGAGATATGATTTTAATTTAGAACTGCTTGCCAGGACCCCCAAGCAGGGGAATGTGCCGCAAAGTGCCTTTCCCAAGGACACAACAGAATGGCGCGAGTGGCTTTTGAACCGAGACCGTGTTGGTCACGAGCCCGGCGCTCTAACCACTCGACCACGCTGCCGATTTCTTTCTCTCTAAGCCCCTTAGAAATCAACTGTGAATGCATTGACAACGTTCAAAACTCAATATTAACTTTTAAAGAAGTGAACGGTTTTCCGACCTTAGTTGAAATTTTTATCTTTGTTTAATTTCAAATCGACCATTAAGAATTCAAAGTCTTTGACCAGCTTACTTCATACGTCACTGATATAGTCACTATTGTATTGTCTCTTTTGTACAGCTCGTGCGACACGCACACATGACATCAATCGCTCCTTTAACTGTGGCCAAGTACCGCTACTAATCTGAGGAAAAAGTGTTTAAAGTAGCAGAAGTCATCCAAGAGTTGGAATGTAAATTGGCCTCTTTGAAGTTAAGGGATGACTCTTTCATGATATCCTTGAAAGGGGGCAAGAGCGAAAACATACAGTTCGTGTCGGCTTACCTATTTTTTTTCAGAGATTAAAAAATTTTAGTAGTTTTAAAAATCTGCTTTATACTGTACGTATTTGGTCGCATGGTTCAAACGTCCGTAAAAAAATAGTATTGTTTGGTGACAAGGTCTTAAAAGGTGGTAGATGGGCATTGGACAACCTTTTCAACACAAAATTTATAAAAGAAAGTCCAATGCTTACTGGGGGCCACCCTACATAACACTGATGCATATTTTTTTGTTCGAGACGAATCCGATTTAAAAAATTGTTTTCACTTAATTTTATAACACTGCAGACATATCCTTTTTCTGCGAGCATGCTAAAAAACATCAAAGAAAAAGTTGCAAAATTCCGCAAACATCAAAAACGCCGACTGCAATGATCAAAGAACTCGCACCAGTTTTTTTAACAGTGTAGAATAAAATAGTAAAATTTTGTAACGAAAAAAATCACCAATTCTTATAAGTGCGTTAGCATTATGACGTCACAATGAAGGTTTAGCTTGCTGAATTTAATCATCCGTGAACAAAAAACTGAAACAAAAATTTGAGCTGCTACAAAACACACTCCTGTGTTTGGATGTTTCAAACGTTGCAGAACAGGAAACTTTAGTATTTGACTTTTGTGATTCAAAAACCAGTGAAAATACAAACTTGGATTTTGCACAAATTCTGAAATAGCGTAAAAAATCAAGCAATTTTGAATTGCTCGCCGTCAAGGGCTAACATCGCTTTGTACTCTCAACCTTCCATGAAACGAACTCTTGGCTGCGCTGCACTGTGTTCGACCCCTCACTTGACAATTCATGCGTCGTTTCAGCAAAAGCGTTTTTAAAGCTTTCTCGCCTATGAATTTAACACCTTTGAATTTAACGCCTTTGAATTTAACGACTCTGAATTTAACGACTCTGAATTTAACGACTCTGAATTTAACGCCTTTGAATTTAATGCCTTTGAATTTAACGCCTTTGAATTTAACGACTCTGAATTTAACGCCTCTGAATTTAACGACTCTGAATTTAACGTCTCGTCACAATTGATTCAGGGGCCGCAGTTGTTGCTTAGCGCTGCGAAGGAACTGGGCCAGCTATCGAAGCTCAAGGTACAAACACCGCCTCACGTTGCTCGCGAGAATGCTGTGCCCTGTGTTGTATAGTCAATCTACTGCTTGTATGCTTCGGTTGTGATCGTGATGTGTCATCATGACGTACGCGTCATATGATCGTCGATTCATGATTGAATACATGGCGGCAATTTTTTTAATTGCAGCAAGTGGCATCAGCGGATCAATTTTCAATTGACTCGTTAAGGCCTTCGTAGTTTTCAGCGTAAAAGTTCGCTCTATACCGCTTTCTTTATTATAATTTTTTCGTCAGAGCTGGCGCTTTTGCGCTGAAAAACTACGCCTAGTGTAGACAAGGCCTAATTAAGTAATTTCGTAGCATGTACAGTGACGATTGCTGGCCGTAAAGCTTTTTGATTATTTATTTTCGATTGGGTTGTCATGGCAACTACACAAATCAAATAATCAGATTCCGTTTTAAATTTTTTGAAGTTGATGTTGTATTCGTCTTGCGGCAGGTGTGTTTATAACGCCCCGAAAAATCTTTTGCAATTGAATCATTGGATTTTACTGTAACATCGTGGCGATGGTTTCGGTTTCGTTATTACTTTGATCAGGTGTGTCGAAATGTCTCAAAATCGAATAAAAGCCTGAAAAAGTGGAAAATTTTTCAATTACACGTTTTCACATTCATAAAAGTTATATGTTGTATCGTCGTGTTTCACAGCATGATTGGATGTTGTTTTAATAGAATGTTTATCTTTAAAGTTATATTTGAAGATTTTCGCTACGGTGTGCAATTTTTTTGATAGCTTGGTTGTAAAATTATGAGAAGGACTTTAAAGTGATGCATGTAAAACAAAAAAAGAGGCCAGATCTTTTTTTTTATGTTTGATGTAAAGCAATGCATTAATAACAATATTTTTACTTTGCTACGAAACCTTTTGGAAATACTTTCAAAGGGAATCTTTTAACGATGCGAGAAGTTCTAGTTTTACTTTAATTTTGCCTTATTTCTGATAAGATTCTGCGACTGTAATGTAAACCCGTAGTAATTGTTGAAGCTTCTTCATTTCCATCTTTTAATGTTGATTTTCACTTTTTATGATCACGTCAGTCAACTACAAGATAGTCCAACCAGATTTCAATTAAAGCAGCCCAAAACTTCTTTATCGGACCTGCTACGCTTTACGTAGTGGTCCGCTACAAAACAGTTGAATTTCCATTTGAACAAGTATCGTCGATTTTAATCTTTCTCTTTTCATTGGATCGACTGTCACAGTCGAGTCTACTTCGTTTATGAAGCAGACCGCTTTGTTTTTAACTTAACTGTACCTTGTTATTGTTGAAAATATTAACGGTCAACAAACTATATCCAGGACATAACGCGCGATGACGTCACCAAAACGCTAACCCTAAAACAGTGCAAAGTGCTGGACGTGACCTTGGATGAGATTAAGGTGGGTTTTTCCTTTTGTTAAAGTAAACGTTAATTTTTCTATTTGCCGAACTCATCTTTCCGCAGTACTACTTTCACGGCAACGGCAAGCGCTTGAAGAGCTCATACTTAGAGAAGAGTGAATGCCTGCGCTCGCTCAAGTACGCACTCTCCCTCTACACGCTGACCACCGACAACCTCATCAAGGTCTTCATTGAAAACCAAAGCAAGCTAGGCGAGTATAGTTTTGTTTCAAACGGACTACGATTAACCACGCCGTTGGTCTCTTTATTTTCGAGTTTGGTTTTCTGACTCGAGTTCATGTTTTATCACGAAACAGAGGCAATGGAATCTTGTAAAACAAAAAGCCCGATTAGCTAGCTAGTCTTTACTAGCTGTCACTGCTTGTCATAAAATGCTTTCAACGCGAGCTTAGAATAACACATGTTGATATATTTGCTTGCCATTCGACTTTCTATTTCGATGAAAGCTTTTTGAATTTCCATAATTCGCCCCAAACTTCAACGTTTTTCGATTCCTTTCATTCATTTGCCGGGACGTAGCCAGCTTTTTGTGCCAACCTTGGGCCACGTGTTCGAACCCCGACCAAACATTATTGAAAGAACTTCAAAAATAAAAAAAGTCTTAATAATTAATTAAATTATTATTAAATTAAAGCCTAATAATTAATACTTATTTTTTGTATTAATACTTGTAATACTTTGTAATAATACAATTAATACTTAATTTTTGTATTTTTTGTATTCAAAGAATTTCACTGATTAAAACACTGTTCTATAGCATTTATTAGTCTAATTTTCTGAACCCCAGCTAGAGTTTGGGGCTCACACGAGGCCCGTTTTGGCTAGGGGCGTGCCGCCGCCCTTGCTATTATCATTTTTTCCCGAGAAAAACTTTTTTGTGTATAAAGATAACAAAGCGATTTGAAAGAAAATGTGTTTTGCGAAGTCGATCTCACGTGATTGACGTCATATTAAATGGAGTTTTACGATTTCAGACAAAAATAACGAACAGGAACCTGTCGGCCAGGTTTCGGCCGAAATCAAGGTCAACACCCACCCCGGCACTGGGGAGCATGCGGTCACGGTCAGAGGTGAGCTTGATGACGCGACGGCCCCATTCCGCTTCGCTTGTCATGGCTCGATTTGATCACGT
Organism: Diplosoma virens; assembly: GCA_963680785.1. Classification (NCBI taxonomy): domain Eukaryota; kingdom Metazoa; phylum Chordata; class Ascidiacea; order Aplousobranchia; family Didemnidae; genus Diplosoma; species Diplosoma virens. The sequence goes on from OY796889.1 coordinate 23,521,093, forward strand.
GAAATCCGAGTTGACCTCGCCTTTGCTTTTAGTCGTGTCGGTGAACAACATTAAGTGGAACACTAAAGGAACCTTTCGTCCTTTCGTGGAGGTCCACATCGTCGGCCCCCATCTGAGCAACCGGAAGCGGAAGTACTCGACCAAATCGAAGAGGGGAACTTGGTCGCCTGCGTACAATGAGTCGTTCGTTTTGTAAGTTCAATCGCTGTTTACGAATTCAAAACCTTAGCGGATGGACTTTGCAAAGGTTCTTGAGGAAGATTATGAGAAAGTACCGTCTTTGATTTTATTCACTGCGTTCAAGTCGCGGCAGGTTCGATTCTCAATGCCGCATCGCGCTGTACGTGCGATTTACTTTCTTTTTTTTCTCGCGTTATCTCAACATCCGATCACCTGCTATGGCCAGCGCGGTACATAATAAAAGGTCACAGATTATTGATGCTCAGGCGTTTTGATTTGATGTGTATCGACTTGGAATATTTTTGGTGGAATTACTTGAATCTCATTTGCACGTCTTAAAAGTACAAATTGGTCGCCAGAAAATTATAATCGGAAAAAAATTTTTATCCATTCCTTACTTGAAGTTGTTCCAGACTGAGCGATGTCTTGGTTGTCTAAACATAATTGCTAACTAAATGCCAAAAGCAATCTCACTTCGAAAGTGATTAAATGTCGCCTAGGGTTTGATTAAAAGCTGTCCTTATGTTAAAATCCCATCTCTAAGAATCTCGTTTGTTTCAGTAATTTGAGCAACGAAGATCCTGTTTCAAGTTACGAGATCCAGTTTTGCGCCAAGGATTTCTATTTTGCACGTGAGGATCGCATTATAGGAGTTGGGGTGCTGCCTCTCCATCTATTTGCTCCGGTGGTAAGTGATGATCGCTTGTGACAACTTTTTTACCAACGGGGCGTGTGAAAATGCAGAGCTCAAATCAAGTTGAGAATTCTAGCAAGCCGATATGTCGTGGTCTTTTTAACTTTCTGTCGGGGCACAATTGATTAAAAGCATTGTCTCGCAATAGAGCAGCATCATTAGAAACACGACATCCGTGAACAGCTGATGTTTTTGACCCGTCAAGAATACTAGAAAAGTATGCAAGCTTTGAAGAAAAAAAATATTTTTTTTCGATTTGAATCGACTTGAAATTGAAGCCCGGTCTTCCTTTCAAACTCTTGTGTTCTTTTCACTCAAGTAACTAGGCGTTTTTTGTTCAACAAAACCACTCAATTCTAATTTGGTTCTCACGCCTCATTTAAATCAACATTGATTTTTAATAATATCAATTACTCTTCCGTTGTCATCTCCAGTTTATTCTAGGAATTGCTAAGACTTTTTGTCATCCTTACAGAATGGGGGTACCAGCTCCTCCACAAGCATGAGTTCGTTAGTGAGCCAAATCGATTTCCATTCAACCAGTTCCACAATCTTCCGGATCTTGTCACAACGTAGCGGCGACGAAGTGGCAAAGGAATTTGTTCAGCTTAAATCATGCTCGCGTTCGGCCGAAGAGTAATTTCTGATCTAATTGGGCGCCATATTGGTTTTGCACAAGACGTGACTGCACGTTAAGACTAGTAGTCGCTTTATTTTTCGATCGGTCTTATCTAATTTGCACACCCGTTTGTTCTACTTTTTTCTTCGATATTTAAGTTTTTTCGAGTTTTCGGTCTTCTGTTAAACGCAGTGCTGGCTGCACTTTAGACATTGCCGCTCACTTTCATCTATGAGTATTTATTCATTGTGGCTCGCTTTGTCCATGAAGTACCCTTTTTGGATTGCTTATTCCAAAAGCTCGTTTTGTCCGATTGAACTTGGTTATTATTGACTGTCGAAAATAATTTCGACCCTTTCAAAGCCACATAAAGTGCCAGATTGCATTTGTAAATTAAATCTCGGGGCCCTTTGTTTGTCCCGAGTTTTTTGGGTTTTGGAACCACTATCATTACCAGATTACTCTTCAATTTAATTTGAAACCTCACAATGAAGCGGCGAATAATTTGACTCACCATTAAATAAAGGTTACGTAAAAGATAAATCTATTTAATTTAATGCTAATATTTCTATACACTCATATAGATATTTCCAATGATGCCATTGTAATTGTTTCTTTAATTTTTCTTGTATTTGCAAATAATTGTTTTACTGTGTGCCGTTAAGCAATAAGTGATTCACGGTACAAAAATGTTTTCACTAGTATTTATTTGACGATGAAATCAAGTGCAAGACAGTTTCTATGGGTTTACTGTTGTGCTTGTTACTGTGGGAATTTTTCAATGTGTCCATGTTTTAGATTCTGTGCGCTTTCAAACTGATTGACCAAATGCATTTCTTTAGACAACTCGTTTTACTTTAAGCTTTCATGAAAGTAAACCGTCATTTAGTTTATGTTACTCGCTTTATAATATACGAGAAGCACCTATTTATTTCATGTTTTGCCGCAAAGTAATCGTAATCAACGGGTTTTCTAAATGTACTTGGCCGAGAACGATTTAAATAGGCTCTTTTAGTAATGAAGTCTCTTATGGAAACAGTAAAACAATGTATTGTCCAAGATGTGCTTGGTATAAACCATACTACTGTGACCGATTAATGATAGTTCTTTTTTTTATTTCATTTTTGACTTAAAAAGTCAACTATTTGCATGAACGTTCTTCATTAAACAATTAGTTCTGTCGGTTTGTTATCGACTCATGGTAATTTTAATCTGTGGATTTGCACTCATTGCAATACGATCACAAGCAAAACAAGTTTTTGTCGTTGTCTGAAACTTCCGATTTTGCATCTACCTCCACCGCTTTAAAATGCAGTATCAAACAAAAAAGCTTTGTTTAACCGGATTCGGAAGAAAGGTCAAACGCATAAGCGTCAAATACTGAGTTCATTCAGTTAAATGATCTTGATCTTCTTTTTGATTTGGTTTAATAGTTTTCTTTTTGCTTATCACGTGTAAAGCACTGGTACGACAAAAAATGTTTTTGCTTTGTGTTAGGGAGAAAGAACCAGCAGCATTATGAAATATTGACAAACGCACAGTGATGTTTCGCGAGTTTTTTTTTTACGAGTAATACCTTCAGTATCTCTTTGTTTCATATTTTTATTTGTTTTATGTTCCAAATATGTTTCGAGCGTTGGTGCTCCCACATTTTTATTTCAGTGTTTTTGAAAATCGTTTTCGTATAATTGCAATAAATATCCTAATAATAGACGAACTACGAACTGTTTTTACGATATTCATTTTATTGATAATAATCTGCCAATAGTTTACGTTAAAAAATAGCGCTATTTGCAAACCTGTTGAAATTTCTTATTTAATACTTTTTATCTATCAGCGTTGAATTTGAATCAGATCTTCCGACGTTGTTTTAAAATAAAGGGTTTTTCGTTACGGCTAATGGCCGAATAGCTCTTGTTTCACAGAATTATTTTCCCAAACAAACCTATTTGCATGGCTGAAATTTGTAATCCTGACTTTGATTTCGAGATAAAAAGGACTCGTTATGTTTTTCCCGGACTTTCCCCGAGCCGTCTAGTTTATGTAATTTTTTGCCTACTGCTTTCATGAATTTGCTTTCCTTTTATTCAAACTTTTCAAATTTGCTGTAGACCTGTAAACTGTTCATTATACTTTTTTCACTAACTCATTAACAAAAGCTTTGCAATTGCATTCCTGCCAACAGTGTGGCGGGTTACTAAAAGTGAAATCCAGCTCGTAGTTCTTTTACTTGTGTGCAGTGTTTGTGGTAGGTCATATCTGTTTCGTGCAATTTACATCATGTCGAAGCAAAAGTGCTCAAACGTTGTTTTATCGCGTTTCTTCAATTGCAACGATTTATTGTGTTTGTGAACGTGCTCGTCATTAGCGTGTTATTTAGGAATTGTTCTGACTTTTTCAGATACGGTGATGCAGTTCTTCATAACATTGATAAAACTTAGTTCGTTTATGTACATTTTCGAAGCCTTTTTTGTTATCATAATGATTTGCTTTTTTTTTTGTCGTGAAAGAGGGACTCAAAAGAACACCTAGTTGACGGTTTTAGGTTTCACTGTCCAAACTTTCCCTAATTTTTCAGTTCTAACAAAAAACGGCCAAATAGATGTTTTCTTGAAGTATTGACCAAAATTTTTTAATGCTATATCAGGGGGGTTTTAAGTTGGGGGCCGAAAGTTGCCGGAAAACTAACACAATTTGGTTTCGTCTTTCCTAATTGTCGCAAAGTTTTTTAAGCAATAAGTAAATTTATTTTGTGTATGCGAAAAAAGTGTTGCCGATTTTAAAAGATTTATTCTGCTTTCCCAACAAACTTTTTTTTAATTTTCAAATGCAAGTCGATTTAATTAAATAAAGCTTTATAAAAAATTCCTGTGTGATAAAAATTCTTGAGACGTTTGCAGAAGTAATACCTTTTTCCCACTAAAAATAATTCTTTTGGATATTTTTCGACTGCTTGGAGCAGAGCTAAAAAAATCTGCCTACGAGTTTTGTTCCTAGCATAGCATTAAAATCGGACGTCTTATTTTGCCTTTAATTTCTGTTTCAATATTTCAAAAACCAAACGATCTCGTCAACAACCGCCATCCCTTGTCCAATGGCTTCTGCCTTAGCCAGAAATTTTTAAGATTTAAAAAGTTATGGAGATTACGAATAGTAAAAAGTGTAATGAGATGGTTTTGATTGAAATTCGAAAAAACTGGCGACGCTTACGATTGCAAACAAGCCCGAGGGGTGGTTAAAAGCGCCATTGTAATCGCGATCATCATGATGTCGTTTCAACTCACTTTATCATGTTTTGGTGTTCTTGAAGAAGATAGTTTCGGAACTTTTCTCTGCTTGGTGGTCTTGGCAAGCAGTTCTAAATTTTAGTCATATCGCTATGAAATTAAAAAAACAAAATAAAAAATTTCAACCGGACAGCAATATCTTTGGATCTCCGGAAGCAGGTCGGGGTAATTGCTATTTGCCTACCCTATGTATAGCGCCTCCGACGCTTTTCTGCGAGTCAGGAAGATAAATATCGAGATAAAAAATAAAATAGCGGTACAGAGATTACGTTAACTTAAGAACGGGTTGACTAAAAGTAATGATGTCTCAAGAATGTGTTTGTGCAAACACCCCAAATCTCATTACTGCTGTTAACTCCCCAAAAAGCTCTCTACACAGGGACATCTAGAGTTTTACGTATATCTGGCCCTCTAACAAATTCCCAATCGAAAAATTTTTTTGTCTTAACTTAAATGTGAAATTGACTGGTGTTACATTTACTCAATCTCCCATAAAGAACAAAATATTGCGCCAAATATGATAATAACTGTAAGTTGTAGCAGTAGTTAGCCATTAGTTCAGAATCAACTTTGCTGAGGCATTTTATATCCAGCAAATGAGTAAACATTGAGAAGTTATTTTTTCTACAAAATCTGAAATTACCAAACATTATTAGTACTTTAAAAAAGTTACCTAATAATAGACTAGCAAAAATTATGACAAATAAAAAAAACAATTTATCTATAACCGAAGATAGAAAATTTAGATCTAAGATTATTCCAAGCTATTTTAAATATGGCTCGTAAATGAATCTCATTTTTCTGCAACTTTCAACAACTTAAAAAGCATTATAATCATCACAGAAAGTCCGAATTAAAGTAAAAAAAGACAATAAAACTTCCAGTAAGCCAACGCAAAATATTGGAGATTGACATCAATACCTACGGGTAATACTTGCTTTACAAAGCTACTAAAAACAACGTTGGGGACAGAGATGGAACACTGCTTATTCAAATAAATATGTTAATATCGTTCAAACGCATAACCATACAATAAACTCGGAGAACCGTTATCACACACTTGTTCCCATTGGAGTTGAGACTTTTTTGCTATTGCACCCACATCTGTGTAATTTCGAAACGTTCTGATCATAGCGATATAAGCCAGAAGTGGCTGCTGATTTCGGTTGAAATTTCCAAACAGTTTCGTAAAATTCCGGTGAAGAAGATACCTTTCTAGGAACAATTTTCGTGATTAAACTTGATGGATTTTCATTCTGATAGTTCTTTCTACTTTTCCGATGAAGGCAGTGTTTCTTGCAACAGTTTTTTATTTTACCATTTCCTGAATTAACTGCGCTTATTTGCTTTAAAAGTTTTTCGGAACTATTGTTGTGTTTTGAAAGTAAAAACTTAGATATGCAACTGTCATCTTTGTAGGAAGCTCCAGACAGTTTTGAAGTATTTTCACCTTTTAATAAAATTGTTTCTGATTTATTCAAACATTTAGATGCTTTGGCTTTTTTAGCTTCTTTAGTCAGTCCATTATCATCAAATGTAATCGCTTTTGATTGTTTTGAAATTACTTTCATCGTTTTTTCAGGATGTCGATTTTTGCTAAAGCTCTTGTCTGAAAACCTAAAAAGATTTTTCATACTTGCACTTAGAATAATCAATTGGTCAGCCAGCTTTCCAGTATATTTTCCTTTTTGCAGCATGAGAAGAAACGTTTCGGCTTGAAGGCTTGGTGTTCCAAAACCCATTTTAAACATGAGCTTATTGTAAACTTTTTTTCTAAAACTAGACATAATCTCACTTCACGCAGATTGTTCACATCTTGGCAATGTTTGTTGGTTGCTTTCTAAAATCCATAAAAAGATTTAAGCAACTTTTTCTTTTTAGTGCCAATTTGTAAAGGATTCAAATTTTTAAAAAGTGCGATAGTTCAATATTATTCTTCTTTCATCAATAAGCATGAAACAAAATCAGAAATACATTTAGTTAATTGATATACAAGCACTATAAATTTAACACTTCACATAATAGGGCACACAACTAAAAAAATTCAGGAGTTAGAATCAAACGCGAGCACTATTAACTTTGTTCAATCAAGATAGTTTAGTGAACCAGTTCAGTTCAGTTCAGTTCAGTTTTCTTTTATTTCTGCTCCGCCACATGAACAAAATAAAATGTTGAAAAGTTTGTGTGTTGTAAAAGACGGGGTTAGAAAACCAATTAAAGAAAACTAATTAAAGACAGTTTGTGACCTCCGATTCCGGTTGACTAACATTTTTTTAATCAATTTATATCTTAATCTAGGAATTTTAGACAACTTGTTCACGTGTATTGACCGACGTGCCTTTGATTTATCGGAAAATTTGAAGGATTTAACCTTCATTAAGGATTGCCTCCGTATTTTGCTTATGATTGGATAAACTAACCTTTCATGTTTTCTAACCTTCTATTTTTTATTTTTTGCAGGTTAATTTTTGTCAGCCTGCATAAGCATATATTCAATGCCTATTTTAAGTAGGCTTATAAAACTAATGCGTTTTTACAGTAATTCACTTCTTTGATTTACTTGCATAGCCTACTTCTTGCTATTGCTGTTTGCAAATGGCATTATTTTGCCTATGCTGTTGAGACTCAAGACTATTAGGGTCTTTTCAAGAAGTCACCGTACGCGATTTTTTCCGGTAAAACTAACCCGGATCCCCCTGCGGTTACAGTCGCTTCTTGAGATCCTTTTTCTTTTAGTTTCTTCTTTATTCCATCCTGGTGCTGAAAAGGGGATTCAAGGGTTAGTTTCACCAAAAAAAATCGCTTACGGTGACTCCTTGAAAAGGCCTGACTATTAATAGCTGCAAGTTGACACATTTTCTCTGTTATCTTGTATGTACTTAAGCTTTTGAATTTCGTATTTATGTATTCTGTGTCTGAATTTGTGTTGGGTAACTTTTACTGTGAACGATTTTTTAGTTTATGAGTACTTTCTTGTTGAACCTTTCATTTTTAATAGTTTGAACCATTTTTACAATAGTAACCTCTTGGCCTGTGCTTATTACATCAAAAGTGACAGGCATGTTTTGAAACTTGGACAAATCCTGATCTAAACTATCGGCTACATCATTTAGTCGATCAACCTGTGTAACTTTTCTGCAATTTTGAGATAGATTTACGTTTAGATTTTAAAAGTAAGCTTACTTATCCCGCCTTAGTATGTTCTGCAAAGTGCTGACTGCTGACAATGCGTTAAAGAATTAAGTCTAATTTAATCTTTGTAGCTGGGTCATCATTTGCTTTAAAGTAAATATGACGTAACAAAGACTTGATTAATATAATTTTATCTAACACAAAACAATAAAAAACGAGCTGATAATACTGAAATTTTTTCAGCAAACAACAAGCAAAAAAATAAAAATTCTCAAGGCAAGTTGTGGTTCTTTAGAAAATACGTGTATGTTTGCTCTTCGATTTTGTTCAATTAAGTAAATGTAGATATTCTGATAGAGTTATAGTTTTTAGATACAGATAATTAACACCAGCTAAGATAATACTGGTAAAGAAAAGTATGAAAATAGATTAAGAAATTAGTCGCAAATTATTCAGAAGAATGATGCCAGACTATCCTATGACTGTATTAAAACAGTCATCGGGAAAGGCCAAGCAGGAAAAGATAAGAATTTCATGAAGTAACTCTTTTGAAAATTTGTAATTCTAACGAAGAATCTACAATTCCAAACTTAAATAGGAGTAGCGAACATCGGAAATACCGGCATTGCTAAAAAAAACAATGAGAAATCGGTGCTTACGTATTATCGGGAGGACCTTTAAAAAAACGACTCAAAAATTAAAGTAAATAGGGTTACTTATTATTAAAGTAAATTAGGGTTACTAACCCTAACCCTAACCCTAACCCTAACCCTAACCCTAACCCTAACCCTAACCCTAATCCTCAGTGCGCGGTAAATCAAAGATCTTCAAAAATCAAAGGTCCTCCCGATAATACGTAAGGACCGAGAAATCAGTACTAATGAAGAAAGAAAATTTTGAAATTCTAGCCATGAATGAATAACATCGAATGTTATTCATTATTGATTTTTGATGTTATTCATTCAAGGCTATTCATTTTTGATGTTATTCGTTCAAGGCTATTCAAAATTTTCTTTCTTCATTAGTACTGATTTCTGATTGGTTCTTCTTAACAATGCTGGTACTGTCAATGTTCTCTACTGTTATTTAAGTTTGGAATAGTAGATTCATGGTTAGAATTTCAAATTTGCAAAAAAGTTACTTCATGGAATTCATATCTTTCCCTACTTGGCCTTTCCCGATGACTGTTTTAATACAGTCGAAGGATAGTCTGGCACTATTCTGAATAATTATTGGCTGATTTCTTGATTTATTTTCATACTTTTCTTCATCAATTTATATTACAAATCTGGTTATCGCTGCTTTTTGGCTATTTGGTTCTTGGATATCCAATTGACTACCGAATTGTTTTTCAGTCTTTCTCGATATAGCTAAGATGATAATGATAAACTGATAATTCGAAATTTTAAATAGATTTAGATTGACCTGAATAGGCGTATTGGCCTAAAATGCACAATAATTATTTTTGTAGGCTTTAAGTCGTAGCAATCACAATCGAGTTTAAAATTATTAAAAAAAACTTTATCCAAATAAACTTTTTTACCAGTTGGGGCCAAAAGAGTTGATTATTTTTTCAAATGGTCTAATATAGGTATGTCAAGCTCGCGGGCCGCATGCGGCCCTTGGTGTTGATTGTTGCGGCCCACGCAACCATAATTTTTTATAAGTTTTTTTTAACAATTTTCTCCAAATTTGCCAGACAATGTTTTAACAGAAATATGCAACTTTGGCACATTTTTAAAATTCCGAACAACTTAAGAACAACGGATCTATTTCTTCTTTATCTTTTTAGGACATTTAAATATACCAATGTTAGCCTATTTAGGCCTAAACTTTTTAGAGAAATTTATAACATTTTTTGCTTTTTTATTTGTAATTTGTGTCATTTTCATTTTTCTTTGCTTATGATGTTCCCCAATTAATTACCATTGGATTACATTCATTACCGGTAACATAATTAAATGGAAGTGCTAAAAATTGATTCGAGTTCTTTTCTAATAGTAGGCTACAGTATAATAGTATAATGAAGTTTGAATACCGGGTTTTATTTTTATCTGCAAACAATGAGATTGCACTAACATTTGCGAATTGGCATTTAAATATCATGGCGTTGGTCACAATAAGTTTGCAAAAAATTAACAAAAATTGTTAAAATTAGTCAGAGAACCAACTGACTGAAATGCTACTCATTTATCTTTGTTGGTCAAAGTTGAAATTGCAATATTTTTTAACCCAGCATTGAAACTAGGAAGCAAAAAACGATACAATAAAAAGGGAAAAGCCGTGCCAACCATTGAAATCAATCAGAAAATACAAAAAAAATAAAATATGAACTAAAGTTGACCGAGATTTTATAACGTACGAGCTTTTGGAAACTACGGCTCACTCCGTCAGGTTAACAGAATTTCATAACCCAAAATCCTTATTCTTTTATACCTGACGAAGTGAGCAGTAGTCACTAAAGCTAGTGTGATTAAAAAAACTCAATTAACTTTTGTTCACATTTTATTTTTTGTTTTTTTTCTGCAAAAAATGATGTCAAGCGTGGGACAGAGCATTTGTTCATACCAAATGTCAAATAAAAAACCAATAATTCTTCGCGATTATTTGTGACTAATTGGATTGTAATTGTGAACTAGTAGTTTGTTTTTATTTGCATCCAAAAGAACAATTGATAATAATTGAAGACAAAATAGAGCAAAGGTTGCAAATAGGGAGACGGCTACTAAACGATATACTTTATAACATGAACAAAAAATTGTGTATGGTCACCGCACCCGTGATTTTGATTTTAAATTTTAACTTTAAATGTTTATTTTAATTTAAAAAAAAATTAAAACTGCAAAGGAGTATAACTTTTCTGTAGCCTAATTCAGACGTTGAATTACATATTAGACACTTACTACATCAAATGTTAAAAGTGGTTTATATCTCTGAATTGTGGTCAACAATCTCATTCCTGCATGAATGCAGCCCGCATAAGCTCTTGAGTTTGACATGCCTGGTCGTACTAACATGCATTTAAATTAGGGTTACCATATTTTCATCACCAAAAAGGAGGACACTTTTTATTTTAAAGAAATTTATTAACAGCTAGTTGTTCTGCATCGCCTATACGGCAAAAGACAAACGAAAGCAACAATATTTTAGCTATAGGTCAAAGTGTTATTAAATTTAATTTTTCGACTTAGCCCACGAGTATTTGGCTGTTTCTTGAACTTTCTTAAGTAGTGTAGAATCAGCTTTAACAATATCATAAAACTGGTTGCATGTAACATCATTGAAATTGTACACCAACTTCAAGATGCTTGCAACTGAATCAAAAAGAAATCGCTCTCTTTCTTTTGACCATTGTGGCTGCAACAAGGAAAAAATACGTTCAACATTAGCGTTATGAGCTATAATGCTGAAGTAAAACTGTGCAATTTTTAACAGCTCGCTAAACAATTCAGTAGTACTACACGTGTTAAAATAGGCTGCCCATCTTTCATGCGCCATCATTTTGCGATATGGCAGTGCATTTGTTCCAAGCTGTGTTTCAATGAATTTGCATAGCCTGTGGTATTGGTCAAACAATTTAGCTTCATCAATAGAAACATTTTTCTGCTGCAAATATTCCAGACATGGTTCAACATTTTCCCACTTGGTTGTTTGCGACAGTAGCATCCAATCAAAGCATTCAAATTCGTAAAACAAACTAGTCCATTTATCCAAGTATTCCACGCAAGATTTGTACAGCACAGAAACATCCCGGATGAACGAGTCACAAGCTTGATCTTGACCTTCTTCTCTGACTTTATTCAGCTTTGATTTAATTTGCGTTGATATGAACATGTGCTTTTTTCTCTCTTTAATTGTTGATTTTACAGCATCGAGGCACGATCTAACTTCACCAATGGATGCTTTTGACCGTTCAATATTTTGAACTTGCTCATTGAAAACAGCGATGAATGATTGCAAGTGTTTCAAATATAGTTCGCTCAAAGGAGCTTCATAAAACCGTTTCAAAACAATCGGTGGCTTGTCAATTGACGTGAAATACGACTGTAAGGCAGGGAACATTTGAAGCATTCTTGACAAGCTAGGATAAAGCGACAGCCACCTTGTTACACTGTGGGAAAGTAGTTTCCGGTATTCTGTATCCACGAAGTTACAATAATCTTTCAACTCCTCTGTGCGAACAGTATAAATGTAAAAATACTGGTAGGTTTTGTACATAATACTTTCAACATCTATAGTCATCTGATTCGTACCATGATGCAAACAGTTATTTAAAATATGCGCCGGACAACCAACTCCAACCAGTGTTGGTAAATCATTTTTCAATCTAGAGAAGACGTTGTTACCCTTTGGACGTCTTAAGCCACCAAAGTTAGTGTTACAATTGTCACCAGTGAAAGAAACACATTTTTCGAATAAGCCCATTTTTGTCAGAGTTTCTTTTACTTCATTAGCAATTGTTAAAGATGTTTCGTTTGTAGTACTTTTGACTTCAAGCAACTTTGACTGAAGGCCCCCATGTTTCCAATCGAAATATTGAACCACAATAGGAAAAAGTTTGGTTGATTGATGATTACTACTATCAGTTGCCACTCCGAGATACATAATACCATGTTCTTGTATATCATTCAGCACGTATTTAACACTCATGGGAGAAAGAACGTTATTAACAATAGCTTCAACTTTAGTCCGAGCACAAGAATACTTTTTCGAAATGTTTGAATCAGGAAATAATTTTCTCATCAAAGGTGATGTACAATCATTAGATTTGTAACTCTGGTGATGCTTTACAGTATGAAACGTCATGGTGGCTTCAGCAGCGGCAACATTATCTTCAGTTTGTGTACCAGGCTTACAGAAATAATCTGTCACTTTTGCAGATGAAGTTTCTCCCCTGATAGCTTTTTTATGCTTTGTACTCTGTACATGCATATCTAAGCTAAGTCCACCTTTATTCGCCACTGAAATAAACGTACCGTAGCCATAAACAATGCATTCCGCTTCAAAATCATTCCGTCCCTTTCTAAAACACGAATACTTTTTCTGTATCTCTTCTGTAAATTCTGACTTCCTCTTTGGCATTATTTTTTAGCAAGCTAAATGTTTCACTGTTAACTAGATCTGAATGTCTTAACAAAGCTTAACTTACAGTACAGTGGATGCCACAATATTGTGTAGCAAAGGACAATTGTGATTGTTACGTTATAATCGTGTTTGTCTCGCTGTGCTGTTTTGTTGCTTGTGCTTGGCATTAGAAAGATGAGATGCATTTTTGAAGCTGATTAAAAACAAGTCAAGTAAACCATTGAAGTCGTTACAATTGCATCATAATTCATTATCGAATGAGAAATTTATTACATCATAAACACCTCCGACTGTCTTAGAGTAACCTGGTAAGACGTAAGCTATAGCGCGTGCGCGATATATAGGCCTACTTTTAGTGATCTAACCGATGATATATTTATACACTAAAAGGCTGAATGATTGGACATGTTTTAATTGTTCAAAATGCCGAAAAGGAGGACATTTGGGCATTTTTTAACGTCCTCGGAGGACAAATTATTTTTCATTAAAAAGGAGGACATATCCTCCAAAAAGAGGACGTATGGTAACCCTAATTAAAATTTTCTTTAAATTTTTTAAGGCTGACCAGGTACTTACCCAAAAATGATATAATATAATGTTAATAGATTTTTACTGGCACCACTTGTTCAAAAATGCTTAACTATAAAAAGAATTTATAAGTGAATACAAATTACTTCTTAATGTGCGCCCAAGCAAAATCTTTATATTAATGCAGCTTTATTAGGCTATATGTTCTTATTTAATATGACTTGCTCGATGAGAGCATAATACAAAAACAGTTTTTTATCGTGATTGCTTATAGTTTGACTTACTTTGCCTCTTTATTTAACTGGACAATAATACCTTGGGATCTCCGATAGCAATACAAGTTTATTGCTTGACTGTAGCTTGAAATTCAACGACCTCCATGTAGTGCTCCAAGCCAAGGATTAAATAGTTGATCCACGTGTGGGTCTTTTTCACTGTTAGCCGTTACGAACCCCACAGGTTTTGGGGATTTCTCAAAATTTGAAAGCGTACCAAGTTGATTCGGCAAATAGTGAACGCCGTAACTGATAAGTTTGGTTTACCTGCCAAACTGTAAAAACTTACGTTCTAGAGACAAATTAATTGTTTTTTAACAAATTACTGAATCGTTTTACCTAATTAATAATGGATCCAAGAATCAAAACTTTTAATAAACAACTTTACCTGTGGTGATTTTACAAATTTACATGTGGTTTTCGTGAGATCAAAGACTTCTGTTTCGATTCTTAAAGACAAGTTGGTGCATAGCCGTAGCCTACGTAGGCCCGTCCGACTACGCGTTGGAATAATCTTATTTTGTAATTGATTTGATTATTATGGGCTTAAAATTTTTGCAGTGAACTTAATGTTGTAGGTGTAAAATTGTAGTTTTGTAACGTTATATGTATGTTGTTTCTGATTTTAGAATATGTATGCAAAAAACAGTACTAATTACAACATGAAGTCCGAAACACATCAATTGGCGGAAGCTACTTGCACAGACAGAATGAAAAACTTAAATCTAGCAGTTGTTCCTGTCGGACCTAAGCGCAGGTCACTGACAGCTCAAGGCAATTCGCGTAAACCATGTGTGAAATATAGTCGATCACTTCTCCATCGTGGTTATTCAGTTCATGCAGATCTTAACAAACACGACATTAAATTTAGTTGTGATAATTTGAGATGCCGTTCCAATCATAAACGCAGTTTACTTCAAACTATGCGGAAAAAATGGAAAAATTATTTCAAATTAAAATCGATTGGAAGAAAAAAATCCTCGCAGACTCCTGAAAAACAAAATGAAGGTAATCCTCATCCGGAATCATACGTGTGTAATGATGCTTTACAATTGAATGAGATTTCATTAGACAATTTTCCTACCTGCGTCAAAGAAGTATCGGTTAGTGATTTTCAAGGAACTTTTGACAATATTGTGAAAGCTCTTTCTCTTTGTGTTCCTAACATTTACGGATCCGATACTGAAAATGACGAATCGTTTTCCAACTTACAGGATCGTTTTGAAGATGGCGAAAATGTCAATGAACTGGATCGAGATAGACCTACTAATCAAGTCGAGTTTAAAGAGCAAGTTTTCCCACATCCTGAGGGTGAAGAATTAATATGCGAAAAGAAACAAAAGCTAAATCCTGTGAAGTTAAGGAAAACTAGAAAACAATCTTGCCAATATCCAGATTTCTATGAAACTACTTGGGAGTTTCAGCCTGAGTTTAAATTAATATCACCATTCAAGTCTGGTTTTAAAAAATAACATTTTAAAATTTTATTTTGAAGAAAACTAGTTGAATACTTCTTTTTCCATGGATTGTTTGCTTTTCAAGCGACTGTAAAGCGAGTTCTTCGAAGCGTGAATGGCCTTTTGAATTTATTGTGATGAGGTACAGATCACTGACCGAGAGAATGTGTGTGATGAAATGGTTATGATTATTTTATATTTTGAGTCTGAACAGTAAATTTTTTGTTATTTGCTTATGCTCGACGAAATTGAGATTGTGGTGTGCTTGTGCGTAACAGAAATAAACGAAAGGAATTCATCCTTTGTCCTTAAAACCGATTGCCATTATATGCGCCGGCATTCATTCGAAGATAGTTTTCCAAAGTGCATTCTTCACGGATTTAATATTTGCGTTTCCACAACAGTGCGCCTGAGTGACCGGCCTGAGAATTTAACCTACACCTCTTGCGCCGGAAGTAAAAACGTTAATCATTAGCCAGTAAAGTTTTTTCCAAATTCCTCTATCGCAAGAGACGGGTACCGTAAGCGATTTTTTCCAGTAAAACTAACCCGGATCCCCCTGCGGTTTTTTGTTCCAGATAATCCACTTGGCCGTGACATTAATTTGGATACATTTATGAAAATATAAAAAATTTGGGTAAACAGTGGGGCGCATAAAAACATTAAACGGTAAGCCAATCAAACGTCACTCCCGACAGTAGGCTAAATGACAAAACAGTTTGAGAAAAATTCCTTCAGTTACAGTACAAAGTAAGGACCTTTTTCTTCCTCTTTACTTTTTTAACCTTGTTCTTCGACGGGAGTGTGGACCAATCAATAAAAAAATAAATAAATACGGTTTTATGCATCTGAAAACAAAAAAGGTTATCGCTTTAATGAAACAACTTTGATCAGCTGTTGTGGTGCAACTATGGAGAAAGAAGAAAGTCCTGTTTTTTGCCCGAGAGTGTCAACACAGTTTTATTAAAATTACATTTTATTCTTTATACAGTTTTATACAAATTACATTTTATTAAAATATTTCTAACGATTATACCTACCTTCAAATTACAAATTTATCCTTAAGGAGTCAAGTGGCTCACTTTGAGAAACACTGCACTAGTCTAACAAGAGTTTAAAATCTTATGACCTCAGGCCGTTTTTTACATGTAATTAGGATTAGGTTTTGGAAGTAGTGGTGCTCCAAGTTTATTCAAAACCGTTGAGGTTTGTAGATCTCTTGGTAACCTAATTAGTCCACGAAAAACGCCGAACAACGTAGTGTACGATTTATTCAAAGTGGCTGTAACATAATTTCAAAAAATATAGAAGTTCTTAACAGACTACAACCAATATTTAAATGTGATTTATTTTGCTATCGCCATGCAGCATAATGTCTAATTTTACATTAAAAAAGTTATAAAAAACTGCAGCAGCAAATAGTTAAATACAAAAATGCTAAAACATCAAAATTATAATTGATTATTAGACAAATTTTGCTTTTTTCAATTGCAACTAAGTTCAATAAAAAGCAACAATCTAATTAACTCGAACTTTTGGCCACTAAATTTCGAAATCAATGAACTTGCAATAGGCGGATCTTCATTAGATAATTTTTCTCCGGTCCTCTTTTAAACCAAATCGTTTTTATCTAGACGGAGCAAAATCTTATTCAAATAACTTGCCATCCTTAATTTAATTTCCCGTAGGAGTTTAAGCAGGATTAGCCATTTTCCTGATTTCAATTTTCATTAGTTGCCAACAGTGTTTAACAACGAGCTTGAACCGAACACAAAACAACAGTAAAAGTCAATTGATATAAATCAGAGTTGGCAACACTACGAACTGACTACTTTCAAGATGTCGTTTGCAAGATTCGCGACAGATGCGTCAGCGACTTTTTCAGCATTGTCGTGAACCATTCGAACAGTGTTAAGAAGGGTAGATCCAGCAGGAGAAGCTAAATTGCTGGCATGAGACTTGTTAAGACTGACAATTCGTTTAATGAGCTGCAAATAAAAACATCAAACTTGTTTTGGTTTTTAACGCTTGGCAATATTTTTTCGGATCGATCTGCGTAAGCAAAAGTAAAAATTAAAATAGTCGAAAGTGTTTTAAAGAGCTGGATCATAATTGTAACTAAACTGGTATTTTTTTATTTATTTTATCTCTATATTTATCCTCCTGACTCGCAGGAAAGCGACGGAGGCGCTAATACATAAAGTATGCAATTACCCCGACCTGCTTCCGGAGATGCCAAGATATTGCTGTCCGCTTGTAATTTAATAGAGATATCACTGTAATTTAGAACTGCTTGCCAGGACCACCAAGCAGGGGAATATGTCGTAAAGTGTCTTTCCCAAGGACACAACAGAATGGAGCGAGTGGGTTTTAAACCGAGACCGTGTTGGTCACGAGCCCGGCGCTTTAACCACTCGACCACGCTGCCGACAAATTTTAATGGTAATTTTAAGGTTCGGCTTGATTTGATTTAAAATAACGTGAAAAATTTTATTAAAAATTTGCTGGTACACAACATATTGTCCAGCATTTGGGCTTTTGCTTTGAGAGAGGAGAATTAAGGAAGTAAAGCTCTACAAGTTAAGCCATCAAACACCCGTTTCAAATGCAAGAATATCAATTAAAACTTGAAAAACTAAACTGAATATAATACTCGCTTGACAATGCCAAGGCGCGGGACTCGTTTAAACAACGCAGCCGCTTGCATTAAACTAATAAGAAGTGTTTAAGTGGCGCTGGCGCCGGGAATCAAACTCCGATCTCTCGCATCAATACCAGGAACGATGACCACAACATAAACCAGGCCATAAAATCGAAAAAAGCACAAAAATATGCGCAAGAACGCCAGACTCTATTTTTTCTTGGTAATTCCAGTCAAGCCAACAATCAAAGCTCACCTTCAACAGAATTCTTTGTCGCTTCGGGTTTACCTTCGCAAGGGTTTGAGCGATGCACGCCATGTTGTTGGAGGTCATCGTGTCCGGATGGTCACCACCAAACAGCTGGACCATCATCGACAAACAAGCCAACGCCAGCTCGTGCAACTGCCAGACAAGCGTTCATAAAGATTCTTGTGTTAAATTTGTTATTAAAACAATGGAAGTTTGAGGAAGCAGGATGATAAAAGCAGATGATAAAAGCGGATTTCAACAACGGATTACAGAAGCGGATGATAGAAACTTGAGGAAGCGGGGAACCACCACTACAGCCCCGGAAATATGCTAGCAAACACAGAGTAGAATCGTGCCAATCAGTTTAAAAAGCAGCTCAAGATTGGAAGAGTACTTGTTTTGTTGGTAGAGCATGGTTCAAGTATATGATTTAAGCTTAAAGCGCAGTAAGTGCGATCAATCAAATCTTTCGGCCAATAAATCACGGTGCTTTGAACGCGATCAAAGCGACGGCATCGAACAATAAAACGTCAGCAATGATTCATTGCCGAGTATTTGTTTCTGAAACAGAAGTTCGTGGGTTCAAATCTTAATCGAGTCTTATTAAAGATTTTAAAATTTGCTTGGAATTGTGCCACTTACATAGAGCGAGGATCTTCTTGTAAAACGAAAGTAGCGACTCGACCCATAACTGACCAAACTCAATTCGCTAAATTTACAATGAAAGCAACTACTCAATTAAACAATGAAATTTAAATCGGGTTTTTGGGCCTTTTTTTCAGTTATATAGTTCTCTCGTTTGCTTGATCAAAATAACAACAAGCATTTATTTACAACCGCCCCTGGTGTCCCGTGTATGCGCGGTTCAAAATCAGTTATTTAAATTTAAAAAATGGCACAATAAAAATAAAAATCCTGACCTCTTGTTCGCTGCAGAGCAGCCTGATGCAAGCACTTTGCAACTCAGTGAGAGGCTTGTGATCGACCAACATCTGCTCGGCGTTTTCGGCTCTGTTCTTCGTCGTGCTACTCGTGGTTGAAGATGACACATTTTGCGTCTAAACGAGAAAAAGGGTGAAAATGAGACAATTCTCTTTGCAAAACAAAAAAGGATGAAAACGTAAAAATGAGAGAATGCAGATCCTCCCACTGAAATCAATTGACTTTTTATCGTAAATGCGATGTTGTAATTTAAAATTTAAGCATAAAGGCATTGATTTAAATTAAATAAAAGTCTACTGGGAAACATATAAAAAAATATAAAATAAGATTACGGTACCCAGAAATATACTTCTTTAAACCATAAGCAAAGCCAACTTAAAAGATGTAGAAAGACGTAAGTAATCGTTACTCGACGTTTGATGCACGATTGAAAAAACAAGAAAAAACGCAAGGAGTTCGAGACTTTCCCAAGAAATTGATTTACGTTACTGTGACGTACAATGCACGACAATGACGAAAAGCCAACTCTTGGTTTGGTGTATAAGCTATTGACCGAATCAAATGACAAAAGCCACGATGGCACTGGTCGGTATTCATTTAACATGAAACGAAATCTTCAAACCAAACAGAGGCCGTCGGTCAAACAAAATTAAGAAAATATAGCTAACGCTTTGCATCGATTATCGAAACTTTAACAGGCCAACTGATACGTGGCAAAGATCGATGTCGTGATTATAAAAAAACAAACTTAAAGCTATTTTGAAAATAGTTATTATTCTCGCACATTTCTATATACTAAAAGTTTTATTCAAATGATGGTAAGAAAAACATAAAAATCGAATCCGTTTCAGTGAAGACTTAAGTGTTTGCTAGCTTCAGGTCAAAGGTCAAAAACGTCACAAGTTTTGGTTATCGTCAAACCGAAACAATCTAAAACGAAAACACGGCTTCACATTGAACAAGAGATTAACAGAACCCACCTGGAGAGTCTGCTTGACATACATTGTGACCCTGTCTAGCATGGCCTTCATCAGAGAGAGTAATTGAATCAAGCATTCAACTACCGATGATAGGTCAGGGGCGGGGAGGGTAGCATCTGTGGGGGGCGCTTCTTTGTCGTAATGCTTCGCTGTTTTCGTGAGGTAAATTTCAAGGGTTTCGATTAGACCTGGTTGAGATATAACTGTTTGAACGGGGTTGTTGAAAGTAGTTATTTGAATTAGATAAACGTATAAAACTATTTGAATATTGCAATTCAAATAAATAAAATGCTATTCATATCGCAAGCAATCCAATTAGGATTTTCAATCAATTGTTTTTCTCTTTCAAAGATCGTTTGACATGTGTCCAAAACGTTTTGTAAATAAAGAAATTATTAATTCTTTTGCATACTCGGTTGCTACCATTGTTTTGCAATTGATGTTTGATATGATAGGGCTTCATATGGTGTTTGCATTTATGAAGACAGCGTGATTCATAGCTTTAAATTAGAGATGATTATTTTCTTTTGTTTACCGCATTTGGTGAAATCGAATGTTGAAAGTTTATTTAAAAAACTGAAAAGTAAACGCAAAACCAGTGGTTCTCAACTTTTCCTATCACTGGGACATCTAATTGTAAACCTATTGTCCCTTTAAATCTCGCCCACGTAACCTGCGTGAACACTAAAAAAATGTCTCTTAGAAATAAAACAAAAGCGAATTCAAGTTCAAGTAGATTACCCTTTTCGTAAATCAACCGCACCACTTTATCATCGTTGTATTGCACCATGTAGGTGAGAACCGTGGTGACGCCATGCACGTACAACTTCAAATTGCTCGCTTGCTTCTCGAACAAAGACATTAGAAGCGGGATCAAGTCACGGTTGGCCGCGTCCACGCATAAACTGGACGAGATAGAAAGAATATTAAGGCCAGTTTTAGGGTTTGTGTCTCGAGCTGCCGGACAATTTTTAAGTTTTAAATTCCAGGGATCCCGGACAAACTTCCCAGGAAATCCCGGTTTATTACATTTAAATTGAAAATAATGATTTAAAGTAGGGGTGCTTAATACGTCGGTTGATTGCGACTTAAGTATTAAGTAAAGGCTTGGGATCGCAGGTGAAGGCTTTTTTTAGGATGAAAATAAAGAAATTGGATACTAATTACAGTATAAGTCAAGACTTTTTTTCAGTAATCACCAGCAATTTAAAACGAAATGAAAAAATTGGAAACTAAGTGTGAGTGAAGAACTTTTGTTTAGTCTTCAGTAAATTTTTCAGACGAATTCGTAAGAGATTTTGCCATTTCCGTTGTAGATTTTGCAATTCCGGGATTTCCCGAAAAGTTAAATTTTTTTCCGAGAAAATCTCGGGATAATAAAAAGTCCGAGAATTCATAAACCTTACTCAGTTTACGGTGAATCTACGGTTATAGCAGCCCAGATTACGAACGTTTGATGTTTAAAAATTCGGAACACGATTTAGATGCTGCGCTACCCTCGGGTGTAATATGGGATTTTACAAGAGTTGACATAAAATTAACAAACTTTGCATGTCAAATGAAAGATATTGACATCATGGAAGAGGTGTACTGGCAAGTTTTCTACTCAGAGAGATCTTTGGATTCTTTCAACACCAAACGTCTTTTTTCTAGACAACTCTAAGCTTCCTCTTAACGATGTTGTCTTGTTCACAGCTAATAATTTCCCAACCTAAACTTCACTCTTGGCTTACTGCAGAGTTCATATAATAGACTATAAAATTTTACTTTTTTTTAATTAGCAAAAACGCAAACCTGGGCCAATACTCCAGTAGAGTTCCCAACAGTCTCACCCCGTAAGAAGGCAGGGGGTCCTTCGCAGAAAGCACGACTTTAAGTTCGGGAATAAGCTTGCTTCTAACAAACTCGAGCACGCCGTATTCATCGGAAACGTCACGGCGTTTGTGGCTGTGAAGAATGCGCTTCGATTTATTTTGGTCTAAATACGTTAGCTTGCGAGATCAAACGCCTTTTATAAAACCTGCTGTGCTTTTATAAATCACTCATTATTTATTTCTTTAAAAATTAAGGGTTCAATAAACAGAATAATTTAAAGACTTATGAAGAAAACAAAATCTAAAAAAATAACAATATTTTGATATCTCTAGTTGATTGAAAAAATCGGTTGGCTGTTTATTCATTTATTTTTTTTTGTTTATCCAAAAAAGCTTATGCTCTGCGCGAGAAGCGAACTCGTGTTCTTCTGATTACGAGTTGGTCGATTAACTCACAGGGAAAGTTCATCGCAAGCTTCTCAAAATCGCAACCTGCGAAGTCGTTTGAAGAATTTTGAATTATTTGAATAAACTTTTGAATTATTTGAATATATTTTGAATTAATTGAATAAACAGATGCTCAATTCGAAATTGAAATATTAATTGATTCGAAGTTTTGAACCAAAAGGTTTAGCTTTTATTTACCAAAACGATATGGATTTTTGCAAGAACTGTTTAGATGCTTAATGTTGACGTTAAAGCGAGGGTCTTTTTTGGTCTTCATTTTAATTTCAAGTCAAATTAAAAAAAAATAAACCCGTGGTGTAAATTTTAAAACCTAGAAAAAGATATTTTACGAAACCCAAGTGAAGACAAAAAAGTCATCAGCTTGTTTGCTGACCGGATCGAGGCCCGCGGCAAATTTTTTAGACTAAAATTTAACCCATGCGGCCAGCATACGTTTACGAATTGGCATGCCTGGTCTATTGTCTCTAAGTTTGTTGATGGACAGTTCATAATCACAAGAACAGAATCGCAAGATGCTGTAGGGAATCCTGAAATCTGTTTCTCATCATCGGGTCATTCTGTCATTGTAAGAGCAACAATGGACAAACTCGAATTTTTACGATTTGATTGAACTTGTATAACTACGTACTTGAGGTGCAGAAGGTTGTGAGTTCAAAACGCAGGCAGACCAAATCAAAGATTTAGAAAAATTTTTTTTCTTTTACTTGCTAGCCCGGTTTAATGTAAATAATCAAAAAGTGAAAATTGCTTCGTTGTTCGAGAGCTTTCGCTACGTATTTCGCCGGAAATCCGGCGCACAAACCACTTTCACTTACTTGCAACGAGAGCTCTGGGAGGAATGTGATGAACCTGCCCGGCTAGATGGTGTGGTAAGGGGAGTGAGTGTTGGCGGGTTGTTTAAAACGTCCATAGACATAACCTGGTAATGGAGGAGAGCCCCCAACACATCTGTGAGGAGTTTGATGCAAACAATTTGTCCGTCTCCATCTGAATAAAAGATTTCAATGATGTCTCTCGCGGTCACTGTCTGGTTTACAAATGCGCAAAATAGTGTCGCAACAGATTAAGTTTAATATTTGAATGATTTTTGACGGGACGCAGCAGATTAAAGTGAAAATCACTTTAATAAAAAAAAACCTTTCCGTCAATATTGCAGCATTTAATAGAGCGATTTTATGCAAATTGACGAGGACTGCAAAAATAACCAAGTAATCATTGGTCATCTGATTGTGACGTCAATGAGTTACATCACCTCCGTAAGCTCCTAGAAGTAGAATGATGTTGGGAACTAAACACGAGAGCGATGCTTCAACATGTTGAGTCAACACTAGCGGATGTTGGGATAGACATTCGACGATGGAGATGACGGCATCAACCTATACCCGAATAAGCAAAGAATGAAAGATCACTTGGACACTTATGCTGGACCAACAAGGTCAGCACTTTGTACACGAAAAAATTTGAGGTAAACCATGAATTTAAAAAAGATTTTCAGTTTTACATCGATCGATTAAATGGCCGAGAAGTCGGTGTGTTTAGCCTTGAACTGTACATCCTACTTCCTATTCCAAAATGTAAATCCTACTTCCTATTCCAAACCGTAAATCTTGCTTCGAATTTGAAATAGGATCAAACAAAACATTCTCGAAAACTTTATTCCGAGAAAGCCGCATTTTTGTGGTTTGCAATTTCGCTAGAGTTAATGTATCAGTGGTTCAGGATTTGGTATCAAGGTAGAATTCCGAATAGGATTCTGTTGCTATTGATGGTAAAAGTTCCACTTTACCACAGACGACACAAGAGTGTCTCTCGCAGATTCTTAAGTAAATTTCTGCTAAATACGCTCGAAATAACTTACGAATTTTTGAATGACTTCATCGCCCAGTGAGGAAGATAGTTGAGAATGAGAAGACTTTTTAAAGAAGATGCTGGCGTGTGACAGGAGAAGCCCCAACTGTCGGATAAAGTCGGAATTTATAATTTGCGAGCGAAATATCTGTAAAATATCCAAAATCACTGAAATGACAACAAATCAAAGTGGTGGTTAAAAATTTTTAATATACGACGACAAAAAATTTTGATTTTTTCGAGAAGCAAAAATCTGCAAATAACTTGAGTACCGAAAACGGCGAAACAGAAAAAAAATTCTTCGAACCAAACGAAAAAAAAACAAAGAACAACATCAATTCCAACTTCACCTGGCTGGTCACAAAATGCTGCAGTACGTTGCAAGTAGGCAGCAATTGGCGAAGTTGCTTGACTTGATTGGTTGAAGGATGTTTGCGGTTGACAGTCTCATCCAGGATTGAGATGCAGTTTGCTGGAAAACAATCCTATTTATTTATGGATCGGTATAAATCATACGTCACAATTCGAAAAAAACTCCTTTCGGATAAGCTTTTTGCAATTGTATGGTTTTCATTGAGCCACGTTTTAATTTTCCAGGGATTTGGAATCGTACTTGCAATCAGAAGAGCTTGTATGGAGAGATAATGAATGAGTAATACGTACTTGCAATAAGAGGAGCTTGCATGGAGAGATAATGAATAAGAAGGTTCAAGCACGATTGAGTGTATTCGTTGTATGACGTCATGGTCGGATTTTGACCGGCGGAACTAATAGCGACCCTTCTGCTCTCTCGCTCAATGTACATAATCAACCTAAATAATAACAAGTCAAATAAGATTTAGTAAAATCGATAGAACCTTTCCGACATAGTCGATCAGAATTCTATTACATCATAAACATAATATGACATCATACGTTACATCATAATATCGTCCATCAGAATTAAGCTTTTTATAAGCGTAGACTATTCCTGAATGTCAGGACAAATAACAAATTAGTCATTTCTTGAAATCAAAGTGTTTTTAACCCGATAGAAGGTTTCTTTTTTCTGCTGGAAAAACACCTTAAGGTTATAATCGGCAGCGATTGCTTAAGGGCTCGTTTCCACATGAGCGTTGGCGGGAGTGCTCTTTGTTTGTTTTATTGATTTTTTTGCTTTTCTTAGCGCTTAAGCGCAAAAAGAAGTAAAAAATCAATAAAAGAAACAAAAAATACTCCCGAAACCTTTCATTGTTCTTATTTGACACATTGAAGAGCGGAACGAGTCCATGGTTTCGGGGTTTCCCCACATTGCGCCATTGTTACACAACCACCCAGTGCTAGTGCGACGGCAGTGCCGAGTCGAGGAAACCTTGGGTCAGCTTTGACTGGCCCCAAGACTACGGCGCTGGAGACCGGAATGTTGACCACTAGAACAAAATCTCAATTTTGAAGTTAAACAAAAAGCAGTATTTATATCTACGAGTATCGTGTATCTACATCTGTACCTTTGCTGGCAGGCCGTCACCAATACATTGGGTAATTTCTTTAGCAACAGCAGCACGGCGAGGATAAGCTTGGTCCGGACGAGTGACGATGGACTTTCAAACAGCCGCATCAAGCTGGGAAGCAAGTCCTGAAGCAAGAAATTAGCCGACACGACGCAAAGTATCCACGAACAGTGTTATTTAAAAAACACTATTTTAAGCCGTGAAACAGTTGGCCAAATAATGAGATTCGATTTTGAAGTAATATTTTGATGTTATAAATGAAGAGTACTCAGTGGCAATGTTATGCACCTTTGAGAAAGTTGGCGTAAACAGCTGGGTCGAGGATTGGGAAAATTGTTTTGATATTGCCCATAAATTTTGTAAAAAAATAAACTTGCCTCTAAATTGTTCAAGTAACAGATAATACTTAAAGTAAAAAATAGAATAGACTTATGAGAAAATTTTAGAAACCTATGACAATACTTTAACCCAAATTTTTTCAATTTCTTTTAAAATTTACGCTACTATCATGGCCTTTGAGCACCAAAATTTTTTTCGTGCTGGATTCAGCTAACTGGTGCTTTTTTTTTATTAACACTCTAGTAGGAATAAACACATGCAAAACAAAAAGTTTTCAGAAGCTAGCCATAAAGATTTTACTTTGCAATAATTTAGCTGACGTAAAAAAAAGAAAACAATTTACTTAAAAAATTATAAAATCGATTAAACGTGCTTTTTCCATAATATAAATAGCATGTGTTAACCGAAAAAGGCACAAGTGAAAAAAACAAAATTAGGCAATAGAGGGCTGAACTTAAGTTCAAACATAAGCAAACCCAGAGTAAACTTAGTAAAATATCTTTGAAACGTTGCCTTCAAACTCAATACTTTGCGACTTCAACGACACATACAAGTAGATAGAATAAAAGCTACCTTTCCATTGGCTAGACGAGAGGCATGGCCTTTAGGAGCAGAGAGCAAGGTCTCAACCAATGACGTGATGATCGCTTGCTGACATCTAAAGGACGCCCGAGAAAGAAAAGAAAGAACATTGGACAGACCGGCGCGGTCCACAGCGGCTAGAAAGATTGCGCCTGACCCTGAGAGCTTGTTCAATCTGCACAGCGCCTGCAAATCGATGTGGAAAAAGTTTTACACAGGTCTTGATGATTGACGTACTAATGCAGAAACAAATAGCATTTCAGCAAACACACCACGTGGGCTTTACGTCGATTCTACGTGAAAATTGGATAGGCCACCCGATTTTCAGGTAAATCCACGTGGTGTGTTTGCTAAAATCGACACCTCGGAGAGTTTAAAATAGGAGTAGAACCGTCAGCGGTTAAGCAAGCCCTTCGATATTGGCCTTTCATGGTCAGTAGTTTGTTTTCAAATGGACAAAACTTTTCCCGAAAGTTGAAAAGAATTATTTTATTTGTAATAAGAGCTCTATGCAAGAATATACCGACAAAGCGGAAGCTTTAAGGTTTTCATTGGTTCCTCGACCAGCCACCACCCACAGTAGAGGGCCAATCACATCACTGTGTGAGGAGCTCTGACCAGAAGAGCCTTGCGACGGAGCAGTGATGAATTTCTTCCCGTGCTGACCGGTAATCGTTGTTACGGCTTCTATTATCTTGCAAGCAAAATGTTGAACGACCGCGTCTTCCTAAAAACAAACTTCAAATAGATTTCAACGCCGGTGCATTTCGCGCGGTTCGCTGAACGCAGAGTGAAACATCGCTTACTCCTTCACGCAAGCATTTCGTAATCAGAGTGTAACAGGCCGGGGGAACCACCCAGTTGCTGCGTTGCGACGCTGATCCGGGCTGATCGTCCACCGTCAAGTAAGCGCTCTCCTGCTCCGCGACCAGAAAGAGGAGCTGACCCACGCATGGGAGAAGCGACATCTTGACGCGAGCATTGCTGAAATAAATAAAAAATACTGTGGTATTTCTCTTGATTGCTTCGGTGTCGTGTGTCGGCAGGTCAGGTCAAGACATGATTACACTTTCAGCGTGACTTGGAGGTTCAAGCTCAGTTTTTTTAAGACGGTGTAGCTTACGTTTAACCGAGAGGTTAAAGATGAGCTAAAGGTTTACAACAGTGAGAAAACTTTTCACTATTTAGTTGAGTTCCAAGTTATCTTGGTAAAACTGAATAGGTACCCTCGTTTTGTCAACATCTTGTGGCATTGCACAAAAAAATATTCTCGTGCGCACTGCTGAGGCGACTTGCGGTTCAAGACAAGATGCTATTGCCAAAACATTGCGTTCAACTGCCTTGTCTCTGGCCTACTTGACATCTAAATACTGCGCGCCAGTTTGATGTGGTCCTGCTCACACTCTCCTCACACAGTGTCTTGATGACGCCTTGCACATTGTCACTTGATATCTGGTTCCACCCCAACGGACCATTTACCCATACTTTTAGACATCCAGCCAGCTACTTTTAGACATCCAGCCAGCTACTTTTAGACATCCAGCCAGCTACTTTTAGACATCCAGCCAGCTACTTTTAGACATCCAGCCAGCTACTTTTAGACATCCAGCCAGCTACTTTTAGACATCCAGCCAGCTACTTTTAGACATCCAGCCAGCTACTTTTAGACATCCAGCCAGCTACTTTTAGACATCCAGCCAGCTACTTTTAGACATCCAGCCAGCTACTTTTAGACATCCAGCCAGCTACTTTCAGACATCCAGCCAGCTACTTTTAGACATCCAGCCAGCTACTTTCAGACATCCAGCCAGCTACTTTTAGACATCCAGCCAGCTACTTTTAGACATCCAGCCAGCTACTTTTAGACATCCAGCCAGCTACTTTCAGACATCCAGCCAGCTACTTTTAGACATCCAGCCAGCTACTTTTAGACATCCAGCCAGCTACTTTCAGACATCCAGCCAGCTACTTTTAGACATCCAGCCAGCTACTTTTAGACATCCAGCCAGCTACTTTTAGACATCCAGCCAGCTACTTTTAGACATCCAGCCAGCTACTTTTAGACATCCAGCCAGCTACTTTCAGACATCCAGCCAGCTACTTTTAGACATCCAGCCAGCTACTTTTAGACATCCAGCCAGCTACTTTCAGACATCCAGCCAGCTACTTTCAGACATCCAGCCAGCTACTTTCAGACATCCAGCCAGCTACTTTTAGACATCCAGCCAGCTACGCTTCGCCAACAGGAAGCGACACTCTCCTTGGCTAATCGTAGCACTCTGGACCCTTACCGTATACTAGATCTAATCTAGACGATCGTTTGTGCCAACTGCGCAAAAACTATCAAACGACTTTAGCCGAACTAGGCATCCGCGCTGCTAGTGAACGAATCCTACATGGAACACGGAGCATTGTAAAAGTACATCCATGCTCCGTGCTTTCATACACGTGAACAACAGTTGGAATGGGCTTGCCCTGAACAGTTTGGGTTAAGCTCAATCGCCTTCGGATTGGTGTTGGGCGGTTCCATTTATTCCTGCACAATGGGGTGTCGCTCCTTTACCGGATTGCGACTGCGGCACCACGGGACAAACTACAGACAACTTTCTAACAATGCCCTATGCATTAGGAACCATATGGAGCACGAAGTGTAACTGTTCCGAATGACAAAACCCGATGCCGGCTCAACATTATCGGTGCCAGGATCTGGTTCGGGAAGCACAGCAGTCAGAGTTTGTAAAGCATGAACCGTCGACATCAGACTTGTTCGTGTCTGTACCAGAGTAGACGCCCTTCCAAACAACGACTACAGCCTGGAGAAGTGGACGAGCGCCATTTCAATGACGCCCTAATCAACTAGCTTACGTTCCACTTTCTACTTTGGTCATATGGCGGTGATTTAGAAAAAGGCACTATACCGCTCTTTTCTTTGCTTGGAGGTTACAACAAAACAGCTTTAATTTATAGTAATATGATTTTATAAACTACCTAAAAAAAGAAAATTCCAAACCTATAAGTTGTTCATGGTCAATTCATTAAAATTCTGAATGAAGCAAAACAACCGTAAATTTGTTTTAGTTTTCTAAAAAACTTGAAAAAAACGCTGATTACAAATCAAATTTGCTTTTTAAAAGTTTGATTCGAAAATCGCGTATCAGACGTTCAACAAATACTTCGCTGCGCTTCTGAGAATCGACAGCGCAAGAAGCAATTGTTGAAACAAAAACAAGGAGCTTACCGGAAGTGACGTAAGAATTAATGGTTTAAACCAGTGTTTCTCACGCGACCCAAAAGTGGGTCGCCAAGACTATGCAGATGGGTCGCGAAGGCTTGTAAATTACCGCACGTAAAAGAAAAGATGTGCGCGCTCAAGATTTAAAAAGTGAAGAACCTTCTTGAGATGTCATTACGAATTTAAGAGGAAATTGAAGAAATCGAAATCAGATTCAAGAGGAAGACCTTTTTTTTTTTTTTTTAGAGAACACTAGATTTTTGAGATGAAAATTAAGAAATCAGAAATAGATTCAAGGCGAAGACTTTTTTTTTAGAGATCACTACGTTTTTACTACGCTCAGTCAAATTTATTTGGGTCGCAGTCATCTTTGCAAATGGTTGTTTTTAGCGAAATTGGGTCGCAGAAAAAAACGCTTGAGAAACACTGGTTTAAACCAAGAACGAAAAGCTTACCGGAAATGATCTCGCAAGCAATCAACAAGCATCTGGAAACTCTCTGATATACGAGTGCATTGTTCCAGTTCTGTGGCGTAGGATGCAGCTAGTCCAATAACACGAGCGGCTTTACTGGCCCTGATGGGAAAAGATTAATTTTTTGAGCAAAAAAAAAAAAAAAAATTTATGATGTATCGGCCGTATTTGCATAGAGCAAAATATATTTTTCTTCTTGGTCGTATGATCGTATTGGCCTATAGCAGGGATGGCGAACCACTGACCTGCGTTACTGAATTTCAACTAGTCGTGACCCGACCCACCCGATGTTCTCAAATTTCTGGCATTTTTAGTCTGCAAGAAATTTAGGACGGATTGGACGGTGATAAAGGTTCGCCATGTCTGGTTTAGAGGGTATGATCAAGTCGGCACGAAAAACGGGAAATGTAAAGAACAGTTCTAGGTGAAAACCTTTTTTTTTAGAGATCACTATGATTTTGGCAGAAAAATAGTAAAATCAGAGATCGAATTGAAGTGAAGACCTTTTTTTTTTAATCTTCAACTTTTTTTAGCCAATGACCCACTTAACGTAAGTTTCAAACAACTGTCATTTTTTGACCCACCGTATAACAAAGGTTCGCCATCCCTGGCCTATAAGCTGCTTTCTATTTTTTTTCAAAGCGGAGTCACCATTGTAAATAAACAGCGTGAAGGAATTCGTCCTGAAGGGCAGAGAAGAAATTACTCAGCTAGACTGAGCATCGAACTCGCGTCCTTTTGCTCACAAGTTAGAGTGTTATCACACTGAGCTATTCTGCCGATAAGGTACGTTGTTTAAGAAAAACTCGCACACACAGGACGGAACATGTGGCAGAAAAGATACGATGAAGGAGTATGTTGGGGTCAGAGTTTTAGTAATTAGTTGATAGTTTTACAATTCTACTTACAAGTCGGGCGACTGCTGGGCTGAGGTTTTGACGGTAGTGGCAAGCTGGCTGAGCACGGGAGAATTGATGACGTAATTTGCGACCACGTCGCTGCACGTGCAAAGGTGGGAAAGGTAAACCAATACGTTCGCCTTCGACCGTAGAAAATTGGGGCTGCAAACAATAGACTACTATCAATTTTTTTTGATGTTAAATTCTTTTATGTTATCATTCGTTGGTAAAAAAGAAAATCATTTATGAGTAATTTTAAAAGTATTTTGGTTAAGTAGTTAAGAAAAGGGCATTTTCAATCTATGGAAATCAAAATCCATTTCATCACATCAAGTCGGTGTTTCGTTTCATCACATCAAGTCGTTTATCTCATCTTTTCGGCTTTGTGACATACTCTGGGGCCTTTTCAAATTTCGCGGCACACTAGGACCTTTTTTGTCTTCACTAAAATCTACATTTTAAAGGGTTTGTTTTTATGTAAAGTTCCCAAGTTTCGCTTATCGTGTACGAAACGAGCCTTTGAAACCACAGACCATTAAAAATTACTTTACGCAATAAAAATTACATAGAATTTTTGAGCTTTTTGGTCGTTACTTTAAAAAACTTTTTTCAGAGTACGTTTATATCGCGTTTTTCCGCGAAACACCGGTTGTAAAGCAGTGGGTTAACGTGTTTTAAAAAGTCACGCGGCACGCAGTTTGAGAATTCCTGCATCAAGTAATTATCAATGCAGCCATATTCAGAACAACGAAATTTCTTCTTCCTTTGTACTATGACGTGTTTTTTTCCAATTATATTGAAATAAGTTTATTCTTTATTTATATAAGTAGCAAAAATGAAGCAGTTGCAACAAACTAAAAGCTTACACCTTAACTACCCGATTACATTTAAAGCACCAATTGCATTATAATGATTTTAACCAATTATCTATTTATGAATAATTAATGTTTTTATATTCATCATTAAAACAATTTCTCAGATAACATAAAGCATGATATAGACTACATAATTAAACCAGTGGTTCTTAAATTGAGGTCGGAAGTGTTTCTTGTAGTTCAACAAGAGTAAAAATGTAACAACTAGTAAAATTTTTTTGAGCAAAATTTTTATTGGGTATTCTAAGCCAGTGGTTCTCAAATTTTGTTGGCCCGTGGCCCCTTTCCGGAGACTCTCAAACAGCCGTAGCCCCCTGGTTAGAATATTGTCCCAAAAGTCAAGTGAAGACCAAAAAAAGTCATCACTTTGAAACTGCCTTCGATTTCTTTATTTTTTGTCCCAACCTTGAGCTTTAAATCATTTTAAAACACCAGCTTCTCCTCGTGGTCCCCTTTGAGAAACCCAATCCTAAACCTTGCCTTTTTTAGAAGATATTTTTTTATTTTCGCCTAAAAAAAGGCCGTTGTTTAAAAAAGGGGGCTCGCAAACTAAATATTTTTAGAACCACAGTATTTGCAATTAGAAGCTTCTAGAAAACCTTTTTTAAAATTACCTTGACGGCTGATTCAATACTTCCGACAACTGCTTCACATGTTTGTATAATTCGTCAGCAGGAACCTGATTTACAGAAGAAAGCGATTGAAAAGGCAAACTTTTCATTTCCCATTTCAAAGTCTCCACTTTCCGTATCTAGACAAGAAACAAACGATGTTTGCATTTATAACAATTTTTTCAACAAAAACAAATCTATAATTGCACCAATCAAAAAGTCATGCAGGTTTACAAGGTGAAAGTGATCTACGCTTAATGTGATAAAGATTTTCCGAAATTGAAAGATAGCAACATTTTTCAAATTCACGCGCCTCAAACCAAGAGTCGGTGGCACATTGAAGTGAATTTTTCCCAGCCCACACTACAAAGTGGGGGCGCAAATTAAATTGGATCTTGATGTGCGGGGGGAAAACTGAAAATATTAAATTGTCGAAAGGTTATATTATATTTTCGGTAACATCGCAACTGTTAATCAATTTGAGAATCGAACCCCTCTCTTGAGTGGGGGCAGGAATGTCAATTACGTCATTGAACATATCACGGCATGAAGCATGAAGTCATAATCACGGCATGAACCATGAAGTCATAATCACGGCATGAAGCGAACCTGCGGGTTGTCTTGTATCACGGACAGTTCAAAGTCGGAATCATGGTAGACGAATTCTTTTATATCAAGATGGGCTGTGGTTCTTGTGATAAAAGTGTTTTGAACTAGAAAGACATAAAAGTAATGAGAAATAAAAATAAGACATAAACATAAAAGACAAAACAGTACGACAAGAACTTTATTATTTCGTCAAATAACTCGAAACAGCCCGACAAGAACTTTATTATTTCGTCAAATCAACACGATATGATTAACATGATATGTTAATAACAATGACATGATATATCATATCATGCCAATCACATCAAAAACATGACATATCATGTCATTCATGATATGACATTGTAGATTGTAGCAAAGAATTTTAGAATAACTGAACGCAGTATTCTTTCGTGTGGTTCACATCAAAGCAAAATTGTAAATTATCGTATCTCACTCATGTCAAACTTGCAAGCTTATGCGGGCCGCATTCATGGCATGAACGACATTGCGGGCCGCATTCAGGGCATGAACGACCTTGTGGGCTGCATTCAGGGCATGAACGACATTGCGAGCCGCATTCATGGCATGAACGACATTGTGGGCCGCAAATCCTGGGACGCTAAAATACTTTTTGAGATTTTGTGTAATAAAGTGTTGAATATTTACTTCAGCTTCTAGACTCGCTTCCTGAAAAGTTACGCTCCTTTGCAGTTATAAATTTAAAAAAATTAAAATAAATATTTTTAATATTAAAATGTTTACAAATCAAAATCCTATTGGTCACAAATGAAGGATTGTTGGTTTTCTATTTAACATTTGGTTATGTACAAATGTTTCGTCCCATGCTTGGCATCGTTTTTTACGTTTTCAACGCTCGATTTAAGTATTTGCATTTCCAACTTTGAACTAGCAAAATAAATGAATATCAGCCTTCCTGGTCCGCTGACTGGTTTTAAGAATCTTTATCAGAAATAATTGTTCACAAACATAATTTGACTCGAACAACGCCATAATTTTAATGCAAATCGGCTAATGTTATGGAAATCTCAATTTTTTGCAGATAAAAATAAAAAATGGGTATTCCAACTTCATTATACTTCACTTACAGAACAGAACTTGATTCAATTTATAGCAGCTCCATTTGATTACGTTTATTAGCTTGTGCAGCATCATAAGCAAAGTAAAATGAAAATTACACAAATTTGTCTTCAAGTCCATAAAAAATTTTTTGAAATTTTCTAAGAGTTTAAATAAGATTGATATATTTCTTGATGTCCTTTAAAGATTCTGAATTGATAGACCTAATGTTATCAAAAAATTATTTTGATGGAGGAAAATGCGCCAAAATTTCATAATTCTGTTGAAACCTTGTTGAGTTGCAAATTTGGCAAGATACTTCAAAAGTATTGCGCAATTAATGACAAATATTGCGCAATAATCAGCACCGAGGGCCGCGAGTTTAACTTGATCTGAGGCAAAATTGCCATTAAAATAATTGCTTTAAAGCGACTGTCAGTGTAATTTTTACGCCTGGATTTGCTTTTGGAGTACAGATTGGAATCTACAACCTACAGCTAACGAGGCACATACACTAATTACCATGACGTCCAAGATATAGAACAGCAATGGGTACCTGAAGGGGCCTCTTCGTGAACAATGAGAGAATCAAACGCTGCTGATTTGGTCGAAACGGCTGAGGCCGGCCTTTTATTGGTTGATTTTGCTGTTTCAATTTTTTCTTCAGAATTAGAAGGTCTCTTCGGAGTAACTGGCCTTGAAGAGGAATGAGTTGAAAGTTTATCGTCAACAGTTCGATTTTTCGGAAAAGCAGTGTGCGGCCGAGAGCTGTAAAATACAGCAGAAAGTTAAAAGTTTATCAAAGAGTCATAATGACAAAACGGTGCTTTAAAGAATAAAATTAATTATAACAAAAACAGATCCAAGGGCTCGTTTCCACTACGAGCGAGGAATGGAGTATTCTTTGTTGCTTTTATGGACTTTTTTTGCTTCACTTAGCGTTCGCTTAGATTTTGAATGCGGAAAGATCAATAAAAGAAACAAAGAATGCTCCATTCCACGCTCGCAGTGAAAACGAGACTTTATGCACTCAACAACACTATAAAACAAAAAAAAAACAAAACCGACAACCTCAACGAGAGCAAATCAAATGACACGAGGGTTTGAATAAAAAGCAGCTGATCTCTAAACTTTCGCGCCGCAAATTATTATCATCTTCATCGTCATCATATCCATTTATTTTTTTATTGCTGTACAACGTCAGACGTTAAACTCAAGGCAACTGTCACGCGATTTTCCCTACCTGATTTCTAAGATGACAAAATGTTGGCAGTCCAGTCGAAAATTATTGCTTTTTTATATATGTGAAGCATGCTTCACTTTAATAATCGCAATGTCTTTCTCGCAGTATGCCTGTATTTTCTTGTTAAGCTATGCTTACATTGCTGCACTTTTGTTTCACTTCTATTTGTATTTTTTTATAAAAAAAGTTTTGTACGTGTGCTTTAAACTGTTTCTTTTTTGAAAGATAGATTGCATTACACCTCAGTAAATATTGGTTTATTAAGAAAGTTTTTGAGTTAGGATGGTACAAGGTAACCATGAAGGCATTGGTTACAATAGCAAATTTGAGTAGATTCAGCGAAAAGGTGCGAAATAAAATAGTTTATAACTTTCGAGAAAAAAATTTTTTTTTTGAAATTAGAATTGTGAAAATAAATTTGGGAGGTTTATTGGACCTTTTAAACCAAGGTTTCCCAAACTGCGGCCCACGGGCCATTTACTTTTCACTTATTGATCCGGCCCGCCAAACAATTTCCAAACAATTTATCTTAATCATTACGTCATTTGATAGCATTGCTTTTAGCTGGAATTTTAAAAACTTATTAAAATTAGATGCCATGTTTTTCCCACTTGTCAAAATTTCGAAAAAAATTAGCTTGCAACATAAAAAGTTTGCCTAAGCCTGTTTTAAACAAACTAGCGTCAGAGTTTATCAACTTTTTAAAAAGTGTGTTGTCGGTCTCTAGAAGTAGTAGCCTACTGCACCGATTTAGCCAATTGCATACAACAAATTTCTTTTAACCAACTAACATGAATTTCTTTTAACCAACTAACGTGAAAATAATTATCATAACGAAAGCAATAGACTTGGATTCTCAATAAAGTGATCTCTTGTTTTTAATTTTGTACAAAAGCTGTAGCAAGAAGATAGCCTTTATTTATAATTTATTTCGTGGCAGCACTTTCGTTTGTCATCTTGCTTGAAGTTTTCACCAACAGTTTACACATTTAAACTTTTTAAATTAAGTGAGCTAAAGTTAAACGTTTCGCTATAATGCTTTTAAAACCGTCTCTACCAATTATGTTGCTCGTTTACACACAAGCAAACAACATAATTTCTCTTTGATACTCATAAGGGGTTTGTGGCGAGAAAAATGATCAAGAACTAAATAAAAAAATTTGTACTCCGTCAAACAACAAAGGCAGTGGAAACGAGGCTTTACATAAACGTTAGACGAACCTCAGTGTGAACGTACTGTCGAGAACACTGACTGTTTCTGGAGTTGCGCATCGCTTGCCTGACCGGTCATCAGTTTGATCTTTTAAAATGGCAACACTGCTTTTTAAAGATGATTTTACTACGGCGTCGCCTAGAACAGAAAATATTGTTACTGGCTGGTAATATCGGTTCCTGTCGCTGATAACATAATTGGGTAAATATACAGTACATACGATAAAATATTTCCCATATGGGTAAAATTGTTAAAAACAAAACTTAATCTTAATCATTAGATCTATGATATCTGGAAGAGCCTGGTGTATTTCATATCAGCCAACAGTATTACCATGCGAAACACAATGCACACGTCACACCTCGTATGGTGTTTATCAATCAGAAGGAATTATCATCATCATCACCATCATCACCATCACCATCATCATCATCATCATCATCATCATCATCATTTCTATTTATCCTCTTGAATTGCAGGATAACGTTAGGCGGCGCTATACTTAAGGCAACCGTCAAGCAATTACCCAATCTGCTTCCAAAGATGCCAAAGTATAATTTCCCGGTTGTAATTTTTTATTACGATTTTTAATTTTCCCGACTGAAATTTATAGCTGCTTGCTAAAATTGTCAAGCAGAGGAAAGTGACTTTCCCAAGGACAAAAAAGAAGGACCAGAGCAGGAGTAAAACCAAAACCCTGCCAATGACGTTCAACATATACTGCTACCAATCAATATCGAATAGATGTTACGAAATTGACAAATTATTAAAATGGCTCGATTTTTAAACTCAGTCTGACCATAAGCTTTCTTGTATTTACAAAGAAAAAAGTCACTTAACACTTTAAAAAATATCTTGTAGTTGTATACGCCACAGTTATTAAACAAAATGAAGGAGTGATGCGAAATACAATTTAAGATATCTTTTTTTTAAAAAAGTGAATTTTTTGATGCAATTCTGGTTGAGAAAATAGAAAACAAAATTACCTCCATGATGGTTTTTTGATATATTATTATTAGCAGCTGATGATTTAGATTCGTTACTGTGCGATTCCCAAAAAGGATGATTTAGTAGATCGTGGACAGTTGGTCTAAAAAATCAAACTTTGAAAAAAACCTTTTACAGGCTTCACAAAGTTAATTTTTCTAATAAAAAGATTACAAAAAATTCAAACGCAAGTCAGTGTTTCCACTAAATTAGATAATACAGATAAATACTGTTAAGTGTATAACCACAACATATTGCAACATAAACAAAAATGCGTTGATAGTTTTCTTCAAACAAAAACTAATATTTACCCTAGCCAACAGTTGATAATACAATTCAAATAAAATGAATTGGTGGGTACAGCCTGGCACAAACCTTTTTTCTGGTTGCTTTTGAAGAATTTTTTGCAACAAATCTAAAAAATTTTCAGATGGTTTTTCTTCTTTCAGTTCTTGGTGCATTTGACGATGAAAAGATTTTCGTTTACATTTTGCTAAATCATCTTTTAAATGCAAACCATCCACAGAATCTTTTACAGACAAAGGGAATCCCCCTAAAATGTTTATAACTTCAAGTTTTAAGTTAGTTCAAAATCCTTTGACTTCCTTTTCCCAAAGCAAGCTGATAAAATCGTCGTAATTTATAAAAACATTAAATAAATCAAAAACAAAGTAATTTTATTAATTGACCATGGAAAACATGATAGATATCATCATGATTATTCATTTTCATCCCGAAGTAAAGTACACTGTGTGTTTTTCCTGTTGGTAGGGGAAATCACATTATGTCCCTTATTTCAAGCTAAAAAAAAGTTTTAAAGTACCAAACATGATAAGTATAAAAAATATTGTACACTCTTTAATCTTTTCTCCAAACAATAAAAAGAACTAAGTTAAAAAAGTAAAAAAATCAAATAATGACTGTTATTTTTACATTAACCATTCACTAATGACTAATAGTTTTGCGACTTAATATAGATAAAAAATTTTTCCAATAATAGTTTTCTGTGCCAAGAGCAAAAATATTTTGCTTGAAAAGTTGTATTTAAAATAGCTATAACTTTTATTACCTGAATAAAGTTGAAACAACAAAATTCCAAAACTCCAAATATCACTTGACATTGTTGGTGCTTTACCATTTACGACTTCAGGAGCTTGATATTCTAAAGTTCCTAAAAAATATTTAAATTAGCACCAAACTTTTGTTAATGAAAACCCTTCAACACATTTAAATGCAGGAAGACATAACCTTTTTTATTTTAACATAGCAATTAACCTCGACTTACTCATGAAGTAAAAAGGTTGTGCTTCAAGAGTAATACAAAAGCTAAAGGGCTTTTTTGGCATATTTTGAACAAAATAAATTAAATAAGAAAATTATTTGTCCATGATAAATCTGACATTACAGAATGAATTTCAAATTTCA
This sequence comes from Diplosoma virens, assembly GCA_963680785.1. Lineage (NCBI taxonomy): Eukaryota > Metazoa > Chordata > Ascidiacea > Aplousobranchia > Didemnidae > Diplosoma > Diplosoma virens. Next base: position 23,560,330 of record OY796889.1, read on the forward strand.
ATAATAATAAATCTGACATTATAGAATAAATTTCAATAAATTTCAAATACAAACACAATAAATTTCAATATCAATAATTAATAACATAGAATAAATTTCAATAATGTTACATTAATGTAAAAATATTTTAGAATTGGATAAAATGAAACACTTCACTTTAATAAGTGTGACAAGCTTGTTTTATTAAACTATTGCAAAATTGAAAGTGTAGAAACTTTTTTTATGATGAAAATCATATATGAAAGCAGCTTAATCTACCATTTAAATGCAAAGCTTTTAGCTTCTCTGAGTCAATTTCATCAACAGTAGCTTGTAAGTACACATCTTCTAAATTTTCCTCCAAAAGTCTACTTAAACAAAAGTTTGTCAACTTTAGTTTTCCTGGACCATCTAACAGTATCTATAAAAAATTGCATGTTGTTCGACTTAAAAGATTATTATGATTAAAATAGCTTGATTAAAAATGTTGTTTTTGAACATTTTTAATATTTGAATGTATTACATATATTTTTTCTTTATACTTTTAAATCTATCAAAATAGTGCAATATAATATAATAAAAATAACATCAACATAATAAGTTATAAAAATACACTAAGTACCTTTTTTGGACAAAGATCAGCAAAAACAATTCCATGATCATGCAAATAGCACAAGCCTTCAAGAATATCTTTACCAAATTGACAAACAGTCATCTCAGGTAAATAATCATCTTGGTTCAAAACATCTTGAAGTAAACCCCCTTAAAGAAATAATTTTTCATTATTATGTTGCTTTCTATTTCAAAAGAATTTTAAAAAGTATATTATACAGCTTTAATAAAAATATCTCAGCTTGGCAATTAATGAATTATTAGTTATGAGCAAGTATACTTAGCTTAGAACATATAGTAAAAAGTTATATTTTATTAATTTTATAAAAGGGTTTTAAAAAAATTATTTTTGACTATACCTGAACCATATGTTGTTAATTAAAAAAATAAAATTCAAAACCCATTGCATCTTCAGTTTATTAGTGGTAATTGTAATTTTAGAATAATTCTACAATTTTTTCTTTTAAAATCTAATTATTTATCCATCAAAAAACAAATATGGCAAACAAAATAACCTATCAAAAAACACTTCACCCACTTAACTAATTTACACATCAATAAATTCTTTTTTTTTTGCAACCAATTAATGTAAAAGAAGCATTTCATGAATTAACAAACTTAGATCCATCAAAGAGTACACAATCTAACAATCTCACAGTAAAATACATAAAATTGGCTGCTAGTGTAATTGCACCCGTTCAACCAAGTTATTCAATCATTGCATTAAAACCTATACTTTTCCCCAATCACTAAAAATGTCAGAAATTACACCTTTATTTAAACAAGGAGACATATACAGTTGTAATAGTTAAAGACCAATATCTCTAATCTCAATATTTTAAAAAATTTTTGAAAAATGCATTTACAAACAACTTTTTTCTTATTTTAATAAAAATATTGTGTTTTATAAATCTCGATTTGGTTTTAGAGAAAACTACTCAACAGAACTTGCTGCAGCACAGGTATGCAATGAAATAATTGGAAATTTAGAAAATAATGATATCACTTGCTCCATCTTTCTAGACTTGGTTAAAGCATTTGATACTGTTTATCACAAAATAATATTGGATAAATTACACAAATATGGCATTCATGGTAAACCTCAAAAACTACTTGCAAGTTATTTAAAAAACAGACAACAGTGCACTATTATTAATAAAATAAAGTTAGATCAGTGCAAAAATAATTATGGAGTACCTCAAGGTTCAACCCTGGGGCCTCTTTTATTCCTTATTTATATCAATGATTTGCCAAATCCATCGAACCTAAAAGTGACCCTATTTGCTGATGATGCAATTCTAAAATACATTGATAAAAATCCTAACATATTACAACACAAAACTAATGCAGAACTAAAAAAAATTGAAGATTCGATGAAAACAAATAAATTGACAATAAACTACAAAAAACAAATTACAAAACAAAAAATATATAAATCTTTGTTTAAAATCAAAATTGGCCAAAATAAAATTATTAAAAAACATAGTGTTCAATACTTGGGCATAATGATTGATAACAAAATGAATTGGACACAGCACATCAACTATCTAAATGTCAAAATTTGCAAAAGATCAAGTGCTAAAAAAATATTTTAATATTCATACTGTAAAAACCATTTATTATAATTTGATGTATTCCCACCTAAAATACTGTATAACTAGTTGGGGAAAAGCTGCTAAAACTATTATCCAACCTACTATAAATAAACGAAAATGTGTTATTAGGATAATGACAGGGAGTAATTGCCAAACTAATTTAAGTCTCCTTTTTACAAAACTTAAAATTCTAAGACTATGTGACATACAGAAATTACAAATGGGCATCACAATTCATAACCTCAAATACAATAACAGTATATAGCAAATTAACAACACAAATTATCCACTCTCAAATTTAAACACAATACATAAATATAACACTAGAATCTCTAAGAATTCCAATTATTATGTTTACTTGATTTAGACAAATTTAGGAAAATCTTCAAATCATGTTTGCAGAGCTGTAAGTATGGCAAGATGTTCCAAATAAAATTAAGGACTATTCAAAACACACATTTAAAAAAGCTTATACAAAATTTTTACTTAAATCTTATGAATAAAAAGAAGAATAATAAGAAGGGAATACAAGCATATTTGGATTCAGTTGATACTTGACTATTGCTTTGTAATAAAAAAATAAAAAATTTAACAGTTAGTTGTTAACTATGTACTGTTGACTGTACATATTTGTTGTCTGTTGTTATTTTTCTTTGTGTATTTCTTTCTCTGCTGTTATTTTTCTTTGTGATTTTGTTTAGTGTATTCATTGTTAATTTTTTTCTCTGCAAAAATTCTTGTTCATCTGTACTTAATAATGAAATTTAAATTATTTCTAACAATATTTCTTTTCTTTAAAAATTCTTTATGGGGGGCAGCTGACTTAGATGACCTGATGGTCTTTCACTGTCTCCTTGTCAAATGATTGGTTGCTTAATTACAAAGTTATTTCTTAAAATAGTGCTCTGCAAATTCTCTTGTCACTCATATGGATTTATTTGTATCTCACTTTTAATTTTGAATGATGTACCAGAATTACTTGACAAATAATAAACTGAACTGAACTAATCACCATCAATTATTTGAGGTGGAGCAACCTTGCTTCCACATAATACATTTGCTCACACTTTTTATCATTAATTAGCAAGTCAAAACTTCAACTTGTTTTGTTGCTTCTTGCTTTTTTGATCCAGTCTTTAAGCAACTCACAAACCTTTTAATATTTTGTAGTATTTTGATCATGTCACAGATGAGAAATAAAAAACTGAACTGAAGCGAACTGCAAGAAAAAAACAATAACATACCAGTGCACAATTCAACTACCATCCATAAGTGGTTGCTTGTTTCATACCACTCATAAAATTTTACAATATTTTCATGTTCCACTTCATGAATGAGACGAACCTAAAATTTTATTTTGATATCAAACAAAACAAAACAATAATTAACTAATAAAAAAATATTATAAAAGTTTAAAGTTAACATAGTAGTTATTAAATGTACAAATGGAAATAGATTATACTTTTTTTTACAAAATTGAAAAAAACATATTAAAAATTTATTGAGTTAAATAATCAATCTTTTATTTATTCTTTAAAGATTTTTATTTTTTTATATTTTTATCTCTATATTTATCCTTCTGACTTGCAGGAAAGTGATGACAGTGCTAATACATAGAGTAAGCACTTACCCCAACCTGCTTTCAGAGATGCCAAGATATTGCTGTCTGCTTGTAATTTATAGCGATATAACTTTAATTTAGAACTGCTTGCCAAGACCACCAAGCAGGGAAAGTGCCATTAGCTGTCTTTCCCAAGGACATAACAGAAGGGCATGAGTAGGTTTTGCACTGAGGTCATGTTGATTACAATCTCAGTGCTCTAATTACTCAACTACACTGCCAAGATTTAAAGTCAACTCTTAGCTGCAATGCTACTTTATCATACTGCTCATAGACAAAATATACTAGTTACATTGAGATTGAACTTTTTTTTTACAATTTTACGCAATTTATGTTTATGTTTATGCCATACTGTACTTACAGTTTTTTTAAAAAGTACATTTTAATTTAAACTGTTTTAGCCATTATATAGGTTTTTCTTGTACTGATACATTTTCTTTTCACTGTCTAAACCTTTCTCAAATGTAAATGTGCAAAAGATGAAATTTTGCATTATTGGGTTGCATTTCAATAAATATATAAACAATATAAAACTCACCCAGTTTGTTATAGCAGGTCGTTTATTCTTTTCTATACATAAAATTGCCAAAAACTTTATGGTACCTTTTCTTCTGCCTTTGTACACAATAGAACTTTTTCCCCTTCCAATTTCCTCATACAAAATAAAATTTTCCATGAATAAATATTTAATACAACTTTTATTAAAAATTTGCTGTATATAAATATGCCTGCTTTTGCTCTTTTTTATATATTAGATCACAAAACCTTGACACTTGTTTTAATAACCCATCAATCAATACTAATCATGCCCAATAAATTTTTTATTTAAACATTACTTAACCTTAATGAAAAAAATCATTAACAAATTTTTGAAATCAAGCATCAAATAAATAACAAAAATAATTAAGGAAAAAGAAATTAGAAACCTTGTAAAGATTACTGGTTAGACAGAATTTTTTACTAAGTAATTTTATATTTCTAATAGGCCTAGCTGATTTTTATGTTATCAAATATTGGTTATTCTTAGCATTTATTTGTAAAAATTTTATTAAAAACACAAAGTAGTAAGCACTGTGTAAGCTGCTACTTTTATTCGAGAATTTTGATGTGCAAAGACCCTTTGGTAAAAGTCTTTTGCTGGAACACTGTTGTAGTATTCAATAAAGTATGCCATGCTTTTATTTTTTGTTTCTTTCCATTAATTTGCTTTGTGCGTATATTGATGATCGGAGAGGTCAATTTAAAAAAAGGTGGGATTGAATTAGTTATCGGTAAACAACTGTAGGTATTTATCATTTGTTAAAATTTCTTCAAGTTTTTTAAATTTTTTAACGAAGAGAAAATGACGGCATTCGAAGATAAAATGTAATTGAGCAAATAATTCTACATTATTAGGGTTAAAAAGTTATTTGAAGCTTCACGTTACGGAGTAACCGAATTATGGGCAGCGCTTCCAATATAATTCGAAAATATTTAAACAAAAAAATTACAATTAAAGTTTTTGACTCTGCGAGATTATACGTACACATACATATAAATATATATACAAATATCAGTGGCGTGCGGTGAGCACTGAGTCTGGCCATGCAATTTGCATGCCAAAATCTGGTCATGAAAATGGGTATGTTATGGATAATTAATGAGTGAGACATGCAATATTTTACTGGCAGGAAAAAATTTTTGTGTGAGATGGTAAGTTTTAGTCGTAATGTTATGGTGATCAAGACCAATTTTTGTCCTAGATTTTTGCTTATCTCTCTAAAAAACAAAGGTCATCACTAAAAATTGTTGCCTAGTAATGCACTTTTTCTCCTGAAACTGCAGGGCTCTCTAAAAACAAAGGTTATAAATTGTTCCAGGTAATGCACTTTTGGTTCTCAAAATGCAATAATCTCTAAAAAAAAAGGTCATCACTTGAAATTGTTTTGGGTACTGCACTTTTCGTCGTCAAAATGCAGTAATCTCTATACAAAAAAAAAGGTCATCACTTTAAACCAGTCTCCGATTTCTTATTTTTCGTCTTAAATTCGCGATATTGTCTAAAATAACACAAAAAACGGGTCTTCGTCTCGGATCAGCCCCAGATTTCTTCCCGAATAAGTAATATTTCCCATCGAATTCAACGATATCTACCTCATCGCGCAAAACTTCACCATGGAATTCCCAAAAATTTTGTCACGCAACGCATGACTTGCATGCCCTGACCGCACGCCACTGACATGTATAATTTCTTTTCTTTTTTAATTTTTTAGATTTAATGTATGACAAACTTAAGGTGGCCGAGTTAGAGAAAAAAATTTTATTTTTCTAGTTTGTTGTTTTTAGAAACTTTAACTTTACAAAAAGCGGCGGCTGTCCATCCTATTATACATTTTTCCAAAAATTGCCAACCATCAAGGGCGTATACTCCATAGGTGCAGGGTCTGCGGCGTACACCCTGTAATTTTTCACAAACTTGTAAAATATTGTCGGCAGTTTTAAACTATTATAAAAACATTTTATCAGCGCAACGTTAAAAATTATCATGTTACAAAAAACTTTTTTTAGTATTTTAAAATTTTAACTCCCGTTCGGCGCACGCAGAATTTCTTTTTTTATGAAGAAAGGTTCAATTTTTAAAGAGGCAGAGTTAAGTGTCGCAATAGCAAAAAACATTATAGAAATTCAGTTAAATTTCAATTGCTTGTCATTCTGTACTCATGCACATTCGTATTGATAATCTTTAGGCTATTATTTTAGGTAAGTTTTTTTTTATTTTTATCTCTATATTTATCCTCCTGACTCGCAGGAAAGCGACGGAGGCGCTATACATAGGATAAGCAATTACCCCGACCTGCTTCCGGAGATGCCAAGATATTGCTGTCCGCTATTAATTTAGTAGAGATATGACTGCAATTTAGAACTGCTTGTCAAGACCACCAAGCAGGGGAAAGTGCCGTAAAGTGTCTTTCCCAAGGACACAACAGAATCGCACAAGTGGGTTTTGAACCGAGACCATGCTGGTCATCTATCCAAGTGGTTAAAATAGTTTGAAAAAGTGCGATAGATATTTACTGGGTCTGGTGTTGTGGCCCTCTAAAGGTCATACACTTCTTGATAGACAAGTCGCGAAGACTTGCAATCAACGGCCTCGTATTTCCCATTTCTAACCAGCTGAGATGCAATAGCATCGGCTGAAACGGGACAGTGACGAGGAGAGTGTCGTGACCAGTGACCAGTAATAGGTTGTTCAAAAGTGTGAGTAGTCAATGCTCCGAACTGCCTCGGACCATCGATCGACGCGTCTTGTCAAGCTTGGCAAGCAGAGCTGTAGCAGCCAAATTTGAGTCGTCTCCCTGAGGAGACTGCAGAAAAGTTTTATAGAGGGATTCACACTCTGCATCCCAACGCGGAATATAGTTATTTCGATACCCGCGTGGGATAGTCTTTTTGGCTGCTTTTTAAATGGTGTTATAGAAGTCTTGGTAAGCCGCATCCACATCAAGTGAATCAGGCGGCAACAAAGTCTTTGCGAATTTATTCGTCAAAGCAATGTAGTGACTCCATTTGGCCTTGCGGAAGTTTCATCGCTTAACAGGCATGCTTGTCACTGCCACAGCAAACCTTGGTGGTGTAATAAGCGAAGGTCGATATTGCGACCTAGGGAACTTTTCAAGGACACGTCTATCCGGTAAGCGACTGTTTGGACCTACGCTAGCGAAAGATAAATCTGGATTGGTGCCAATGTTCCAGCGGCCGGAGTAAAAACTGGCAGCGTCCTTGGCATTATATAGGAGGGCAAGACAATTAATACTTGCCCAGCCGGCCAAGCACTCACCGTCCGGACTGTTGTCATCATAATCACAATCAGCATGACGACAGTTAAAGTCGCCAGCGTAAAGACAGAGGTGAGGAAACACTGGGAGATTCAGGGATCGCAATCGCGTTGGCGGTGGTTTGTAGATGTTGATTATTTTATAGCCATCAACGTCCACACACAGCCACTCGATCTCCGATGTCGGTGAAGATTGGTCCAAAAGCGTGTAGCTTAGTTGCTCGTGGATAAACGTGGCAAAGCCATGCTTCCTGCTTAAAGAAGACCCAGCTAGTTGGTAGTTTGGAAGTACCAACTTCTCTGCATCAGTGCAGTGAGTCTTCTGTAGTAGGATGACGAGTGCCTCAGACTGCATAGCGAGGTGATGAAGAACGTTCGTCTTGCTTGCAGTGAGGCCTTCAATGTTCAGCTGAAGAATGGTGGGTCTTCGGAACTTGTTGGCAATGTGCCCTGAAAAGGACAGTTTTATCCAGGCATTGTCCGGTCCTGAAAAGGACGTTTGCCGTTTAGCAGACCCACGCTGAACATCGGAATGGATGGATACCCTTCCGTTTTGGTAGGTTCGATTTCGGTCTGTCATCTTTAACACCAATGAACAGACTTATTCACGGTCCAGGCTGCGAGAAAGCACCTACCATCTGGGCCAGTAATGGGCATTTTCAGAAATGAAACGAAAGGCAACCAATTTCTTTAAAAATTTAATCCTCTACATTCGTTTTTGGTTTTTATTTACAAAAAGTAAATAACAATTTACTGCCGTTTCTTAATGTATTGGTCAAAAAATCAAACAAAAAGTTTCTTACGTCTGTTTATAGAAAACCCATATTTACTGGACAGCATACATGCTGGGTTTCATTAGGACCAAAGAAAGGAAAAACTAATTTGGCATTCTTGTTCACGCAGCTCTTGAAATTTGCTCTCCTAAAAAGCTCTCAAGCGACGTCTGCAAAATCAAAAATATTGAATGGAAAACGTTGCCTTGAAATACAAAAAATAAACAAAGTCAACAATAGTAGTAGGTAAAGGCTGGTTTGGCGAGTTTTTCCGCTAGGGGCGCTAGAGAGCAGGTGGCGCAGTGGCGCATATGACGTCATCAGTGGCGCGGTGGCGGAGGGTGGCGCTAGAGAGGCGGATCCGAATCCTATTCCGAATCCGAATCCTACTCCTATTCCTAATCCTACTCCTATTTCTAATCCTACTCCTATTTCTAATCCTACTCCTATTCCTAATCCTACTCCTATTCCTAATCCTGCTCCTATTCCTAATCCTACTCCTAATCCTACTCCTATTCTTAATCCTAATCCTATTCCTAACCCTACTCCTATTTTGAATCCTATTTCGAATCTTACTCCTATTCCTAATCCTACTCCTATTCCTAATCTTTTTCTAATCCTATTCTTATTCCTAATCCTATTCCTATTCCTAATCCTATTTCTATTCTTTTTCCTATTCCTAAGAAAGACGATGATTCTGAGTTCAATTCTTAGCCAAGACAATATAAAACCTAAACCTAAGACATACAGTAGTCCTGAGTTGGATTCCTTCCCTAGATAATATAAAACCAAACCCTAAGAAAGACAGAAGTCTTGAGTTTGACTCCCAACCAAAACAGCGAAGCTGTAAATCCTAACCCTAAGAAAGACAGAAGTCCTGAGTTTGACTCCCAAAACAAAACAGCGAAGCTGTAAATCCTAACCCTAAGAAAACCAGTAGTCCTGGGTTTGATCCCCAACCAAGATAATATCAATTTAAATCTTAAGAAAAACTGTTATCCTGGGTTTGATCCCCAACCAAGATAAAAGAAATCTTAATGCTAAGAGAAACAGTGGTCCTGAGTTGGATTCCTACCAAGACAATACAATCTCTAAGCCTAAGAGAGACGGTGGTCCTAAGTTTGACTCCTACCCAAGATAATATTAAACCAAACCCTAAGAACAGCAGTAGTCCTGAGTTCGTTTCTGGTCCAAGACTTCAAAACATAAGGTTATTTCAAGACATTCTGCAAGATTTTAAAGCAATAAAGCAAAGTTTTTCCTGTTTTTAAGTTCACAATAGAAAAGTCTCTCAATTGGTTTCCTGTTTTTTAAGCAGTCTGTAGAAAAACCTGTCAAAGTTTTTATTGATTTTAGCTATACAATAGAAAATTTCTTTAACCAATTTCCTGTTTTTAAGCACTCTATTTTCTGCAAAGGGCAAGTCAGGACACATCAAGTCGGTTTTTCCATGGGGATTTCCCTAGGGTATCAGAACGCTGTAAAATACTGACGCAATCTGTTACTAAAAATAGCACAGCGGGTTTGTTGCGCAATAACTTTCCACAGGTATATAAACAGGTGGTTCAGGTGAACTATTCATTCTACTTTAAAGTCATTGAAGAAAGAAGAACTATTCAAAATGTTTAAGTGCGATATTTGCGAGAGTGTTTTTACAAGAGAGCGTGATATGCGCCGTCACAAGAAAACCGTTCACGAAAAGTCAACTGGAGTTTGTTGTAACAAATGCAACAAAAGTTTTACTAGAGCTGATAACTTGAAAGCACATCAGAAAGTGTGTAGTAAGTATTTCTTTTTTAATTTATTTGATCTTGAAATAAAATATTTTATTCGAATGCAAATCTTCAGTTAAAATTCTTAATTTAAAATTAATTTTGTTTTTGTTAGAACGGTCACAGACCCCGGAAATTTTATCAGAAATTCCGGTTAAAAATTCGGTCGAGGTCGCAAATAGTAAGTTTATTTATTTCAACGGTTTAATTTTGAATGAACACAATCGTTTCTCTTAGATAGCGCACCCCCAACCAAAAAGTTGAAAATTGCTTCTCAGAATACCAATGGTAAGTTTTATGAAAAGTGAGTTAATTTTGAAATAATTCTTGTTTTTGTTGTAGAACCCCAGAATTCTGCTAAAAATTTACTTGAAGTCGGAGAGCTAAACTCAAATGGTACGTTTGGATAAAAATTGTTTATTTTACAACTAATGTTGGTTTTTCTTAGATCGGTCACAATCTAGTGCCTCGCCGGAAAACTCATCAAAAATTCCGGCTAAAAATTCGGTTTCACACGGTAAGTCTATTTTCACAGTTTGATTTTGAGATACTATAAAATTTTATTTTTGCAGAAATCATAGAGGAACCCCCAAAAATGAAATCTGTGGTAACTAACAACGGTACGTTTTTTATATAAAAGAGTTTGATTTGAAATTAATGTTGTTTTTTTCTTAGAAGTGGAAGATGAGATCAACACCCTCATGAAAAAACATTGGACAAGTATTCGGACTTTTTACAAAAAAGGCAAAGTGCAATCCGTTTTTAATTTTTGTTACAATCAAAATTTAACAGTGTTAATTCCAAAAATTATTCGTCAAATTTTAAATTTTCAATTCCACCGTTTTAAAATTAATTACAGTTTTGGCTATATTCTAAAAAATATTAATGATAACGAATTACGATACTACCACGCATCGTTCAACAACAGTGTGATGATGGAAACTGCGCGTTTAATTAGCAATCGCCAAGAATTAATCGAGTTTTTGAATACATTATCTGAAGAATCTTTTTTTGAAAAAATGAACCGCCCTGATAGCAAATGGAAAGTGGTAGACATCCCCAATATCACCTTTTATATCAATCACTTAAAAGATGCCCCACTTGGCGCCCCAATTTCTCTTCCTGATTACATAAAAAATAACCACGGTTTACGAAATGTCAGTGCTGATGATCACTTATGTTTTTTTCGTTGTTTGGCAGTGCACCGAGGTGCAGACCCTCGCTGGTGTGAGAAGACTGCCAAAAATTTATTTTATAAATACTGTACTCGTTTTGACGTGGCGCCTGCAGATTTTGCAGGCGTTCAACTTTTTGATTTTGTTCACTTAAAGGATTTTTTTGAACTGAATCTCATTGCATATGAGCTCGACGGTAAGGTTGCCAAACTGGTTCAACGGAGCCGCGAGTTCTACAAGGAGACAATGCGATTGAACGTTTACGAAAATCATCTAAGTGTCATTGTAAATTTTGAGAGCTATTGCGGTGTGTACCAATGCGTACACTGTGATAAGTTGTGGAATGACATCAGTCATTATTACCGTCATACCAAAATTTGTACTACCACGGTGCGTGAGGTTTTTCCTGGTGGCATTCACAAAAATCCTGCCACTATTTTTGAGAAATTGGAGGAAATAGGGATTGTTGTGCCTCACTGTGATCGTTATTTTCCTTTCTTTGCATGTTACGATTTCGAAGCCTATTTTTCCAAAAAACAGATTTCTAATAGTTCCATGTTAACTTTGGATGCTTGTCACATCCCTTTGAGCGTTGCAGTAGCGAGCAACATCCCTGGCTACGAATCGGGTGTTTGTTTTGTCACAGAGGGCAGTGAAGAAGAGTTGGTACAAAAGTTAGTCGATTACTTGGAGACCCTGTCAGAAGTTTCTTATAAATTTCTTTTAGAAAAATTCAATTACGTGTTTGAGCAGTTGGAAAGGAGTGAAAATGTCAGAAAAGAAAAAATTTTAAACGACTTTAACTGTTATTGTAAGGAATTGGTTGTGCTCGGTTTCAATTCGGCTTCCTATGATTTAAACCTTATTAAACCAACATTAATTCAAATTCTTTTAAAAGACATCCAATTTGTTATAAAAAGAACTAACAGTTATCTTTGTTTAAAAACATCTAAATTAAGGTTTTTAGACATCAAAAATTTTTTAGCCCCCGGTTTTAGTTACCGCAAATTTTTGGTAGCTTATGGGGCAGAGCTCAGAAAATTTTATTTTCCGTATGAATTTGTGACTGATCTCGATAAATTAAATAGTGGATTACCCGTACACAACGTTTTTTATTCTTCTCTTTCCAAATCGAACATCACCCAAGAAGAATACAATCTGGTGGTAAAAACTTGGACGGAAAAAGGATGGAGCTCCCTACGTGAGATGCTCATTTACTATAATATTTTGGATTGCGTCCCGTTTGTTCAAGCCGTTCAAAACTTACTCCGACCTTATCTTGAACAAGGTTTGGATATATTTAAAACCTCTTTTTCAGTTAGCGGAGTGGCCAAACTACAGATGATGAAAAAAATCGAAAAAAATGCTTTCTTTTGTTTGTTTCCCAAGCGGCATGGGGATTTGTACAAAACCCTTCGATCTCAATTGACAGGTGGGTTAAGTTTGATTTTCTGCCGCCTTGCAATTTCGGGAGAAACCAAAATCCGCTCCCACGAAATAGATAATCCTGAAACCGTCAAAAAGGTGCTTGGTTTGGACGCCAATTCTCTTTACCTTTACGCTATTGCTCAGAATAACCCTACTGGCTATTTTTATCGTTACAAGGAAGAAGAAGATTTTCGGCCTGACCCCTGCTCCAAATTTGGTTTCCAATCTTATCAATGGTTAAGTTATGTAGCTTACAAAGAAAACACATTTTTGCAAACACGTTTCAATATGGGGGAAAGAAGAGTCAGCAAGTATAGTTTGCCAGTGGACGGTTATTCTGAGCAACAAAACACCGTATATCAATTTCTTGGTTGTTTCTTCCATTCTTGCGATCGATGCAATACCAATCGAAACTCTGACGGAAGTTTGGAAGAGACACACCCCCTGAAAAACATTCCTCATGAAGATATTCGGAAAGAAACAGCAGACAACAGAAAAAAGTTGGAAGAAGAAGGGTTTCGCGTGGTGGAGATGAGGGAGTGTGAGTGGTTGAAGATAAGAAAACAACCAGAAGTTTCTCGTTTTCTAAAAACACTAAAATCGATAACACCCAAACGAAAACTAACTTTTGAAAAAATAATAGAAGGCATTCGAAACGAGAGCTTGTACGGTTTTCTTATCGTTGACATTCACACTCCCAACGAATTAAAAGAAAAATTTAAAGATTTCCCTTTAATCATAAAGAACAGTTTTATTTCTCGAAAAGACATTGGTGACTATATGCAAAACGTGGCAGAGGAGCATAACCTTTTAAAAAAAGAACAAAAATATTTAATCAGTAGTTACTTTGCAGAAAAATTTTTAATTAACTCGGAAATGGCCAAATTTTATCTAGAAATGGGATTAAAAATTACCAAAATTTATGAATTTATCGAATTTTTTCCACAAAAATGTTTTGCTCCTCTGGCACAAGAAATTGTAAATTCCAGAAGATTGGCCGACACAGATAAATCCAAAGCGGTGATAGCTCTTACCAATAAACTAACTGGGAATTCTCTCTATTCCGCTAGTTTATTAAATAAAGAAAAGCATAGGAACATTACATACCATTCCGAGGAAACAGTCAACAAAACTATCAACGATCCTCGTTTTGTTCATTTAGATGAAATTAAAAAGAATGTTTATGAAGTGAAAAGTTTAAAAAATAAAATTGTTAATGATCTTCCAATCCAAATTGGTCTCAACGTCTATTTAAATTCCAAACTCCACATGTTAAAATTTTTTTATTTGTTTCTCAAAAAATATATTCCAGATCGTCATTTTGAGTTGTTAGAAACTGATACAGACTCCATTTATTTTAGCATTAGTAGAGAAAATCTAGATGACTGCGTTCCTTCGCATTTAAAACCCAATTATTTTCGTGACAAGTTAAAATGGTTGACCTCCGAAGTGTGCCCTAACCACGAGGAAGCCTTCATCCAATGTAAAATTGAAAACAAAGCGTGGGACGCGCAACCTTGTTGCTCTTCCTTTGAAGCCTTCGACAAAAGAACGTTAGGTAAAATGAAGGTGGAATATGAAGGAAAAAACCAAGTTTGCCTTGCTTCCAAATCTTATTTTTGCCAAGGAGAAACGAACAAACAAGTTTGTAAAGGGGTGTCTATTTCCCAAAACCCTCTCACCTTTGATGAATATTTGAATGTTTTAGAGACCAACAAACCGCTTCTTGTAGAAAACCGTGGCTTTCGAAGCAAAAATCATCAAATTTTTAGTTATGTACAAAAGAAAAAAGGTTTAAGTAATTTTTATCCCAAGAGGAAAGTCTTGAGTGACGGGGTTCACACCGAGCCGTTAGATTTGTAAAAAATTTTCCAAATTTTTAGTTAGCAAAAAGTCCTCACGCACCGTGGGTTTTTTTTTCCGTGAATTTTTCCTCCATGTATTTAATTATCGAAGTTTGTGTTTTCACCCATGTTTTTCTGTGTTTTCCGTGAATTTTTCAACTATTGAAGTTTGTGTATTTTTTTGTGAATTTTTCCTAACTATCGAATTTTGTGTTTTCATCCATGTTTTTTCTGTCAATGTATTTAACTATCGAAGTTTTATTTTTTTGTGAATTTTGTGTGTTTTTCGTGAATTTTTTCAACCATCGAAGTTTGTGTTTTCATCCATGTTTTTTCTGTCAATGTATTTAACTATCGAAGTTTTATTTTTTTGTGAATTTTGTGTGTTTTTCGTGAATTTTTTCAACCATCGAAGTTTGTGTTTTCATCCATGTTTTTTCTGTCAATGTATTTAACTATCGAAGTTTGTGCATTCATTACAAAAGGGTTATGTTACAATGTTTGCTTTCATTTTGTTCCACGACCAGCTAGCGTAATGTCTTTGCGATTTCAAAATCCAACTAGTTTTGTGGTAAGCGGACCTTCCGGAGTTGGAAAGTCTTATTGGGTCCTACGGTTTATAGACAGTCTTAAACAACTCTGCCCTGAAATCAAACAAGTTATTTATCATTACGAGGTATGGCAAGCAATGTTTGATCGTTATACAGATAAAATAAACTTTAAACAAGGCATGCCGAGTCTTGAAGATCTAAAAGAAAGTCGAGATGCTTTTTTAGTACTAGACGATTTGATGTTTGCCAATTCTGAATTTTTATCCAAAATCTATAGCGTCTACTCCCATCACTTTCATTTCAGTGTTCTCATGACCGTACAAAATTTGTTTCATAAAGGTTTGCGTGAAATAAGTCTCAACGCACAAATTATGGTACTCTTTAAAAGTTGTAGGGACGTAAACCAAATTGCACAATTTTTACGACAGATCTACCCCAAAACCTATAAAAATGCACTGGAAGCATATAAAAACGCTGTATCTTTCGAACGAGGTTATTTGGTGATTGACTTACGCTGCGAAACACACGATAACCAACGTCTGCGTTCAGGGATTTTTCCAGAAGACACGCATTATCTTTATCAATGAACCGCTTGCGAAAAAACGGACCCACCTTGCGTTTGCTACAAAAAGCCCCTGCACCTTTGCAAAAGCGTATTCTAGACAAAGCGTCGTCTGAGTTAATACGTTGTCTTTGTGATTGCGCTCACAACGTGCTGCAAGGAAACGTCAACATATCGCGTCATCACAAGCAGAAATTAAAACCGCACAAGACCAAACTTCGAAAGTTGGCGGATCGTAAGGTAGCGTTAAAAACAAAACAAAAAATTATACAAAAAGGTGGATTTTTACCCATCTTGTTGTCTGCACTCGCTCCAGTCATTAGTGGTGTGTTGGGTACTCTTATAAAATGAGAAAATTAATCGCGTTGGAACCTGAAGTGTACGAAAAACTCAAAAACAAACATCAAGTCACGGATAAAAAAGTACTTTCTGAACTGGATGCTAAAATGCAAGAAATCTTAACTTCCAACCGACCCGACAGCGAGAAAGTAACTCTATATAATGAGGCGTTGCAAAAATCAAAGTTATTTTTGAAAAAGTTTCAACCGAAAACACCAGTGAAAAAACCCTTGTCTGAAAGTGCAGTGCTAAAGCGTTTTAAAAAACGAACCAAAGCGAAAAAACTATTCAAAGCCGCCACTAGCAAAAAGAATTTAGATTGGAACGAAGACGGTCAAATGCTTCTAGACGATCGAGTGGTACCTGGATCTCATATCGACGATTTGTTTCAATCCAACCTAAAGAAACGAGACCCTACTTTACCCGGTGCACGCGAGTTTGAATCGATGTTATGGGAGAGCGTTTAAATTATTACAATCCTAAAAAAGAAGCTTCTTTCACGGGAGCACATCGTTTTCCAAAAGCAACCCAACAATGGTTGCAATCACAAGACACTTATACGCTTCACAAACCCGTACGAAAAAATTTCAAGCGCAGAAAAACAATTGTACCTGGCGCCAACTTTCAAATGCAAGCCGATCTCATTGATTTTTCTTTGCTCAAGTCTTACAACGATCATTATAAATACATTTTGGTGGTTATTGACGTGTTTTCGAAAAAAGCTTTTACCGCTTACTTGAAAACCAAAACCAGCTCGGACATGATCCAGGCTTTTGAGCAGTTGATGCCTGAAATTGGCAAGTTTCAAAAATTGCAGACGGATATGGGACGTGAGTTTCTGAATCGACCCTTTCAAACCTGGTTAAAACAACATCACGTGGAGCACTTTTACACTCAAAATTTTGACACCAAAGCATCCATTGCTGAACGATTTATACGCACTTTAAAGGAGAAACTATGGCGTTATTTTACCTACACCAACAACCGAAGATACGTGGAAGTGCTGCCTGCTCTGGTTGAATCTTACAACAACACCTATCACCGATCCATTCGACGTGCTCCTAATTCAGTCAACTCTGAAAACCAAGAAACGGTTTGGCTCACACTCTATGCCGACCCCGAGTTAAGAAAACCAAAATTGAAAGTAGGTGATCAAGTCAGACTGTCCATGACTCGAATGCGGTTCCGCAAAGGTTACTTACCCGGTTGGACGGATGAGTTGTTTCAAGTTGCTCAAGTGTTTCGAGACAATCCTCCCTATTACAAGATCAAAGATTTACAAGACGAGTGGTTGGAGGGAACTTTTTACGAAGAAGAGTTGCAAAAAATCTATAAAAAGGATGACGTGTTTCGAATCGAGCGTATTCTCCAACAACGCAAGCGCAAGAAGGGTGTTGAGTTTTTAGTAAAGTGGTTTGGATATCCTGCTTCTTTTAATTCTTGGGTGTCAGAAAAAGATATTGTATGAAAATAACCTTTGACATTGTTTTGTTTGGTGCACAAGTTTTGGTGATTTACATTGTGGTTTCCATCAGTTTGTATAATTTATCACAAAGCAACGACAACAAAGAACTCTGGATTAGTCTGCTTAGTAGCTCTGTAGGTTATTTGCTCCCGTCACCCTTTCTCAGCAAAAATGTTCCTCACCCTCCCCAGTAACTCGTCCATGGACATTTATCATGAAAACAAACTTTCGGATTACATGGTTCACTTGCCGAAAGAAATCAATTTGTCTGGATCGTGGGAATTGGGTTTGTCCGAAATTCTGTACCCCAACACTTGGTACAACATTGACACCAACCAATTTTACATTTTCTACCAACGCGGTGCTTTGGAATTTGTAGCAGTGCTTCCAGCAGGTTATTATCAACAACCTCAATATATCGTGCGTCAGATACTTCAAGAAATGAGACGAGAGTTTCAAAATAGAAACAAAACGTTGGTCAGCGAAGGAGTGTTGACGCAACCAATCGACTTTCTCTTTGATCTCACTTACAATCCTCAAACACAACTAACCACCATGTCCATCCAACACAAAAAAGGAGCACCTACAACCGACCGTAATGGTACCGCACAACCAGATGTGGTGGTGACGCTTTCGAATGAGTTGGCTTCTATTTTGGGTTTTCGAAAGGTTTGGTATCGGGAAATCGGAGAGTACACTTCGGCAAGCGTTGCCAACGTAGACACCGTGAACGCCATTTATGTCTATTGCGATGTTATTGAACACAGAACGGTTGGTCACACGCTCGCACCCTTGCTTGCTGTCCTTCCTGTAACAGGGAAGCCGGGTGCTTATGTCTCCAAAAGATACGACAAAATACAATACCATCCTGTCTTGAAGAAAAATCTTAGTGACATCCACATCTCGCTTCGTGACGATCAAGGAAAACGAATTCGTTTTCGCAAGGGAAAAGTGATTGTGACTTTGCATTTACGACCCAAAAAGCTAAATTCGTTATAAAAAACAGATACAAAGGAAAATGGGCTTATTGTAAGAAATCAACGGTAGTAGAAACATGCGTGTTAAATATTGTTGTGACGCAAAGGCTTACGAAAACTATGCGGGGGCACGAGTGCAACAAGGTTATGGACTAGGTAATCTGTTTAGCTCCATCGCCAAAAGTGTCCTTCCTTTGGTCAAAAAAGGTGCCAAAACCCTGGGAAAACAAGTTTTACAAAGCGGTGTCGAGTTTGCTTCCGATGTCTTACACGGTAAAAACGCCAAACAAGCTGCCATCGATCAAGCAAGAGCTGCCGGTTCCAATCTCTTACAAGTAGCTAAACAACAAGTAGGAAAGCGAAAAGCAGCTCAACAACAAGTAGGAAAGCGAAAAGCAGCACCGAGAAAAGTACAAAAGAAGAAACGCAAGAGACATCACGACATTTTCTCGTAAACCATGGCGACGTTAGTACACCCCAGTTCGGCAGAATCCACCACCTCTCAACTGGATTTGTTTTCGGTGCCACCAAGTCAAACTAGTTTGGAGGAAGGAAGTTTCACCGAATACCATCCTGTATCTGTATTGACCTCCACAGGTCCTATTGAATTTACAATTAGTGCTGAAAACTCCAACTACATTGATCTTGCCAATAGCTTTCTTTATGTGCGTGCAAGCGTAACTACTGCTGCCGGAGCTGATTTGGCAAAGAATGTGGAAATTGCACCTGAATGTAATTTTTTACATACACTATGGACACAAGTGGATGTTTATTTGAACGGTTCGCTTGTGACACAATCCAACAACAATTACCCTTATCGAGCTTATATTGAAAACTTGCTTAGTTTTGGACAAGATGCAAAAAATTCCCAACTTTCTGCTCTGTTGTGGCACCGTAACACGTCAGAACATTTCGATACTCGTGGAGCTACCAACCTAGGTTATACCAAACGAAAAGCTTTGGCTGCAGAAAGCAAAGAAATGGATATGATGGGGAAATTGCATCTTGATTTGTTTTTTCAAAATCGATATTTGTTGAATGGTGTCGAAGTACGTTTGCGATTGATTCGTTCCAACGATCTTTTTTGCTTGCATGGAAACGCAAACCAAGCAGATAATAAAGTGTCTTTGAAAGAAGTGACCTTGTTTGTTCGCAAAGTAAAACCCAATCCCGCCGTACAGCTTGCTCATGTCAAAGCCTTGCAACACGGCACTGCAAAATACCCGCTTCGACGTGTGGAAGTCAAGAGCTTTACTGTGCCGACCGGGAATCGAAGCATCACCAAAGAAAATTTATTTTTGGGTCAATTGCCCACACGAATGGTGGTCGGTGTAGTGGATAATGACGCTTACAACGGTGTCATCACCAAATCTCCTTTTCATTTCAAACATAACAACATCAATTTCATGACGATTTACCGTGACGGAGTTCAAATCCCTTCCAAACCACTGCAACCAGATTTCACCAACGATCGTTTTGTTCGAAGTTACGTTCGTTTGTTTACGCAAACGGGTCAATATTATCGTGACACAGGAAATGCTATTTCGCGAGAACAGTACAAAGACGGTTGTGCTTTGTTTGCTTTTGATCTCACACCCCAAATGGATTCCAGCGAAGTCGGTTTTGAATTGATAAAGCATGGCAACATACGCATCGAAATTCATTTTGCTATTGCTACTGCACGTACTCTCACGGTCATTGTATTTGCCGAACACGACAATCTGCTGGAGATTGATCAAGATAGAAACGTTGCTTTTGACTATACAGCATGAACACGTTGCAAATCGAACGCTTGCTCAAGAAGGATTTGAAAAGCAAAACCATCTTTAAAAAAGTCTGTGCTTTGGATCAGTTGGAAAAACCTACTTTTCCGTCTGCTTACGTCATCAACTCGGACCCGAGTAGTAAACCTGGAGAACATTGGGTTGCGGTTTATTTCGACAAACGCGGTCGAGGAGAATATTTTGATAGTTATGGACTACCCCCTACCTTGGTCGGTCTCGACTCTTACATGGATGCCTACTCCTTATCGGGATGGATTTACAATTGCAAAACTTTACAAGCGTACTTTTCCAGTTTTTGTGGTCATTATTGTGTCTATTTTATTTTATTTCGTTGTCGTGGCGTACCTTTGCATGCTATTGTATCTGATTTTACGTCAAACCTAACTGAAAACGATCGCTCTATTTCTCGCTTTATACGTAATATATCACAATATTGATTGTACACATATCGTTTATTAATAAAATAATATACATCAAGGCGTGCTTGCAATAATATCTACTTTTCGCTTTTTCATCGGTTCAGGATTAGTCAAGAGTTTGACAAAGGTTTCCAGTTGTTCATGGTTGTCTGGTGGTAGGTGGCAGACATCGTCTTTTTGCACTTTTAAAAAGATGTAGTTATTGAGCAGATAGAGGAATTGACGTCTTGCAGTTGGTACGTTTTCCACCACACAACGCAATTGGAACTGGTCCACTGCTACTTCTCGCTTAACGATTTCCATATTTTTTTGCACTTCACACGCAGCATCGTCCATGTTGGTAGACCAGAATAGTAAAACTACATACTCTTTTGTTTCGGATTTGGGGCGAAAAAGAATGTAAGGAAGATTCCCCATTATCACATCAACGACTTGAACAAGTTGATCCATCGAAAACATGACTTTTCCTCTTTTGACGCTAATAATTGCTTTTCTCAATAGCGATGAAGAGGGTATCGGTAGTCCGGATGTGGCAATTTCTTGAAACTTTTTTCGAATGTCTCTTGCTGCACTTTCCATTTCTCTTGCTCTGGTAATAATCTCTTCAAACTCCAACAAACTTTCGTAACAACTTGTATAAGGAGGAATGTAGTCGGGGTACTTGATTTCGTTTGCTTCTTGATATAGATCGTCTGCTTGACTCGTATACGTTTCCATAATGTGAGGTTTCGCAAACGGGTCTCCTTTTATAGCCACTAAACCGGATATTGCGCAACGTTTTGAAATAGTCTTACGTCACACTAATATTGCGCAACGTTTTGAAATAGTCTTACGTCACACTAATCTTGCGGAATCAACATTGAAAGACGCGAATTTTTTCAGAGATGCATTGGGAACACAACCAACAAGAAGGGGTGTCTTGAATGCATTCCCAACAAAGCACCATGTGCCCACATGGCATGCATACTGCATTTTTTTCTGTATTTTTACACTTTAAACATTTGTCGTCTTTTTTTAAATCTAAAACAGCATTTAACAATTCTTGACGATTGGAGAAATTGCAGTGATTTTTTTCCATTTGCTTCCATAGTGCATAACGGATCTTGGTGTCCTCCACCCCAATACTTTTTGCGTATTTGACATGAGGATCAAACAGCATAAGATCCTCTAATCTTTGACTCCTTTGCTTTGCTACCGCATTGTTTCGCATTTGGTGAAACAATATACTACGTAAGCGGTTCGCTGCAACAGATCCAGTTGGATTTTTTATGCTTGGTCGATGCAAATCCGAATGTTTCTGACATACTTTCTCCACATAGTTGACTCCTTGTTTTTTCAAAACAAATTCACACATAGGGAACCACTTTGCATGTTCATACCAAGGATTATCATGCGGTTTCCAGTGAAACAAACCTCCACCACAATAAAAACAAAGAACACGATCGCCAGAACCTTTATAATAAAAACCTGCATCCACCACTTCGCGTGGTGTTGGGCGCTCCTCATCACACCAAGAGACAGGAAAGGTTCTCATGCGATCCTCTTCATCACACATGAGCGGATTTTGCGGAGACAAACAACGAAACATTTGCGCTTCCCATTCTCTTTTGATAGCTTCATCAGACGTCACTGCAGCATCAACACAATCTTGATCCATATTTCTTAGAATGATAAAAATAAAAACAATTCTGCTTTATATACCTACCGTTATGGATTGCATCATAGTTTTCCAAAGAAACCTATACAAACAATGCGGGTAAAAACCTAGGGGATTCCCCATGGAAGAACTAAGTATTGTGCAACAAACCTGCTGTGCTATTTTTAGTAACAGATTGCGTCAGTATTTTACAGCGTTCTGATACCCTAGGGAAATCCCCATGGAAAAACCGACTTGATGTGTCCTGACTTGCCCTTTGCAGAAAAGAGAGCACTTAAAAACAGGAAATTGGTTAAAGAAATTTTCTATTGTATACTTAAAAAACAGGAAACTGGTTAAAGAAATTTTCTATTGTGTGCTTCAAAAGCTTTGACAGGTTTTTCTACAGACTGCTTAAAAACAGGAAACCAATTGAGAGACTTTTCTATTGTGCACTTAAAAAACAGGAAATTGGTTAAAGAAATTTTCTATTGTGTGCTTCAAAAGCTTTGACAGGTTTTTCTACAGACTGCTTAAAAACAGGAAACTGGTTAAAGAAATTTTCTATTGTGCACTTAAAAACAGGAAAAACTTTGCTTTATTGCTTTAAAATCTTGCAGAATGTCTTGAAATAACCTTATGTTTTGAAGTATTGAACCAGAAACGAACTCAGGACTACTGCTGTTCTTAGGGTTTGGTTTAATATTATCTTGGGTAGGAGTCAAACTTAGGACCACCGTCTCTCTTAGGCTTAGAGATTGTATTGTCTTGGTAGGAATCCAACTCAGGACCATTGTTTCTCTTAGCATTAAGATTTCTTTTATCTTGGTTGGGGATCAAACCTGACTTTCTTAAGGTTAGAGTTTATACTGTCTTGGGTGGGAATCTAACTCAGGACCTTTCTTAGGATTAGGATTTACAGCTTCGCTGTCTTGGTTGGGGATCAAACTCAAGACCTTTCTTAGGGTTAGGATTTACAGCTTCGCTGTCTTGGTTGGGGATCAAACTCAAGACTATTGGTTTTCTTAGGGTTAGGATTTACAGCTTCGCTGTCTTGGTTGGGGATCAAACTCAAGACTTCTGTCTTTCTTAAAGTTTGGTTTTATATTATCTAGGGAAGGAATCCAACTCAGGACTACTAATTTTCTTAGGGTTAGGATTTATATTGTCTTGGGTAGGAATCGAGCTCAGGACCTTTGTTAGGATTAGGATTTCTACTGTCTTGGGTGGGAGTCAAACTCAGGACTACTGTCTGTCTTAGGTTTAGTTTTTATATTGTCTTGGTTAAGAATTGAACTCAGGATCATCGTCTTTCTTAGGAATATAAATAAGAATAGAAATAGGATTAGGAATAGGAGTAGGATCAGAAATAGGAGTAGCATTAGAAATAGGATTAGGATTAGGAATAGGATTAGGATTAGGAATAGGATTAGGATTAGGATTAGGAATAGGAGTAGGATTAGGAATAGGAGTAGGATTAGAAATAGGAGTAGGATTAGGAGTAGGATTAGGAATAGGAGTAGGATTAGGAATAGGAGTATGATTAGAAATAGGAGTAGGATTAGAAATAGGAGTAGGATTAGGAATAGGAGTAGGATTCGGATTCGGAATAGGATTCGGATCCGCCTCTCTAGCGCCACCCTCCGCCACCGCTCTCTAGCGCCACCCTCCACCACCGCTCTCTAGCGCCACCCTCCACCACCGCGCCACTGATGACGTCATATGCGCCACTGCGCCACCTGCTCTCTAGCGCCCCTAGCGTAAAAACTCGCCAAACCAGCCTTTACCTACTACTAACAATTGTCTTGAATAATTTTCTCTTCTGAAAAGGTGTTGCCTTCTGTTCAAAAGGTTGTTTTACCTGCTCATCTTCATTGTGCTGTTTGTTTCATACTATTTGCCTTTATTTCAAATCTAATTTATACCGAGATTTATTTTGCCGTTTAATTGTATCTATATTTGGCAATTGTTTTTTCATTTTGTTCGTAGGGCAGATTTATATTTATGATGTAATATGTCTTGTGTTAATCTTTTCTATTCTTAATAATCAATTTTGCTTACCAAAAACTTAATTAACTATCATATTAAATTGCGTGTTGTGCAACTTTCAAATAAACTGCGGGTAGTGATTAAATGACTTTTTGTCCCTTCTACCCCTATATCATATCTTTATAGTGCGTTTTGATTTAATATAAATTGTTCATCATTATTAATCAATTTGTTTAATTTCAATATGTAAAAATTATTGTGTTTGTTTTAACCGTTAATATATTGAAAAAATTTTTGATGCAAATGAACAGATCTTTCTTTTTCTCATCATCAAAACAATGTTGTATATCGTACCGCAGTGTATACGTAGGTCAAACATCCCAAAGATTCAAAAAAAGAATTCGACATGTTCCAAAATCAATTAAAAATTAAGTTAAACCTAAAAAACATCTCCCTAAACGCTAATGCTAATCCATCAAAAATGCATTTGTTATGGATTTTGGTATTTGTCAACATTTTATTAGATAACAAGATTTGTGCTGAAAAATTTAATATTAATTAGTTCTTGATTTTAGCTACAGCTAGGAGGATTATTCTTTCATTTGACAACGTTTGAAACCACCTTCATAAAATCTTTCCCGGCAGAAAAAATTTGTTTATGGATTGAAGCTTTCTCCCTTACGGCGCAAGTGAGCGCGCAACGAATCACGTGCTCTCTTTCTCTAAACCAATCAGAGATGCCGTTACATAGGACGTTCTCTAACTTTATATAAACCACATTTTCTTTCAGTTTGTCATTGCCAACTTTTTACGAAAGTCGGCTGAAAGAGTTCTACAGAAAGCAGTCTTTTTAAAGATTACCATAAATTTTTGGTTTCGTCAGTGCCATTGGTCATTTTAAAATTTAGCGTCCATGGATTTGCGACCCAAAATTTTATTCCCGGCTTTATAAGCTTACAAGTTTGACATGTCTGTCAAGGTATTTTTTGAAAGTAAAAGTCGGTGCTTTCCATACTTTTGTGCAGGAATACCTAAAAAACCTACTTGGCCACGCTAAAGAATTAATACAACTACTTCTTGGCAAAGAGATCGAGTGGTTACAAGTGCTGTTTTGATGGCAACATAAATTAAAATAGTCTCGGTTAATTCTGTCATTTTGTTGTTGTTGATCTTGTCCCTTTCACAAGGATATCTTGCAGGAGCCATTTCTTAATCTCTCAAAACAACAATCTATAGACTCCCACTCTTGGATGACCTCTGCTGCTTCCAAAAGTTTTTTCAAATACCGGTACTACAGTAGTAGCGTGACATTGTGCTGGTAGCCTACTCGACTGCAGTTAAAGAGGTGATTAGTGTCAGGTGTGTGTGTGTCAAGAATAGTAGGAATGTGGCGTGTAAGTATCAGGGTTTACTGTGTGTTAATAATTTCACAAGGGTTAGTGGCGGATATTGGGTGAGGCGAGTGAGGCAGTTGCCTCAGCACCCCCTTTTCGAAAATACCGCATATAGTTTCATTTTGCTGTATATTTTTTTTAAGATCACTATGAAATTGTTACGAAAAGTGGGAAATCTCAGAACGATTTCATCTGAGGACCTTTTTTTTTAGAGATCACTATGAAGTTGGGACGAAAAGTGGGAAATACGAGATTGATTCGAAGTGAAGATCTTTTTTTAGAGATCACGATGATTTTGGGAGAAAAATGCGGAAATACAAGATCGATTTGAAGTGAAAATCTTTTTTTTAGGATCGCAATGATTTTGGGAGAAAAATACGGAAATAAAAAATTGATTCGAAGTGAAGAGCTTTTTTTTAGAGATTACGATGATTCTGAGAGAAAAATAGGGAAATACGAGATGGAAGACCTTTTTTTTTTAGAGAACACTAATTTTTGGAAATCCTGATTAGGATCTTGCCTCGGGCCCCTAATTTTGAATGTCCATCAGTGACAAGGATGGTAATTTATTAGTTCCGAGCTGGGCCGGTTTTGTATTCGTGTGAGGTGGTGATAAGAATGAATGTTGTATGCGTGCGACGTGGTGTGGCGTGAACCATACCACCTGAATACATCCCAACTCGTCCGTGATTTTGTTATATCCTTTACAAAAAAATTTTATTTTTCTTGCGGGTCTCAGCAAACAGCTTTAAATTAAAGTCGTATTGTCAAATGAAATACTTTCGATGAAAAAGCAACACCTTAACGTCTCCCAAAGCAGGTCGAAGTTACTGCTTGAAGTTGTTTAAGCTCGTCTCCGGCATTGTTCCGTGTCTCATGATGGATAAATAAAAAAACATTTAAAAATTTCGTGATTTTAGGACACTTACCCTCTGGTCACATACTAGCTATTTACCCATGGCATATCACCAAAATGAAACGATACTATGGGGTTATATGAACAGGAGGTAAGTGACCAAAGGGAGAGTGACCGGACCGCCTTATCAGTGTAGAATAACAATTAATCATTCTGATTAGGACACATAATGCCTGCACTTTTAGTATATTGTTATATTTGAAACAATGTTGTCAACCTTTGCGCGAGTAGGACTACTACGTGAGTAGTAGGATCATTTAGTACTTTATGATGTATGTAGGATCATTTACGATGTATGTATGATGTTTTATGATGTATGTATCTTTATGATTTATGATGTATGTAGGATATGAGTAGTAGGATCATTTAGTACTTTATGATGGTTTAAGTAATCTAATAAACTGTTACTTAACATAATAGAAAAAATTGTACATTGTTTTTTATTTTGAAACATTTTGAAACCTTTTTCTTCAAATTTGAAGAGACAAATGGTAGGCTTATCATAAGCGTAATGCGTCTTGCTTGGCATTATCACGTCTTACCGACTAGCAAAATACGTTCAAGTGGAAGCGTAAAATATATCTACAGTGTAAAAGCGTAAAATATGTCAACACAGTGTGACTTTACTGCTAGGCTTCTACAGCAACTTCAAATATAGCCTATCAACACATCAACTCGAATCGTATATTTCTGTTGTATACTTTTTCTCGGCGGTAATAATGATAAAGATTCGATCAAGAATCTTTGATCAACAGCACAACAGAATCTTTGCTTATACGACAACAAAATCAAAGATTGAATATGCATACTCCAACCAAATGATTCACTGATTACCAATCACTGTGCTTTTACCTTGGCAACATTTTTCTGGCAAATAGGTTGAGTTGAAAGGCTAACAAATACAATTATACTACATGTACAAAACAAAAGCGACAAAAGCTAAAAATATAAATTTAAGAAGCTATAACAAGTTTAAGCACAAAAGATTTAATTACATTAAAAATTTTTTATCGTCTGTCAAAATAAATGAAAACTTTCGACGAACTTGCTCCAATGCTGTCGTGATTTTAAATACTACATCCCAAACAATGCAGGACACACTATATCACACAAAAATCAGAAGCATATGGATAAAATTAAGCATCTTTTGATAACGCAAATCTGCTATTCATAATTTTTAATGGAATGAAAGTGTAAAAGAGGCCTTTTAATTTTACCTTGCTTTAGATTTTATCAAAGTTTCATAAAGTTGCTTGGGTGAAATATTGTTTTCTTTAACGTCATAGTTATTGGTTATTGGGTCTTTTTCAAGCAAGCGTGCTTCTTTGACTTTTGTCCATTTTGTTCTCCCTTTTTCATCAGTTAAAACGTACAAACGCGACGCACCCAAGCAATTTGGAAAAACATCTGGCATTTTGTCCGAAACCATCACAAGAGGATATTCTCCTGCAGGTGTTCTTGATGATTTCTTGAGAAAGTTATATCGGGAAGTTAACCTGGATAACTTTTTTATCTTTTTTTCTTTATGGGGAGGGCAACAGGTGGCATAGTTATGTGTTTTTAATATATCTTTATCGGGTCGTTTTGACACTGCTTTAAAATGGAAATTACTTGGCATGTCAAAGTGATAATTGTCATCTGCAGCAAACTGACGTGATTTACGATATTTTTTGCAATTTGTAGAAACGCTACATTTTCCAGTACAAATTTTAGATTTTTGAAGCGGTTTTCTGGGAATATCGGACTGGTCTTCAGTATCAGAGACCAGACAACAGAGAGAGATGGCCTCCGAATAATCATTCCCGGTATTAAGCTCTTCTTGAAAAGAATCACTGGATTCCGAAAACAAAACGGGTGGCTTCTTTGTAAAATGATTTGAACGACGACTAAAGCGTTGTTTTACGCGCCTACTAGGTGGGCTGGGGTACAATTCAAGTCGGAAATTCGGTTTACAATTGCCAGTGTAGCACGTTTGCGTACTGGAGTTGATTTTCATTTTCGTTTTTCTGCAAGGCTTTGTCTTAGAGACACTTTCGCTTTTATTTTTAGGGCACTTTAGTTGGTAGTTCAACGATTTGCCAATTAAGTTTTTTTGGTAATTGCGAGCTTTAAAATTCACTATACACGAAGCACTACTAGCAAGGCTCAATGATGAATTACAAGCTAACGGTTCAAGCTCATGTTCCTTGGGAGAAATCTTTTTATGTTTGATTGGGGCATACACATCTAATACATCACTCTCACTTGATGAAGCTACAGGATAAACTAAACTGATTGTATCTCGGGGAGCTTCACAAGACGATAATGGAGCATCAGATGAAAAGAAAGCATCACAATTACAAGGTCTTACTCTATGCTTTTGATGATTTACAGAAAAATGACTTTTTTGACAAGCATCAGCATCTTGGCACAACGAACAAGAATCACCATAATTATGTCTGTCTATAATGCATGATGGAGCATTCATTTCTGTTGAAACTGGTGTTGAAAGTAATTTGTATTTTTTTCTGGTAAAATTGCAAGATGCTTTTTGCTTTTGGTGCTTTGGTCTCGCAACAGACTTTTTTATAGAAATCTCACTATTACTAGATGATAAAACAAGATTATCCATAACAGTAGTCAATGTGTGTGCAACATACTTTACTAATTTTGCGTTTTGTTTAGCTCTTTCTTTTTTGTTTTGATTGAAGGGCATTTCTATGTTTAAAACAAAAATTAACAAACTTATTAACAACAAAAACAAGCAATTAACGAGAATTACAAACAACTAAGTAAAAAATCTACAAATCTTTATCATTGTGAGCAACAATAGCAAAACAAGACGTAAGTCAACAGAAAAATTTTTAAAAATGTATATTTTAATTAAGTTTCATATAATAATCATACACTAAAACTCAAAAGTTTAAGGCCACCCTAAATTTGTTTGAATTTTATCTTAAAAACATTTGTTTTGTACATTTAACTTAAAAAAAACTAACATACCAAATTAAAAGAAACTGTGAAAAATTTATTTTTTAAAAGGAATTTTATTATAACAAACAAACAAAAATTTTAGGATCAAATTTTGCTTCCACCAAAGTACCCTCTTTTACTCCTTTAATATTGCAGTGCCCTCCTTTAATACTGCTGTGCAAATCCTTGGCAATAGTTTTTGAAGTTTGGAAACCTATTCCATTCTGTTTTTAAAGCCTCAAATAGCTTTTTTCACTTTTTGTGTGTTGAACTCTAGTAGCCATTACGCCGCTACCCTAACAAAACCACAAATAGAAGATTATATTGCAGGGATAAGTTATATACCTTTTAAATCAGGGCTGCGAATTCGAAGCATTTTTAATCGAGTTCAAGTTCGAGTTCGAGTTCACAAAAAAATTGCAAGTCCGAGTCCGAGTTCTTTAAATTTCAATTTTTTGATTTCGAGTTCGAGTTCACAAAATAGAGTTGAAAAAATACAGTCGGAATAGAGTTAAGAGAATAATTCAACCCCGAAAAACTGAGCACATGTTAAAAATTGCTTTGTCATCAATGTTACCAATTTTAATCTATTATTAAACAAAATAAAAGAGGGTAGCAAATTATAATTGGGCACCATCGCTAAGAAATATTATAGTCAAATTTACTCATTAAATGAACTCAAACTCCACAAACTTTTTTCGAGTTCGAGTTTAAGTTCGAGTTCAGAAATTTTTATTTTTCGAGTTCGAGTTCGAGTTCGGCCAAAATTGCCGAGTTCTTTGAGTTCGAGTTCGAGTTCGCAGCCCTGTTTTAAATAGAATGTGAACTCCAGGAGTCGACTACAAAACCGATCGATCGTCAACTGCTGGACACGTCCAATCGTTTATGAGCAATCACGTCCAATCGTTTATGAGCAATCACGTCCAATCCTAATGTGACCAACACAAAGCCAAGTGAAACCATTCCTGCGATTCGTTAGATTAGATCGCTTTACTCTCTCACTTTTCCATCTAGTTCATCCCATGCTAATTCAATAGAATAGAGATCTGGAGATTGAGCCGACCCTTCATTAGTTGCAAGACACCTTTTCTTTTCCTTTAATATAATTTGTGCATAGCCTTAAGCTATGCTTGGGGTCAATTGTCCTTTTGATGAATAAAGTTTTTTCTAATAAGCTTTAATCATCCACTTGTAATTGCATGCCTCTGCAAAATACTACGTTAATCTTTCTTTTGCATGATCCCTTTTCTTTGGATAAATTTCCTGACTTGAACCCTCCAAAACATCCACACATAATTACAGATCTTCTTTAATGGTTTACTGAGGTAATAGTTTAGATGTTGTTAACCTTGTTTTCCTTTTGCACTTCAGTACAAAATGCTGATCTTTACCTTAAAAAGCAGCTTTGCCCTTTTCCTGATCGTTTCTATCCCTACTCTGGCCCATTTCCTTCTTTCTATAAAATATTGGACACCATAGCTGGATGTTATAACCTTTTTAGCAATACATCTCTTTGAATATTCTTCTTTGTTAAGAATATCAATCTGTGCCAAAGTTTTTATTGAAATTTGCTTCTTTCTTGTCATTGAGTGGATAAGAGAATAAAAATTTATTGCTATATGAGTAACTTAAATGTTTCAGCTAAACTATACAAGAGTTTGTCGATAAAAATCAGATCAAATAGTTTATCACGAATAGAGAGTATTGGAGACAAGCATCAGTGGTTTGCACTAAATTATATTGTACTTTTACAAAAATGCTGTTATGAGTGCGTGATTGACTGTATTAAAATGGGCATTGAAAGTATGAACAACAGCTAACAATATACTGTATGTCCACTTACATACAAAGGAAGTTAAAAGATGTGCCTGTAGAGTATAGGCCAAGTCGGCAAACAAAATTTACATATCATTAATATTATGAAATGGTCATTACATATGATGGAATGACCTTAAACTTCAGAACTAGAGCTCAGATTGAGATTTCTTCAGTAGGACAATGATCCATACATAGTTCAAAGCTAAGCAAAAATTATATTGAAGAAAAAGAAGGCAAGATGTCTTGCAAATAATGAAGTAATCATCTCCATTTCCAGATCTCTACCATATTGAATTAGCATGGGATGAACTAGATAGAAGAGTAAGAGCTCCACATACAAAAAGTGGAAAAAAGTTAATTGAGGCTTTGAAAGAAAGGCAAAAATTTTATTTGGCCTAACCATGGCACATATTAACAACTAACAAACTACCTAAATGAGAACCAAAATCTAATTGTTTGTAATTGTGCATGTAAGTTACACAATGGAAGCATCAAAAAAACCTCCCATTTTTTAATAAAGTAACATGAATTTAACTTGAAAAGGCAAAAAATGCTAAGCATAAAATACTGGTGCTAATTACAAGAGAAAAAACAAAACAAAACACAAACAAACAAAAGCTAAGAAAAAAAGCACAAAATTGATACAATAATTCTAAAGTAGTATAATTTATTCAAAAAATATAAAACTTTTTGCACATATTCCAACTAGATCAGGTTAAATTATTAATCATTTATCCAACATATAACATTTTAGTACTCTACAACAATTTTGATATTAGTTGTTTTTTTATATTCTTTTTTGAATGAAATAAAAAGAGATTTAATTGGATTAGGTATTTTATTACAGAATATTGCTTCTGCATATTGAATTGATTTTTTTCCAGAATTTGTTTGGATTTGAGATATAAATACAGTACTCTCATTTTTTTGCTTGTCCTGTCAAATGGTTATAAATTTCTTTCTACTTAGTAAATAAAACTCTATATTGTTGTGGTTTTCCATTATTGATAATTTTGAACATGAGTTTACCTAGTTCCAGGTTGTATATCTCTTCTAATTTAAGGATGTTTTGTGTTTTATAGACAGGAGATAATTTTGTTCTACAACCACAGTTGGCTATGATTCTTAGTACAGTGCTATGTAAAGTATTTAGAGGTTTCAAGTAAAAAGCATTAGCAAAACCCCAGCTGGTTATTCCATATTGAAGGTGAGAGTAGACAAGAGCATAGTATAACATTCTTATAACAACAATGCCAAGGAATTGAACTGCAGTATTGAAGGCTAAAGAAGAAAGCTTTTCTGAAAGCAAAATTTTGATCCTAAAATTTTTGTTTGTTTGTTATATTAAAATGTTCAGTTTTTTCAAATTTCATATGTAAGTTTTTTCTAATTTAAAAGTACATAACTAATGTTAATTTAGGGTGAAATTTAAACAAATTTAGGATGGCCTTAAACTTTTGAGCTGTAATGTATATTAACTAAAGGTTTTTTTAGAGTTCAATCTAAGTAATTAACACTTTCGTTGCCAAGGATTGGCTTTTCTTCACTATTTGCTGAGTTTAGTTGATTACCTTTTTTATTTTGGAAAATTTTCGAAGCCTAAGAGGTGAGTAATGGCAAACAGTGAACGACACTCTGTCTTAAACGTATATATATATATACGAGGGTCAGTCAAAAAGTAATGAGCCCTGTTAACTTTAACCGCTTTAACCTTCATATTTTTTCTAGAAATTTTAAGGGTGTTTAGTAAATTTACTGCTTTAAAGATAAATTGTAAAAAAAAATTGTTTCAACGTGTCCACTTTTGGTATTGTGTTTTGGAAATGACGTCATCACTGGATGTCCGTCAGAAGCAGAGAGCTGTGATTGAATTTCTTGTTTCGGAAGGGGAGCCACCAAAACAAATTTCGAAAGATTGGTAAATGTTTATGGAGATGCTTCATTAGCCTACAGCACTGTGAAAAAGTGGGTATCCAGGATTAAACACAAAGAAGATGATCCAAGTTTGAGTAGCCTCCAGGACAGACCAAGAAGTGGAAGACCATCTTCTGCAGTCAATCCTGGAAACAATGATAAGGTTGAGAAATTGATTAGAGATGATCGCAGAATCACTATTGATGACATTGCTGAACGTGTTGGAGTTAGCCATGGAAGTGCTGTGAATATTGTTAATGAGCTAGGCTTTGCAAAGGTTTGCGCCAGATGGGTTCCGAGGTAACTTTTGGATTTTCACAAGCAAGCCCGTTTTGAAGCTTGTTCGGAGTTTATTGAGTGTCACAGAAGTGACAAAATCCCATACTCAAGACCCCCATACTCACCCGACCTGGCACCATCTGACTATCATCTTTTTGGACCATTGAAAGAAGGAGTTAGGGGGCAGCACTTCACTAGTGATCAAGAAGTCAAGCACGCTGTAAGAAACTGGTTAAAAATGCAGCCTGCTGACTTTTACAAGGCTGGCATAGTGTCCCTTGTTCATCGATGGACAGTTGGAATTGAAAAGTGCAGAGATTACATTGAAAAGTAGAACTGAGATCTGGGCTTTCTTTTGATGTATGACTTTTGATTTTATTGCAACAAATATGGCCAGGAGAGACTTGGGCTCATTATTTTTTGACTGACCCTCGTATATACGTTCTTTGGCAGCAAAAGTGTTAAGAGGAAATTCTAATAAACCACATCAGTTTAACACGTAGCAAATTTTGTTTTTACTATAATGCTTTTTTTATTTCTGAAAAGTATTTAACATCTAACATTGTCTCACCTCTTCCTTTTAATTTTTATTGATGTTGGCTGCTCCAAACACTTTATAGTGTAATGGTGAATAAGATGAAGAATAGTGAAACGATAGGTTTAAAATCTAGTTTTTAATGGTTTAATGTCAAAAGAAAACACAATATAGTTAAATATATACTAAGATAAAGAAAAAATTACATTATGTGGATTTATTAACATAACTTATATCTTTATTACATCAAACAATATTTAGTCATCTGTTTTAGGACTAGCACAAACCTTAGTCATGAATTCATTATGGGTGCATTTTTTTAAACCCTACATGGTATTAACCAACTTCAAATGAGTATGCTTGCTCCCTTTTCCAACTATTTGCTTTCCAGAATTAGCTGACTCAGCTCCCTGTTTAGAGTCTTTGTGATCTATTTTTCCTTTAGATCTCTCCTTTGTGATCTTCCATCTATCTTGCCATGCATCTTTTGCATTAGTTCTTCATTACTAATTTTATAACCTTTTATCATATTCCTAAGAGTCTTCACCACATCCACTTTTTCTGTGCTCCAGCTTCCTTTTTTTGCAGCCTTTTATGTTTATGCGTTCAGATGTAAATGTAGCAACATACTCTTTTTTCACAAAAATTGATGGCTTTGTTCGGATAGAAAGTAACTTGATTTTGATTCTAGCCTATTTTGTTTGTTTATGTTACATTATCACTAATGAGGCTTTTAAAATATTTGAAGCTAAACACATGCTCCACAACCTTAATCTTTCAGACTTCTACATACAGCAGAATTGATCTCATTTGTCATTGTTTAAATTGTTGAATTGCTCACTTGGTCATATTTTTGTCAGTCCTGGCAGAATTCCTAATTTGTTTCAGTACAGTTTATTTAATTAATCACTTCTTTATTTCCCAAGAAAACTTTCTTTTTGGAGTTGATTCATATATTCAAGCGATATTTACAGGTTTGCTGGTTACTGCAGTATGGACAGATTTATGCAGTCTTAGTGGTTTGTGTCAGATTCCAAATATAAAGGTTTATCATCAAATTAATGGTTTACACACTTTAGCAAGACAAATATGAAAGTTGAGGCATGTTTTAACATACCATTGAAACTGTAGAAAATATTTATCTTTATCAAAAATACAAATGAAAGTCTAGATAGAGAACAGTAACTGTAGAGTTTAAACATGACAAAAACTTTTCAATTAATAGTTCAAAATTGAGTTGTACCTTCTAGGCTTGATTTTACAATTATGATCACAATAAGGTTACAAAAAATCTAAACACAAAGTTTATCACATAAAAAATAATATGAAAATTTATGGAAATTAAACCAATAAAATGTGGGTTAAGGCTAGCAAAAAATAAAACTCAAGATATCAGTTCAGTTCAGTTCAGTTTTCTTTTATTTCTGCTCCGCCACATGAACAAAATAATAAAATGTTGAAAAGTTTGTGAGTTGTTGAAAGATGGGGTTAAAAAAAGGAAAAAGCAACAAAACGAGTTGACGTTGTGACTTGCTAATTAGCAATGAAAAGTGTGACCTGTTGTATCATATAGAAGCAAGGTTGCTTCACCACATTATAAAGTTGTTTAAAAAAATAGAAAAAAAAAGAAAGAAAATAAAATATAAGACTGAGGTTATTTGCTTAACAAAATGCTGCTATGGGGGCAGTGCATTGGTGGGACCATAGCAGAGTTCGACTGGAAGAATATGATCAGTCCTTTATCCAAAACACTACTACACTCTAAGCAAAGATAAGAAAAAAAGCATGATGTATGATCACTTACAAATCATTATAAAGTCTTAGCTGTTGCAAAGCTTGACTAGTTTAGTATAACTCTGCTATCTTTTTTAAGGGGACAAATTAGACAAATTATGCTGCATATAAATTGAGAATGAGTATCCTTTTTCAAGTTATCTTTAGTACTTTAGCCTCAGCAGTGCTTATTTTTATACTTTAGCCTTTTGAATATTATTACATTGCCTAGGATTTTTTAGAGGCTCTTTTTTGTGTGAAGTTAGGCTAGAACAGTAAATTCAATATTTTATTTATTATGGGTAGAACTTTTTGTGTATATTTTTTGCACAATGTGATTACTATAAAAGACAGATAGCAGAGTTTAAATTTTTTACAACAGAGACAGACTATGCATAGGGGAAATGTGGGACCTTTTCAACAATGCCATATCTGGCTCCCATCATATTAAACAATTTTGGCTTCTTTGTTTTGGAGTCGAAAATTACTAAATATTGTGCATTGTGGGATTTCGTCTAGCTGTTGCACATGTTAGCAAAGAAAAGTCAAGTTTTTGTAATTGAGATTAAAAAGTAAATTTCAGAGCAAATGATTAATGTGTAATAAATAATTTTGTATAGCATACTAATTAAAGTTTGGTGTTGGTTATCGTTACCAGGCAGTTAATGTATGCTATCACGTACTTTTATACTCAAAACTTTTACAAGCAAAAAAGTTTTAAACAAAAAAGTGAAAATGGCCATTTTTGGGACCAGTTCAACACTTAGCTCAGGGACCAATTCAACAGTTAACATAGTATTGAAAAGGTCCCAATTCATAATTGTATTTCTTTTTTTCAGAAAATTAAACAAATATGCCTAAGTTTAAAAAATCTAAGAATTTAAAAGGAAAGTTTACCAGTGATATTATTAACAATGCCGTTAATGATACCTTAATAAGAAAAGAAGCTTAAGAGATGCTGCAAGACATTATGGTTTGGACCATACAACAATACAGAACTATGATGTTAGGGCAAAGCAAAACAACACGAAAAATATAAGAGTTACCAAATTAAGTATGGTAACAAGGCAGGTAAATATTTTGTTAATAGTTTCAAGATTGTAAAACCATGATAAGTAATCGGGCATAATTACTTAACTAAAATAACATAGTGCTGCAATGTAATTTTAATTTAATAAGTCTGGCATTTTTATTATGATAGTGCACATGGGATCTAAAGCAAGAGTAAATAAACTAAAGCACTTTCTCCATTTAGCAGAAAGTTAATCTAAAAGTGAAGAAGGTCTCATTTTGGAGTCAGATGAAGAGGAAGAATGGCTAACAGACGGCAGTCTAATGAAAGAGAATTGCAGTAATAACATTATTGCCACCAGAAACATTTGTTGTGGCTAAAATTTATTGCACTTTGCAAAACTTTAAAAAGTTTATTGCCCAAATTGTTGATGGCCCTGATGAAGAAAATGATCAAGAAGCAAAATTTATGAAAAGGTCATTAAATAGAAGATGGGTCCCCGAAATAGAAGAACTTGCCTTGATCTTGCATGATGACATTGTTTGTGTGTTGCCAATGCCAAAACCAGTTGCCCACACAGCCAGATTGCCAGGGATTTTTAAGTATTTGTGTGAAGCTATCAACAATGTGGTATAAACAGCTAAAACATTTACCAAAATGAATGTTTATTTCTTTTAATCAACAGTTCTCAGTGCTGTGAATATACATTTGTACAAAAATCACTTTCTTTTCTCATTTTTGTAATAAATATAAAATAATTACCATTTATAGTTAGATTGATGTTGAATTGGTGTCTTAAGGGTGGGACCTATTCAATGTTTCAAAAAAAAAATGAAAATGACAAATAAGTATGTTAAAGTATCTTAAATTTTTTAAACATTTTCATCCTTTGCAAACATTAATGTTTGTCTACATTTGTAGCGAGTCTGATGAAAATAGTCTACAAAATAAAAATTTTAGGCAGCAAAAAAATTTGTTGTATAGGTCCCACATCTCCCATAGGTGTTTTCATGATTTTCAATAAAAATTTTTTTTATCCTGAACTCTTATTGAAATTTTAGCCTTTGTCAAAGTAAAATCACTTTTGGTGAAAAATGAGGCCATTCTACTGAGTGTTCTAATATTTTAATACAAAAAAAAACAGAAAATATCTTGTTTTCATTAAGATAAATTTTCAGCCAGGAAGCAGAACCCAAACAAACAAATTAATCTTTACAAGACTTATAAACTCCACAGTAAATAAATGATGACCATATACATAATTGTTTTGACTACAGTATAACATATAATGCCATTTGGCACTTTTGTGTTGAAAAAAACAAAAGCATGCTTGTATTTCCATCTAGTTTTCTGGCAGCACTACATACAAAAACAATTAAAAAAAGTTAATTAAAGAATCAATTTTAGAAACTATTATCAGGCAGCTTTAGAAGGGTGTGCAGGCTGCATATAGCCTGTAAACTGTAAGTTGGGCAGAATACTTTTCCTCCAGATTTGGATATCTTATGCAGGGCAATAGTTTTCTTCCAGATATTGATCCTTTCAGTGGCTGCTTTTGTTGCTTCTCTAAGTAGTAAATCACTGTACAGATTCATTTTATTTTCTTTGGAACATCTTTTAACTTCTTCCAGCAAATCTGTCAAATGCTTTCTAATCTATATAACATACATTGACTTCTTTTTTTACTTCAATTGAGCTTTTACATATAAATTTGAAGGCTTTTATGGCATTGCTAGTTTATCCAGACATGTGATAATTTTGGCTTCTAGTCTTTTTCTGAGTAATTTATCTATAATGACATTTCCAGGAGATTTTTAAAAAACTGCTGATATAGACAAAATGAGGTTACAATTCTAAAAATGCTTTGGGTTTAACACAAAGACTTGTTACCAGTTAGGTTTACAATGTGCAAAAAAACAAAATCAGTGAAACAAAACTAACACAGTGACAGAGAACCACAAGATTTAATCAACAGTCATTTGTGCAGTGAATGCCGTAATCAACAGTCATTTGTGCAGTGCAGCAAATGCTGCTTTTTTTAATTTTTATTTTTATATTTATCCTCCTGACACACAGAAAAGCATGGGAGGTGCTATTTATTGAACAACTGTTGAGAAATCAACTTGACATGCAATTTTTTTTTGCTTTGTTTTTTACTTTTATAGATATATATCTGAATTCAGAGCTGCTTGCCAAGACTGCTGAGCAGAAGGAAGTGCCATAAAGTGTCCCAATGACACAACAGAATAGGGCAAATAGGATTTGAACCCCCACTATGTCAATCACAGTTATGAGGCTCTTAACCACTTGACCATGCTGCTAGCACAGTGCTGGACAAAACATCATTTTTTTAGCAAAATAGTAACTGATAAAAGTCAGAGGTTTATTCTTACTTGACAAGGTTAAAAGCATTGACATTTGTCAATCTCTCAACATTGAACCACTGCTACTCTGCATAGAACAATCACAACTGTGCTGGAATGGCCATGTGACACAAATGTCCATGAGCAATTTGCAAAGCAACTAATGGATGCTCTTCTGAGTGGCCAAAGACCTAGAAGGCAACCCAGAACTTGCTGGAGGAATTTGTCTTGGAATTCCACCTGCAAAATTGCTGCTAGTTGCAGGAGATCAGGATGCTTGGAGATCCCAACTCGAGCTGCAGCTCTTGCAACCCAAAAGGGCAAGTGGGCAAAAGGAAATACACTAAACTAACTCAATGTTTTTCCTCAAAATAATGATGACAATAATAACTGATTTTAACTGTTTTGATTTTGAAACTGATTTATGTGCTGCACAGAACTGCATAATGTTATTACTGATCAGTGCTGCCCTACTTATTAATC
Organism: Diplosoma virens; assembly: GCA_963680785.1. Taxonomy (NCBI): domain Eukaryota; kingdom Metazoa; phylum Chordata; class Ascidiacea; order Aplousobranchia; family Didemnidae; genus Diplosoma; species Diplosoma virens. Next base: position 23,600,104 of record OY796889.1, read on the forward strand.
TGTGCTGCATTTCATTTTCTAATCACTGTTGCAAATGCCTAAAATGTAACCTGATAAAGACAAATTGCCAGTATAAATCCTTGGAATTGGTATAAAGAACTGTTAATAAAGCAAAATATCACAAAGTAAACAATAGAAACTTGTATCACACCATCATTTTAACTGCGTTTGATTGCTCATGACCAAAATGAATACTCAAAAATGTCATTATAAGCAAACGCAAATTGTCTAAAATTAGAAATAGTACCTTAATACTTAAATAGGCATTAAAAGCAACTGAAATATTTGCTAAAAATTAGGTAAGTGGCTTATTATTATTGCTATTATTGATTTAGACCCAAAAATAATGATTACAACAGAATTTTTTGACATAAAAAAACTTAAATTTTTGAAAAAATAGTTTAATTAACCAAAAGTGAAGACCTTTTTGGGCCTTCAGTTGACATTGTTTGTAATTTGAGTAATTTGGTCACCTTTATTGATCATTCTATTTGTAACAATAAAATTATTCTTGAAAATGAGACAAAATGAACACCAACTTGTTTTTTGTGACATTGCCCTTCATGATAAAAACAAATCTTAAAAATAAAGACAGTTAAGTAGGCTTGCTTCAACTGCTTTTTTGAGTATTTCTACCATTTTTACTTCTGTAAAGTTTTTCAACACTTTCCTGTTTTTCGTATTGCTTGACATAGTCTAACTGGTATAGCAGGATCTAAATTCTTAATCAATTCTAATGGTATCTAATCACGCCCTGTTCCCTTTTCTGTCTTTGGCTGTTTGATTGCCTTGAAATCTTTTCTTTCAATGTTTGGCTCTAGATTTTCCCTTTCTACTTCCTTTTTTTCTTGAAGACCTTAATTTGTTTATCTGTCAGTTTTTTGTGACTTACCAGTTTTTTCAAGCCCTTGATCTGATACAGAATATAGAACCTTTATGTACTTTTCTGTCTGTTTTACCATATGTCAGGTAATTGTGTCAATAGAATTCAAAATATACTTTTAATACAACTTCTACTTACAATATTAGATTCTTTTTCATTAAACTGTTTGATTTTTTCATATATCTGCTGTATTTTTCTATTTCTAGTAATGTTTCTTATTGAGCACATCTCTTTCTTAACCACATTTTCTCTGTTTTTTCTCCCCTTTTTTAATCTGACTATTCAATGGTTTATTCTCTGACCTTTTTCATAGTATAAATTCTTGATTTTCTGCTGTTTCATATTATACTGAGTAAATTTTAAATATAAAATATATTAAAATAAGAAGTTATTTTTGTTTAATATAATGTAAATTGAAAAGTTAATAACATTTAATGCAAATTTATCTCCAGCTTAATACTTAGGCTTATATGTACTGAAGTATACAGACTTGGGAAATTCAAATTATATAAATCTTTGTGCTTTTAAAAAACTCATCAAAAAACTTTATTTAGTACATTTTCTTGAAAACATATAGTCTATAATTTAAAAAGTGGTTAAGAACGCCGAGCAGAAAAAATGTAAAATGTCTTTCTCAAGAAAACAACTGAATGACGCGAGTAAGTTTCGATTGAGTCTGTGTCGATTCCGTTCGCGGTCAACAAGGCGCTCATAATCACAATGTTTTGTTTGTACAAAATTGTTTCAGCATCCTAAATATTCTCTTGATTGAACGTCTTTTTGCTATGTTAATTAATAACAATTGCCTGCTAAAGTCAATGAAGTTGAAATTTATTCATGGCTTTTTTACATTGTCAAATTCTCAAAACACGTGTATCGATCATCAATGTGTAGCACGATGGGCGGAATATAGAGAAAGTATAGTATAGAATGGCAAGAAAACATCTCTCGACTCATAAATACATTTTATATTTTTTATTTTCATCTCTATATTTATCCTCCTGACTCGTAGAAAAGCAACAGGAATAAGCAATTAGGCTACCTCGACCTGCTTCCGTAGATACCAAGATAATGTTGTCAGCTTGTAATTTAATAGAGTTATTACTGTAATTTAGAACTGCTTGCCAAGACCACCAAGCAAGAAGAAGTGCTATCAAGTGTCTTTCCCAAGGACACAACAGAATGGCGCGAGTAAGTTTTGAACCGAGACCATGTCGATTACAATCACGGTGCTCTAACCACTCGACCACGCTGCCGAACACACTGTTATTTATTAAAGGATGTTAGCCTAACGCGACCGGAAACTGGCTTCGACGACCTGAGAGTCAAAAGAAGCAGACAGCTGAGCACGTCATAACATCTTGCCTTATCTATCACCATCCAAACGGAGCCCGTGGTCTCTCAAATGTCGACAAGAACCTGATGACCTGGCTGACGAAAACATGTCTGCCCATTCAGTGTACCGTCCAGCTCCCCTCTATCTACCCCGAACGAAGAAAATTTTCAAAACTTTGTCATGGTAGAAGAATTTTTTTGATCAAAATAAAAGTGGCCGTGCTAATCTTCTTCTTCTTCTTCTTTCGGCTTTTTCCTTCAATCAGGGGTGGCCACAGCGTATCATATTTTTACAAGCCGTCCTATTTTCAATGTCCGTCTCCTTTGCACCAACTTTCCCCATATCTTCTTTCACAACATCTACAAATTTTCTCTTTGGTCTCCCTCTTTTCCTCTTTCCCGGTAACTCCGTTTCCATCATCTTTCTTCCTACATACTTTTGGTTCTCCTCATGACATGTCCATACCACACAGTCTGCCCTCCCTCATCTTCATTCCTAACCACTTTACCTTAACTGTACCCCTGATGTACTCGTTTCTAATCTTGTCTTTTCTCGTGATTCCCATAGCAAACCTCAACATTTTCATCTCTGCAACTTCCATCTCTTTCACTTGTTTCTTTGTGACCGCCACCGTCTCAAGTCCATGCACTATTGCTGGTCTCACCACTGAACTGTACAGTTTTCCTTTTACTCTAGCTGGTAACCTCCTGTCGCAGATTACTCCCGACACTTTTCTCCATCCGTTCCATCCTGCCTGCACTCTCTTCTTTACCTCCCTCTCACAACTACAACTTTCTTGCATCGTTGATCCCAAATACTTAAATTTCTTTACTCTTGACACTTTTGTAGGCCTATCCTCCATCTTCATAGCTTCGTCGTCATTTCCGCCATTTATGCACAGATATTTGGTCTTTGGCCTACTTACTTTCATCCCTCTTCTTTTCGATGCATATCTCCAGCATTCTAGTCTCTGCTTCACTTTTTTCCTGGTCTCTTCGCAAATCACAATATCATCAGCAAACAGCATCGTCCACGGTAATTCTCTCCTTACTTCATTCATTAGCCTGTTCATGATCACTACAAACAGGAACAGACTTAACGCTGATCCTTGGTGCAGTCCAACCTTAATCTTGAAACTTTCTGTAGTTCTTGCTGCACACCTCACCACTGTTTTACTTTCCTCGTACACATCCTGTACAAGTCACACATACTTTTCCGCTATTCCTGATTTTCTCATACAATACCACAGCTCTTCCCGCGGAACCCTGTCCTAAGCTTTCTCTAGGTAAACGAATACACAATGTAGCTCTCTTTGACCTTCCCTGTACTTTTTCATCAACATTCTTAAAGCAAACATGGCATTGGTGGTTCCCTCTCCTGGCATAAATCTGTATTGCTGTTTACTGATCTCTTCTCTAACCTTTAGCCTGGCTTCAATAATTCTTTTCCATACCTTCATTGTGTGGCTCAATAGCTTTATTCCTCTGTAGTTTCCACAGCACTGTGCGTCTCCTTTGTTTTTATAGATTGAGATAAGTACACTGCTTCTCCATTCTTCTGGCATCCGTCCACTAACTAATAGTCTGGTAAACAGTCTGGTCAAAAACTTTATCCCCATCTTTCCCATGCACTTCCAAACTTCTACTGGCAACCGTTTTGTCTTTTTTTCATTTTTTTTAGTGTGTTCTTCACTTCTTCACTACTGACGCAATTTATTGATACCTCTTTGTTAACCACTTCTGCCTAGGGTCTCTGTTATTTTTCTCGTTCATCCGTTTTTCAAAGTACTCGATCCTTCCATCTCTTTGACACTGCTTCCGAATTTACCATCACATTATTTGTAACTTCAGATACCACCCTTTTATTTTTAAATTAAGTTTGGCCGCTTGGTGTCGCCGGGCAGACATTCGACTTACTAGTCGATTATAAAAAAATAAAAAAAACGTGGAAAAAAAAGAAACAAAGGAAGATTAAAAGCTGCTAACGTGGGCTCATGTTAAAGGCCCGTTTTCACTACGAGCGTGGAAAAGAGCATTCTTTCTCTCTTTTATTGATCTTCGATTGAAGCGAGCGGTTAAAATTGAAGCGAGCGCAAAAAAAAAGCAATAAAACAAAGAATGCTTTTTTCCACGCTCGTAGTGAAAACGGGCCTTAATGCTTGAAGAGTAATTGTTTAGAAAACGCATTTATAAACAAAAGTGTAAATTTTTGGGAGTAAAAACAATATTTGGTAAGTTTTATTTGTTGTTTCATAAGCGAAATCTTATCAAAGTAATTGTTTAGCAAACCTCTCGCTTGGAATCGCAGTTCAACAATAAATTTAATAATTCGAAGGAATTACAGTTGAAGAAGAGTGTGATCTAGGGAGTGAGTTGAACCAGTTGACGAAATAGGCTTTCCCTACTCCCGGAATCGGCGGCGTCAACATTACTGTTTTTATCGTTTATAACCCTCACGTGCTGTACATCTCACTATGCTCTGTCTCTCTTCTTAGCTAATCTGTACAACTCCTTTTCACCTTCTTTTGTTTCCAATCTCGCATACAAATCGTCATACGCACGTCTCTTCGCCATTGCAACTGCCTTCTTTGCCTTACTCTTTTTTTCTTTGTAGATCTTTTTAGTATTTTCATCTCTTATTTTGTCCCATGCTCTCTTTGCCTCTTTGTTATGCTCTCCTGAACTTCCTCATTCCACCACCATGTCTCCCTGTCTCCATTTCGTTTCCTAGCACTCCCAGTATAGTTTCAGCTGTTATTTTTTTAGCATTTCTGCTGTTTTGTCCCACTCATCAAATAACCCATCCTTGCCTCCCAGAGTCCTGGTCACCTCTTGTCTAAACGCTTCTTGACAGCTTGTCTCCTTCAGTTTCCACCATCGCATCTTTGGCTTTACTTTCTCTGCTTTTTTTTTTACCATAAGAGCCATTTTGCATACGGTGGTGCTTTTGCGACGCGCTCATTGACTATTATCTTACAATCGCACATTTCCTTCAAGTTCCTCCTTTTGTACATCACATAATCTACTTAAGTACTTTTTCGGCCCCTTTTATATGTCACCCTGTGTTCATCTTTTTTTTCTTGAAATAAGTGTTGGCAATTGCTAAATCCATCCTTTTCGCAAAATCCACATTGATCCTTTCTTATATTTCTCGTTCCAGCACCGTACCTCCCCATTATTTCTCATTCCCTATGTTTCCTTCGCCCACATGTCCATTAAGGTCCGCACCTAGAACCATCCTCTTCTGTTTTGATATACTTTCTATCAACCCACCCAGGTCTTCCCAAAAATCATTTTTCTCCTCCATGCTGTTGTTAACCTGTAGAGCATATACGCGCTTACTATACAGGGTGTCCATAAAGTCCTGTTACAATAAAAAAATCATTACAAAGGTTATTAATGAGATATCTCAAAAAGGTTTGTTTTAATTTAGTCAGTGTTTATTAAAGTTTATATTCAAATTAAAATTTTGTGTTTCAGATAAAATTTTTATGTGTTTATTGAATGTGTTTAATAAATCCCCAAAAATGACTTGCTTTAAACGAATGAATTTTTGAGGATGAAACATTCCTCAAACGATATTGTTTTAGTGACTAGGCGACTTGTCATATTTCAAGGAAATTAAACAAACACAATGTGAAAATTTGAGAATCAGAACACCCTCATTTATTTTATTTTTATCTCTATATTTATCCTCCTGACTCGCAGGAAAGCGACGGAGGTGCCAATGCATAGGGTAGGCAATTACCCCGACCTGCTTCCGAAGATGCCAAGATATTGCTGTCCGCTTGTAATTTAATAGAAATATGACTGTAATTTAGAACTGCTCGCCAGGACCACCAAGGAGGGGAAAGTGCCGTAAAGTGTCTTTCCCAAGGACACAACAGAATGGTGCGAGAGGGGTTTTGAACCGAGACCGCGTTGGTCACGAGCCCGGCGGTTTAACCACTCAACCACGCTGTCGACTCATGTAATTAAAGAGCTTCAGCAAAATAGTCACATCAATAAACCAGGATACAAATGTGCTTTTTTTTGAGAAGTAATTATTTTATGGGGGTTTGCTAAACACATTCAATAAACACAAAAAATTTTTATCTGAAACACAAAATTTTAATCGGAATAAAAACTTTAATAAACACTGATTTAATTAAAACCAACCGCTTTAAGATATCTCATCGATTGCCCTTGCAATAATTTTTTAAAATTGTAACAGGACTTTATGGACACCCTGTATTTAGGATGGACCCTTTTACCTCTAGCTTCATAGCCATTAGTCTTTCTGACACACTCTTCAAATCCAGGACACTTTCAGCCAGCTCCTCCCTCACCACTATTCTTATCCCATATTTTCTTCCATCAGCTCCGTTGTAAAATAGTTTGCATCCACCTCCAATGTTCCTTGCTTTACTCCCTTTCCACATTGTTTCCTGTAGGCACAATATGTCTACATTTGTTCGTTCCATCATATCTGCCAGCTCTCTTCCCCTTCCAGTCATTGTTCCAATATTTAAGGTACCAATCCTTACAAGTGAGCGTCTTTCTTTCCACACTTCCTGCTGCCTCTTCACTGGCCTTCCTGCTCTTGTTTTTACTATGTTCAGTAGTAGCATAATTTTCACAGGTGCCTTGCTGTGCGATACCTAAGGCGGTTGTTGGTAACCCGGGCCGCGACCGATCCGGTAGGCTATGGATTGATGATGATTACGCATTTGTCTGTTTTGACAAAAAGATTTTACGCCGGATGGCCTTCCTGCCGCAACCCTGCCCATTTATCCGGGCTTGGGACCGGCATCAAGAAACACAGAAATGTGCCTCCGATGGCTGGGTTGTGGCCGTGCCAATATGTTTTTAAATTATGTATCATTATAACTACACCAACTGTTGGTAAATTTTGATTTTATCAGAAAGCAACCTCCTATTGCAGGGGTCGGAAACCTTTTTGGGTAAGAGAGCCATAATAGCAACATATTTTTAAAATGTATTTCCGTGAGAGCCATACACTGTTTTCTCTAATTTTTAGCTGTGTGTATATGCGCAGAAATCTGTTCGTGAGCAAACTTTGACATAGTCGTACCAGTCAAGGGGGGGCGTCACTTGAACGACAAAAGTAAATTACGCAAAAAACGTCACTTGACCGACAAAAATGAATTATCCAAAAACACCACTTGACCGACACAACAGCTGTTAGTACAGGTGTTGTCGGACAACTGACGGTTTTGGAAATTTTCCTTTATTGTCTGTGAACCGCCGGTTTGAGGGAATTCCACAAATTTTCTCGGTCAAGTGACGTCGACCCCCAGCCAAAAAAATTTGGGGGGACGATTAAGTTTTGCCCAAATTTTGTGACATTTGCCCGAATCCTGATTTTCTAGTATTCTACGGATAGGAGAAAAAAATTGTCTGAGATTCTAGGACGAAGACCAAAAAAAAAAGTCTTCATTTGGAATCAGTCTAGGATTTTTCAATTTTCGTCTCAAAATTATGGTGTTCTCTAAAAAAAGCTCTTCACTTTTGGAAGTTTGTGTGCGCAGATATATTTTTATATGTGCTAGTTTATGCTTGTCATCAAAAGAGTTAGACGGCGTCATCAAAAGACGGCCACATCTGGTTCGCGAGCCATAGGTTTACAACCCCTGTTCTATTGTAATACATGATCTGCGATTCTGCAGCCTTTCCTATAAGATTTTCAGTCATTGGTAACACAAATTGGCAGGCTCTGCAGCCTTACACAATAACCCTCAAAGAAATTGCAATAACTTCTTATTTGATTTAAAAATTCTTTTTTGTTTCTAATTAACTTTGATGTGTGCCCCCCTGCTCAGCAACTCCTTCCTTATAAAGCAAAATGTTATGCGTATAGTTCTACATGTATATACTGATATGGAAAGCTTGAAAATTTTATTTATGAATTAGTTTAGTTAATTCAAAAATATGAGAGAAAAAATTGTCTGCACTTTGATAATTCAGAGATGCTATTAAAATGTCAACAATACACCTTTTGTACCAATAAATTAATGCTACTGTACATCACAGGGCAATTCGATATTACCGGTATTAAATATTCGTTATAAAACATAACTAAAAAAAATTATTTTGTTACAGTTAAATATAGTTAAACTTTCAAAGAGTGTAAGCTTTTACCCAGTTTTATAACGAACAATCAACATTGTATTGATTAAAAATTTTATTTTTATGTTATGCAGATATAGCAGTTTTAATAAAGAAATCTCGGTTCTCGTTCACTATTCGCCGTACTTAATTAGTAGACTTTTAAATGTTGGGGAATCCCCCGCGCTTACGAGGTTAGTGACGGCAAATGGTGAACGAGACCCAAAATCTCTTAATGTTATATTAGGGTTTTAAAATTGTTGAAAATCAGTTTTAGAAAACTTGATACAGTGATAGAAATTAAATATTTTTGAAAATGAGATTTGTACAAAAAATTGAATGACATTGTATTTTGAATGCAACAACCAATATTTTTTTTTTTTTTTTTTATCATTAGACCTTTGCTTTATTAGTTTAGTTTCTTAGTTTAGTAAAAGCTAAGCTGGACTAATTAGTACCTTTATAATTTCATTAATATTCTTATTAGTTTTTATTTTATTGGTTTGTTCATAAATTTGTTCATAATCTGCTTTTTCACACTGTTCATTTGATGTTAAAAACCTATTGTTTAAATCGTATTGTACAAATTTTTATGGTTCACATCTCTGGAGTAATTACCTAAAATCAAGTTTTCACAGTATTCATGTAGCCTACAATGACTGCTATAGGATGTTGCACAACCTACCTAGATACACAAGCGCATGTGAATTTCAAGTTGTAAATCATATGCTTACTTTTGAAGCTCTCTTGAAAAAAACTTTGTACAATTTTATTAATCGCTGCCTTAACTTCTTTAACTTACTTGTCACCAACATGATGAACACTTATTGCTTTTTTGATAGTCAATTTTTTACTTATTATAGGCACATGCTTTATCATTTTTAATATTGATTGTTTTTCTAACGTGTACATTTGTTTTGTCGATAATTTTATATGGACAGTACTGTTTGAAATTAGTTTTTAAATTTTTGAATTTGGATCATTCTGTGCAGTTTTTGCTGTTTTATTTTGTTTTTGTTTTTTTGTTGTTGTGTTTTTTTTTTTCTCTGTTATGGACTGGGAGTCTAAATTAAATAAATAAATAAAAAATAAAAACTAATCTGGATCTATTGCTTTTTGAAGAGATCCTTTTCCTCTTGATTTTTTTTTTTATTCCATCGTAGTGCTGTATTGGGAATTCCGGGTTAGTTTCACAAAAACTTGTTTAAGGTGGTTTGAAAAGACCACATCATTTTATTTGTTAAAATTGTATTATAAAAAAATAATAAAATCTCATAGAACAGAGTAACTTTACACAGCAGGGTAACTTTGATCAGTTGGGGGAACAGAGTACTATTTGACTTGTAGCCAAGAAAAAACAGCTGTAAAAAGCCACCTGGTTTTTATGCAAACCTCCTTTTCCCTTTTACAAAAACAAAAAGTTACACATCTCAAAAAACTAAAAGTTATATTTTTGAACTCTAAAACTATTTTAAAAATAAAAACAGTGATCAAAGTCACCCCAAATGTGTCTATTCTTATATTGGTTTTTAATGTGTGATCAAAGTTACCTAAGTATAAGGTAACTTTGTTTAGCAGTTTGTTTGAAAGCATTCTGTTGCAAAGCTGTTATGACGTCACCAAAATATTGTGTTTAATGGCATAGAGGCAGAATGTTATAATCAACAGGAAAAGAGTTTTCTTTTTGACAGTGTTAGTTCATTAAAAAATAAAAACCTTCAAAATTGATTAAAGTTACCCAAAATTATTAGGTTTTTTTTTTACTTTGCAAAAATTTAGTTTTTTTTTAAACTTTACATTTTTTATATTAGAAAATCTTAACTTTACTATTATTTTTCTTTTAATGTGTATAATGAGAATTTATATTGTTAAACTTGACATGCTACTCTAAATTTTTATGTATCCCATCCAAAGCCATTTTGACAGAAGGGGCAAAATTTAAAAAAAGGTATCTTACTTTTTAATAAGGCATCTTCTACAAAATTGCCATTTCATATCATAATTGTTTTCAGTGCAAAAAATCTAGTGAAGATGAATAAAAAGGTCATTGCTTATAATTAGTGTCCAAAATTTCTATTTTCATTCCAAAAAACATAGTGATTTCTGAAAAAAGGTCATCACTTTAAATTGAGTCCATGATCTCTTTTTCATCTTAAAGTGAGTTGCAGACAAAAGGCAGGGGTAATTGTTGCCTTGCCCCTTATTTCAAACACCCCTGATCCCACACAAGAATTGCACCCATGTTGTAAAACCTTATGTTCAATATAATTTTTGTTTGTTTTAAAATTAATCTGTACTGCTTTGTTTCTTGCTAGTAACTGATTGACTTTATTTAAATCAGGAACATGTAATTATTTATCTTAATGGGCAAAAACATATAATAGTAATAATACTGCAGTTTAGATATTTTAGTACTAAGTAAAAACAGCTTTTACTAATAATTTTTATATTGTAAAAAAAATTTCTAATTCTACTTCAATGTAATTCATTGTAAAAATCTACTTCAATTTTAACTTCTAATTTATTGTAAAATTCTACAGGCTGCAATTTTAACTACTTCCTAACAGCAGTTTTGACCTCTTCATCACTGGAGAAATGTTGCCCCCTCAAACTTTTTTTGAGGGAGCCAAAGAAATGGATGTCAGATGGTGCCAGGTCTGGTGAATATGGGGATGTGAAACTGTTGTCCAGCCAAAAGAGCTGATGACCTCATGGGTTTTGAGGCTGGTGTTAGGCCTAGCATTGTCATGTTGCAATAAAACCTTGGACATTTCCAAAGCAGGTCGAACTCTTCATATTTTTGCTTTCAACTTTTTTAATGTATCAATGTAAACATCTAAATTGATTGTTGCTCCTTTGGACATGAAGTCTACCAGTATCACACCAACACTATCCCAGAACACAGTCACCATCACTTTTCTTGCAGACTGCTGAGATTTGAACTTCTTCAAGCATGGTGAGGTGGAATAATGCCACTTCAATGATGCTCTCTTTAACTCTGGTTCGAAGTGGTGAACCCAAGTCTCATTTCTGGTCACTATTTGCTGCAAAAAGTTTTGTCACTATAGCAATACTCCAAAAGTTCAGAACAAGCTTCTTGGTGGGATTGTTTATCAGCCTCTGTGAGCTGCCTTGGGACCTACCTTGCACACACTTTTGAATACCCCAGGGTGTCCATGATCTTTACGGCAATCTCTGCACTTACTTTTAATGATGCAGCAAGCTCAGTAATAGTGATGCATCTGTTTTCCTTAATCAATGCATCTGCCTGATCAATGTTAGCAGAACTGTGAGCAGAAGATGGCCTACCACTTCTTGGCCTATTGCAAAGATTGCTTTCAGCAGGTTCTTCCTGTCCATCATTGATTCACTTCACCCACCTTGTCACTGTGCTGTAGTCTATCGCACTGTCACCATACACTTGCTTTAGCCTTTTTGTTTATATTTTGAGCTGTTTCTCTCTCTGACAGTAGGAATTCAATAACAACTCTTTGCTTCTGCTGAGATTGCTTCAAGACAATCATGCATGCCAGTTTTACCTTTTAACAAAGAAGACATATTGGGATTGCTTAAAATTTGAATTGCAGATTGCAGTAATTCAAACTTTATTTTTTTACAAAATCTATAAACCTTAGTTACCAATCTCTAATCTGCAAACAGAATTAGATGTTAGTTAAATGAATGCTGCAAGAAATTAAATCAGTTGCATTACTTTCTGAACACCCTTGTATATTATAAAATGAATATAAAAACATTTAGTTAATTTATGCATAAACTTTTTTTTATGTGTATTTTTGTGTAAATGTTGCATGTAGCATTGATTAATTATGGTTAATTTGGAGCTAGAATGAATGGTGGCAGCTGACTTGTAAACCTTATGATTTTTTGCTGCTTTATTGAGCAACTGTAGATTAGTTACATTTATACATTATAGGTTTTATATGCATATTACGTTTTTTTACATGCTTAATTGAAAAAATAACAAATTATTTAATGCATTTCAGTTTATCTCTATATTTTTCCTCTCAATTTGCAAGAAAGATTTGCAATATTGGGTAACTGTCAAGCAATTACCTCAACTTGCTTCTGGTGATGCCAAATTATTGATTTTTACTCTTACTCCTATTTTTACTCCGGAGTAAAATGTATTTTCTTAATCTTACTCTTACTTTTATTCCAAAGTAAGTTTTTTCAAGTTTCTCCACTTAGAACCAATCTCAGATTTTTAAATATTTGTGAAAAAATCATGGGGTTCTCTAAAAAAAAAAAAGGTCTTCACTTGGAATCAGTCTCAGTTTTTCAATTACAATGTTTTAAAAATTCCAGACAGTATAGCAGAGGAGTAAAGCATAATAAATATTTTTTGTTACTCCTACTCCTTGGAAAAACTTTGACTCCTCTTACTCCTTACTCTTACTTCTCCCCAACCCTGATTTTCATAAAATATTTTTATGAATTTTATCATTGTTTATAGTTAATTTAAATTTCTATATAAGTGTCTCAAGTTTCTAATTTTAGTTTTTCCGATTCTACATAAAAGTTTTTCAAAAACTCTCTAATTTGTTAGTTTATTATAGGTGACATTGGAAACAATTAAAATTTTGGTTTAACACATTGGTTGCAATGTGCTCTATATAGGCTTATGCTGAACTTTCCATATGTGCGATGTGTGCATATATGGCACACGCCTATAAAAAATGTGGCTCTATTTTGCATATATCGTCTGCAATACAAAATGCAGTATTTGTGGGCAGTCTGTACCTAATTTTGCCACTGACATACTAAAAGAACTAACTTTGGAGCTGCACACAATTTCTTGCTTTGATGTCTGCTTTGGCACTAAAGATACAGTATATAAGTTTGAACCTGTCACACACAGTTTAAACATGCTGCATGGCCTATTGCAAGCAAAATGTTAAGTTATCTTTAAAATATTGTACATTTTAAAAATATTTTTTGTTTGAACTTATTGAATAACTCAAATTTATTAAGTTATGACTAGGCACAATGATTTAGCACTTTTTGGATTTTCAATTTGTAGTTGCATTTTAGATGCTTGCTCTCACTTTGCCTATTGTGCACTAACTTTTATCTTGTCTTGTGTTTTCGTACACTTGGTAAGTAAAAAAATCTGTATTGAAATCTATTGTGGTTTTATGCAGTTTCAAGGTACTAACTGATTCAATTACTTTTAGATATTTAAAAAACAATATCTTATTTCTTTCTCATAACAAATTAAATATTAATTTGTATGGTTGCTCTTTATTTTATTGTATCTTATCTTTTTTTCTAGTTGAAAGCAAGTATAGAACCATAAAAACTGTTTTTAGTTTCAAGTCATAAAATGTCATTACATATCTATTACATTTCTGGTATATCAAAAAACTTAAATATAGTACAGTTGGCTCTGCTTAACTGGATCACTTTGGGCCAAGGGCTTTTGATCCAGTTAGCTGAAAAGATAGAGAACTGTATTTAAAAAAGGTCAAGTTTTTTTCAGTCAACTAAGAAACCTAAGTTTAAAAAAAATAATGAAATGAGAATCAATAATCAATAATACAACTGTATTTATTAATCATAACAATGTACAGTACTTTATTAGTTCTGCTGAAAAAAATGCATGATGTTTAGTTCACTGCTAAAATTTACTGAAAAGCGCGTGGTGTGTTTGAGCACGTGATCAGTGATTGAGCCACGTGTTGTGTAATGTGGAAACACATCCCGTGAGAAATGTGGAATTTTACTGTGAGTTTTTATGCAAAAGTGATCCAGTTAGGCGAAAAATTTATCCAGTGATCCAGAAAAGCAGTGTACTTTTACATTGAAAATGCTTATGTAATTTGGGACTTAGAAAAAATGACCCAGTTATCCGTGAGCCAGTTAAGCAGAGCCAACTGTATAACCTTTTTATATTGAGCAAAAGTTGGTTTCTTAATTTGAAATGTATGCCATAATTTTTAATATGTTGGTTGGCTTTTATTCAAGGCTGGGGAGTAATGGTGATTTTGGGGTTACTTCTATTCCTACTCTGGAGTAAGATTTTTTTTTAATACTACTCTTACTCTTACTCTAGAGTAAGATTTTTTCTTAATGTTGCTCTTTCTCCTATTTCTACTCCTCCATAAATTTATTTCGTCTTTGCCGCATGATAAACACAAAAAAAAGGTCTTTACTTAGAATCAGTCTCAGATTTTTAATTTTCTTAACAAAATCATGGTGTTCTCTTTAACCAAAGGCAAGAAACATACAAGTTTCATGTCATTTTTAAAATCTTTATTCTAAAACTCTAAAATTCTAGATGGTATGGCAACCCTGAGATAGGCAATATAATAATTTATGAATAGTACAGTATATTAACAATTGTTTATGTTTGTATGTGAAATCTAATTGAAGGAATAAGGAATAATAAATGCTTTTTGTTACTCCTATTCTTACTCCTTGGAAAAACTCTGACTCCCCTTACTCCTTACTCCTACTCCTACTCCTACTCCCCAGCACTGCTTTTATTGAACTCTATATTTTGTCAAAGGTGGTAAAAGATCAGCACAAATCTGCTGAATTATAATTAAGGTCATTTGTTGTATATATAAAAATTGGTTATGTTTTAAACAATATGGATGTGGAAACAAATGAAGCTGTTAAGTCTCAAGCTTTATCTGACAATGGAAATGCCATTCCAAATGACAATGTTTCTGATATAATTGATGAAGTAGCAAGAAAAGGCATGACACAGAATGATGATAATGTTAACACATTAATTGTAACTAGCAATTCCAATGAAGTTGAACAAGCAAATAATAGTGCTGCAGATGAGGTAAATATTTTATGTTTATGTGATTGCTGTTTTAGAATCAATAAAACTTTGTTGTGATGTATTTTTATAATTAATTTGTTTATAATAATTTTAAATGTGTAATTTATATATGTTTTAATCTACTTTGTGCTCTGTAACAGTAGAACTTTTAGCTGCATTTTTATTTTAGCAATTCTACAGAACACAGCAAAACATAGCAACTGACCACAAATAAATTGATGCCTCTTATAATTAGGCTTGAAATGCTCAATAAAAATTTTAAAGGGTTGGATTTTTAATTAAAACAAAAATCACATGACTCTATACCCCTCCTTGCATCATCACTACTTTCTCTAAAAAAAAATTGTCTTCAATCAAATCACAAATGGAAAATGGAGTATTGTGAAAATGCTTCCAGGCTCCATGCTTTTTTGCCCAGGGCCAGGCCTGTTGGGATGGGCTTACCCCAAGCAGCTTGGGTTAAGCTCAACCGCCTTCGGACTGGTGTTGGGTGATTCCATTCGTTCATGCACAAATGGGGTCTCGCTCCTTCACTGAATTGCAAGTGTGGTGCCTCTGAGCAAACCGCAGACCGTGTTCTAACAGCATGCCCAATACATTGGGCACCACATGGAGCATGAGGTCTGATGGTTTTGGATGACAAAACCCGATGCTGGCTTAATAACACCACTGCCAGCATCTGATTCAGGCAGTGCAGCAGTCTGGGGTAGTAAAAGGATAAACTCTTGGCCCCAGTCCTGTTTGTGTCTGACCTGGAGTGGATATCCTTCAAACGACGATGACGATCACTACTTAATATTTACAAATTAATTGTTTGACATTGACATGTTTTTTCTGTTTCTTTGCTTCACTCTTAAACTCTCTTGAACTAAACTAGAACATTATAATTTTTCTCAAGATTCATTTACAACTGTTTTTATGCTTACAACTCTTGAAAATCAACCATGGTGGTGCCTCATTTGTTTCAGCAAAGCTATTTATCACAAATTGCATGGCAAACAGTGTTGTGTTTTTCTTGTTCAAAAGTTAAAAGTATAAAACAGGTTCATTTGTTCAGTCCACTGGATTTTAGCAAACAAAATTTTGGTGTGCACTGAGTTTGGCAATGTACAAATTTCAGCATACAGAGTTTGACACTCAATATTTATTTCTCTATTCAAGTGAGTGTTCTATTTTCTAAAATCAGGCAGATAAAATTAACCTGATAAGCACAGTGCAATTCCCAATTCTTTAACCACTTCCTTATGGTATTTATACGAGCTAGGTGTGCCCTTGCAGCGTATATTCCAAGAAAATTGTTATGAGGTATTTCCCTAAGCTGGGAAAGGTTGTAAACAAATAGAAGGGTTGTAAGCAGTTGCGGTTATAGCATCTTCCCGTAAAATTGTCATGAAAAATTTGCTGTTATAGCCACTCTCTGTTGTTTTGACACTAAAATAAATGGCAGCTATAGCCGCTCTTCGTAAATCTAAATTCTGACTGCAGTGGTTTTTAAATCATTTGAGCAGGTGAAAAGTAGGTCTTCTACCAATGAAACAAATTAAACTACGATGTTGTGTGGGACTCAATAAATTTAAATTACAATGTAACTGATCAAATGTAATTTCAATGAGTTAAAGAGGAACAGTAAAAAAGCAACTAAAACAAATTGACAAAAAGGACAATTATTGTTTAACAGGCCTGTTATGGTCTTATTGACCTCATCAGGCATAAGTTATTGTAACCTCTAAGGTGAAATGGGAGTGCAAAAAGTTAAGGTGATAGGTACTATAGTTGTGTTGATTTAGCTATAGTAGCGTTTCTTGATTCTCAGTAATTTGATTCTTTGACACTGACTTTTTTTTTCTGTTTGTAAGTTCATGGTTCAGTTCCATTACACTAAACTAGAACTTGTTTATGGGAATTTGTAATACATGACCAGCAGCTCTCTATATAGCACAAATAGGATAAAAGAAATGCTAATGAAAAAGAACTTTTTTTAACAAAAAAATCCCAGCTAAATACTACTATAAGCTTTTGTTTATTCAAGTTCTTCAGATAACTATAAAAAGAAAAGAAACAGATGATGATTGAATGTAAAAACATTATAAGAATAAAAGGTATCACTTATCAGCAGTTTAATTAGCTAATAAAATTGTATAGTAACTATCAAGCATAACAAATTTTGAATCATAAAATGTCATAAATTGTTGTTGAATAAGAAGTTGAGTAAACTAAAGCTTATGGTGGTATTTAGCTGGGATTTTTTGTTTTTTAAATTAATTTTCCCTGTCTATGCATCCTATGATAATCTACCACTCATTGCAAGTTTGGACCTATTATTTATTTCACCTAACTGTACAGCAAAATTAAAAAAATTTGAAACACTATAATACAGGGTGATTCACCGAAGTGTTGACAAATACTTTATTCCATTATTAACTTCGCATTACCTCTTCAGATTGTTATTACATGTACTTTATTCCATTATTAACTTCGCATTACCTTTTCAGATTGTTATTATATATTCTAGAGTAAGTTTTCAATATCAATAAGAATATTTAATCTAGAAAAGTAAGATGGCAAAGACAGTAAATGACATCGTTGAAGGGTATTGCAAGAAAGGACTTCCACCTGCGAAAATTTTCCAGTTGATGAAGCGATTTGTGAGTCGTGGAGGTGTTTACAAGGCTGTGAAGAGGTTCAGGGAGACTGGAAGTTGTGCTCCAAGAATCAGAAGTACTCCTGAAAAACCCATCAGGACAAAGGAACTGATTAAGAAGGTCAGGGAGAGGTTGAGGCGGAACCCTTCAAGGAGCGCAAGAAAACTGGCTAAGGACACCTCTGTAAGCGTGAGCACCATGCAAAGGCTTCTCAAGGATGATCTCCACGTTTACCCATACAAATTTACCAAGAGGCAGCTCCTGTCAAACGCCACTAAGAAGAAAAGGCTTGATAGAGCTAAGGTTTTGATCAAGAGACTTGTTGTTGGCACGCGGCCTCAAGTGCTTTGGACAGATGAGAAGCTTTTCACTGTCCAAGCTATCCACAACCACCAAAATGACAGGATTTGGATTCCAAACAAGGACATGGTGCCAGTTGAACATTGCAGTTCATTTAGGAGGCAGAAACCTTCTTCCGTGATGGTTTGGGCAGGAGTCACTTTAACAGGCCTGAAAACACCTCTAATCTTTATCGACGAAGGCGTGAAAATTAACCAAACTATCTATCGTCGGATGTTGGAAGAAAAAGTCATTCCCTGGGTTCAAGAAACAGTGGGAGAGGAAGGAATTACGCTTCAACAAGATGGGGCAACCTCCCACAGCCAAAGCAGTCCAGCATTGGTGCAAGACCAATTTTAAAGGGTTTTGGGAGAAGGAAGTATGGCCCCCTTCTTCACCTGATTTGAACCCAATGGACTTTGGGATTTGGTCCATTCTGGAGCAAAAAGCCTGCTCAACATCCCATCCAAATATCGAAACCCTTAAACGAAAACTGAAGGCGTCATGGGAAGAAATTGACCCAGAAGTGGTGCGTGCCACGTGCGCCCAAGTACTTCCACGTCTTAGGCGCCTTGTGAAAAACAAAGGGGGCTACATTGAATAATTTGAATTTTATGTGAAAGCCCATTAAATTTCCATTTTATCTATTAAAAACTTGTTTCTTTTGCCCTTATAGTAAGTTGGATAATTCAGTTTTAATTTGTCAACACTTTGGTGAATCACCCTGTATATATACAAAGTTAAGTGCTTTCAATTCAGCTAAAAAGCAAGCACAGTGATTGATAATTTGATGAGCATAAGATCCTTACATCAAAAATAATCAATGAAGATCTTCATCCCTCACTCAAATTCACCTTTGAAAAGGAAATGGGCAAACAACTTTTTTGACATCTGTGTTGAGAAGTGTAATCATGTGTTTGGAACAAAAGTCTGCAGGAAACTCACCTTTACAGGACAATACATCTGACGGGAGTCTTTTTGTTGAGTCAGCCAGAAATTAAATTTAATATCTACTTTGGTATATTGAGCACTAAAAATCTGCACTAGAAATTGTTTAAAGCAAAAAATAGAAAACATAAAGAAAATCCTGCTAGATAACGGCTACCCTGAAGATGTGATCAAATAGCAAATTTCACAAACAACTGCAAGGTTTTCCACACCTAAACTCTTTGGACCAGACAAATGTCCCATCTATTTAAAGATTCAATGGATAAGTCAACCTTCTACCAAGCTTAATTGTGGAGTAAAAGCCGCTGTTGACAACTGCTTTGCTTTGGTCGATCCTAGAGAAATTTTTACTTCAAAAAGTATACTACCTATTGTCCGTAAAGATGTTGTATCTCACACAAAGAAAAGTAATGTCATTTATAAATTCCAGTGCCACTGTGGCAGTCAGTATGTAGGTTGCACATTGCAAAGGCTTGAAGACCAAATCAGACAGCATGTTCTAAATTGGATTTGATCTAGAATTAATGCAACAAGAACACAACTCTCAAGATTGAATAAGAAAACAACTGCACAGCCAGACCGTCATTCTGCTCTTGGGCAGCATCTGTTGAAAAATATGGAATGTGCTAAGAACTATGAAGACACCAAGTTCTCAATTTTAACAACTGCACATTCACAGTTTTAACTGTGCTCTTGGAGGCAATATGTACAGTATAAAGATCAGGCAGCCTTCTCTGTGCTAGCAAAATGAGTCTGTATTATCTCTGCAACTATTTAAATGATTGGCAGATTGCAAACTTGCACAATACTGCACAGCTTTCAAGATTTTGCAAGTACACACGTGACACAATAAAATAGCACAAAGTTGTTTTGCAAGTAATTGTGCAAGTCTTACTATGCATATAAATACGTGTGGCTCTTTACTTCATCATTGTCATGATTGCCATCAAAAAGTGTGACACAAAAAGCTTCTAGCATGGCTGTACTAAAATCCATTTTAAAATTCTATACTGCTAAAAATTATTTAAATACTTCTTTGTTGCTTTCTATTATTTCATGCTTCAATACTGTGTTAAATAACTCCAGCTGTATTGTTTGTATCGATTTTTCAACTATTCCATAAATATCTTTTCAATTTTTGATTTCTTGCATTTATTTGATGAAATTTTTGACATGTCGTGCCAGAGTCTTTATAGAGTGGCAGTTTAAAGGTTTGTTTTCACTATGAGCTTTGACATGATTCTTGTTTGTTTATTGATTTTTTTTTACTTCTTTCCATGCTTAAATGCAAATAGATGCAATAAAACAACCAAAGAATACTCCTGCCGATGCTCATAGTGGAAATGGACCTTTAGGTGACAAACTGGTTTATTTTGTTTGTTGTTTATTGCTGTTGTTGAGCAATTTCTTCTCTTTTGCTCCTAAAGCCAAGGGTCTATCTTTTTACCACCTCGGAAGCTCTCCAATATTGCAATTGTTTGCCTGAAGGGTTTTGTCACTTCAGTTACCAGGACTCACTGCAAGGATGTCAATGACTCAAACTTGAACTCAAATAAAAATCTATCAAGTTTGCAGCACTGGTTAAAATTAATAAGGCATAAGGTAAAATAAAACAATCTTAATAAAAACTTTAGCACAATAGTTCTCAACTTTTTATGGTTCATGGCCCCTTTTCAGAGACTCTCAACACCTGTAGCCCCCTGCTTAGAATATGGTATCAAAAGAATAGTAAAGACAAAAAAAACTTTCAATCTCGGGTCAGGCTTAAACGTTTATCACTGGTGTTGGCTTATTCCATTCCACAGTGCACAGATGGGATATGGCTCCCACAACAGTCAGTGAGTGTGGCATGCAGGAGCAAACCGCAGACCACATCATAACATTTTGCCCCATTTTTCTTCATCCAAATAAGGGCTTTGTCTGGAATCATTTGATGAGACAGTGGCCTGGCCAAACAATATCTGCCCCAACACCTGAAGAGTCTTTCTAAAAGTAACATCTACCCCTACAAAGAAAAAGAACATTTTCTTTTTTTGTTTCTAAAAGGTATATAATTTTCTGTTACAAAGGGGCCACGAGGTGTTTTATGGGGGGCCATGAGCAGAAACTTTTAAAACAATATTCTGAGCAAGGGGCCACAGGTGTTATGAGTCTCTGGAAAAGGGCCATGAACCATAAAAGGTTGAGAACCACTGTGCTAAAGTTTTTACTAAGATTGTTTTATATATTATTTTATGCCCTTTTAATTTTAATCAGTGCTGCAAACTCGATTGATTTTTATTTGAGTTCAAGTTCATGTACAAGCTCTATTATATGCTGTAAAAATTGAAAGCTTGATTAAGCCTACTTTTTTAAAAGTTGAAAGGCTACCACTAACAGATAAATAAAATAAAAATAATGAAACTGGCTATCATTAACAAAATGAAACAAATTCAATTAATGGATTTAAATTGAAAAGAGAACGAATATTAATTGACAACTCAGTTTTTCAATCAAAAGTAACTGTACAACTCAGTTGTATTTGAAATTTACCATATCAATAAATATCAAAAGTAAAATTCTAATATTATTCATTCTCTTCAAAATTCCTTGATTAATGAACTCAAACTTGATCATATATTTTTTGAGTTTAAGTATAACAATTTTATTTTTTGAGTTCAAGTTTAAGTTTGGCAAAAAAGACTGAGTTCTTCAGGTTCAAGTTTGCATCCCTGCTTTGGACATAATCTATACAGGCTGTTTTTGCATATTAAATTATTGAAAAAAGGTTTCATAGTGTGACTAATAACTTGTGCAGCTCACTTACTCAGCAAGAATTGACAAAGTGGCCTGCAACAACCAATCGGTTTTCACCCCTGGTATATGTATTATATATTGCTCTAAAAAAGAAAATGTTTTTTGTATATATGTGCATGCACAATCATAGTGAGGTTTATAAAAAAAGGTCAACATATGAATAAATTGGGAATAGTTTTTAAAAATCAAGATTCTTATTTAAAATCTTTAGATTTTTATGCTGATTTCAATTCTTAAAAATTTATCAATTCTTTTGATTCTCAATTTCAGTTCTGATTAATTGTCCCATCACTAATTGAAACTATGTTAGACATAGGTCAGTAAACCTAGGGGTTGTTCAATGATCTGCAATGGACTACCAGTAGTCCACAGAGAGTTTTAAATTAAGAATCTGATTCACATTATATTCTCTTTAATTGTAAAAATATTTGCATCAAAATTAAACTTATAGATTTGATGTTTATCTATCTTTTTAAACAATTTTTCTCTATGCTGTTCTAGTTTATAAATTAAAATTGAACATTTGTATTAAAGGTTCAAGAGGGTCAAGAATATTATATTATTCCTGATGATATTTCCAAGTGTCCAGAGGAGGGTCCAACTCAACCAAGACTAGATTCTTATCCTAAAACCATGTTGGGTCCTTCCCGTTCAAGATCATTTAGTGCAAATTGGTTTAATCGATTTCCCTGGCTGGAGTATTCTGTGTCTAATGATAAAGTGTATTGCTTTGCTTGTCGTCATTATAGCAATGTCCTGTATAAACCTAATCCTTCTGATCCTCCTGGAAAAAAGCATGTTTTAAGAAAAGGTGCTACCATTTATGCTACCACAGGATTTTGTCGTTGGGCGAAAGCACATGAACGCATGCAGCGACACAATAGCAGCGCTCGACATCTGGAAGCTATGAGTCCTTGGTTGGCTGACACATTAGTTCGAGAGGAACAAGGAGGTTCTTCGAATGGATCAGCACTTTTAGGCTTAAAAAGAACTGAAAACCAGGACGTTAATACATCTTATGTGGATTCTTCTATTCAAGGACCTCTTCCTTCTAAAAGAAAAAGAAGTCGACCCACCAAAAAGTCAACATTTAATTCAGATGATTATGATATAGCAGTGGGTTGTCCTTCTTGGTAAGTGTTATTTTTATTTATGCAAAGAGCAAATTACATAGATTGAATTCATTACATTGGTAACATTTATACATTGAATTCATTACATTGGTAACATTTATACTTTTGTAGTGTGACCCTACTCATTCAAGAAAATCTGCACTTGGAATCATTAAAAAATATAATTTTAAATTTAGACCCTATAACAGTTGTAGTGTGTATTGATATTTTTTGTAGATAACTGTAGATATTGATAATTTTTTTATTAGTAATGCTCAATAATTCTTTTTGTGAAAATTTTTAAGGCAATGAAACTAAACTGAAATCCTTTTTTTAGCTACTAAATTTATGTACCAAAAAAACTCTAACCTTTACCCTATAAGAATATGAGGTGTGTTTGAAAAGTATCGGGACTGTATGCTTTGCACAAACAACACTTGCAACAGTGATAAAAGCTTTGTTTTTTAAGATGGCGCAATGTCTTGTGGTTGTAAAAATGTAGTTTCAGCATTCTGTGACAACCATATGCTTTTTTACAGGCTTTTCTTGAAAGGTGCTTTACTGTAGTTCGTTTTGGGATAATTTATTTAGTAAATATTTTTTTCTTTTTCTTCTTTTGTTAATAAATAATGAGCATTGAACAAAGAATCAACTTGAAGTTTCTCGTTCGACTTGGAAAAACTCCAACTGAAACATTCAATTTGCTCCAAGAAGTTTACAGAGATGCTACAATGTCAAGAACTCGGATTTTTGAGTGGCACAAGAGGTTCAGAGAGGGAAGAGAGGATGTGGAAGATGATCCTAAGAGTGGAAGGCCAACAACAAGCAGAACAAATGAAAATGTTGAGCGTGTGAGAGAAAAAATGCGCAGTGACCGCCGCCTTACTGTTAGAATGATAGCAGATGAGTTGAGCATGAATAGTGAGAGGGTGTGGAGGATCATTACAGAAGATCTGGGGATGAGGAAGGTTTGTGCGAAAATGATACCAAGGTTGCTGAATGATGGGCAAAAGGAAAATCATGTGCAAGTGTGTCAAGACATCCTGAAACAACTTGAAATTACACCAGATCTGCTGAGTAGAGTTGTTACCAGTGATGAGTCGTGGATCTTCGAGTACGATCCACTCACCAAACGGCAGAGCCTTGAATGGAAGAGTGCATCCTCACCAAGACCCAAGAAAGCAAGGCTGTTCAAGTCCAAAATTAAGGTGATGCTGATTGTTTTCTTTGATGTTCATGGAATTGTTCATCTAGAATTCTTGCCACAGGGCCAAACCATTAACCAGAATGTTTACAAAGACATCTTGCGACGTTTGATGCGTTCGGTAAGGGAGAAAAGAAGAGAATTGTGGGAGACAAAGTCATGGCTGCTTCATCATGACAATGCTCCTGCTCACAATGCCTTAAGCATACGACAATTTCTTGCAGAAAATAACATTGCCGTGCTGGAGCAACCACCCTACTCGCCAGATCTGGCTCCCTGTGATTTTTTCTTGTTTCCTAAGCTCAAGGGAGTTATTAAAGGAACCCGTTTTCAAGACTCAAAAGCCATAACAACAGCCGTAACGAAGGAACTACGAGCGATCTCAATAGAATCTTTCCAGAAGTGCATAGAAGCATGGCAGCAGAGATTAGAAAAGTGCATTCGAGCTCAAGGAGATTACTTTGAAGGGGACAAGTTGTAATTTTTACATGGCATTTCAAATAAAATAATTATTTACACAGTCCCGTTACTTTTCAAACAGCCCTCGTATGATAGTTTTTCAATAATTTTTTTATCCATTTTCATGTAAATAAAAATACTGCCTTTGTGATTACTAGGCCCATAATGTAGTTATAGAAAGTCTTTGCACCTCAAAAGACATAAGAAGTTATTGGCATTCCTAGAAGGTTGCACATTTTAAAATAATTAGTTAGTCTGAAACCTCTTAATTATTTTTTTTATTTCATCTCTATATTTATCGTTTTGACTTGGAGGAAAGCAACGGAGGCTCTATACTTAGGGCAAGCAATTACCTCGAACTGCTTCTAGAGATACTAAGATAGAGCTGTCCAGTTAAAATTTTTTATTTGGTTTTTTAGTTTTATAAAAATATGACTGAAATTTAGAACTGCTTTTTAAAAAACTAAAACCACCAAGAGAAAGTGCCATAAAGTGTCATTTCCAAGGACACAACATAATGGTGTGAGTTGGTTTTGAACTGAGACCATGTCGATCATAATCACGACGCTCTTAACCACTTACCACACTGCCTACAATCACTTAAAAAATGGTGAAAATAGCTACAAATTTGAAAAGCTAATGGAGATGTTTTTGACAACTTTGTATTTGGCATGAAATAATTTTTGAGGTTGATGTTATTTCTTATATGTTTGGTAGAACTTTTTATGGTGTAGTTAGATATACAAGCCATAAAGCAAAAATAAAAATGCATTTCTTTATTAAATATCAAACTGCACAAGCTATTTCTGGTATCTTTATACGCATATACATACAGAATATAAGCCCAAATATGTAGAAATGCTTAATGAAAATGAATCAATTTTTGAAACGTTATAGTGCTTCCTACTAAATAACATGTAAAATTAATGCAATTTGCGTTATAATTTTAAGAAATTAGACTGAAAAAGTTTTGAATTTTGAGCAAGATAGTGATAGTTTTTCTCGGTCAAAACCGCGTTAGAAAAAATATCCATAAACTTTTTCTGCAGGTGTACATGCACAAAGTGCACTGAAATGTCAAAAATGCATGAATGCGTTTGCTGCTGTGATGTTCCTGAAATACGAAATAAAGTCAATGGTTGTGATTCAAATATGCTTTGCATTTCTGATCATCCTGGATTTGCCGCTGTTTGTCTCAACAAATGGGGCATTCAAGTTGCTTACTACCAGCACAAACAAGAAAACGGAGTTCCATCAGTCACTGAAGAACACGAGTTAGTAAAGTTTAACTTGGCATTATGTTTGTCTCTTTAATTTTACTGAACATCGATCAAAACTATGTTCTTAATCTCGGTTAAAACTGCAATTGACGTGTATCCTGTGAAAAGCTTTTGCAACTCTTTACTTTGTGTCAATAACAAGAAGTTTTAACGTGGAGTCATATATATAAAAAACAATAAAAGTTTTCAACCGGACAGTAGTATTTTGGCGTCTCCAAAAGCAGCTCAGCAAAATTGAGCGACTCCTGCTACTACTACTACTACTACTATAAACTTTAGAAAGTCGTACGCCATTTTAAGTCCGGAAAATAAAAAGATGGTGTGATGACGGAGGCGATTTGAAAATTCTTGTTAAAATAATCGTTTAAAAATTAAACCAGAAGTGGAGAAGCCGTGTCAACTATTGAAATAAATCAGAAAAGAAGAAAAAAATGTACACTGAAGTTGGCTGAGTTTTTATTGATCACATGAGCTTTCGTAAACTACTGCTCACTTCGTCAAGTGTAACGGAATAAATTCTGTTGCACCTGGCGGAATTTTTTGATTTTAATTTAACTACTTTTTATTTAAAAAAATTTGCTTAAAAAAAGATAGAAAACTAGTTTTTTTATTGAGTCAAAATTAGAATAGAAAAACGCTGTGTGTTGAATTAAATACATTTCCATTTACAAGTTGTTGCGAATGTTACATCATAGCTAAGTGTTTGGCACTGTTTTCAAAATAATACATTAACAAGTGATATGCTGGCATAGTTGAATTTAATTTATCTTTATTATTCAACTGGTTAGTGCAGTAGTTAGCGCCTCTGCCTTGGTTGGGTCAGGATTCGATTCCCGGATCGGCCGAACTTGAAAAGTTCTTGCCATCCAAACCCCACTGTGTCGACAGTTTTACGTAATGGCTCAGTGTTGCAAGAGTGAGCCCAGCGAATCGGTATATCTTTGTTGTAACGACGCGAGTAAGATGAAGGTTCTGGTTTTACGTATTTGTGGTGTTTATACAGATTTTTTATTTCAGACGTTTTCGTTACATCGCTTACTGCCAATTCGTCAGATGGTGTTGGGGATTTCTAAGAGAAGACATGCATATTCCACTGCCTTCTTGTGTTGTTAACAACATCAAAGCTGTCTTTCATTCGAAGGCAGATCTTCCCCCTTTGGATGATCTGCCAAATTCTCTGCATATTATCAAATAAATCGTGATTACAGTGAACTTTGCCATAATTGACATTGGCCATATTACTACAATAACCCTCTGGCCGACTCAACCTTTACTTTGTTTTAGAATAACTTTTTCTAAACGTTTCCGTATATACTACATTTGTGATGGTTTGATCATTCAATATGGTTGATATGATATCTTGTCTAGTTGTATTTCTGAAGTTATTACGTCATGGTCTAATCTTAACACGAGCTCGTTCTTTGCATGCTTTATTACAAACTGTCTTTTTCGGATCATTACTTATATGTCGACAATAGCGTAACAGTATTATTGCAAAAGTGTGCATGTTGATTTGCCAAACGCTGATTGGTTCCGCAGTTTCAGCGATGTCTAATTTCTTTAACCTTTGAACTTAATTGTAATATCGTTTTGCAATGTTGTTATTAACTATTGATTGTAGTTCTTTTCGTCCCATCAGCGACGTAGCCAGACATTTTTGATCGCAGATGAAAACTGTCAAGACAACTAATTTTTTAAACCTAATTTATTATAAAACTTTTGGTTGCTTCATTTAAATTTTAGAAGACTTTTAATGTGTTTGGTTAATTCAAATTTGATAATTTCGCACGCATTGTCCAACGAGTTATCCCGAATGCGTCTTAAAATTTCGATACAAACTAGCTTTTAGGAGTTTTTGGCGAAAGGGATAAAAAAGCAACTTTTGATTTTTTTTTAAATGAAGATCTTCTAAATCTTTGTGAAGCCAATTTTGGCTCATTGGTTGTAAAGATTTTCTTTCAAATAGTTTTTACAGAACCAATACTGTTAAACTGCTTTTTAGTACCCAAATTATGATCGAGATCTTTTTACTATTGTCCAAATGATAGTGTTGTTTATAAATTTGTTTTTTTCAAACTTTGCTATTTGTGTAGCCGTTATGCTGAAAAATTAACAGTCAATTTGGGACAAAAATTTTATTTGAGACTCTTGCTGCAATCCTTTGTGGCTGCGCTCATCCCATGTTTCCAGCAAACACATGTAGCTTTCACGTGAATTTTACTTAGATTTTACGTAGATTCCACGTAGAATTTATGTGGTGTGTTTGCTGGGTTTGCAATAATAATTGTAATTTTTTTCTTTTTTAGAATATTGTTTCATCGACAACAAGTTTTAGCGTTTTTCAAAGTTTTAAACTATTAAAAATGCAGTTTGACCTTTGAACTCTTCATTTGCATGTTTTCTTGTTTACTCAGTTCTGTGCTGGTTAAACTTACTGTTGTACATTAAGTCCAATCAGATGTCGTTGTTTTATGCCTATTTTTATCGATGGCTTTGAAAAGCCTTCGCACGAATTTGGTCTTGTCTCGAATCGTAGCAAACGAAGTAGTTAATTCGTAACGTGAAGCATTTATATTTTAATTTTTTGTAAAATTTAAGCACCGTCGCATGGCCGAAACGCGCTCTTTAGATGTGAGCAGTATCTTAGTCAACACTTGTGCCAAAGTGCACCTTCATTTTGTACTAATTATCACGTAACATACTTATTGCTAGTAATGACGGTGCTATGTATTCCAAACCGCTTCTTGCTCGCAGTTAACCATTCGTCATCGTATGTCGTTAAATAAATTTCATGGTTACTGCCAGCGTAGTTCACACCGCTGTTAAAATGATCTTGATATCTGAACTGTTACTTATGCGACGTGTTTTTTTGGCCATTTTAAAATTATTGTAGGTAATTTTAAAAGACTATATTCTTGGGAGCAATACAATATATTTTGACATTAGAGTGTTTCTTTTATTTAAATCCTATTCAGTTCGCTTTGCCGGCTGGATTTTGCTGTCATAAAGAATTGAAGTACTTCAATTTTTAAGAGCTTTTACAAGAAATAGATGTTGCTTTGCTTAGTTGATGCCCATTGCTGTAACGCAGGGCATTGAACCGTTTAAAATAATGTTCAAGTTGATAGTAATATTGCACGATTTTACCAAGAACCCCAAACGTAACATATACTGTATAACTGAGCAGAATACATTAATTTTGTTATGTAGTCAAAAAAAACTTTGGTACCACAAAATAAAAATTTTAATCTTCAAAATTGACTAATTAGTTTCCCTCCCCCTAAAAAATTTTTTACGATTGAATCTGATGTACAGCATCTTAAACTAAACTATTTGAACATAAAATAGCTTTTTTTAAGAAACGTTTTTTCAGGTGCATTTTATGTCCCGAAAATATACTTAGTGGCCGAAAAATCAGATTACTCTTAAATTTATGTTGCTCTTGAAGAGGTAGAGATACCGGTAGCAATGATGTCACTATTGCCCTTAATTAGTACGACAGTGTTTGTAGTCATATGATATCTCATGGGCGTCAACTGGTATGTTTCTTAGAGGACCATGGCAAACAGTTGCATGTGTAAAAAATTTTAATGTGTAGGTATTTTTTGTAGGCCTATAAGTTTTAAAAAGTTAACACTGAATCTATTCATCGGCAAGCTGAACTAACCTTTAATTTTTTAACAAAGTTGAATGATTGCAAAATGATAATTTTGGAAGTCCTAAAAATGCTAGCAAAATTTTTTTGTAATTTTATTTTTGATTTCAAGTTTTTCAGACCATTTTACGTTATGACAAGGACTTAAAGCGTCTTTATAATGTTATGTGGATGCATTTGTTAGATCGAATGATGGCTTTAAGTACGGAGCGGCCGCACCAAGCTCCCCCTAAAAAACGTTAAAAATTGACCCCCTAAGTAAAATGTTGCTCTATTTCTTCGTGGTAGCACCACAATGATGGCCCCCTAAAGTGATGACCTATTTTGTAGAGATCACTTCATTTTGGAACACGAAAAAGTGGCCCGCCTATTTTTATTGCACCGGGCCCCCTTTTGTAAGGCTATCACTGGTTAGATCTGTTTTAGATTGGCAGCTTGTACGCAAGTATATCACAAATAAAATGTAGCCTGACACCAGAAACCGTGCCAATCTTTTTAACTTTGTTTGCATCTATGACGTAATAACTTGGGCCCGCTAAAGTCAATAAATGAATTTTTCTCAGGGCTTTATTACGTCATGAAACTTACATAACCTTACAGCAGGGGTCGGCAAACTACGGCCCGTTTGCCGGATCCGATCCCCCAAGCAAAATCATCCGGCCCATGACATGTTATTTAGATATTAAAAGAATGCAGCTCGCTGTCTGGTTTGCACCTTATTTTTTGACGCAACAATTTCAAACAATTTATACGGCAGTAACTCTGTGATACATCTTAGTTACAGCAGGGGTGCAAAAACACTTCATTTTTAAGTAAAAAATCTGGTGTAGAACAAAAATAAGCCTTCACTTTGAATTCGTGGAACGTTGCTCCTTTTACGTCTAAAAAACTAATCAACACACACAAAAAAACAAGGTCTTCAGTTCTAATTTGCGTGCCAGCAAGAAAGATTTCGGCAGCTGGGAAAAAGTGCCGTCCGCCATAACGTTATAAATTTGGTTTTTAGCCCGTGATAAATAAGCAAAAGACTGTCGACTCTTGCCTTACAGTTTCGGTTGTTCAGCAATCTTTCTAGGCCTACTCAGTTATATAAGTCAAAATAAAGTCAAAATAAGTCAAAATAAAGTCAAAATTTCTCCTAGTTTTATTTTATCAAAATTTACATACAAAAACTCGATTTTTTCGTATTATTGCAATTTTTTGAGCAGCTACGTAGGCCTACAGCTTTAATAGCCTCTAGGCCTAATTCTTTCAGCACTTTTTAGCAATTTTTAGGCCTATTCTTAAACTTTTGGGGCTGCGACCCCTTAGCTTCTTTTTTTTTCTGATTTTCTTTATAATTTCTAAATCATTAATATCAGTTTTTCGTGTTGTATAATATTCCCCCAACTTCGAACCTCTTCTACCATGCCCACCCCAGGTTGCGCAATTTTTAGTTTGAAAATCTTTGATCTATCGGTAAAAATGTTTATCATTTTAAAATTCGATAAAAATGGAACAGCCTATTATTCTTACGTAAGTGAAAAGGTTATGTTTTTTAAAATTCATGTGTTAGCGTTCGCCATAAGTTTCAAACCAACTTTTGTATCAATTTATTCATTCACCCGCCGCGTCATTTTTTAGCAAGCTAGTGATCTTGTTAAGCGCCTTTGCCTGATGTAATTGTGCCTTGCGCATCACTGTGTCATTTTGTTCTTTTATAATCCTGGTAATTTCTGTTTGGGGAGATGAGTTGAAGGGAGTCAAGTTCATTGTTATGTGATTGGTTGAGTCCGGGACGATTGTGACGTTTTGTTTTATTTTCTAGAAATATCGTTAGTATTTGGTATCTGGCTCTGGCTCTGGCAACTGCACCCATCAGTTAATACTGTAAATTAGTAACCTTTTGTTAAGCTGTATTGGCTTTGGTAAAACTTTTTGGTTACTAGGATACGACTCGGAACTTGTTCAAATAGATAAAGAGGCTAGAGATCTTCAGGACTCGCTACCTCTTGCCTTCACCATGTTTGGTATAAAAAGTCGACACTGCAGTGACACGCTTGCCGTTCAAAATCTACTCAGGGCATTTTTCAAACTTAAGTTTCTCTCTTTTTCGAAGCAGTTATAAATAATCATGCTGCTTTGGTCGCCTTCAGTACTATTTGTTGACTATACAATTTTGTTTAGCTGTTTTATTGTGACAATAGCGGCTTAGGTTGATTTATTTGCAAGCATGTAAGAATAAAGAAATCATTATAAGTCTACGATGTTTTACGAATTGTGTTTGAATAAATTCGATTGCTAAAAAATTGTGGCATTTTATTCAATTGCAATTGTTAGGTGTAAACAGCACGTTATCAAAAAAGCTTAATTTATACGCCTAATAGGCTACATAATATCATCTAGCCTACTTACCATAACTGACTAGCGACCATTAGTTGAAACTAACTCTGTAATGCCGCCGGAAGCAAAAAAATTTTGCATTCCTGTACGAAGTTAACCTATTTGACAAAGTTAAAAATAATCATCAAAGTATTAATATTTCTCTATGGGTTTGTTTTGTTATCTTTGGTGCGTCTACGCAAAATTAAAGCATAGACGTACGCAAGAAAGAGAGTTCAAGGGTCAACCTTCTTGAAGAAAGGTGATCAGAGATATGCACTTACACATAAATAACATATTAACAAAAAATAGTATGGTATAAGCTTTTATCATTTTCGCACTTTGTACTTTCTAAACTTTATTAGTCATAGGCGTACCAGCCAAAAAAATTTGGAGGGCAATGAAGTTTTGCCCAAATTTTGTGACATTTGCCCAAATCATGATTTTCTAGTACTTTACGGATAGGAAAAAATAATTTTCTTGAGATACTCGGACGAAGACCAAATTTCGTCCTAAAACTATGGTGTTTCCTAAAAAAAAGTCTTCACTTGGAATCTATCGCATATTTCTCAATTTTCGTACCGAAATCGAGGTGTTCTCAAAAAAAAGTCTTCACCTAAATTTGGTAACTATTTTTCGTAATTGATCATTGTCGCTGCCCTAAAATTTCTGATTTCGCCTAAATTTTTCTTATCGCTGCCCAAAAAATTATAATTTTGGCCAAATTTTGGAAACTTGGAAGGCAATTGCCCCCCTACTCTCCCGCCAGGTACGGCTATGTTAGGCTATTAGTATTTTTATTAAAATCGTTTTTTTATCGCGCAATTGCGTCAAAGTTTGCTAATCTGAATAAAACTTTTAAAACCGAAAAATATTTGAACATACAGTCAGGTCTTCTATGCTCACTTTTGATGTCTATTAATAGCATCCAAGGAAGATCTGTAAAAAAAACTTGATTATACTCTGGAAAGCATAAAAAAAAAAAAATAATGAAAACAATGTTCCACCAGCGCAACTGCAAAAGACACCGCTAAACCGCAAGGGTATACTGGCGGCGGTTCCGATATGCTAACCACATCGAGTTAGCTAACACGGAGACGGGTTAAGACAAGCAAAACCCTGCAGTTCCCATTACAAACATATAGTAAGAATGGTCAAGTCAATCAACAAGCAAGTGCCGACAGACCTGTACAGGTCTGTCGGCACTTGCTTGTTGATTGACTTGACCATTCTTACTATATGTTTGTAAAAAAAAAATAAATTAAATATTTTTAATTCAATGCCACCGATGGTACTCTTTAGTGCTATCTCTCCTCGATATACTCCATAATGAAAACGTTTCTTTATTTTTACAAAAATTACTTCAACACGCTGGTAGATCAGTGGTTCTCAAAGTTTAAGAAATCGTCTTTTCTGCTATCCCTGTCTCTTGTTCTTAACTTTATTTATTTTTATCTCTATATTTATCCTCCTGACTCGCAGGAAAGCGACGGAGGCGCTATACATAGGGTAAACAATTACCCCAACCTGCTTCCGGAGATGCCAAGATATTGCTGTCCGCTATTAATTTAGTAGAGATATGACTGCAATTTAGAACTGCTTGTCAAGACCACCAAGCAGGGGAAAGTGCCGTAAAGTGTCTTTCCCATGGACACAACAGAATGGCACAAGTGGGTTTTTGAACCGAGACCATGCTGATCATCAGTCCGGTGCTTTAACCACTCGACCACGCTGCCGACAAGTGACAGTTTGGTTTCTAGTAGAATAAATTGTTGCAGTTTGTAAATTTGTTTTGTTCAATGTTTCTTATAGATTCAATATTTCTAATTGATATAAATATTACTGAATGCATCTTTGATTTAATTTATTTATATTTGATTTGATTAAGCTTGGTTGAATTCCTACGTGTTTGATTAATTAAATTTATTTATAAATATAAAACCGCAACAATTTATTCCCCAACCCAATACAACAACGTCATAGATATTTTTGTCCAAAAGAATAGGCAAATGGATTTTATTTTCAAATAAATGTGGAAGCATGCTGGTTTTTATTTTGTTTAGTAGGTAACTGTTATTTGTTGTTGATTAAAAATTATTTGTGCATTACCAACCAAAAGCCTCACCGCACGTCACTGGAATTAATCTGATTAACAAGTTTTTAATATAAAGAGATATTTGTTCGTTGATGACTAAAATCCCTAGTTCGTAGCCAAAACATTGTGTAAAATCTTTTTCAATTCTACCTGGTTTTCTTGAAATTTTTAGATTTTCATACAATTAGGGCGAAAAACAACACAGAAAATTAATGCAAAGACACCAAAAAAAAAAGTATTTATACAGTTAAAATGCTTTGCCAACAAACAAAAACTTTTTTGACTCTTGATTCTTTATTCTTGATAGCGTTTTTCGAAAATAAAACAAAAAATTTTTACTGGGCCGCGACAATTCTATTCCAATATCCAATATTTTTTGGTCGGTATGTTAAAAAGATTGAGAAGCACTGAGTTAAATATTAAAATTATTTGTAAGATTTTTATGTTGCTTTATTTGAAGCATGATTTTCTGACAAATATTTTAGGCCTATTGTTCGATGTCAATACATTCTCCTTTTTATCCACTTTTCAATCGGATTTTTTTATTTTATTTTGTCTCTATATTTATGCTCCTCAGTCGCAGAAAAGCTAGGGATATTAGAACACATCTAAAATCCCTAAGGAAATCCCTATATATATATAGCGGAGCTGTCAAGCAATTACCCAGCTCGCTTCTGGAGATGCCAAGATAATGCTGTTTGAATGAAATTTTTTTTTTTAGTTTTTATGCGCATGTAAAGATATGTTCAAAATTAAAAGCTGTTTGCTAATTTGAACTGTAGGAAAATAGTAAAGACCTTATGGGTAATCGGTACATTGGAACCCAATCTCCGCTTGATAATTCTAGACTCTTTTATTACAGGGTTTCATCTTTTGCATTGAGGTGACCTCCTTGTTGTTTTTTTGAAATATAATTGAATAAACATTAATGGATATTTTAGTTTGAATTATCTACTTTCTAAACTTGAAAATTAAGGATTTAGGATATTTTTTGTTCAAGACATGAAACTAATAACAGCAATTTGATTGGTTTGCTTTTCTCTGAAAACATCAGATTATATCGATGACCCCCTCAGCATTTTATTCTTGATTTGACGTATTTTATTCATTCAGTTTTATTTGCAATAAAATTGTTCCGTTTCCGAATTCATATTGACAAATATATTTACCAATAATAAAACAGCGGCTAAACGACCAAGCGTTTTGCCATTTCGGGACAAAAACAACAATCACATACCCTAAGACAACGGTAACCCCACTTACTGATGTCCTACGTATCAGAGTGTAAATATTTGATTCCGACTCAAATTAAGTCACTTGTTGCCTTAAACATCTTAAAAGAACTCGAACTTGAATCCAAGTCCAGAAAAACTGACTCGAGTCAATATATTATTTTTTTGCTGTTGCTTTGCTAATGCCTACTGACAAGAATATAACCGAATAACAGTCGGGCAATGTATTTTAAATGCTAATTTGATTTTATATTACCTTCAAGTTTTAAATGCTAAATTCATGTTCAAGGTAAAAAAAGCCGTTAGTGTGAAGAACGAAACAAATGGGTTCTCTTCAATAAGTCATGGCTAGCGATTTTAATTCGTAAAACTAACGTGGAATCCCCCTGTGGTTACTATTGCTTCTTCAAAAGATATCTTTTTTCTCTTGGTTCCTTTTATATTTCCTCTTGGTACTATAGAGTGGATTCTGGGTTAGTTTCACCAACAAAAATCACTTATGAGGACTTCTTAAAAAGACCCAAAGTTGTCCTTTATTGATGAAACCAACATAATGATTTTTTAAACAAAAACTTTTGCATTTATAATTGATTATGGGGTCAAATTAAAAAAGACTCAATATTCTGTAGACATGGACTTAAGAGGATTTAAACTCAACTCCAATCACAGTTTGTTAAATTCGGACTGACTCATAAGTCCATTAAATGCTGGACTCTCTTCTGCTGCCTAGCCTCCCAAGATGTTTTGAATTGGCTTCATTTGTAGACCTATGTGAAAAATAGAAAAGTTTATGTTTGGAAGAGTTTATTTGGCTGAAGCATAGTTATTGCATAGACTCTGCTGGTAAATTCCATAGTCATGCATTGAAATATACAGAATATAATTGTAAGAACAAGAAAACAGTACATTAATGGACAT
This sequence comes from Diplosoma virens, assembly GCA_963680785.1. Lineage (NCBI taxonomy): Eukaryota > Metazoa > Chordata > Ascidiacea > Aplousobranchia > Didemnidae > Diplosoma > Diplosoma virens. The sequence continues at coordinate 23,636,285 of OY796889.1, forward strand.
ACTTTTCATCTTTGTAACCATATACCCTTGTTTTCATGTGTTATAAGTGTTTATAAAAATATGAATTTCAAATTATGATAAAGATTTAAAATTGTTTTCCAGGTTACTGATTGTTATTTTTTTTTGGCAAGTTTTTTGATTATTTGAAATTAGGATTGTATTAGAAGTAGCTTTTGGATTATTCACTTCTTAATGGAATCTCTAAATATAAGAATGTCACAAAGAAAGGTAATTTAATCTAACTTTATTAACAAATCATAATTCAAACTTGGGTTTCTTTAAAAAGTCACTGTAAGCAATTTTTTTAATGGAACTAACCAAAAATCCCCCTATAGTTACTATCACTTCTTGAAATGATCTTTTTTCTTTTGGTTTCTTTTTTAATTCTTTTTTGATGCTGTAGAGGTGTCCTCAATTAATTTCAAACAAAAAACAATTATGGTGACTTCTTGAAGAGATTCTCAAACTTTAACATTTACCAAAGTCAACTTTAAAACTAAACATTCAGCTTAAGCCAAATCCTAATAATTAAAATATTAAAAATTTGCCAATTCTAAATATAATTTAAATAAAACATATCTTTCACTTCATCAAATTTTTATCAATCAATTTTCACTTTATTATAAGTTGATCTCCATACTAAACACTTTATCTAAACTAAATATTTTATTTTCACACTCTGAAGTGATCAAAACATGTAGGCCTATAATAATGTCAACTATGTCAATGTCACTCAATAGTGATGTCATAATTTTTTTGATGGACTCCTGAGTTAAAACCAAAGTCAGTCAGTTTTCACTCACTTTAACTTCTAAAGCTCCAAAAAAGATCTTGACCCTGACTCCACAACTTTGCCTGCAAGAGGCTTTCAAAATTTGGATAGCTTGTGGGTGTAGTTGATTGGAAACTAACTTGGAATGCAAAAGAAATGGTTGTTAAAATATTTTTTAAAAGTTTTTTAGAGTTATATAGGCTGTTGGTAAAGGTGAATTAAGGGCCTTATAGAAAACTTTTTTATTTTTACATTATGTTTTGTCTTTCAAACTGCTCTAAAGTATGATGTTGCTTCTGATTAAAGGTTGTTTGACAATTAAAATGCTTACAGATACGCCACATGTGTTTCAGATTAAAAAAGAAATCAAAAATATTACTGCTACCTTTTCAAGGTGTTTAAAAACTGATGTTTTTGTTTTTACAGGCCAAAAAGAAAAACTTTGGTGATTTTGTATCAACTTCCAACTGGTCTGTAAAATTTGGACCACCAAAAAATCTTGATAATGAAGTTTCTAAAGAAAAAGTTTATTCACCAAAAAAATCTAAAGAAAATTTAAATGATCTTATACCATCTGAAGAAAAAAACAAAGACATTTCAAATAATACCATCAGTGAAAAACTTGATGCTCAAAAAAATAACACATATGGTTGTCAAAACAAGGATGTTCACTTAAATGAAAAAACTTCATCCCCCAAACAAATTAAGAATAATGTAAAACCTCTTAAACCCCTTCTCAAGAGAAAAGGTGATTCTTGTAACAATTCTCTTAAACGACGTTTGGTTAGAGCTACAGGAAAAACACAAATTGCTAAATTGTTACAAGAGAGGCATTTGCAGAAAGATAAGGCTACCAAGATAAATCCAATTTCAGCACCTACTGATGAGAATCAATACAATGAAGAAGATAAACATGTTTGTAAGAAAGCAGGTTGTGGAAAAAAAGGTCTTACTTGTTGTGTCAAAGTGACTAACAGGTTTGTACTTTTATGAAATTTTATTTGGTATTTTTATTGTTCAACTAATAGTTTTGTACTACATTAATCACTAAGTTACAATTACATACAGCAATACACATATATTCATGCTAAAATAAAATAAAAAGAAACCATAAACATTTTCAGCTTACTACATTAGCCCTCTTCAGATGAATAAAATATATGGGGTATGTAATTGTTGAAAGAAAAGTATACTCTATCCCTAAATTGTAACTGCTAAGTTGTTTTGTAAATTAAGTAGCTGATTCTAAAGTGAACTTATGGTATTCATAGTTTTTCTGCTTGACATTTGACATTGTGGGAATAGTTGAAAGAGATATTGAAAGCCTCTTACTTAAAAACTTTAGGGTCCGCTTAATACTAGCAGTGCCCTATCAGAGAAAAAAACTATTGATTTGTTGGACAAAACTAATGATTGTTCACTAACCTAAGAAATGTATTGACTGCAATGTTTTATTGACAACAACAAATTTTGTTGATGGACAATTATAAATATAAAAACTCTAAATAATAGAAAGAGCATTCTTTAATGATGAAAAAACCAGGACTAGCCAAACCGGATGGTTGCTGCAAGATAGAAATTTGTTTTTTTGCTATATAATTTGGACCTAGAGAACATGGACCTAAAGAAAGCTTATGACAGGGCTTTGGGAGAAGAGCTGTGGTACTGTATGAGAAAATCAGGAATAGCAGAAAAGTTTATGCAACTTGTACAGGATATGTATGAGCAGAGGCGCACCCAGGGGGCTGATTTGGAGGTCATGTCAGCCCCCTTTTAAATATTTTTGTCAGCCCCCTTTTCGTCAGATGTCAGTCCCCTTTGCGCGCTAATAGGCAACTAGATAAAACTTTCGCGCGGATAAGTGACGTTTCGTGCCAACTTAACTATAATAACTGGTTTCCGTTTTTCTTTAATAGTAACTCGAAGGATAGACACGAGCGTATTTTTGCTATACTCCTTCAGTGTTTTTATAGATACGTCACACATATGCTGCGTTAAATGCCAAAAAAAACTTGTTTTTTGAATTGTCCCGTACTATATATTTTGAATATCTATCTACATATTTTTGTCGCGTCACAATACTAAATTTTTCCCGCTTGCAGACCAACGTTTCCTCTATTCGGCCACGCAGCCGCGCAGCTAGCCTAGAACCCCCGCGCAGTACTTTCGTTTTGCCGCGCACTGCATAAGTATTGGCAAGACAAGCTAAATACGTGCTTTCAATCAGAAGCAAGCTCGACACAGTGGTGGATATTCAAATAGCTTTTATCTCATCTTTCAGTTTTTACTCTAAAAAAAAATGGTGATCGCTAAAAAAAAGGTTTTCTCTTCGGTATCATCTCTGACTTCCCTATTTTCCTCCCAAACCCGAGGTGTTCCCTAAAAAAAAAAGATCTTCACTTCGATTTCATCTCTGATTTCCCTATTTTGTTCCCGAAATCAAGGTGTTATCTAAAACAAAAAAAAAGTCTTCACCTCGAAAATAGCACAAAACCTTGAAAAATCAGAACAAAAATTGGGAAATAGAGAGATCGATTCTAGGTGAAGAATTTTTTTTTTTGAAGAACATCTTGATTTTCGGAGAGAAAATTGAAAGACGAGATCAACACTCCTTTTCTTTTTTACTGAACATCAATTTCTAAAATCCTTGTCTTGGGTCCCTAAATTTGAATATTCACCACTGCTCACACGGCCTTTCATTCCGCGAACACTAAGCAAGCTCTTAGAGGGAACGTTGTTGCAGACTCGTTTGCAGCTACACAATCACCAATGTTAGTTCAGATAAGATTGCCAAGATCTTCAACGTACTTTATTGATCATTTTTGCAACATTTTACTCGAGATCCTAAAAGAGCCTAATCGACAGCTGCGGTTAAGAACCCATGGTCTATTCATTGTAGCGATTGCTCCTACTTAAACTTGATGAAAGCGCTTCGCAAAACACACGTACTGAGGTTTAATCATAAATGTAATAAAAATATTGTCTAATTTCTTTGCGATTTTAAAGTTTTGTACCACCAATCATCTGTTGAAATGAAGTATTTATTCTAAGTAAACAATCAGCCGTTTATCTATTGACTTTAACCCAGTTCTTAACCAACAGCGCGGATTAAAAAAGTTTGAAAATAACTGTTGTCGGCCAATAGGGGGTCTTCGCTTCATTTCGGAAAAACGATCGCACTGGGAAAAAAAATGCAGCGGCTTCTTTGATCATTTCATTTGGCGCTTTTGATGTGTTTCGGAATATACCAAAATTACTTTGATTTTGCGGCAGATTTTTTTACAGTGCGGCCTTGCTGTGGAATGCTTTGAAGGCACAAAATTCATGCTGTAGCAGGAGTTTAAGAAAAAAAAGGGAAAACGAAAGCATTAACCGGACAGCGGATAGAAGCAAGACGCCAGAAAATATTACATGCATGTTGTAAATCTGTATGATTATTCTTCGCAATGACATAGTTTTATTAAAACGAAGGACATTTGGGCATTTTTGAATGTCGTCGGAAGACTGATCGATTTTTATATAGAAAAGAGGACGTATATTCTCCTAAGCATATAGTTGTTTGATGTTGCTCCTACCTAGAACTCGTTGTGGGAAATGAAATAAAAAATAGAGCTAATGAAAAAGCACGACTTACCTGTTTTACTTACCTTTTTTTAAAAACACTTAAATGATTTGCAGCACTACTTGGTTTTTAGATATTAAACTTAAATGAATAAACAGAAAAGAATTGTCGCCAATGGAACAAATGACGCCATCGTCATAGCCATACCTGCCGGGGGGGCAGGGGGCAATTGCCCCCCCAAGTTTTGAAGATTTGGGAAAAATTAAGATTTTTCGAACAGTGGGAAGAAAATATTTGGGCAAAACCATAATTTTTCGGGCAGCGATACGAAAAATTTGGGCAAAGTCAGGAAATTTAGAGAGGTGACGATGAGGAACTGCAAAAAATAATAACCCAAATTTAGGTGAAGACCTTTTTTTTTTTTTTAGAGAACACCTTGATTTTGGGACGAAAATTGAAAATTAGGAGACTGAATTTAAGTGAAGACCTTTTTTTTTTTTTAGAGATCACCATGATTTTAGGACAAAATTGGTTTTTCGTCTGAAAATCTCAGACAATTTTTTTGTCATATCCGAAATGTACTATAAAATCATGATTTGGGCAAACGTCACAAAATTTGGGCAAAACTTCATTGCCCCCCCAAAATTTTTTGGGCTGGTATGGCTGTGGCCATTGTGCAATGTCAAAAGACGCAATAGCGCTAATCATCGCGCTTGCATGCCAAATTTTGTTATAGTCTAAGCGACTTACAGAAAAAAAGATGTGAGGGGGGTTGTGGGGGGGCAAAGCCCCCCACATTTGAAAACATGTTGGAATTGTGTCAGCCCCCTTTTTTTGAGGCTGGGTGCGCCCCTGTGTATGAGGAAAGTGAAATAGTGGTGAGGTGTGCAGTAAGAACTACAGAAAGTTTCAAGGTCAACATTGGACTGCACTGGGGATCTGCATTAAGTTTGTTTCTGTGATTATGGATAGGATAACGGATAAAGTAAGGAGAGTACCACTGTGGACAATACTGTTTGCTGATGATATTGTGATTTGCAAAGAGACCAGGGAAGAAGTGGATAAGAGGGTAGAAAGCTGGAGATATGCATTGGAAAGAAGGGGATGAAAGTAAGTAGATCTGTAGCTATTAATTGGACAGCCCATATATTTTCACACTAAATACAACTTTAGTTATTATCAGAGTTATAAAATTTGGTTTAAAACCTTGAATTTAACTTTCACATGCTCTATTTTTATGCGATTTCGAATTTCACATCCTGCCGTTCCATATTGTATGATCTCATGATAATACGCCCATTTGTATACAGCAATGTGGCTTAGTCACAAATTGTAATATATTGAGTTACTCTCTGGCAGATGTTGGTTAAATAAGTTAGCTTCTTTCATGGTAATGCTGTGCTAAATTGTCTTTATTATTGTCATTATTTGTTTTAATTTTTATTTTGTTTTTATTTCTATTTGAATAAGTAAATAAATGTAAATAGAATCAAGTTAGTGGTTAACCCTCTGACTTTGAACTGCTGCAATTAAACTTGGACATAACGCTCCTAACCACTACAGATCAAAGGTTGAATATCTGTGCGTAAATAGAGGAAATGACAAAGAAACAATGAAGATGGAGGACACAAAAGTGCCAAGGGTAAAGGGATTTAAATATTTGGGATCAATGATGCAAGGAAGTGGTAGGTGTGAGAGGGAGGTAAAGAGCAGAGTGCAGGCAGGATGGAATGGATGGAGAAAAGTATTGGGAGTAATCTGTAATAAGAGGTTACCAGCTACAGTAAAAGGAAAAGTGTACAGTTCAGTGGTGAGACCAACAATGGTGTATCGACTAGAGATGGTGGTAGTTACAAAGAAACAAGTAGAAGGGATGGAAGTTGCAGAGATGAAAATGTTGAGGTTTGCTATGGGAATGACAAGAAAAGATAAGATTAGAAGCGAGTACATCAGGGGTACAGTTAAGGTAGAGCGGTTAGGAATGAAGGTGAGGGAGGGCAGGCTGAGGTGGTATGGACATGTTATGAGGAGAGACCAGGAGTATGTAGGAAGAAGGGTGATGGAAATGATGGAAAAGTTACTGGGAAAGAGGAAAAGAGGGAGATTGAAGACAAGATTTCTGGATGTAGTGAAGGAGGATATAGGGAAAGTGGATTTGAGGGTGAAGGACATTGGAAACAGGATGCTGTGGAGGAGTATCATACGCTGTGGCAACTCCTGATTGAAGGAGAAGGCTGAAAGAAGAAATAGAAGAAGTTATATGATTTATTATTTTATAACAATGTTGTGCAGAATATGAAATAGAAATTTATGAGACTTTTAAAAATTATAATCTAAACTAAATTGACAGCTGCTTGTATGTGGAATCTGATTTGTTAGCATTATCATACTTTTAGCAATATGGCTATTTATAACCTGTAACTATAGTTTGTTCATTTTTCTTTTGGCAGGAGCTTAATGTTTTGTGAAAATATTTCAGTTTTTAATTTGTTGTGTAATATTTCCAAGGTTATTATTATATAAAATTTAATGATTGGATTGCTGTTGGAGCAATGTTGGCTTTTTGGTCTTGAAAATTTAATTCTTTGCAAAATTAAATTTTAAAATATTGTTTTTGGCAAAAAAACAGCTGTACATCATTATTTGGCAAGGAACAATTGTGCAGGACAAATTCAATGGCAAGCCAATTTGTACAAAAAATAATTAATTTTGATTTTAGTTTAGTAGCTTTTGTTTTCTGCTATTATGGCTAATAAGTATGATGCTGTGTGTAAAGATAAACAATAAAAGAATTGCTTTCATATGTACCATATTCTCCAGTTAATAAGCTGATTTGCTAAATAAGCTTACTAGGCTAATGTTTAGCTCTGAAAATGAGGATTTTTGCTTATTACCACCCAATAAGCTGAGGCCATTTTTATGAAGTGACAAGTTTCTTGAAAATGATTTCTTAGTCTCGTTTCAGTGTCAGCATGCATGTTAACAGCCACTGGTAAAATACAAGTAAACTTAACAACCACTGCTAAATTTCATTTATTATTTAAAGAACATGAAAGACTTTCATTAATTATTTTATTGAAATATAAAACTAGCAATTTGGCTAATAAAGTGAAAGAAAACTTGCTCTTGGAAAACACTTAATTGCAATAAACCTGATTTTTCTAAAATTTAGTCACACTTTCTTATTGTAGCCATTTAATTGCTTACATAAAGAAAAGAACATGTTAAAGTTTTTTTATCAGAAATCTATTACCCTTCTTTCAGTAAAGTTACATTGACGATTTTATTTAACTGATCAAATTGCGATGCATGAATTTATTAATAAAATCGGTCAACTTTCAATTTATTATAGCAAATAAAAGTTAAAATTTAAAAACCGACTGTATTATTATAAAAAATCGATTTTTCATAATAATACAGTTGGTTTTTAAATTTTAACTTTTATTTGCTATAATAAATTGAAAGTTGACCGATTTTATTAATAAATTCATGCATCGCATAAAGAAAAGAATCATGAGGTGAAGCTATTTTTCTTAAGCTGTTTTTAATGATAACTAAAAACACAGATCACATGTACAGTTAACTCTGCTTTTCATGCTTTATTTCCAAGTGCTAGACAAAATTCTCGCTCAAAATTAAGTAGGTTTACGATGTCACTATGGTCATTGTGCAACAATAGCCACATCATTTGTCCAATATCTTACTATTAACCATACATCAGGCAAGTTCTTCAGGTAAAAAGGTAACAGTTCAAAAGTAAAATGATTGTTTTTATAAGTTACTAGTTTTCAGTTGCTTCTGTTGGGTTGTAAATTCGATTTGCACCATGTTGATATTTCTTTTTAATTTATCCTATCTTTTTCTAGTAATAAATAAAGTTTATTCACCTGCAATAACTCTGCCATAACTGTGATATCAAAGGTATGATTTTGGGACTGATTTTGGCCTTTGATATTTTCTGGTCCAAAGCTGATGATTGAACAAGAAGCTGCCCCCCAAAAATCAGGTCCAAAATTTAGGTCCAGAAATTTGGCTTATTAGTTGGAAAACATGGTATAATCAATTTTTTATAATATAACAAAACAATGTGTAATCTAAATTTGAACTTTCAATGCTTATTTGTTACATATGTATTGGTCATAGATGTCATCTTTTGTTAAGTTACAAATTTCTCATGTCTGCAAAAACTTTAAACAATCTGGATTATTAATGGCAGCTGCGCAATTAATGACTTCTGGAATAAATTAACCATGATAGCTATTTAACAATACAACTAGTACTAGTATAAACAATTAGCAATGGTACAATCAGTTTGTTGAAAAACTTCTAACAATGGCAATATTGTCAAAGCAGAAAAGTTGATGAAGCCAAACATTAATCAAAGCTTACCCAAGAGTATATAAGGTGGTTTAAATTATGCTCTAAACTATTGTAAAAATATTGCAAAGAAGAATTATTTAATAGGTGAAGAATTATAACCAAAAGAAAAGCATGTCATCAAGCAATATTTTAACTGAAAGAATAATTAAATAATCAAAAAAATTTGTACCTGGTTTAACATATTTAATTACTGCCATATTTCTGTTCTTTTGCTAACTTTTCATTGTTTTGTTAAGCTTTCCTTTTTTGCATTTGCTTGGCAGATTTTTAATTAACTGCAAATCAGCCTAATAGGTGAAACAACTGTTAGAGCTAGTAAAAATATAATTAAAATAATTTTCATGATTTAATTGTTTAATATTTTGTGGGCATCAGCGTGGTTCAGTGGTTAAAGCACCAGACTTGTGATCTACAATGTCTCGGTTCAAAACCCAATTGTGCCATTCTGTTGTGTCTTTGGGAAAGACGCTTTACGGCATTTTTTTCTGCTTGGTGGGCCTGGCAAGCAGTTCTAAATTACAGTCACATTTCTATTAAATTACAAGCAGACAGCAATATCTTGGTATCTCCGGAAGCAGGTTGGGGTAATTGCTTACCCTATGTATTAGCGCCTCTGTTGCTTTCCTGCAAGTCAGGAGGATAAATATAGAGATAAAATAAAAATAAAATAAATAAATATAATAACTGCCCTGACTTAAATGTCATTGGAGCATTTTTCTAATTTTTGCCAGCCAGAAAATATTAGTCGAAAAGTGTATTATGTATAATGCCTATTACAATGCCATGGCTTTTGTATGCTCAGAAAACTTCAAACCCAATGCCTTTGTAATACATTGTTGTATTGGAACTTGGTTTAGTATCTTTTTAATTTGAATATTTAATATTAAGCCATTAGAAATTCAAATATATTGATATTCAACTAGGAATATTCCTAAATTTAACACCTTTAAACATGTTTTTCAAATCCGACTTTTCACTCATATCAGCTGAACAACAGATGGTAAAAACAAATTTTGGAATCACAGTGTACTTGAAATATGCAATGATGGTGATTGTATGTTTTGCATATTAAAAATAAATTATTGTAAAATATTGTCTAAGTGACACAGCAAAACTTTTTGCTGTTGCTTCAATGTCTATAAGTTTTTCAGTGATATAATGATTGGAAAATTTGCAGTTGAAACCTTGTTTATTAGGTAATAATCCAATCATACTGCATAACAAAGTATGTTTTATTTCTCTCTAAAAAGTTCAACTTTTAATGATTATCATTTCAAAATATTAATTTTTCTGCACATTCTACCTGTAATTGGAATTAAATCTGTGTGCTTTAACAAAAAAACATTCTGCCAAAGAAGAATCATCACTTGTCTTAGATAAACAAACTAACTTTTAGAGCATACATCACCTCTTTTGCACTCTTGCTTCATATTTGCCCACAATTTCTGTTTCCACTGCAAATTTCTATTTCTTTTGACTGACAAATACATTTCTGTTTCAATAAACTTACATTTACTAGCCAAACAAAATATTTCTGTTTGAAATATTGAAATGTGCTTCCATTTCATTCAACTTCAACAACATTTATCTTTTAGATATTGGAAATATATAAAATAATATTCAAATATGATACCAATTGAATTTCACCATATTTTTTTACAATGGCAATAACTTTGCTATGTTTATCTTTACTCACATTAATACAATCATTAGCTATGCTAGCAGTGAACAAAAACTTCTGATCTCAAATCAAAATTGATTATTTTTCCGTCTAATTGGCATATTGACAAATTTGTCTCATCAAAGTGTCCCCCTTCAAATAGTCTGCTTTATGTTAACTATGATTTAGATATTCATATAGTTATAATTTTTTGCATAATTCAATTCAAATTATTCTATAATAATTGATCAGTTGGTGTACAAGAATAACACTAATCTACACAATTTTGCAAACAAAGTAGAAAACAGGTGCCCATGGCTAATTTTGGGATGCTGATTTTGAATCTGATGTCTGTTTTTTCATATCAGCCTTCGTTTTTTAGTAATCTTACACTAACTTTGCCACAAAGAGCTTTATAGTACTAAATAGCATACACCAACTCTTTGCAGTTTTTAGAACTGCATGCACATATCTGTTGGCTGGTAAGTTGTATAAGTCATCCACAACATCATTCTTTATTAGAACGCAACATTTCACCTACCTATGTGCTGCATCATCCTGTGTTTCGCTTTGCTTGGTGTTTCCCTGATGTGACTCTTTTCACCTTATTACTGTACTGTATTTCTTTCTCTTGTTACTTTTATTGCTCTTTCTCAACTAAATATTACATTGTTTTGCTACAAATTTTCTCCCTCCTATAGACTTGCAGCTGTGATAAGTAAATCCTTTCTGAAATTTCTCAGTTTGCATTGGTTCAATAGAAGCTGAAGTGGTAGCATAATTTGATGAGTTTGACTGCTATTGGAAGTGTTAGTGCAGTTACCACAAGGCATTTATTCAAAACTCACAAGGTGACAAGTTTCATGTTTTTTTTTGTGCAAGTATAAACTTAGAATCTTGGGATAGTGTTGTGTTAGTTAGTTAGAAAGTTTTACTGAACTGTGGAATTTAATATCAGAAATTTCTTTTGCAGAAATTTTTTAAAAGAATTCATTCTAGTTTTGTAGTAATTAAACATGTCAACATTATGGTGCAGAGGGTGTACAAATGACCCCAACAATTTCTGTTACATTTGTGATTGTTCACAAGGAAGAAAGACAGACGAAATATAACTTCATTCATAAAGAATCCTTACTAAGCTACTTTGGTGAAAAACTGGGAGACCAAGACAAGTCCTGGACCAATACAAAGTATGTATAACCTATATGTCAACATTCAGCTTGTGGATGAAAGGAAAAAAGCATTTCTCATTTAAAGGTCCAATGGTATGGCAAGAACCCTAGAATCAGCTTATTACAGGCTTTTCATAATTTATCCTGTAACATGGGCATTAAAGCACATTTTCTGCATAGTCATCTGGACTATTTTTTGGAAAACTTAGGGTCATTCAGTGAAGAACAGGGTGAAGGATTTCATCTAGATATAAAAGTAATAAAAAAAAGGTATCAGGAAAAATAGAATCTCAGAAAGATAGCAGACTATTGTTAGGGTTTGGTATGTGAATGTTTATATTCTCAATACTCATCAATCTAAAGAAGGAAACTATTGCAATAAAATTGTATTAAATGCATTTATTTCCTCCTTTGTGCTTAGTATATTTCAATACTTATCGCTAAGTATATGCTTTTGTATTCACAGCTTCAAATTAATTTATGCTTTTCAGTGTGCAGCACTAAAATTTAAAATTGTATTTTCGCAAAAATGTGACTCGTTATGGCAAAACCAATGGCAGATTTGAAGTCAGCACCCTCAAATTAGCTAGAAAGCATAGTTTTCATTTTTGTTTCTAAAACGCCATCAAATTTTGTAGACCTGTGTAGTATTTGCATTCCTTGTTATGCAAATATTCGCTTAGTCTTAGATGCAAAAAATATTTGGAATTTAATTGCTATTACAGTCTCAAAGTATAAAGTTTAATTTGATTATCTTTAGTTGTGTGGAGGCCACTGGGAAGACTTCAAGATGGTATCATATATCAATGGAAGAGCATTATTGCAATGCATGTTTTGAAAAGTTTTACAGAAAGTAAGAATATTATCTAACTTTTTATTTTGATTTTGATTGAGTAAATTTGCTATAGTTTTTTGGATTATTTTTGTGGTAGCAATAAATTTGATTCAATTTTTTGTGGTAGCTATAACTTCCTAATTACTCTAGCACTTTTCTTGCTTCTCTAGATTTTGGCACACACTGAGTTTGGCAATGCACAGATTTCAGCATGTGAGACTTTGGCACTTGTTCTTTATAAATATATATACATATTTACTCAAGCCAGATTTTTATTCTCTAAGATATGATAGACAACATTAAACTAATAATGACTCTTTTGTTGGGATCTCACACTTGTTGAGTTATCAATCTGCATGCCTTTATCCTTGCTGCATATATATAGCATGGTTGAGTGGTTAGAGTGCCGTGCTTATGATCAACATGGTCTCAATTCAAAACCAACTTGCGCCATTCAGTTGTGTCCTTGGAAAAGACACTTTACGGCACTTTCTCCTGCTTGGTGCTCTTGGAAAGCAGTTCTAAATTTCAATCATATCTCTGCTAAATTGCAAGCAGACAGCAATATCTTGGCATCTCTGGAAGCAGGTCAGGGTAATTGCCTACCCTATGTATTAGTACCTCCATTGCTTTCCTGTGAGTCAGAAGGATAAATATAGAGATAAAAAAAAAATATAGGGCTTTAGCTTTTTAATGAACTTTAATTTTATAAATTTTGCTCTGCTAGTTGTTAAAATCTGACACTTTTTTTTTTGATTAACGTTTTTTTTATTTTATTATGTATGAAGAGTTGTTAGCCGTATGTTTGGCTCTGTATAAGTACTTCATCTAATCTTACAATTTTTAATTAAACCACATAACATTATTTAAACAAGATGCAGTCATTGAATATGATAGACAAATGAACTGTTATTAGGTCTTTTCAACAATAACATTTCTTATGTGTTCTTGAATCACAAGTTCAAGTATAACAATATATGTATCCATGTAATACGTATTTCAGACAAGCTTAATAAGTTTAAAATAGGCCAATTCTTCAACACTGGCTTGCCTTTTCATTTTTTAGGTTTATCTTTTTCTTTTTTTAGGTTTAGCTTTGTCACACTAAAGTAGAACAATTTATATTTTTTAGGTTTATTAACAGCAACACTAATAACAAAAGCAAATAATTTTTTGTGCTTCTAAAAATGGGACCCTACCTTTAGTAAAAAATATCAAAAAACCAGTGCTGAACTCTGTATGTCCCTGAGCTCTGTATATAGCTAAACCTGTGTGCTAAATTCTTGCAACCCCCACTTTTCTGTGGCAAAACCAAACTTTGAATTTTGATTTTATTCTTTTCACTTTTTTCTCTGTCCTTTTGTAATTTTGAACTGATCTTAAAGTATATTTATTTTAATTCTTTTTGTTTTCTATACATGCTCTTGATGAAAACATGGATAAAAACTTTTCACACACAATTATATACAGTTATAATCTTTGTTTTTTAATTAAAGCTTTAATTAATTTATACTTTGCAAAGTAAAAGCAATGATTGCAATCAACTTCATGAATGGAAAAGGTTGTGGTTTCAAAATAGCAGAGCGGATAGTAATTTCAAGGTTATCACCAATTACATTGCAGGTTGGGTATTTTGTGATTGATGTTTGTTTGCATCTGCAGCATCTACAGTGAACCTTGGTTAATTCGAATTTCATTTGACACACAAATTGATCTGTATTATATGAACATCTGAATTATCTGAAGGCTATTGTTCAAGCCAGATGTTATCCAGAGTAGTAAAATGTAGATAAAAATCACCTTATTTGAAAGACTAAATGGTACAATTCTTTGAAATAAACAAATTTATTTATACAGTTAAAACATTTGTAGAGAACTAACAAAGTTAGTGTGCTTTAATACGTAGTTTAGCTATGCAACACAATTATAGCACACTTATATACGACACAACTATAGCAAACCAATGAACATACTCCCTAAGTTGAACTGATGTAAATTTCCAGTAACAAGCAACATAGCCAATGCTTGTAAACCATAATGTGGAATAATATTTACAATGTTGACAAAAGACATCCTGCTGCAGTTGTAAAGCGGGAAAATCTGGATTATGAATATAAAAAGAACAATTTTTATTTGGAATATGCAAAATCTGGATTTGATAATCCAGATTATCCAATGCTTTCTATTAAGAAAAATATTAGAAATTGTTTGTACCTTCAGTTATATCCAGATTAGATGAATATCTGGATTAACTGCATTCGGATTAACTGAGGTTTACTGTATTTTTCTTTTTAACTCATTGTATCTCAGTTAATGGCATTACATGGCAATTGCACCTACATTACATTCATTTAATGTTTGGTTTAGGGTTTAAGTTAATCCTTGCTTTTTAATTTAAGAATGCAGTATCTGCAATACATATAATTAAAAAGGGTGTGCCATAATGTACTATTAAATATTTGAAATCAGCATAAACCATACAAATTAAGAAAAATAATTTAATTTATTTAAAAAAATGTATTCAATTAAAAATAGCTTTCAACAATACCCATTATAGTTAAAACAAAGTGCTAGAAATCTCTAAATAGCTACATGGTTATATAATCAAATTGGCCTATGTGTTGCTTCTTTTTTAAGCAGAGTCACTGTGGTAGGTAAGCAGCATGTCTCTGTTGAGGAATTTGTCATGAAGTGTCTTTCTTAAAAGTACAACAGAAATTTTTCAGGTGGACTGAGTGTCAAGCTTTGAGCATTATCACACAGAGATGTCCTGCTGCAGTATAATAACCAACAAGCGAGTTTGGGAAACGCAAACTATTGAAATCATGATTTAATGTTTATAGATAGCAAAAAGTAACATACTTTTAACATAATATAAATTGTAATTCTTAATTATTGCAAATTTCAAACATTTAAAAACAAATTTACAATTATAGAGAAGCAGCTTCCATTTTGGGTACAATGCACTCGGTGTGGTCATTGGCGGTGCCTTGCAAATGATGTTGAACTTAGTCCTACCATTGTTCAAAATTATACTTGTATTATGGGAAATCTTGCCAATGCTACTACTAAAAGCCAAGAAATTGAAGATATAACTAGGTATGATTGACTGTTTTAGAATTTTTAATAAACAGGAAATGAAGAGAGTTTTTTGAAATAGTGTTTTTTGCCATATAAATTTGCTGCAGTTTTTGTATTCAGCAGCTTTAGCCATGTTTTAATTTAAAAATTTGAAAAACAAAAAATTTGTTAAATTGATTTAGGTTCAATTTTGGAATAATAAAATATGAGTAGTTATTGCTTGAGATTGTGAATTGTCCATAAGGTCTTTTGTGTAGCATAGGAAAAATAAAGCATAAAGCAAGAGAAAGATAGGTGAGCAAAGAGAAGTTTTGGTGGATTTATAGCTTACTAAAAAAAAACTCTAGATTGAAGTTTATAATTGTATTGTTTTTTCTTTATAACCAAATTTCAAATGTATAAAAAATACTTAAAGATTGAATAAAAAGACTTTTTTTTGTTGAAAAAACTGAAATCACTTAAAATAGTTACAAGAAATATTGTGATAAATATTATTAACAGTATAGAATATAGGCCTGCCTGTATATTTAACAAAACTTGCAGTGCTTATCGATAAATGTTCTAGAATTCTCATTTTTGCAAGACTGTGTTTGTCCAATTGCTTTCATGCATGCTTATTAGAATATTTTCAGCAAAAATGTTCATTGGTTTGAACAATTTGAGTACCTAAAATACATTGCTTTGTTTACAGTTGCTACACTAATAGGAATGGTATTTTACACCATGCATGCCCTTAACCATTGCTTATAATATAACAAGCACCTTCAAAGAGTGCTATATTTGAAGCTTACTGCATCTTATATCTTATATGTCTATTCTATCATCATTATGTTGTGCCCCTAAAAAAAGTATGTAGCACTTTTTTCTGCTTGGCAGTGTAAGCCAGTGCTCAACAACCAATGTGCTGCAAGACAAAAATAGGTGTGTTGCAGAATAAAGGTAATCTAAACATGTTTTATGAAAGTAGAAATTTTTTTTTAATTTAGAACTTTACAACTGATATAGTCCAGAAATGGCAAACATTTTTAACTAGTAATGACCTTTTTTGGTCTTTGCTTGATTTCGAACTGTGTTTCTATAATATTCACTTCTGAAAAGAGTGTTTGAGATCAAGCTGAGACAAAAAAAGGTCTTCATTTGGTTGAGGTGTACTAGGAAACTTTGGAAGTGTTTTAAGTGTGTTGTCAGTGAAAAAGGTTGCAAAGCACTGGTCTAAGCAACCCATTCTAAATTTCTTCATATCTTTAAGTACAATACTAAAAACTAAAATAAAAAGTTTCAACTGCACAGCAATATCTTGTCAGCTTTAAGCAGGTCATAATCATTTGATGGTACTTAGCAAAAATTCTGTTAGGTATTTTTTTAGATAAATTTAGTGACATTTTAAGTGGGATGATTAATTTAATTAACTCTATTTTTAAGGTTATTTTGGTATCAGTCAATCATTCAGACATAACGATAAATTAGTAAGAATGGACACAAAAAGAATTTGCATATCTGCTCTTTTACTGAATGTGCAGTTCAGAAAAAGTTAAACATAATTAGCAATTAAAATTCTTGCAAATCGCTGTAGGGTTTACCAGTAATTGCTTAGCAAAATCTAACTTTTGTGATATACACAATAAAAAAAAGAAAATATTAGAATTTTTTTGCTTTTATTCATACTAATTTATTATTTCTAAATGATTAACTGATACCAAATTAATCTGAAAAATATAAACTTAAAGTTTGAGTTAATTATATTAATCATCACACTGAAAATATTAATAAATTTATCTGAAAAACATAAAAAAATTTTTGCAAAGCCTGGTAACGCCTCCAAAATAAATAAATAAATATATTGAAATATATCAATCATACACTAATTGCCTGACCATGATTTTAGTCTTGAGGTTCTAAACCCCATTAAAAATTAGTCTAACCTACTTAAAGGAGACTTTCTTTGGTACCAAAATCTGAGTGAGCACACAATTTTTGAATTGGGTTTAAAACCCAAAACCATGATCAAGAATACTGATATAGCTCGTAGTTTGGCATATATGATGTGCAATGCTTTTGGTAGCCCTCTTTAGGGCTTCTTCCTTTTCCTCGTTTACATTGCTTGTATATTCAGACAATACACTGCTCTAAAATGACAATTGTAAATTCTAAAAATTGTCATGTAATTTTTTATGATATGTGACTTAGTACAAAGATGTCAAATTGTCAAGTACAACTCTGCAATTTAATACCCTTAATGCTTTCAGATCTCCTCCAAACATCAAATACTCTTGCTCTGAGCCAAACGACCCAAGTGTTGATGTTGCTGAGAACCCACATTCAGACTGGATGGCATTGTTGAAATATGTACCTTATCTGAAAAACAGTCCCGCAGCACCATTTTTAACTGGTTATTACCCTGATGGTGTTGGCATGAGTGCAGTTGATACAAGTAAGTTTAATGCTTGGCATGAATCACAATGGTTTATGTCATTCCCATTGTCATTTAGATAATTTAAACAAAGGCTACATATGCATATTACTGTTTTTATCGAGTTTTCATGTTGATACTTAATTTTATTTCAAGGTCGTACAAAAAATTCGCGCAGTTCCGACCTACAGAATTTATAAGCAGTAATTGGGCAACTTGCAAAATTACCCGCCTGTTTTTTGATTACTTAGTCATCCGTTGGTTATTTTCTGCTTGTAGTTAATGCCATGTTTTCCTACCAATAAAAGATTGTATTATCTATTCAAAAACGCATAAAATGCAGTCAAAGTGCTCGTATTGTCGCTCAACGGTCAATTTTGCAAACACTTGAATTCAGAATAAAGTCGAGGACGAGCCGCCTAATTTCACATTCGGGAACGTTTTTGTCAAGTTTTTACTTTATTATATAAGAGATTTACTGCAGCTAATTGTCAAACGGATTTTGGCAACATTTCTCTTTTTTTTAACACTTTTGTGAAATTTTCGAATTAAAAAAATGCTATTTGCTAAGTCAAATTATATCCAAATTATGTGCTTTGGCATGACCCAATAATGTAATGTTTCAATGACATTGAGTAAGTCATTCATGTAGTGTCGATTGACGGTACAAAACTTTAAGATAGAGTTTTCATTCCTCGAAGACTTTTCATCTGACACTCATTGGGTGGAATCGTCAGAACGAACTGAGAGCGATCCGATCGTGCTTATATAGGAAAGGAAAAGGAGTCTGATTGGTTAAAGAAGGCGACCAATCAGGAATAGAAAAGAAAAGAAAAAGAAAAACAAAAAAGTTTTTTTATTCCTGATTGGTCGCCTTTTTTAACCAATCAGACTCTTTCTCCTTTCCTATAGGCCTATAAGCACGATGGGATTGCTCTCAGTTCATTTCCTCCCGATGGGTGTCAGGCGAAAAGTCTTCGAGGAAATATATATGTTTTTTAGTTCATTCATACAGGGTGGGGCATAAGTTTGGAAGCAATTTTTTAAACTAAATTATTTTGTTACTATAGAATATTTCTTAAGTAGGGAATACGTTTTATTGTAGCTAAGACATCACTCTATCACAATATCAAATAAATTTTTTGCTAAATTTTTAGCGATTCGAAATTGTCAGACAAGAGAGAAGCTATAGTTGTATTACACCGTGCCGGAAAGTCAGATTCCGCTATTGCAAAGACACTTTCAATTGCGAGATCCACTGTCTGGAAGACATTGACACGTTTCAATGAAGAAGGGATTTAGCTGATCGTCCAAGAAGTGGTGGACCACGCACCCAAACGAAGTGGTAAACCACGCACCGGTCCAAATCAATGATTAAGTGGATTCGAGAGAGGATTTAGGAGAAACCCGAGGAGATCCATGTGACAAATGGCAAAGTCTATTGACATGAGTCCCAGAACCATGAGACGACTCGTCCACAAAGACCTGAAAATGTTCTCCTTCACCCTCCAAAAGAGACAAACTCTGTCAGCAGCTGTAAAGCAAAAAAGATTGGAGAGAAGCAAAGTTCTTCTGAAGGAATTCAGGTCTGGCACGGCGGGTGCGATTGTTTGGTCAGATGAGAAGATCTTCACGTTTAAATTCACTCATAATCGAAGAAATGACAGGATCATTGGCAGAAATGTCAAAGAAATTCCTTATAACCAAAAAAACCGTGTACCCGACAATGAAACCAGCCTCCGTCATGGTCTGGGCCGCTGTTTCAAAAACCTGGAGGTCTCTCCTCATTTTTATTGATCAAAGCGCAAAAATTAACGCTAAATATTATGTTGAAAGCATCTTGGAGCCAATGTTGAAATCTGCTAAGGATCACTTCGGTGATGACACCTTGTGGACATTCTAACAGGACGGTGCCGTGTCATACACAGCGAATGTTGCACAGAACTGGTGCAGAGAGCATATTCTCAGGTTTTGGTCTAAAGAAATGTGGCCTCCCTGCTCTTCGGATCTGAATCCCATGGACTTTTTGGTATGGTCCATCCTCCAAGCCAAGGCCTGTGAAAAAATTCGCTACAGTGTGGACGATTTAAAACAGTCTCTACTGCGAGCATGGCAAGAAATTCCACAAGAACAGCTGCGTGCCTCCGCAGAGGATGTTCGCCGGAGATTGCCGGCGGTAATCAAAAGCAATGGGGCCATTTCGAATAAAATTATTTTGTTTGCTTTGTATAGACTTTCATGTAATTGACATATCTGTAAATTGTTAGATATATTTTTCGTTACATTATATTATTATCGATTTTAATTTGCTTCCATATTTACTCCCCACCCTGTATAAAACAAAACAAAAAAATATTGGTAATTTTACTTGTTTTTTTTTTCCCAAGTTTTTGTTTTAAAAAAATTAATTATATTGTATAATATCATAAATATTAGTAACTATATTAATCTAAAATTGAATTTGAAGAAAGCTAACAAAAAATTTATCTCTAAGCTACCAACAACGTAACCTAAGTACAGCAACCAACAACGTAATTTAAAATTTTGTATAACTTTTACTTTAAATCAGGGCTTCTAAACTCGTTGGAATACATAAACCCCAAGGCTTATTTTACGAAACTCTATAGACCCCAAGTTTAAATTCTTAAAGTCTAGTAAAGATCTGAGAAAAAGTCTTTACTTTAGGTTTTTAATAAAAGTAATGACTTCAATTGATAAGCTTTTTTTCTTCACTCGACTTTCGCAAAAAATTTTGAGACTTTTTTTCGGTAATGCACTTATTATTGGCAAGTTCTTAGGATCTTGAAATGGTTTTGGATGAAACGAAATGAAGAGAGCAATTTATTTATCATTTATACTAAAATCTTGTGAACCCTCTGGCTAGATATGGACCCTCAGTTTAGAAACCCTGGTCAAAATAGATGTTATCCATTTCAATTGAAGATTTAAACTTGCTCGTTGCTTGCACTGTCTGCTTTTAAAAAAGCTTGTTTTTAGACTACAATGTCCAACTTCAAACTTTTTCTTCAAAGAGCAAAGAAAACGACATCTTAAAACCAGTCGAAAATTTGGAGAAGCTTTCATTGAAATCGTACGTGAAACGATTTTTTTTTCTTGCGAATTAAATTTTTTTTACTATCGCCTGAATTTTTTCAATTCTTCCGCGAGAGACTTAAAAAGTTAACAATTTTTTAATTTGAAAGTTGTAAAGAAAATTCAATTATTTTCAAAATATTGAAAAAAAGTCTCTTTTGTTTTTGCCGTTTGCAAGTTACGCCAAAAACAAAACCTTCAATGTACTAATTTCATAAGCTCAACTTTACCAGCCGTGGAGGGTGCCCATCTCCGCACATTGTACTCGGGCAGCACTGCTATTTACCTCACGTAAAATTTCTTTGACCCCGAAAAAGCGAGCAATATCAAAACTAATTCTTCACTCCTATTTGGAGATTTTAAATAAACTAGTGGAAATTGGGTAACTTTTGTAATGGTGGGTTGGCTTAGTCGTGGTTTTTACTCTTGTTTTTACTTTGTAATTAAGATGAATAAAACGAAGATAAATTTTTGTGGTGCAATAGACCATCACATTTTTCTTATTCTTATAATTTGATTTTAAAATGGAGATTGCGGACTTTCTAATACTGTTAAACGTTTTACCGTTCTACTAATGCAAGCATATGATGAATTGCGAAGCAAAATAACCACGTTGCTTTTATACCGGAAGAGTACTCAGTTTTTCTATTTATCATGTTTTTAATTATTTTAACTGCTTAAATGAATTGGATACTGAAAACAATTTTGTCAGCGTGTTAAAAAATTTAAGAAATTTAAAACAAGACTTGATAATTTATATTCTTTACGTGGACACTTGTTTGGTAAGTTTTTTATATGCACTGTCTTTTGAAAATAATTAACTTTGTAATACCTGAAACGGAAGTTAATTGAAAAAAAGATTTCAATAGAATTTGCCTCTTAAATTCGAGAAAGAATGGTGTAAAAATTTTTTTAATGATGAAAACAACCTAAATCTTTGTGAAAAAAATTCTCAGTGCATGAGAATTCGATAGAAGGTGCAGAAACTTCTTTTAAATTTCATTTTTTTTAACTGCTTAGTTTTTATAGTTTTAAATTGTTGGAAAACAACTTGACTCTATTGAGAAATTGTTGTGGGATGCTCTTTTAAAGTGCACAACAGAAATGGCTGGGTGACTGAGCATTGAACATGCGTTCTTGTGTTCAGCAGCCAGTGTGTTATCACATTAAGCTAATCCGCCGCGTATTATGTATTGTTTAACAAAACAGTTACTTTTAGAAAGCATTTGAAAAAATGTGACGCCACAAAGTCGGAAGCCCGCGAACACGTGTCGGTTATGACGTCGCCAGGAAGGAGAAAACGATCTTTGAAGAGCTTTCAATCTCCAGGTTGCTGTTTCTTTGTCGAAATTCCGCTTTGTTGTGCAGCGGGAAACCAGTGCTTTTTTGTTGTGGTACAACTTATTTTGTTTTCTTGCTAATCTGTACACCGCGACCTCACGTTAATGAAAAAGTACTGTACATTTTGAGCCTATTTTACAGTGAACACTATTTCTGTTTTTCAGTTAACCTTTCCAAGAATAATGTGTTCTAAGTTTGCTTTTTGGCTTCTATAATAGTTTGAAATCGTGACCTTAATTTTAGTCTTTAGTTTACTGTCATAAGGCAAATGAGGTCGAATTTATTTGAATTCTCAACAGCTTTCAAAATCACTTTTCGTCTTTGCTGTAACAAAATTTAGACTAAAAATCTGCTAGACCCATGTACTCACAATATCTGGTAGCACTGGCCTAGACTACGACTTGCATCACTTTTATGATTTTTAAAATTATCAATTCGTTTTTTGTTATTGGTCGATAGATTAAAGATTATTATTTAAATTCTTACTTTAAGATGCTTATGTTTTAATAGATTTTCAATTTTGCAGTCGAAGGATTACACTCTTACTTCCAGCCATTTTACAAACCTAATGAACGAGGAAAAGCTTTATGTATGCGGCCAGATGTGATGGAGATGGACGAAGCGGAAGAATTTCCGGGATATTACAAGTTTGTTTCGTAGTATTTTAAAAATTTCCCGTTTACTGCTTGCTGAATACTTAAATTTTCACACTATTTTTTCATATCAAGACGGTTTCTATTTTCATTGCAGAGACCAAACCATCTACCTTGCCATTCGAAACCTCATTATAGCTTTATGGACGTACAATCCTTTTCACATTCTAACCGCGCCTGAGTGCTGCCGACATTTAATACTAAGAGGCCTTACCAGGGTGAGACTTTGCACGATTGATGTGCCCCAGATTTTGACTTTCGCCATACGAAAGGGACTTGTTAATCTGGGTTCTATCAAGCGGCCCATCCGGCCGGTTAAAGCATCAACGAAGCCGTTGAATCAATCGACTGGTTCTGATTGTGGAATGCTTTCATCAGCTTACAGCAAGCAAAAGGTATTTAGAAAACTTTGTGCGGCATTCGCACTTTTTGTTAATTATTTTCAGCAAGAATCTGTTGTAAGCAACCTTGTTTTAACGACGCCCTTAATTGATAAAGTCTTTGCCCAATTCCTTTTCTTGGCATAGTTTTTTTATATTTATATATTCACTTACGCCTGTTTCACACTGCATTTATGATACATTTAATAGGCAGTAAATTTAATTGGAAGCAATTTACTAGTCGAAAAGTTTGTTTTGGTCAAGACTGATCCATTTTTGAAACGTGCAGCTCTTCTGGCAATTCAAAAAGATTCTCTGGTGTCTTTTTTTAAAGGCGTGAGAGAATCCTATCCTTAGACCTGAGCCTGAGACCTGAGAAGAAAGACCTGAGCCGAGTGACACAGCAACATCGACAACATCGACCTTCACTTTTCATTCAAATATACGCGGGTCTCATTTCATTCAATGCTTTTTCATTCAAATAATAGTAACAACACGCACCCGCTTTTCATTCAAATATACGCGAGTCTCACTTCATTCAATGCTTTTCATTCAAATAATAGTAACAACACGCACCCGCTTTTCATTCAAATATACGCGAATCTCACTTCATTCAATGCTTTTCATTCAAATAATAATAACAACACCGACCCGCTTTTCATTCAAATATACGCGAGTCTCATTTCATTCAATGCTTTTTCATTCAAATAATAATAACAACACGGACCCGCTTTTCATTCAAATATACGCGAGTCTCATTTCATTTAATGCTTTTTCATTCAAATAATAATAACAACACCGACCCGCTTTTCATTCAAATATACGCGAGTCTCATTTCATTCAATGCTTTTTCATTCAAATAATAATAACAACACCGACCCGCTTTTCATTCAAATATACGCGAGTTATAAGTGTTCAGCTTTAAAAAGGTTTTGCCCTGGCAGGTGATCGTCATTGGTGCGGGACCAGCTGGCATTGCTGCTGCCCGACAATTGTACAATTTCGGATGTGACGTCATCTGTCTTGAGGCACGTGACCGGATCGGGGGGCGCGTGTGCGACGACTGGTCGCTTGATGGCGTGTGTGTTGGAAAAGGAGCCCAGATAATCAACGGGTGTGTTTGATGCCTCTTTCGACGACTTAACGTGTTGTGTATCACATCAAATTCGAAATATCGTTGAAGCTATCAAAGTATTTTGATTGCCATTTAATGATCAATGTTTTTCTATGACGTCACAAAGAAGAGAGCAATCAAAAAAGCTCAGTTCTGTAACGGTCGCAGTCTTTAAACTGGTTTTTTACCAATTAAAAGCGGTTCATGTGTTTATAACTCAAAAGTGTCGTAAATGTGTAGCTGCGTCGTTTGCGTTCTCTAGCAACCAGGGTTGCAGAGAAGTTCGACGCCGACACGTAAGTGTTTGTAAAATGCGGACTCCGACTCCATGAGACGCCATTCCGATTTAGAAATCTTTACGTTTTCACCGACAATTTAGCTAAAACTTAAAAAAAAAATAGCCCGAATTTCAATAATGACATCGGAAGCCTGTTTTTAGCAATTTAATAACTTCGTCCATCCAATCCTGCTCACGACTCTATTCTTCGCAGCTGCGTCAACAATCCTCTCGCGCTGGTATCCCACCAACTCGGCCTCAAAATGCACACCCTTCTCCCCCGCTGCGACCTGTACGCTTGCACCAATGGCACGAAAGGGAAGCGGAATTCGTCGACCAAGGCCGTTTCACTGACCTGTGACAAGCGAATGGATTTCCACTTTAACGCACTGCTTGACATCATCGTGGAATGGCGGCAAGCACAGGCTGAAGACGCACTAGACTGTTCCCTTGGGGGTGATTTTTTTTCTAACTGTGTTGCAATCCTGGGTTGGTGTGACCTTTCAAATCTAAAATTCCCCCCAACCGAAATTTTGTTATTGAGATGAATCGTGTGTTACCCGAAGTTATTCCGTGCAAGACAAAATGTAAATACTTCGAAGTAAAAATTTAAGTCTTGTTTTGTACCGGAAACAATTGCGTTTTATTTCGTCTTCCTACTGCCAGCTGGGTTCTGTGACCTTTCAACTCCGTGCTAATGAATTGATGACGTATTTTTTTAAAGAGAAAATCCAAGAAGCTCACCAAGAGTGGATGAAACAAAGTGGACTTTCATTCAATGAATTAGAAGAACGCTTGTTAGATTTTCATATAGGAAACTTGGAATTCGCCTGTGGCGCCAGCTTAAACGAGGTCTTAAATGTTTTTATAGATTATTGATTATTGTGGATTTGATTGTGTTGGGAGCTATTGCCCAAAAGTTTAATGAATTTTCTGTACTTTCCTTTTGATTTGTTGAAGTATTGCAAATCAATGTTCAATTAATATTTTGATAATCATTGTTGTAAAAATATAATTTCTATTTTTTTACTTTGAAGTGACCTATCAAATATAGTTGTTTTACGTTAACTTTTTCCCTACTGATTTACTTTCATGCAACGTCATTCACCTCTCCTTGCGTCTGATGGTCTTATCGATTATGTTAATAAACTCGCGATTACAGGTGTCGGCTTTTCACTGGGACCAAAACGAAATCTTTTCTCAATTTAGCGGTGACCACACATTTGTGCAATATGGATTTGGTACATTACTGAATGCGGTGTCTCAAGGAATTGACATCCGACAAAAGACCCCTGTGAGTTTGGGCACTGTTTACTGTCGTTATTTGGTGTTGATTTTCAATACCTATAGTCGGCCTATTGTTTTTTGTTAACTACACTATAATTTTATTGTGAAGTAATGTTCATTGAACTTTTGCGATAAGAGCTTATTAACGGCCCATGCAACATTAGGCCCCGTGTTTTCTGCTGCTCTAGTTGTGCTATTGATATTTATATATATTTTTAGTTTTCAATCTTAAGAATTTTAAATGGAGAAAAAGCCTGTATAATTGGAGAGTTTATTTGAAGTTTTGCCGTTAAGTAACTTTTTTGAAGTTTTGCGATTAAAACTTTCTAGAGTTTTGATAGGGTTTGTTTTCGTAAAGCACCTGGCTTAGTGGAAAGTGCAAAATAGGCCTCCCTCACAATTTGCCGTACTACTGTAAAGCAGCGACCAACTTTTTAAAATGCTTATTTCAACGATTATACTCACATATTTTTTTATTATTGAGAATTTTATACAGGCTTGATGTATTCTTATACTGACTTGCGCATACAATTCATTTAACTCTTATTTAGAAGCTTGATTTGTTTAATTTGATTGAGCATTCATGGGAATTTTTCAATCACAAGTTCGTGGTGCCCAATTTTGCTTCATTGCAAGGCAAGTAAGCAACTTGGGTGAAAGTGTCGCAACCGTCGCCACAACTGTTAAATTGACGCAACCGGGAATCGAACACACACTTTTCGGCTGTTTTTTTGTTTCGTTATCAGTTTATGCATCGAACTGCATATCTAAGTCCCCGGATAAAAAAAGCAAACATCAGAAAAGTTTTTTGAAGGTTAGCTAAAAAATAAAAGAAAAAAAATTAAACCCCGCTGTTGGAGTGGTGGAAATGGGAGTGAAAAAAAAGGGGTATGTTTGAATGTGCCCATTTTCACTTTGAATTAATGCTACTTGCTATTTCAACTGCTCAGTATTAGGAAACTGTTAAAGAGTTTTATTACAATTGCTCTTAATTTTCAAGGTAACTGATATTATTTTGGACGAAAAGAAAGTTGTTGTTAAGACAGAAAATGAGAAAGAATTTACTGCTGATCGGGTCCTAGTCACGGTCCCCCTGGCCGTTCTCAGGTGATTTAATTGCATTTCAAAATGTTTTGTTTTTTGGTATAATAATTAGTCATGAAAATGTTGCACTTGTATCAAGTTATTAAAAGAAGATTTAAGTTTTTCTGATTATGTTTAATGCTTAACGTTATTTGCTGTTCTGCTTGTTCTAGATCCGGTTCAATCCGGTTTTCACCGCCTCTTTCCACTCCAAAACTGGAAGCACTTGACAGAATGGGATGTGGTTGTATCGAAAAAGTTGCCATGCTTTTTCCCAGTCGGTAATTGGTCGCTTATAAATAATTGCAAACCTCACTACAAATTGCTCTTGCATCTGAAACGTTAATTTGTCCAAATGTTCGTGTTTCCATACAGAAAAGACCTCACGGTGTGACTGTCTAACGGAAACTGAAGGATGTTCAGGTTTTTATTTGAATAAAAGCTCAATCGAGTTTGAAAAATCTCCCTTCTGCTTTCTATTTTTTTTCACTCTTTGTCATTTTTCAAGCTCACAAACGATGATTTTGTATGCAATTACTCTGTGCAACCCTAAATTACTTAAAAAGTCTTTTTTTGTCTTGAACGCTGCCTCTACAATTTGGGAATTCGAGACTGAGCTGAACAAGAGATTGTTGGTTTTTTGTTGATGCTCTTTTTATGCTGTAATTTTTTGCAAGGTTTTTTTGAATGGAAATTTTACATTGGCAAAGGTTCACGCACTGTCATTATGGTTTATTTAGTTGTGCGATCATGAGATATTGAACATGTAGGCAATTTGTGTTTTTCATGTTGCCATTTTAATAAAATATTTTTTTTGTTTTCAGCTTCTGGGAGAAAAAAATAGCTGGAGCTAATTACTTTGGTTACGTTCCTTCGCGCCCAAACACGAAAGGATTCTTTTCAATTTTCTATGACGTTCCTTATCCGCAGGTTCGTTGTTTGCTTTTTGTTTTTCAAACTTTAACGCCAAAGATTGCGTTTTCACTGATTTCTACTTTTATTAATACCAATATTTTAAAGTCTTTTTCGGTTGATTTTTTAAATAATTTATGTTCGTCATTTAAGGTAAGTGTGTGCTGACGAAATCGTTGCCGATCTGGAGTATTTGTTTATTTATAGTTTTTATGACGTAATCCGACACTGTTTTTCGGTAACCTTAATTTAAAAGAGAACAGTTCAAAATTTCAGTTCTGAGAAAATTTTAATTGGTGTAAACCATTAAACCTGCCTTAATAAAATGTAGAAAATATTGGTTCACACTGCGAGCTTGTTATTGTGGTGATGAAAGGAAACATCGGCCAACTAGTTGTAGGAATGGAAACACCTTGGGGTAGATTTAAGATGGTAAGAAATGGCCAAAATAGCCAGGAGAAGAAATTGAAAACGAGACAGTTGAGTAGGACATATAAATAATTAAATATCGTGTAGTTCGAATCAAAACTATCAGTGCAGAAAGTGGTTAACTGTCGATATAAAGTGGTTAACTGTCGGCATGAAGTGGTTTTACTCCGAGTCATTCTGTAAAGTAGACGAGAGGAGGATAGAGCTCTCAACGTGAGGTGCAGCTTTTTGGAAGCTATTCTTTGGATCTGAATTGAAAAAACTGGATTGCATTTCGTTTGTTTGATTAGAGTAGAAAAATAAGCGTTTGGGAGAAAAAGAAGAGCCCAGAAGATGAGAGAAGAACTACCAACTAATTACCGAAGGCTTTTTCCTCCTTGACTAGATTAAAAGACGATTTGTTTCCTCATAGATAGGAATTTCCCTGAGATTTATATCAAAAGGAACTGGACAATAGTTTCGACACCAATTTGTTTTGATTATAAAGGCTTCACTTAGTTGGTTTGTACAAAAGATAGATTGTGCACCACTTAAAAAAGTACGTAGAAAAATGTACTTCGCGTTTTTGATTAGTATAAAATAGATTGTGTATACCACTTAAAAAGCCGTTAAAAGTTGCCACCTTGTCGCGGCATTCTCGACCAATATTGTGTGAGTGCAAATATTGAAATTCATGTTGCTAAAGTTTATATTTTTTTTTAGTGCGAAAAAAGCTTTGTGCTTATGAGTATTATTTCTGGCGAAGCGGTTGAAGCGATGAGAAAGCTTACTGATGCCGAAGTAATCAAAATCGCTTTGGGTATTTTGAAAGATATTTTTCCTGAAGAGGTAACTTTAAAAAAAACTATTGCGTAACAATGTAATCGGCTTGTTTGATTTTCAGTGTTTAGCAGCGTTCTGAAGCTTGCTTTTAATCTTTGAGTGCGGGTTCGAAACGCGCTGAACTTGAATGTCTTCGTATCTTTGAATGGATATTTTTATGGCGATTTTTTGAGTTTTCACGAACAGATTTAAATCAGAATTAAATGCTAAAACAATTAAATAAAAACCAACGCTATCGCTTTTAAATCGTCATCGTTGTTTGTAAGGGCATCCATTCCGGGTCAGAAACAAACAGGACTGGCTCCAGGATTCATCCATTTATTAACTCTGGCTGCTTGTGCTGCCCGGGTCAAATGCTGCAGCAATAATGTTATGTTAGCATCGGGTTTGTCCCCCGGAACCGTCAGAATACGAGCTCCGTGTG
This sequence comes from Diplosoma virens, assembly GCA_963680785.1. Taxonomy (NCBI): domain Eukaryota; kingdom Metazoa; phylum Chordata; class Ascidiacea; order Aplousobranchia; family Didemnidae; genus Diplosoma; species Diplosoma virens. The sequence goes on from OY796889.1 coordinate 23,665,972, forward strand.
GCGCTCTATGTATGGGGCAGGCTGTTAACACGTGGTCTGCTGTTCGTTCATCGGGGTCGCACTCGCAATCTGGTGAGGGAGCGAGGCCCTATTTGTGTAAAAAAAGAGATTTAACCTCAACACCAGCACGCAGCCGATTGAGCTTAACACAAGCTGTTTTTAAATAATCATTATAAACAGTAAGTGCTTTTTGAACAACATTTGCGTTGTTTTTAGAATGTCCCGAGACCAAAAAAGTACTTTGTGACTCGTTGGAGAGACGATCCATACGCTCAAATGGCTTACAGTTACGTTAAATGTGGAAGCAGTGGAAATGACTACGATGAAATCGCTAAAGAAATAGACGGAAGAATTTTTTTTGCTGGAGAAGTAATTTTTTTTAAACAAATAAAATAACTATTAAAACTTTTTAAAGATTTGTTGTAAAAAATATGCCCGTAAATTGTGACCAGAATAACATTTTCCATTTAGCCAAAATTGTTTTGCTGGTTTTGATGGCTTTAACCGACTCGTTTTTAGGTGGGGGCGCTAACGCGTGCTGCTAAATTCCAAAAGTTGGGACTACCTACGACAGAAATCAAAAGGCTCAGTATAGAATGTGATTTATTGTAGAAAATGAGAGCAGGAAAAGTGCAGGTTGTAAAATGCTGCATGGAGAAGTTTCGACTCGATTGATCCTGTGTTGATTGGAAACAAGGAGGGTGCTATGCATATTAGAAAAAAACACCTTGGGATGACGAATTCGAAACAGTTTTACGGTTAGAACAAAGCAAATGGGATAGGCGGCAAAGTAGAAGGTCAAACATTAAAGTGCAAAGGTCAGTGCGAGTTATAGGCGAAAGTATCGTGCAGAAGCTGCTTGTGATGAGAATTGCTTGGCTTGGAAAGCCGGAGAACAGAGTGAAAGTTTTATCCTGCTTTCGAATGTCAATCATCCATTTTAGTAGATGGAGGAAAACATGTCTTTGCTGTAACTGGTGGAACAAGACCAACGGAGGTTGTGAGGGAAAATATTGCGACACCACTGATGTGGAGGAAAGATATAGTAAGCGAATGATGTGTATTTCCGCTTCCCCCCATTCTACCCTAACCCGACACATCAGTCAAAACAGTGGCATCAGCGAGTGATAAGACGGGCAGATATGGCAGCGCAGGGTTATTTGATAAACTTATTTAGCAAAAAAAATTTCTTGTTATCATGTGAGAATTGTCGGGTCGGTCTCTTTTATCATGAGCATTTTTCGTTTCAAACCCAACTTGTAAATTATTATTTTTGTTGTTTAATGTCTTTAAAATAACTTCGTTTTAAGCGTTTCCTACACCTGGAATATAGACGTGGCGTACGTTTATCAAACTTCTACGTTGAAGATAAAGAATAAGATATTTTATTTCCCGGACTATTTATTATTCCGGGATATTCCTGAAAAAAATTTCACTTTCCGGGAAATCCCGGGATTGCAAAAATGTAGCACGGAGATGGCAAAATGTAGCACAATTTCGTCTAAAAAATTTATTTATGGTCAAAAAAAATCTTCACTTACAATTAATTTCCAATTTCTGCCTTTTCATCCCAAATGGCAGGTGATTACTAAAAAAATCTTCACTTATAATTGGTAATATCTAATTTCTTCATTTTCGTCCCCCAAAAAGGTCTTCACCTGTGATCCCAAACCTTTGCTCAATACGTAAGTCGCAATCAGTCGACGTATTGAGCATCCCTGCTTTAAATCATTACTTTTAATTTAAATGTACTAAACTAGGATTTCCTAGGAAGTTTGTCCGGGATCCCTGAAATTTAAAACTTAAAAATTGCTCGGGCTCCCGGGAACTCATGTATAGACTGGACGTACAGTTTCAATAAACAAACGACCAAAACTGATGTAATAGACCAGTCCTGTATGGTTATGATAACATCTGAGCATTCTCACTTCTTTAAAAATCCTATTTCAAATCGAACCGTTTTACTTCAGGGCACCAATCGGCATTTCCCACAAACCGTCACCGGAGCTTTCTTAAGCGGTGTTCGAGAAGCTTCCAAGATTGTTTGCTACAACAAGTTTGAGAGCGTGCCAAGTGCTTAATGAAACTTTTTCCTGTGAAGCTTTTTACATTTTTTGATGTCTTTTTCAACTTTTAATCGAGACAATTCGAGCAGTTTATTGCGTCACAAAGCTGTTTTATGAGCAGGTAATTAATAAAAAACCGAACGTATTAGTTGTCGAAAATGATTGTTTTTGCACTGATTGCTTTTCTACTTAAATTTATTTTTAGTAGTAAAGTTAGTTTGATTTTCAGCCCGATACCGTTATTTTTTATGTTATTGTATTTTTGCAAATCTGCATTTTGTACTACACCATATCTTTTCAGTGATATGTTTGAACTGATTTAGAAGTCTGTTTGGAAGACATTTAAATCAATCTTCATTGAAGGTATCTGTATTTTTTTTTGACTGAATATTTGATGAATTAAGCGAATTTTTTTATTTGATTTGCTTCAACTTATATGCTGAATTATCATGAAAATCACTTTTGCAGTGTGTACGCTTTTATTATTACGTGCTCTTGTGTTGATGTTAATGCCAATTTCTCTGCCTGCATATTGAATTTTGTTTTTATTTTGTGTGTACTGAATCAGCTGGCGTCACCTTATTATGAATGGTTTGTGCTGAATTTTGCTTTTTTTTTCCATAGACAAGAAACCCCACAAGTTTACATTTGCGCGTTTTTCAGCCAAAAAAAGTTGGGTATTTGTTAAAAGCAAAGCCAAAATCAAACTTTTCTTGACGCTTTTCTTTACGTCACAGTGTGTCACAAGGTACCCTTTCAGTACCAATGTATTGTACCTAGCAACACAAACACTGGTGTGCTACTGTCAGAACTGCGTGCAGCAACTATCTGATTTGACCCGCTCGGGAATCGAATCCAAATCGTCTTGAAAGGCTGCGGAAAACCAACCGTTCGACTAATTAGATTACTTGAATTATTATCGACTACGTAAGGCTGTGGCTAAGATTCCGATTTTACAATTTTGCAAGCTGATCTGCCTGAGTCAGTCTGCAATTTATAATCAGTTAAAGCTACAATTTAGAGTCACTTAAAGCTGTGTTGGGCACGTTATTGGGACGTGGTCTTCGCTTTTTTCCGGGTTGCTGCACTCGTAATTCGGTGAAAAGACAAAACCTCATTTCCATGAACAAATGGAATCGCCCAACACCAGATTGCAGGCGATTAAGCTTGACTCGAGCTGTTCGAGGTAAGCCAAAAGAGTGTCGCTCTTGGCGAAGCTCAGCTGGCTGGATAGCTGAAAATATGAGTAGGCGGTTCCTTGGAGTTGGACGTAGATACCCAGTGACAATGCACAAGGCGTCGTTCAAGACATTGTCTATGAGGCGAGAGTGAACGCTGCGACATTAGACTGGTTTGCAATACTCCGCTGTTGCGTAGACCAGAGATAAGGTAGCTTTGCGTAGTATTTTGGCACCAGCACCTCATCCCGAGCCGGCAAGTCGCCTCAGCAGTGTGATACGCAACTGTCCAGTTTTACCCAGAGATAGGAAGGGTTTCGACAAAACGATGTTGCAGACTTTTAGCTCACGTTTGGCTTCTACGTTATTCGAATAAAAGGCTGCCGTCACCCTCTTAGAAGACTGAGCTTCAACCTTTGTAAATTACTACCAACTCGCACAGCAACTTTACTTAAAAGGTGCCGATAGCCTAAAGTCGATTTTACTGACTGCTCTATTTGGTCGAGTGTCATTTTAACAGATAGGCTATCAGGGTTATCATTTCTTACGGGCAAAATAATTAATGCAATTTTACAAGCACTTATCTAACTAAACGATCTTAACAGAACTTGACCTCGAAAGACCAGACGTAACCTATTTCCGTTTGTGCGGACTTGGTCAAAACCAAGCTCTTCCACTTCTATAATTGAGCTTGGACAGTGAACAGTTGAACACTGTTGCACCTTACTTGATCAGGGTTGTGAACTTCTAGCTTGCAAGTCAACTGTTGCATCATAAATAACATTGAGACACAGCTAATCCGTCATATTGCTCTTTGTTATGCAATGAAAAAGAATAGAACTATACTAAGCATAGGTGTACAAGCCAAAAAATTTGGGGGCCCGATAAAGTTTTGCTCAAATTTTGTGACATTTGCCCGAATCATGATTTTCTTGAACTGTACGGATAGGACAAAAAATTGTCCTGAGATTTTGGGTTGTAGACAAAAAAGTCTTCGCTTTGAATCAGTCTCAAATTTCTCGATTTTTGTCCTAAAATCATGATGTTCTCTAAAAAAGATCTTCACCTAAATTTGATAACTATTTTCTACATTTGGTTATTGTCGCTGCTCTACGATTCCTGATTTTGCCCAAATTTTTCGTAAAAGAGACCGGGGCAAGTAGTAAAATGGGGTAAGTTGAAACATTTGACATTTGTCAAAATCTGACATAAACCAAGAAAATACATTAAGATCGATAACTAGTAAATATCATTGTTTAGTTCCAATGACTAAAAATAGGCTTACTGTTAAAACAAGCTTTTTGAGTGGGCAAAGTAAATTTTTTGGAATTCAATTTTTGTCTTCTGGAGAGAAAGCAGGTGCAATTTTATTGAACTGTTTTCAGGGCCGTAACTATCGTCGGGCCCCAGCACAAGGGGCCCCGCATTGCTACATTTTATAAAATATTTTCATTAAAAGCTCAAGCAAAAATTATTATTATTAAATGTCACACTTCATCAATAATTTTAATTTATATTTAACCATCTGATTTATTTGAAGTATTTTGTAATATGTTTAAAGTTTCAATTGTGACGTTTAATTGAAATTGTGATGTAGTCATGACGTAATCGGTATGCTACCCCACTCAAGTCTGTTTAATAAAATAAGTTTAAGCTATAACGATCATATAGCATCATATTTATCTGCTTTATTTTACCTTGTAATTGTTAATGAATTTTGCTTTATGATGCAAGTAAATTACGGTAGCCCATAGGCGTACGCAAGGGGAGGGTTCAGGGGTCAAAACCCCCCTTGAAGAATGGTGTTCAGCCATATATACCTGGTAATAAGTAGGCTTCAATAATATGATTTTAGTTTCTATTGTTTACCGCGCTTTTTAAACTTAATTACTGCTTGCGCATCAATTTTTGCTATCGCCTAAATTGCGTCAAAGTTAGCTAATGTACACTGCCACTGTGAAGAAAACTTTCAAATTTGTAAAATATTGAAAGTTAAGCATGGGAATGGGAATTAACTGCATGGGAATAATAGCTTTAATTCACAATTTTTTAATGCTTCAAAACGTAAAAACATTTTACGCAAGTCCATCAACACGATTTCTTCAACAACAACAGCTCAAAAACTTGTTCAAATTTGTGCCACCAGATGGTTCGATCGACACGAGAGTGTTAGAACTTTTTCAAATTTACAATTTACCGTTGTAGAAGCTTTGGCAGAAATTTCAGCATGGCCAGACAGAGAAACTTCATCACGAGCTCTGCAGTTGCTATTGACAATTACGCAAAGTGAATTTTGCATTGCTCTCTTAGTTTTAAAAAACATTTTTGGATACAGTGTTGTTTTGTGTAAAGTTAAGCAAAAAAAGTTGATAAACCTTCTTGCAGCCGTCAACATTGCACATAATATTGCGAATGAATTGAAGTGTCTTAGAGGAAAAGCCGAATATGAATTTCACTAGCTTTATATTTTTGCGCAAGAAACGGTCAAAACCGAAAATTTTATTTTGAAAACACCACGCCTTACTGCAAGACTGACCAATCGATGCAACATTGCTGCTGCAACAGATAAAGAATATTTCAGAGTAGGGATGATTTTTATTCGATTTCTTGATAACTTTATTGTCACTCTCGAAGCAAGATTCACAGCCCACAAATCGATTATTGGTGAATTTCAGTGTTTAATTTCCTCTGATCCAACTGGTTGACCAACTCCTCAACAAATTAAAAGTATTCAAGTTTTGGGAAAATTTTACAAAAATGTTTAACGAAATCCTCGGCAGACTAGTGCCTGAACTGATATTATGGTACAGGAAACTTTTTCGTTTGAACGCAGCAGAAAAGTGTTAGAAAAGTGTTAGATTGACTCTAACACTTTTCCTAACGATTTAACTTTAACCCGAGCAGCATGACTGAAACGCTTTTCAACTCAGTCAAAGCAAATATCAGGACTACGCTTGTGACGTCATAAATCAGTTGAATGGCCTTGTTATCTAAGTGACCTTGGCTCAGCCGTCGTCATTTTATACAACACCGCCCCCTCACGACCATAACATCACAACTTAAAACAAACTTCTGTATTGCACAGAACTTTATTTACAAAATACGATGCCAAATGAAGAGCTTTTTTAAAAAAGATCTGAAGAGAAATCAACTACTATATGTAAGATGCAAACAAAGAGATCGAAAAGTTTTAATTTCTCGATGAAGGACTTTTAACATCTAATTCCAGCAACTTGATTATTATAATTTTCTTAACTATTGCTGTTGAATATTTTCAAAAAATACTTTTGCTATTGAATGTGTTTGTGATGCTATGTCAATTTTTATAATTTTGAATTTATGTATAATTATTTCAAGCCGTGAATTGAAAACTACATGTCTCATTTTATATAATTTGCAACAACGTTAAAAATATAACATAGGTCTAGTTGATCTATAACAGTGTTTCTTGAAACTTTTTTTTCGGCGACCCAAAATCGCTAAAAACAACGATTTGCGAACATGACTGCGACCCAAGTAAATTTGACTGAGCGTGGTGAAAACGCAGTGAGCTCTATAAAAAAAAACGATCTTTACCTCGGATCCGTCTCAGATTTCTTGATTTTCATCACCAAAATCTAGTGTTCTCTAAAAAAAAAAGGTCTTCACCTCCGTAACGACAGCTCAAGAAGGTTCTTTACTTCTCAAATCTTCTGCGCACAGATCTTTTTTGTTTACGCGCGATAATTTACAAGCCTTCGCGACGCATCCGCATAGCCTTGGCGACCCATAGTTTAAGAAACACTGATCTATAAAGTTGATCAAAGACTCGTCAATAATTTTTATAGACTATTGGAAATTTCTAGATTTAGGCCTATATAAACTGTTTTAATGGTTCGATTCAAAGTTACTTTCACAAACATTTCACTTACAATTTCACAACGAATACACTGCATTACTCCAACATTTTGTGTTTCACATATCACACGCACACTGCCCAACATCTCCATGATATGTTTTTATTGTTTTAGTTTTTAATTGTACTTTACTGGTTTTTAAATGTGGCTCAATTTTCTTCTCACCAAAAATTTTGCAATTTTCTAAATAATTTTTTAATTATTCTGTACTTATAAATTTTTATTTTCAAATTTGTGTCCACAAATTTTTTGGAACTAGGAAGAGAATGTCATGATTCGTGTATGTCGAATGCGTGGTTGCAGCATGCTCGGCTCATGTTTTATTTTAGCAATCGCACCTTAGTTCTCGTCGTCGTCGTTTGAAGGGTATCCACTCCAGGTCAGATACAAACAGGACTGGGGCCGAGGGTTTATCCTTTTACTATCCCAGACTGCCGCACTTCCTGGATCAGATGCTGGCAATGGTGTTATTAAGCCAGCATCGAGTTTCGTCATCCAAAACCGTCAGACCTAGTGCTCCATGTGGTGCCCGATGTATAGGGCACACTGTTAGAACATGGTCTGCGGTTTGTTCAGAGGCGCCATACTCGCAATTCGGTGAAGGAGCGAGACCCCATTTGCGCATGGACGAATGGAATCGCCCAAAACCAGTCCGAAGGCGGTTGAGCTTAACCCAAGCTGCTCGGGGTAAGCCCATCCCAACAGGCCTGGCACCGATTCCGGGCACAAAAGCACGGAACCTGGAAGCATTTCCACAATACTCCGTTTTCCATTTGTGATTTGTCCATTCAGAAACGCGGATGCCAAGTCTGGCAAGGTTGTCCAAAAGATTCCGCGCACCTGGCACAAACGGACGTCTGGATCTTAGTCTCGGTTGGCGAGTATCTGAGGACCCACTTAAAAGACCATACAAGATATGATCGGGGTCCAGAGATCCACGATAAGCCAAAGAGAGTGTCGCTCCTCGTCGGCAAAGCTCAGCTGGCTGGATGCCTGAGAGTACAGGTAGTTGGTCCGTTGGAGTGGAACGCAGGCATCCAGTAACCATGCGCAAGGCGTCGTTCAAGACACTGTCGATGAGGCGAGTGTGAGCACTGCGACACCAGACTGGCGCACAGTACTCAGCTGTTGAGTAGACTAGAGGTAAGGTGGCTATGCGTAGTGTTTTAGCACCAGAACCCCATCCCGAGCCACGAGTCGCCTCAGCAGTGTGACGCGCGAGGATAGTTTTTTGCGCAATGCCACTAAATGGTGACGAAACGCAAGCGATCTGTCCAGTTTTACCCCAAGATAAGTAGGGGTTGGACAGAACGGTAAAAGTCTACCGTTGTTGTAGACCTTTAGTTCACGTTTGGCCTCTCGGTTATTTTAGTGAAAGGCTGCCGTTACCGTCTTAGTGTGACTGAGCTTCAACCTCCAAGTCTGGAGATACGCTGACAGTGTGGACATGTCTTGGCTTAAGGTCCCCTCCAAGTCCTTCCAGTTTCCAGAAGAGTGCAACAATGCTAGATCATCAGCATCAGCAAACTTTCTGAAAATCATGGACGGACTGGTGTTGGGCGATTCCATTCGTCCATGCGCAAATGGGATCTCGCTTTTTCACCGAATTGCGAGTGTGGCGCCTCTGAACAAACCGCAGACCATGTTTTAACAGTGTGCCCTATACATCGGGCACCACATGGAGTACGAGGTCTGACGGTTTTGGATGACGAAACTCGATGCTGGCTTAATGACATCACTGCCAGGATCTGATCCAGGCAGTGCAGCAGTCTGGGGTAGTAAAAGTATAAACCCTCGGCCCCAGTCCTGTTTGTATCTGACCTGAAGTGGATACCCTTCAAACGACGACGACGACGACGAAAACTAACCCTAACCTATTTACGAGTATTAAAGGTTAACTTTCGGTGTTTTCAATTGTAGAATTATACTTTGTTTTGAAGAGCAAATTTTTTTCAATGTAGACTACAGAAGTTCCACTATAAACCTAGTTGGTGCTGAACTCATTGGAATTGTTTTACATGTTTAATTGAGAAAGCTGGAAAAATGAGGTCTTTTTAAGAAGTCACCGTAAATGTTTTTTTTGCTAAAACTAACCCGGAATCCTCGCTATGGTGAATTGAACTCGCATCAATATTTATACTATTCAAAACAATGTTTCAAAAAGAATTATATTTAAAACTTGATTTTTGAAGCGTCGATCAAGAACACGAGGAAAAGCCTATAAGTGAAGATAACAATTCAAAAAATAACAGAGGAAAGACATTAACATTTTTGAAATCGAACAAAAAACAAAGCCAGGAGGGTTACTTTTGCTCGATCAGGGGCGTTCAAGCGGCGATTTTGTGTCTAATTTTCAACCTTCATATATCAAAAACTATTTGATTTAGAAACTTGAAATTTGGTGTGAGACATTTTCTCATCCAAACCTACAAACATACCAAATTTCATCAAAATCGGAGATGGTCGGCAAAAAAATGCCGAAAAGAGTGTGAGTTGACATGGAATGTCCCGTTTACAAGTAGTGATCTAAATCGGCCGTTTTGAATATCTTTTCAGTTTCTTGTCGCTTTTAGTTGGTGAAATTTTTTAACTTCTTTGATTTTTCCATCAAAAAACCCAGCCTTTAAGGTTGTTTAAATCAGAGCAGCCTTGGTGCCGGTCCCAAGCCCGATTAAATGGGGAGGGTTGCGACAGGAAGGGCATCCGGCGTAAAACACAGCCAAATATTTTTCAATGCGCGTTGTAAAATCTGACTTCATACCGGATCGGTCGAGGCCCGGGAAAACAACAACCGTTACCAGTGATTGGGCACCAAGGGTCACTGGTGGACATGCTACATGGATGCAAAGAAGATATGAAAAGCAGTGGCGAAAAAGGAAGGAGAGAAATGAAGAGAGGAAGAAAGCGAAGAAGATCAAGCTGAAGGTTGCTACACTAAATGTTGGAACCATGACCGGTAAAGGAAGAGAAGTGGCGGATCTTGTGGAACGAAGAGGGGTGGACGTACTGTGTGTGTAGGAAACTCGCTGGAAGGGGGAGAGAGAAAGATGCATAGGTGGAGGATATAAAATGTGGTACTGTGGAAGTGGAAGCAAAAAGAATGGTGTAGGAATTATATTGAAAAAGGAGCATGTGGACTGGGTAGTGGAATTATGAAGGGTAACAGACAGGATAATATGCTTGAAGATGGAGCTTGATGATGTTATGTTGAATGTCATCAGTGCATATGCGCCACAGGTGGGGGTGCATACGTGAAGAAAAGGTAACATTTTGGCTGGAACTAGATGAGACAGTGGAAAAGATATCAAGGAGTAAAAGAATTGTGGTGGGAGCAGACCTGAATAAGCACGTAGGAGAAGGGAATAATGGTGATGAAGAATGCATGGGCAGACACGGATTAGGGAAAAGAAATAACGAAGGACAAGCAGTGGTGGATTTTGCTAAAAGAAGGGAACTAGCGATCACCAACACATGTTTTGTGAAGAAACCAGCACATAGAGTCATTTACAACAGTGGCGGACGCAGTTCGCAGGTGGATTTCATCATGGTGAGAAGACGAAGAATCAAAAAGGTGTGGATACAAAAGTTGTTATTGGTGAAAGTGTAGCGAAACAGCACAGAACAGTGGTCAGTGCGATAATCATGGGGGCAAAGTGGAGGAAAGCACCAAAATTAGTGAAGAGAATAAAATGGTGGAAACTAAAGGACTCCAAAATGAACAATAAATTCGAAGTGGATATGATTGAAAGCGGAATACTTAGTGGACAGGAAGACTGGCAAAGAATAGCTGAAATGATACGGAGCATTTCCAGAAGAAAACTGGGTGAAAAATCGGGAAAAGTTAGCACGGCAGGTAGACGGGAAACGTGGTGTGGAACCAGGAAGTACAGGAGAAGCTGAAGGATAAGAAAAAAGCTAAAAATTAAGGCATGGGATACCATCAGAGATGATGCAAGCAAGTTGGCCTATAAAACTGCAAGAAAGCAAGCTAAGAGAGAAGTGGCAAAGGCAAAAAACAATAAGGCATATGAGGAACTGTACAAAAAACTGGAAACAAAGGAGGGCGAAAATGAGGTGTTCAAAATAGCAAAGCAGAGAAACAGACAAAGCAAAAATGTTCAACAAGTAAGAGTAATCAAGAGTAAAACTGGGGAGATTCTGATGGAAGAAGAGAAAGTGAAACAGAGATATGTAATGTTTTCTAACACGCGTCTAACTTGAAAGCAAGCTGCATCTTCCTTCTAAAAAAATCAAATGACACACTGAAAATAAAATAAAACAAACAAGCTTTTTTAATGCGCACTATACAATGTAGTCTTTGTATTTGGACGGAAATTTGATGGGCCGCCCGTAACGAGATGTAGGACGTGATTCATGCATAACTGAGCCTGAAGATTGGCTATTAGAAAGTGGCTCAAGTTGTGGTTGGTTTACGTCAGAGTTTTGTTTAAAATTAGCTCTGTGACTTTGAAAGTGTCTGTTGTAAGTCGGAAAAGTTAAATTTGCTTTGTATAAATGACGGCGATTTCTGCGCAGGAAACCTTTCTCGCCACAAATCGTGTAAGAGCGTGGTTCAGGGCGCACATCTACAACACATGACTTATTCCATTTTTTGTTCTTACGATAACATACAACATCTCCTTTCTGCAAAGGTTTCAATGGATTTGCACAGCGATCATAATAACGTTTTTGACGAGATTGCGCTTTGATTAATTCTGCAGACGGATCAACAATATTGGGGGTTAACAATGATGTCGCTACAGGTATTTTTGTTCTTAGACGTCTGCTCATTAACATCTGAGCCGGAGAATATTTCATGCCTGAAACTGGAGTATTACGATATTCTAAAAGAGCTAAATACGGATCTGTGTTTTCTTCGTGAGCTTTTTTCAGAATCTTTTTAAGAGTTTGGACACTGCGTTCAGCTTGACCGTTACTTTGACTGTATGTCGGGCTTGAAGTGGTAGTTTTGATGCCCCAAGCTTTGGCAAACGCAATAAATTCATTACTTTGAAACGGCATATTGTCACTCACAATTTCTACAGGTATACCATGCCGCGCAAAAACGCTTTTACATTGTTCAATAATAGTAGAAGCTGTTTTGTCAGATAAACATTGTAACTCAGGATATTTAGAATAATAATCAACAATCACAAGATAATCTTTGGCTTGAAAAGTCATAATATCAATACCCACTTTAAGAAAGCGCTCATTCAAAATAGCGTGCGATATCATGGGTTCACGTTGTTGATTGTTTTGATACTTAATACACAATTGACAATTTTTGACAATGCGCTCAATATCAGCATTCATACTAGGCCAATAAACCAACTCTCTTGCTCGAGATTTACATTTTTCAATACCAAAATGCGACTCGTGAATTAAATTTAGTGTTTGCGGTTGTAAAGATTTTGGTATAACGATGCGTTGGTCATAAAAAACTACGTCATCTATAACATGCAACATATCACGCACATTCCAATAGGGTCGTACAGATAAACAAACATTTTTTTGACACCTTGGCCAACGAGTCTGACAATAAGTCTTAACTTTTTGTAAAATTTCATCGTTTTTTGTGGCTTGTTGAATCTCATCGAATTTTGTTGTGGTAACAGGCAGATTTATAATAAGCGAATGAACCACTTGAACAAGATCCTGATTTATTTTTGCATCATGAGTATCTGTTTGATAAGCTCTTGATAATGTGTCGGCCAGATACAAATACTTTCCTGGAACATATTTGATTTTAAAGTCATAAAGCTGCAGACGAAGCATGAGACGTTGCAGTCGTGGAGGAGTTTTGCTTAGTGGTTTTTTCCATATGTATTCTAAGGGCCTGTGACCACTTTCAATTGTCACAGCTCGGTGTCCGTAGACGTACTGGTGGAATTTTTCGCATGCGAACACAATAGATAGTAATTCCTTTTCTATCTGAGCGTAGTTTCTTTCAGCTGGAGATAATGATCTTGAAGCAAATGCAACAGGTTTGCCCTCTTGTATCAAACACGCCCCTAGTCCGTCTTGCGATGCATCGCATTGAACAATAACTGCCTTGTTAACATCGTAGAAAGCTAGCACAGGTTTACTAATCAAGGCAAGCTTTAACTTTGCTATAGCTTCGTCATGCTCATTATCCCAAGTCCATTCAGAATTTTTTTTTAGAAGTTTACGCAAAGGGGCTGTGATAGAAGATTCATTTGGTATATATTGAGAAAGGTATTTCGTCATTCCTAAAAATCGTTGAAGTGAGGGGACATCTATAGGTGGAGGCATATTGACAATTGCATCAATTTTCTGGTCATCTGGCATCAATCCTTCTTTTGTAACAAAATGTCCCATATAACTTACGGAATTCAACTGAAATTGTATCGTTTCTCGGTTAAATCGAACACCACTTTCTCTTGCTCTGGAAAGCAATGCAAGCATTATAGCGTCATGCTCTTTCTCGTCTTCTGCAGCTATTATAATATCATCAGCTATAATATGTACTCCTTTAATATCACCAAATGTGCTCTCATTGCGTTTTTGCATGACTTCACTTGCTGAACATAGCCCAAAAGGCATCCGTAAAAATCGCTTTCTCCCCCACGGCGTATGAAATGTTGTGAGAAATGATGAATTTTCCGTGAGGCCAACGTGCCAATAGCCATCTTTCATGTCAATGACCGAAAAAACACGTTTGCCGCAAAGCTGCGCTTGTACATCAGCTGGAGTTGGAATAACATAACGTTCTCGCATTATTGCAGCATTTAAAGGCTTCGGATCCAAGCACAAACGTAAACTTTTATCTTTCTTCTCTACCACTACCAGATTGCTCACCCATTCAGTTGGGCAATCCACATCAGCAACCATGCCATCTCTAGTTAAACGTTCCAGAGTTGCTTTTAATTTCGGGCGAAGCGCATAAGCAATATGTCGTGGTTGCTGTATAACCGGTTTTGCGTCATCACGTAATGTAATATTATATTTTTCTTTGTATAAACCCGTGTCAGAAAAGACTTCTAAAAAATTGTTTGTAACCATGTCTAAGGTAAGGTTTGAAGATTCCGAAATGTCCTCTATTTTTTTAACTAAATTTAATAGTTCACATGCATGTTCGCCGAGTATTGGCGTATGAATGATATCAGTAACAAAAAAAATCAACGAAAATTTACGACCCGTTCTATCACAAATAATCATCTCTACCGTGCCTAATGGTTTAATTAACGCATTACCAAAACCACGCAATATCGTAGATGTAGATGAAAAAGGAGCTAAACGCATTTGTTTGTATAAGCTTAAAGGCAAAACATTCACTTCCGCGCCGGTGTCCAGTTTAAAAGATAAAGTACTAGTGTTGTTATGGTGATCAAGCACCGTAAGCGTTGATCGCATTTTTGAGCCGGTCGGTTTGCTTTGAAGGCTACACATTTGGAAAACCGTCGAGTCAGCTTGAATTTCTGAAGTGATTTCTTTTATGTTTCTCGTATCCGACTTAAAACTTCTGCAAACAACCGCGAAATGGTTATATTTTCCACATTTTCGACAAGTTTTGCCATATGCTGGGCATTGTCTGGGCAAATGCACGAGGTCACAGAATCGACAAGGTTTGTTGGAAACCGAAGTATTAGACGCCGAGAAACTAGGGTAACGATCTTTTTTAATTTCTTGAACTAAGGAAGAATTTATTTTTTCATTTGACATATATTGCATGCGAGCTTTTGTGACTTCAATTGATCGACATATATTTATTGCCTTTTCTAAAGTAAGATCTTCTTCCTCTAACATTTGCTGTCGTGCTGTCTCGTCGTTGGTGCCAAATAAAATTTTGTCCCGCAATAGTCTATCCTTGAACGCACCAAAATCACAATTATTTTCTATTAAACGTAACTCAGTTAACCATTTATCAAATAATTCGCCAACTGCTTGTTGACGCTGCCAAAATTTATAAGTGTCGAAAACAGGTCGCCGCCTGGGATTACAAAAAACTTTATAACAGTCCAAAACGATGTCAGTCGTGAGATTCTCATCATCTAGTGAAATGCTAAAATTATCAAAAATATCTCGGGCTTCTTCGCCTGCACAATTCAGTAAAATTGCTATCTGAGTAGCTATTGGTTTAGTATGTAATTCAGACGCAGCATAATATATTCTGAAAGATTTTTCCCATCGCCGCCATTCCTCAGCAAGGTTTTGTGCATTAAAATTAACCTCTCTTGGCGTTTTAAACTGACTCATATTTGCTTAGTTCGAATAACTTCTGACACCATGTAATGTTTTCTAACACGCGTCTAACTTGAAAGCAAGCTGTATTTACAATGGTCAGCAAAACGAACATACAGATAAAACGTGCGAGTAGTGTGACGTCACTATGAAGCTTATGAGCGTAGTTAATCGATATGTTACAAGATAGAAGGAGTATTTCGACAACTTACTCAACTATGAAAGCCCTAGAGAAAGAAGAGAAACGAGAACAGAAGGAAGAGAAAGGGACGTGGAAGATATCTCTGGAGAAGAAGTCAGGACTGGGTTGAGGAAGATGAAGAAGGGAAAGGGTCAAGGACCTGATGATATACCAGTGGAAGCATGGATTGCTCTAGGCAATAAAGGTGTGGAGTTTTTAGTAAACTTTTTCAACAGACTCTTGCGAGGAGAGAAGATCCCAGATGAATGGAGGAGGAGCGTGCTTGTACCTTTGTACAAAGGTAAAGGAGACATCAAGAAATGTGGAAACTACCAGTGGATCAAGTTGATGAGCCACACTATGAAATTGTGGGAGAGGATAATAGAAGCAAGAATAAGGAAGGAAGTCAATTCAATGAATGTATTCAATGAACGCCTAACATGGAAAGAGCACATAGCAATGCTAATAAGCAAACTAAAATCATCGCTATACGCAGTAATGTGAGTAAAGCCTTTTCTAACTCAAGAAGCTCTACTTACACTTTTTCATTCACTAATTCTGAGTCATATAAGGTATTGCATTACAACTTGGTGCTATGGACACTCTGTGTTACTCAATAAATTACAAAAAATCTGCTACAAGTTTATTAATATGATAATCTGTACTAATCCCGCAAAAAAATGCAACAAAGAAATAACAAAAGATAATATTCTTAATATACAACAACTCTATAAATTAAATATTTCAATTTTCATGTACAAATCATTTCACAAGCAATTACCGTCAGCATTTAACAATTTATTTAAAAAAAAAAAGTCCACTGTAATTACTAGAAGTAACTCTCAAATCATACCTATATCATGCAAAAACACAGTAACAAAACAATCAATAAGATACATTGGCCCAAAAATTTGGAATAAATTTCCTGAAAAAATAAAACTATGTAAATCCTTAAGTACATTTGTTAAAAAATCTAAAGCATTCTTCCTTGAACAACAATCAAACTTATAAACTCTTACGTAGGTCATCATTTAATATCTTTTGCTGGTCTTCCTTTTCTTGTGTTTCAGGAAAACAACTGAACAATTTGAAAATCTTCAACTCTACAACGGTCAAGAAAAGACTCAAGGAAAGTTCTTCAGTGTTTCTACCTGAACAATTTTTTTAGCTAATGCATAAATTTTATTTTACTATTTATTGTTACTACTTTGCATCGGTTTTTGTAGATTCTTTTTAGTATGTTTTCTTATGTTCTTTTTGTGTTCTTTTTGTTTGTTTTTTTACTAATGGTTTAATGTTTTGTTTTTGTATTTTTCTTACTGAGGTTTTTGTTCGAGAAATGATCTTTTGATCCACAACAGGATTTCTTTCGCTGGGTTTGTTTGCCTGTTGGGCTGGTAGAATATGTTCATGCTTTTACATATTTTTAAGGACTGATCATATTCATCTAGCCAAACTCTGCTATGGTCCCACCATTGCACCGCCCCCATAGCAGTGTTTTATTAAGCAAATAACCTCGGTCCTATACTTTATTTTTTTCTTTTTCTCTTTCTATTTTTTTAAACAATTTTATAATGAGGTGAAGCAACCTTGCTTCTATATTATACAACAAGTCACACTTTTCGTCGCTAATTAGCAAGTCACAACGTCAACTCGTTTTGTTGCTTCTTCCTTTTTCTAACCCCGTCTTTAATAACACACAAACTTCTCAACATTTTGTTATTTTGTTCATGTTGCGGAGCAGAAATTAAAGAAAAAAAAACTGAAGTGACAATCACTGAGCAACAATTTGGGTTCATGCCAGGAAGGAGTACCACTGACGCAATCTTTTGTCTAAGGATGCTGTTGGAAAAGTGGATTGAAGGGCAGAAGGCAGTACACTGTGCCTTTATTAACCTGGAGAAAGCATACGACAGGGTACCCAGAGAGGAACTTTGGGAATGCTTGCGGTTAGCTGAAACATCAGAGTGCTACATAAAGGTTATCCAGGATATGTATGACGGAGCAACAACAACTGTGAGAAGTGCAGTAGGGTTGACTAAAGAATTCAAGGTAGGTGTTGGACTTTACCAAGGTTCAGCACTCAGCCCATTTCTTTTTGCCATCATCGTAGACAGGCTGACGGAGGACATCAGGAAGGACGCACCATGGGATATGCATTTGCAGATGACATAGTTCTGTATAGACAAAATCATAGGGAGCTAGAGGAGGATCTGGAGATTTGGGGGCTCGCACTGGAGAGAAGAGGCCTGAAAGTGAGCCGGAGTAAGACTGAATATTTGAAGGTGGGGGGGGGTGGATGATGGAGAATATGAGCAAGGAGAAAAGGTAAAGAGAGCAAAAAACTTCAAATACCTGGGTTCAACAGTTAGTAGCGATGGAAGACGTGAAGAAGAATTAAGGAGAAGGATCCAAGCAGGATGGATGAGTTGGAGGAAGGTGTCCGGAGTTCTATCCGACAGGAAGTTATCAGCAAAGGTTAAAGGTAAAATGTACAAGAGTGTTGTTAGACCAACCATACTTTATGGAATGGAAACGGTGGCAGTGACGGAAAGACAGATGGGAAAAATGGAAGTTGCAGAGTTGAAAATGGTGAGATAAACACTGGGAGTGACAAGAAAGGACAAGATAAGAAACGAATACGTGAGAGGCACTTCGAAAATTGCAAAGCTGGGAGACAAACTTCGGAATGCAAGGCTACGTTGGTATGGACTCGTAAAAAGGAGAAAAGAAGACTACGTGGGGAAAAGGATGATGGAGATGGCGGTGCCAGGCAAAAGGAAAAGAGGAAGACCAAGAAGAAGGTGGATGGATTTGGTGAGAGAAGACATGGAAAGGGTTGGAGCTAGGGAAGGAAACGAAGTAGACCGAGTGAAATGGAAATTACTGTCAATCTGTGGCGACCCCGAGTAGGGAGAAGCCGAAAGAAGAAAAAGAAGAAGAAGAAGGTTTTTCCATCAAAAAGTAAATTTTTTAGTTAACTTTTAAAGCCAATTTTTAAAGTGAACGTTGCAGATATCAAAGTCACTTTAGTGATGCTGAATAAAGTGTGTCTTACTTCGTAATTCTCTGATTTTCTATTTTATTTAAGTCAAGCCATTAATAAAAAAATTAATCTTTGCTTAAACTTAGAGTTTGGGGTAATTAGAGCCAATGATTATGGGGAAGTTAGGCCATGGCACAGCTTATCCTATAGTCGTGGCTAATTTTACTGTTGCATTATTTGTCGAAAAATAATGCAAGAAGTTATCACGGAACATATTTTTTTTTTTAATGATCCTTAACAATGTAATATTGCTGGCATTTGGATGTTTTTAAGAATGTTTTATTATTTTTAGGCTATACATTTACTTAGTTGCTTAATACTGATACTAAAACTATTTTGACATTTGAATTATGCCAAGAAAGTATCAAAGAAAAACTAACCGTGCTGAAATTAGTGAAGATCAACTAAAAATTACCAAAAAAACTTTTTAAACTGAAACTGTTAAAAAAAAAATTGAAATCGGTCTATTATTACCAGAGTTATAACCGTTCAAACATGCAGGTTGTGTGGTCGCGCATGACTAATTTTTTATAAATTCTTGTCACATGGCGCTAGAAATGTGCTAAAAATTACTACAATGATGTTTTTAGGAGCAAGAAATTTAAAAAATGCTTGTTATAAAAACAGCAAAAAATTAATCAAAAATTAATTAAAAAAGTCATGCATGAATGATTTTAGTGAACATGTATGCAGCAAGAGGTATGTAAGTTTATCAAGCATGATACAGTATAACGAAAACGTGGTCAAGACAGCTAAACCTTTTAGAGTTATATATTGGCACAACTTACCCCCAAGCAAAATTACACATGACATTACTTACCCCTAACGTGGGGTAAATTGTGCCACTTAACCGAGCTTCGAAAATATGGTTTTATAGTTAACCTTTGGTATAAATTGTCAATATAACAATAGATGTTGTAGGTGTATTATTAATCTACGTGTCCGATAAAATTGAACAAAAAATGTTCAATATTAAAGTCATCATGGCAAGATAACTAAAAAATGACACTACTTACCCCACCTTCCCTTATTACACAATATTAAAATTTAACTTTTATATTACTAAATCACTTATTCAAATAGAAATATGCAAACTAAATATAAATTAATTTAATTACAAAGAGTCTCTGTGATAATGGAATGAGTTATAATTCTGAAACGTCCAGAATAAAACAATGTATCGAAATATATTGGCTTTTTTATTCTGAAATTATTTAAGTGTTCCAAATTTTATACCCCGAAATTGAAAAGGTTTTCTAAGATTTTTCCCAAAAACAGACCAACAATAAAGTTCTTCTTGTTGAACTTCTTTTATTATTTTTCAAATTGTTATCTTCACTTGTTTTTCTTGTGTTTTAAGTCGACATTTCCAACATCAAGTTTTATGTATAGTTCTGTTTGACACATAGTGATTGTTTTGAATAGTATGAATTTTGATGTGGGTTCGATTCACTACACAGTTCCAGGATGAAATCAAAAAGAAATCAAGAGAAAAAAATTTCCTCAAGAAGCGATAGTAACCATGGGGGGATCTGAGTTAGTTTCATGAAAACAATTGGGGTCTCTTCAATAAGTCACTGTAAGTAATTTTTGTTTGTAAAAATAACTTGGATGCCCCTGTGGTTACTATTGCTTCTTGATATAACCTTTTTCTCTTGGTTTCTTTTTTATTCCATCCTGATTCAGAAAGATGATTCCAGGTTGATTTGATAGAAAAAAAATCACTTATTGTGACTTCTTGAAAAGAACTGAAAAATGAACATTTTTCAGAGCAATTACTTGCCATTAGTGACAAGTAAATTTGCCAAACCACTTTAGCATTGAAAAAGAAAGTTAAAACTTCAGTTGTGTACAGCAATAGTAACATATATTGAGCAATACCTGTTGATGCTTTGCTGTTCATTCTTACTATTGATTCTTCTTTCATTTCTTCTTTGCCAGTTCCTTATATTAGTAGATGAACTGATAAGATTCTGAGAAGTCAGAAAAAGATAATTTGTATGCACACACAAGTCTTTCAATTGCTACCAAAGTATCATCATCAGACATTGGTTTAAGCTCAGAACACTAAACTGCTGGTCCATTAATTTCTGTTTTCATGGATCAGCAGCACTTGTTTCTTAAACATGCTTCAGGTCTCTTCAAAAAGGGACCGTAGATGTTTTTTGCTGGTGAAACTAACTGGTGATCCCCATAGAGCACAAGGAGGAAATAAAGGGTCTTTTCAAGAAGTCACTGTAAGCAATTTTTTTCAGTGAAACTAACCTGGAATCCCCCTTTCAGCACCAGGATAAAATAAAGAAAAAACTAAGAGAAACAGAATCTCTCAAGAAACAATAGTAACCATAGGGGGATCCAGGTTAGTTTCATGAACAAAATTTGTTTACAGTGACTTCTTGAAGAGACCCAAATAAATAAGAAACTGAGAGAAAAAAAATTTCTTCAAAAAATGATAATAATTATAGGGGGATTCCTGGTTAGTTTCAATAATATAATTGTTTACGGTTGCTTCTTGAAGAAACCCCATGCTTCTTGCATTTAACATTTATAAACTTTTTGCTCTAATAAAAATAGTAAATTTCAAAAGACCAATAGCAGTTGTAAGTTGAGAGTTAAACTTTGCAGCAGCTTGCTGAAGTGAAAATATCACTCCAAAGTTTTTTCATGAAGGTCGTTTCTATGATATCCATATGCCCAAAGAATTTGCTTGTTTTTAAGTATGGTATTCATATTTTGATTGTTATCAGTTGCAATTTCCTGATGAGCATTGTAAAAATTTTGATTTGTTACAGGGTAGTTTGAAAGCCTTGTCACCCCTATTTAATACTGATTTCAGATTGCTTAAATATAGTTCTACTTTCTTACTTTGGATTGTTCAATTAAATTGTTTTTTAGTTGTATCAGTAAGTGATATTTTTATTTTTTGTTAAATCATGGTTGACATAGGCTCATACAGTTTGGAATTAAGCTTGATTGCAAGCACATAGTTAAATGAATGTGTGCATTCTGGTAAGGCCATGAAGACTATGCAACTGGATCTTGCTAGAAGATTTAGCATACCTGCCCCTCTGAAGGGACAATATTGCATTGAGAATAGAAATTGTTTCTGACAAGATCAATTAGGAATTAAGTTAGGACAGAATGACCTTTGACACAAATGGACTCATGTGCCAAAGTGCAGGTGTCTGTGCAACAATCTTCCATTAAATCACTGCCAAAATAATCTGCTGTGCTACAAATTCCAAAAACCAAAATGTTGACACACATGGCAAAGAATGTTCAGTTAAAATCATTTAGACCAACTTTTGTCAATGAACTAAGTGATAACAACAGGGAAAAAGATGTGTGGCATGTGGACAATTTCTTCATCTGTTTTGGACAATCCCACAATGTGGAAAGATATTCTTTTTTGATGAATGTGCAATTTATTGCAGTAGTTGGTTTTGAAACATTTATTTTTCGAGCAAAGAAAATTGCATTATTATTAAGAACTGGAGCACAACCGCTGCATGTGATGGTTTGGGCTACTATGTCAAGCAAGCACTTGATCAGACTCTATTTTTAAAAGGCTGTGTTACTTAGCATTCTACCTTGTTAAAAGATTGGTTTATTCCACAGCTCTGAAGGTTGAATGTGGATTTCAATGATTGCTGGTTTGAACAAGATGGTCCCCCACACCATTATGCAATCAGTGTCAGAAAATTTCTAAATGAACTATTTTGAGATAGATGGATTAGTTGAGGATTACAACAACTTCCAACACCTTTTGATTGGCCTCCAGAAGTCCAGACCTCTTATCTTGCAACATTTCTGTGTGAAGTATTATTAAAGAGAGAATTTCAAAAGAGTGGTATCACAATACCAAACAGTTGATGGATGCAGTTGGAATGTTTGAAACAATAAACAAACCAGAACTATGTAAAATATTTCATAGGACATGGCGTTGCATCATATTGTGTTGTGAAAAAAATGGTTTTCATAATGATATTCTTGATGAACCTTCACCAAATTGTGAATGCGACACCGTAGAACAAACTGCAGAACAAACCACAGAACAAGTGCACAAATGTGGTCTTGCTCCGTCACCAAATTGCGAGTGTGGTGCCACTGAACAAACTGCAGACCATGTTTTAATAGCATGCCTCATACATCAGGCACTGCATGGAGCATGAGGTCTGATGGTTTTGGATGACAAAACTTGATGCTGGCTTATCAGCATCACTGCCAGCATCTGATCTGGGCAGTACAGCAGCCTGGGGTAGTAAAAGGATAAACTTTCGGCTCCAGTCCTGTTTGTGTCTGACCTGGAGTGGATGCCCTTCCAAATGCGATGACGACAATGAATCTGTAACAAGAATGTGTAGCTGCATGTGAATGAAACAATTTAAGAGTAAATGATGTAAACTGAAAGTGAATGAATAGTAAATGATAGTGAGAGTGTGAGTATAAACTATATTTAATAGGGGTGACAAGACTTTCAGACTACTCAATAGAATATAACATTAGTTGCATCAACTCAAGCAAACTATTGCATAATATGACAAAGAGGTTTTTGTTGCGTATGGGTTAGTGGAATGCCACATCAATGTGTAGATATTGTAAGTGTTGCAAAACTCCCAAATATAAAATAGCTTCAACATGGCAATCTAGGGACCAACTAGAGATATATTTCTTATTATATAAAACTACAATTATTTATTAAATAAAAACAAATATATAATATGTGATTTTAGTTGTTACTATTGTTGTTGTTCCTCCAAGGATATCTTAGAGTAGCCATTTCTTAGCCCCTCAAATAAGACAATCTAGATTCCCACTTTTGGATTATAACAGCTGCTTTGAAAGGCTTTTTTCACAAACTAGTTGTGCGGTATGTGACTACAGTTAAAGAGTTGATTAGTGCCATGTGTGTGTGTGTGTGTCAAACATTGTTGGGATTGTGGCATATAAATATCAGGGTTCACTGTGTGTAGGTAACTTTGCAAGAGTGGTGATTAAGTTGGCATTGAGCTGTGCCAGTTTTGTATGCATATGATGTGGTAATAATTGTTCTGATGAATGAATGTCATGCAGAGTAATGTTGGTAACTTTTTTGTTTTTTTTAGAACTGAGGTATTTTGAGGTGATGGTTGTGTTAATGTGTTGGAGGTTTTCTGTATATTCCTCAGGTGTTTTGTCTGGATTTGAGATGATGTTAGTGTGCTCATTGTTATGAAAGATTGTGGCTTTCATGTTTCTGGGTGGAAGTGAGTGTATGTTAAGATCATGTAAAGGATATGTTTGTGTTTGAGTCTGTTGTTTAAGTTAAGTAGGATGAAGTTTGAGATGGGTGTCCATTGAAAAGACCTTGGTTTTGTTGTATAAGTTTTGATTCTTTGTATGCTGTGTGTGATTTTATCCAAATGTTTTTGGGACAGCCAGATATGTACTGGATTTTTTAGTGGTTGCATGGGATGTGCCTGGTTCCTGTATTGTAAATCTGCCACTGAGGATAAAATACTACAACCGTCTCTGACAACCAGGTACTGCTATAATATTTCACATCATCCAGTTAATTTTGCACAAAGTTATTGTAAAAGTACTATTTACCAAAACTTTGGTTTTAAAGTAGACATATTGCCTATGCTATAATTTATATTTTTTATTTTAATGCATAGTTACAAAGTTTATTGTAATATTCAGTTTAAAGTCAATCTTTTATTTGTTTCATAGTTATTAATTCAGGTCTACAGTTTGGTACAAACTGAATATATATTTTTAATGCGAACTCTCAGCTTTACAAAGTATTTAAAATTTAGTGTTAAAGGAAAAGTGTCCCAACATTGCATAGCAATTGGTGATGTTGATGGAGACTCTTTTAATGAGCTTGTGATTGGAATTTCAGGTAAAATCTTTGTTGTTAATTGATACACTTAGCTGAATATTTATCTATATATTTCTTGAAAAATCATATCAAACAATTATTTAACTGTATGAATTCAGGTTTGTTGCAATATATTTTTAAATAAAATGGTCTGAGCTAATTTTCCTTGCATCTTCTCTATTTATATGTATATTTTAATTAAAATTTTTGCAAAATCACGATTGTAAACAAATTTTAATTCTATTTTATTTATCTCAGATTTTAAAGATGGAACTGTTTTAATCTATAAAGGTAAATCAAATCAACCTTTTTGGGAACTCAATAACGTTGGAAACATATCATGTTTGGCTATTGGAGATGTATGCAATCAAAAAAAAAATTCTATTTTGATATTTTCTTGGAGTGGCCTGTGTTCCATTATAGACATTTCGCCTTGGTATCATAGAATTCTAGCTTTAATTTTTTTATTAAATTATTTCTAAAATTTTAAAATAGTTATGTATTTTCATGATGCCATTACTTGTTGAAGCACTATGTACAGAAGAATATGTTTTCTATTATATAATAAGTTTTTATATAGTTTAAAATGGACATTAAACTAGTGCATGCATAGTTTTTTCATTTTTATTCTCATTTTTGTCAGCCTATTTACAAAGCAGCAATATATTGGGTTGCATACCTATTTTTTTATTTTAAACTGAATTAAAGCATTTTCAACTGCATTGTACAAAGGGTGATTGAAAAATTTTTGGTCTAAAACACAAAAAAATTTCAATGTCAAATTGATACACTTGTTTTTCAACGTAGTCTCCTTGCAAGTTTACACACTTATTCCAAAAGTCATGGAGCTTATGGATCCCCTCTTCGTAGAAGCTTGAATCTTGGTTATCCAAATAAACCTCTATGACATCAATGATATCATTATCTGTGGTGAAATGTTGCCCGGTGAGCTCTTTTTTTATCTTGGGAAATAGTAGTAATCCGAGGGAGCCAAATCAGGTGAATAGAGCAGATGTTCAATGAGTTGGAAGCCGCAATCATGAATGGTAGTGAGAGCCATGGCGGATTTGTGTGCTGGAGCATTGTCCTGATAGAAAAGCACCCCTAATGACAGCTTCCCATGCTGATTTTTCTTAATTTTCTCTTGCAGCTGCCTTAAAAGATAGTATTGTCCAGTAATAGATTGGCCCTTTGTCAGATAATCCACCAGTATCACCAAGGCCTTCTATAACTTCCAGGCCTGAAATCGACGCACGATGGCGTTGATGATGTCATCATACCAGGCTGACTGAGTTTGATAAAGCTGGAAAAAGTTTTGAGATAGCAAAATTAAATTTTTCATTAAAGAGCTTGCTGAGTTTTAAGATTATTATTTTGATTATTATATTTTTTCAAATTAAGGTATTTAGTGTTTAAACTAACAGCATATTGGAAGAAAATGTACTTTTGATTAAGTTCTTTTTAATCAGTAAAAAGTATTTTATGGTTTTATTAAAATCTAATTACTGCAAAATGTTGGCTTTGTTCTCAATATCTTAGCTTTTTTATTAATTTAGAAATTATTTAGAATATTTTAGTCATTTATCCCATGACAAATTTTTTTTAACTTACCTGTATTCAGCATTTATTACAATAGTGTAAAGATTATTTTAGTGTTCAAAAAATGATGGTATAGTGGTGTTTAAAAAATTAAATTTCAGCTAACTTTAAAACATAAATCATTGATTTGCATAGGCTAATGGATTCATATTTTTTATGTGAAATCAACAAATAACAAATAATAATTAATTTTTATTTTTTGGTTTCAAATAAAAAATATGAATCCATTAGTCAATGCAAACCAAATAAACTGTTAACAAAAAATTTCTTAAATTGAAAATTTTTTTGTTTAAAATTATGATCACTTGATTTTCATTTTAAATTAAAGAAAATTTTTATTTTTAAACCAATACATTGTTACTACCCTTGCTATAATTAGTTTATTTTGTACATACTATAATATAATAAAATCAAATCAGTTATATAATTGCTTTTCAATTGTAATTATAAATACAACTACTTCAAAATTTGTGTTAATTACTACTAGTTTTGTTTAAAAATGCTAATTAGAATTTAAAAATAACTAATTTTATTATTTTTAAATTCAGTGCAACCAAGAACTTATTTAAATTATGATATATTACAAATATTTTTAAACTTTTAATTAGCTACAGATTCTGATTACAAATTATAAAATTATATAGTTTTGTCCAGTATGTTTGACATGCACTCAATTAAAATAAAGATCCCATAAATTTAATTTTTTACTTATGTCAAAAGTTTTAAGCACAGAAAAAAATTTAATTGCAATAACTGAAAAAGATATACTTAATAATATTCAATTTAATTATAAATTAAAATTACTCCAACTCTGCTGTGTGGTTTTTATTGTAAAATTTAAGACACTGTAAAACAATTTACTTTGTTTTTTTGAGTCTCTGTAATTGATTTTTGTTTGTCAAACTAACCCAAATACCCTTGTGGTTAATAGCACTTCTTGAGAAATCCATTTTGTTTTCTTTTTTATTCCATGTTGATGCTGAAAGGGAGATTTTGCATTGAAAGAAATTGCATACGGTGACTTTTTAAAAAGACCCATTTTTTTTACTATTAAGTGTTAAATTCTTTCTTAAAAAAGAAAAGTTTTATTTAACCCTACCAAACTTGTTGGCATACTTAACACAAATGCATAACATAAAATCTCAGGTACAGTAAGATCAAGAAAAAAAGTTGGTGTAGGCCACAAAGAAGTTTGATATAGTTTTTAATTCGAAAAACATAATGATCTCTAAAAAAAAAAAAGGTCTTCAGTTCGGGTATGCGGAGGCTGCAGGTTTCCCACCCCTGTGTTAGATTATTGAAAAGTGTAGAGTTTTGCAGCAACATTTATATATTTACTTATTTTTGTTTGCAATCAAATTAATACATTTTTTAAAATTTGCATTAACACAGTGATTGTGAATAATGATTAATAAGAATTGTGTGATATATAATAATTTAGAATGGTTAATAAGTGCTGTGTACCCAATTGTACTTCTAACTATGACAGCAAAAAGGAAGCTGGTCTTGTTACTTGTTTTACTTTTCCTTCCAAAGAAGAATTAAAGAAAAAGTGGATACGAAAAATTCCTTGTGAGAATCTTATAATTTCTAAACATACAGTTGTTTGTGTAAAACATTTTAAAGAAGAGGACATTATTAGAAATGATATTCTGCCTGGAAAAAATGGTGATCCAGATATTGTTATTCTGCATAAAAGAATCAAATTAAAAGCAGATGCTGTTCCATTAATATTTCCAAATCTACCAAATTATCTGTCTGACTCTAAAAAATTGGCATCCCGAACTAGTCCTTCAAAAAGAAAAAGATGTTTTGAGGAATACCAAAATGCTAAACAAGACAAGTGGATTAATTTAGATTCAATTAAATCATATCAAGATTTTACAAATAAAATTTCAAACTGGATTAAACAGTTTCCAGATATAAACATACAAGTTAAAAGTGAGTATGTTTTATTATATGAAATTTCAAAATTTGATTCTTTAAACTTTGATATATGCCCCTCCCTTCCTTTTTGTGTTAAAATTGATTCCTCTCTACACATTTTAGTCTGGAAAAACAACATCATGATTACTCCTTCAGAGTTGTCTTGGTTAAATTTGCAGTGTGGGTTATTAAATCATTGGAGTCAACTAGAAAACTTGCTGATTCAACGTAGAACAAACCATGATACTGCTTTTAGTGATAATTCATTACTTAAAAATGCAATAACTTTACTGAAAAAAATGTCAGCAGAAGAAAACCAAGAAATCAGGTATTTCCTCATACGGCAGTTAGAATTATTAAATACTAAACCAAAACAGAGACGATTTTCTTCTGATAGTTTAATTATGGCCTTTTCACTACATTTCAAGTCACCTAATGTTTATGAATTTCTTCGTAACTCTTTTTTAATTCTTCCAAGTGCAAGACTATTAAGAAAATTGTCTGGTAATATATCACCAACCACACTTTGAAGATTCAGATGCTAATTCATATTTAAAAAAGAAAGCTCAAAGATTAGAAGACAAAGAACTGTTTGTAAATTTGTTACTTGATGAAATACGTACATGTAAAACCACTGCTCACCTACAAAAACGGCAAATTGATTGGTAGTACTGAAAAAGATATAGCAACAACTATACACTGTTTTATGATAACTTTATTATTCTCAAGTAACAAAGATATTGTTAGATTTGTTCCTGCAAAAAAAATGCCAGCTGAAGAATTGCTTATGCACTTAAAGAATGTGCTATTAGTGGTCTGAAAAGCTGATTACCGTGTGGTAAGCATCATTACTGATGGTAATTGCATCAACAAAAAAATGTTTAAATTATTGTCTGGTGTAGCACACAAAAATGAATTGCCTTTATTTATTCTTGATCTTGTTGACTCTACTCGCAAAATATTTTTGTTATTTGACTTGGTTCATATTTTTAAATGCATTCGAAATAACTGGATTAATCTCAAAAACTATAGAAAGACACTGACATTTCCTGAAATAGATAATTTGGGAAATATGCTGCAAGCATCATTTGTTGACTTAGAGGTAATTCATAACCTGGAAATGAGTAAGATTTTGAAAAAAGCACCCCAACTAACTTGGAAAGCCTTGCATCCACACTCATTAGAGAGACAGAATGTAAAATTAGCATTAAAAATTTTTAATGATTCCAACATTGCTGCATTGAAATGCTATGGGCCAGATCATGAAAACCTTGAGAATTGGAAAGGAACGTCACTTTTTATATCAATAATCTCTAAGTGATGGAATATGGTGAATATTCACCACTCATTTAAAGGCAGAAATACGCGTAATAGCAATGCTGAACCTTTTTGTAGTGTTGATGATATACGTTTTCGTTTTCTGGAGCAATTGGTAGAATGGCTAGATTGCTGGGCATTGTGTCATAAACAAACTAAAGAAGGTTTTTTAACATCTGACACATACTTTGCTTTCAGACATACAGTGAAAAGCCTGATTGAACTGTTAAAACATTTATTGGTGACAATGAATGTCGACTTTGTTTTTACGGGAAAATTTCAAACTGACGACTTAGAAAGTAGATTTGGTCACTACAGACAAATGAGTGGTGGAAACAGACTTGTTTCTATTCAAGAAATACTTGAAAGCGAAAAGAAAATAAAAATTAACAGCATGTTGAAACTTTATGCAGCAGATGGAGAGATAACTATAAAAGACTTTCTTTTTGATCTTTCAAGTGTTGGTGACCTTGACAAAAACCTGTGCAATTTAGATCAACCTTTTGTAGAAGAATTTCCATACATCACCATAAGTTTTGCAACGGAAAACTTGCCCGTTCTTGTGTATGTGGCTGGCTTTGTTGCTTCAAAGGTGATGAGCAAGCTGAATTGCAGTAACTGTAAAAAAATTTTGTCACCAGGAAAAAATGTGATTAATGCCGAAATTGATTCTTCACTGAATGAATATTTTAACAATTTGAATAGAGGTGACCTAACTTATCCATCTTCAATTTTACTTCATACCTTCCAGGCTTCGTACAGCATTTTCAACACTTGTATTTCAAGCAACTTAGAAGAGAAATTTTTAAACTTGAAAAACCAAAAGGCCGTATTATTAGATTTAAACAGTAATTTCTGGAAATTCTCCGATTATCTACAAATAAATAGTATGTGCTCTAATCCCACATGTGGCAAAGAACAATCCGATATTTTAAAAATTTGTGTCAATATATTTTCCAACATTTTACTTAATAACTATTCAAAAAGTAAAAATGACAAAACAACTTACGCTGCTGCTTTTGCGGCAAAAGCTTCAAAATTTTAAAAGTAATTCAAACCATATTTTTTTGGCATATTGTACATTATGTTGTTAAATATTAATTTTTTTGAGTGAGGTTTAAATTATTTTCAAATAGTAATGTTTTAAAGTAATATACTTTTTAAATATTGCATCATAAAGCATTTTGCTTAATTTTTTAACTTTAAAATTTCGTTAATATTTATTTAATATTTGACATATTAGTTTATTATTATCATATTATTTTAATTTAAATACATTATTTTCCAACAAAAATGTTATAGGGCTTTGTTGAGTTAATTTAGTAGATAGTATAACAATTTCAAATGAAATTTGGAAAAATTTTAGTTTCTATTTATCAGCCTGGTAGTGCTGCCATTTTGAATTCGATTCCAGGCCTGAAAGTTATAGAAGGCCTTGGTATCACCCCTTAAGAATCCCAAAAAATGGAAGCCATCACCTTCCCTGCAGAGATCACTGACTTGGCCTTCTTTGGAGCTGGCGATCCATGATGCTTCCATTGTTTTGATTGTTCTTTTGACTCAGGCTGGAAATGGTGAACCTAAGTTTTATCCATGGTCATGAATCACCAAATAAATCTTTTTGGATCAGCATCAAAAATAACAAGGCTGTTCTTTGACATGTTGTACTGCAACCACTTCTGCTTGGCTCCAAGAAGTCTTGGGACCCATTGAGTTGAGACCTTTGTCATTTCAAGATGGTTGTGGATAATTGCATGAACATGTTCCTGGGAGATGCCAAACTCTGTTGCAATGTATCGTTCAGTCAAACGTTAATCTGTGAGCAACGTGTCATGGATTTTTTCAATGATTTCTTGAGTGGTAACAATGGCCATCTTCCAGGTTGTTCCTACCCTGTTTGAAATCAGCAGCCCATTTTTTAACCATACTGTATGAAGGAGCATTGTCTTGTAGGGTAGCCACCATATCCTCGTGAATTTTTTTTGAAGTTAAGCCCTTGTGTGGAGGTACTGAATAACTGCTCGAGGACTAATTTTGTCCATTTTCTCTATAATAGCCTACTGTTACTAAATCAATTATATGTAAAACAAAAAACTATTATGTTAGAAGCTTATAAATTCTTGTACATGATTATAAAAGATTAAATTTTGTGTTAAAAAACCCAAAGCCTGTATCTTGTGTCCGTCTAGAATAGGCCACAAATTTTTCAATCACCCCGTATGGTTGTGTTGTGTTTTGAATATGCATTAATAACACAATTTCAGGCACCTTCTTAGATGATTCAAAAACTTTTGGTCATATTTTCACATAACAAAGTATTTGCCATTTTTGCTTTTTAGTCCCAATGATTCTTCCCATACCATGAAGACTAGTCAATTAATACCAAATATCAGCAATGTGTTAGTTGGAGACGTGAATAATAGTAATGTGAATGAATTAGTGGTATGTCATAGTGATAAAGCTGTTTCTGCTTACAGGTTTGAATTACTTATGTTAATAAAGTTTAATATAATTTGCGACGTGCTCTGTCTTAATACTTTTTTCTACTTACTATTTTAAAAAAAGTCGTAGATATTTTATCCACGGCAACAATATTTTTTTTGACTTTCTCATAGTTTATTGCTATTGTTTATAAGCTTGTTAATTATTGCTGTGTTATTAAAGAAAACCTAAAAAAAAACTGGCTTTTCCAAACAATTACGCTGTGACTGGGTAATTTTTCGTTTACAGATGGATTGAGCGATTAAAGAAATTTTATCTTTTAAAACGCTGGGAATTGAATCATTTGCCAAACAATGTGACGTTACATTTAAGCTCAGATAATCCGCATACACCCACACTGATGACGTCACAACCTGGTTGTACCTATGCTATATTAAAAGTAAGTAATGGTAAATTTAATCTATATGATTGGCATAATTTTTGACTTGGTGTTTAGTTTTAATGTTATTAGTTTTTGTATTTAATGTGCGGTGTAATTTTGTCCCTTTCATTAAATGTTATTTCTCGTAACGAAATGTGCTGAGTTTTATTTGATAAAAACATGCCTCAAAATGTACTGTCTATATTAATGTTTTATGTTTTGGAATTTTAGTGAAAATTACCTCTCTGTAATCTCTATCATTTTTTTAACTCTGCGTATTAACTCCAAGTTTTGTACATTTTAATATACAGTTTACAGAAGAACCTCTGACTGATTCAGATGATTCTGATGACAGTACCCATGATGTTAACTCTATTCAATACATGGAATTAACAAGGTTACTACCGAATGTATATTGTTTAAAAAATGCGCTTTATGTTTTACGGTTATTATATTTCAATTCTAACTGGTTAAAAAGCCCTCAACGCTTGGGGACTTTTGATATTTCATTTCTAACAGTTAAGGTCCGTTTCCACAAACCAGGATGGAATGGAGTTGTTTTTTTGATTTTTTTTAAACTTTTTTCCCGCTTAAGCGCGAAGTGAAGCAAAGAACAATCAATAAAAGAAACAATAAGAATACTTCATTTCACGCTCGTAATAGAGACGAGCCTTAAGCCTACCAAGTACCTTACTTTTATAGTTTTGTGATGCTAACCGTATTATGCGATGTTTTCAATACAAAATAGCTTAAAAGTATTTAATATAAAGCATTAATAAACGATTGCATTTTTGAGACAACAAGCTTTTCATGCTTGAAATATTAATTTTGTTGATTCAGCGTCTCGCGATTGCAAAATCCAAACATTTCCAGCAAGATACTTGGTGGAATCATGAAGAGTAGTAATAATCCTTTTGGGTATTTTGCCTTGTGCACTCTTGATGGGACCTTGAAGCTTATGGAAGGAAGCAACAGTCTGTGGTCAGTACAGGTATTTTAGCTATCAAAATATTTTAATTTTTTTAGTAGGCTTACTAAATGGGTTTAAGAGTAAATAAGTTACTATCAGAGCAGAAATTGAAAGTGCTTGCAAAAACTCTCTGATGTTATTATTTATTTTAAAGGTTAGCTGGACCAACTGAGTGTAATGATGGTAAAAAGTTGACGGCTGTTTTTACCAGCCGTTTTTCGCAGGGTTGGTTTTGTTATGATCCATGTTTTTTTCAACTGTTTTGTATAAATGTTTTTTGGTGCGGCCTTGCAGCGGTAGTGACGTGTTCTTGCGCTAGAACTTCGTCATTACATTTAACTTGAGCATTGATCTTACTGCGTGAGCCAACAGCTTATTTATCTCTGGCAAGTTTTTCGTAATTTAAAATTTATTGCAATAGTATAGAAACAGTACAGAGAACTAACATTCAACATTATTTAAATTTGTAAAATGTAAATTTCATTTCCGCAAACCCATGGTTTCTACTTTTGGGTGTTCAATTCAGCTAATTCAATTCAGCTAATTCAATTCAATTCAGTTAAAAGGTAACGTGACATTCTCTTCGTCTAGGTCGACCATCAATTGTTTGCAATGGACAAGCTGGACGTACTCGGCGATAACCGTGAGGAAGTGATCGTGTGTGCTTGGGACGGATGGACGTATATCGTTGACCACGATCGTAATGTCGTTCGTTATCGGTTTCAAGACGACGTGCAGGTTCTGCGTTTCTTTTTGTGCCTGTATAGAAGTTATTTGAAGTTTTTGCTGTGCGATTGTTTTATTTTATCGGTTTTGCTATGTAATAAACTGGCCAAATGATTAGTTGTGATTTAGGCATTCTTATTCGTAAATATACGACTGTCATAATTTCAGGCCTATTGGTATTTCCAGTGGATACTTAAAATTTTTGGAGAATGTGCGTTTCTCTTTTACTATTCAACAAGTGTATAATCTGATGCTGTCTCATTCAATTTTAATAATTCTTTTCGCGTAAACTGTTTTAACGTATGACTAAATTGTAATATTTTAGGCGTTTTGTGCTGGGAAATTTTGTATAGAAGAAGAGCAAGGGAATGAGCCATGTTTAATCTACGTGGATTTCCATAATAACATCTTTCTCTATCATAGTATCAAGCTTCCTTTTTTGCGCGTTTCCGATTTCGTTTCGTTTGCCGAAACTGATCACGAGATTGTTTCGCAGTTTTCAAAACTGGGCTTAACGCAATACGAGGTGAGTTTGTTGTTATATGTAATCACCGTCACTCTAAAGGTTTTCCCCTCTACATTTTATTTCTGTAGATTTGTTTGCTTTTTGTTTGCTTTAAGTGACTTCTTCATGCACTGACAGTTTTTGCTTATCTAAAATTCTCAGCTTCTCTTAAATATGCATCATTTTGAGTATAATCGTGATTAAGTAGAATGCCAAGTCGGTAGGAAAAAACCTAAGCCATCGAAGTAGTCTGATTTCAATTCTTACTCTTCATACCGCAGTATCATAAGAAAAAGCACTTTATAATATAGGGGAAGATGCGTTAAGTTGAGCCAGTGTCCAAGTTGAGCCCCCCCTATATTTCCCAAAAAAAAAAAAAAAATTCAACTTTTAAGTGCCGCGTGTTTGTTGCGGGTAACGAGATTACAGTTTTTTCTTTGTTCGGTTTTGAGAGAAAGAGCTTTTAGCGAAAATCAGCACTTTTTGTAAAAATTTTGTTGAGAGAAATTTTTGTGTTTTAGAGAAGACCTTAATTTTTAATCAGCTTTCAAATTTAAGAATACAAGGTATAAGGCTAGCTTCTTTGTAAACTGTTGCATGAAAGTATTGTTTAAACCTGAGTTTAAAATTATGGATCATCTTACCCCATAGCTTGGCTCAACTTGCCCCACGGAGTGAGTAAGTTGAGCCATTTGAGACCCTAATTGCAATCGCTCATAATTCGATGATTTTTCAACAAATGCAAATGAAACTTTCTCCATATTGAAGAAATGAAAGTATTTTAACATGCAATTAAAAATTTTACGCAAAAAATAAAAAGTTTTTTGCAGTATGCATTTCTTCATAAAGTGGCTCAACTTACCCCATCTTCCCCTAACGAGCAGGTCCAAATTATACTCATATTACTTCATAAATAATTAAAAAACCAACATCCATGCGACAGCAATAGCTATGCATCTACAAAAGTAGATCAAGCTAATCCCTAAATAGTTTTTTTACGGTTCGGACATTGTTTCGACCTTGTCCTGCAAGTCCAAAGAATGAATACTTGAGATTATAATGATGATAGAAAAAATTTTTAATTAAACAACTTTTAACATAACATATTAGATAAGTAAAAAGAGTTTAACCGTTACTTGTTTTAAGAATCTACTTTGTATTTTGTAATTTTAAACACACTGACTATTATTGTTCAGTGCTCTGTCAAAACATTAATTGAATAATTGAATATTGAATTTAATGATTTTCTAACACATAACTCTGTTGTAACGTCACATTTTAAAGGTATCTATGCTTTTATGTTGTCAATGTTTTTATTTTTTCAGGAAAAAGTTGAGTTTCTGAAAAAATGTCTTCCGAATGATAAACTTCTTTCTCCTAATATCATTCTCGAAGACAGCTAGCCCCGGCGTAGTTAAAGTTGCTACCGGGGTTTTCCGGGAAACCGCCCAGTCTTTAGTCCGCCCATGGGCGCTTATTTTAGGTGGGCGTTTATATGGTGCTAATGTGATATGGCCTTTTTATTTTATCAATCAATTAATGCGATTTGTAAAATTGAAAGTTGTTTAGGCACAGGTAATATGCAAGTGCCATATAACAGCCCGGGCGTTTATTTGGTTCACGTCTTATTTCCTCAATTTGTCTTTTTTCCAATTAGCGGTCCAGGACGGACATCCGGAAAAACCCGGTATTACTTTTCTGTTCAAATCATTCATCTATGCCAGTGTTTCCCAACCTTTTTTAGTGGCGGACGAATTCCAAACCAGCCAAAGTCTTTTCGGACTCAAAGCGCAACAATGAAGGCCACTTCACACAGAGTATGGTTACTTGACAACGTCACGTCCCTTAATCGCAATTTGAGTGAAGAGGCTACGAAACAAACACGATGAAACATTACAGACCTTAAACACAGTCAGTTTAAGGCCACAAACAGAAGCTGCATTTACAACTTTCAATGGGAACCTTGTCCCTGGACTTTCGCCACTAGCTTGTCGAAATCAGGGTCTATGGTTGTCAACGCACATCTAATGTCATCTTCTGGTTGAAGTTGGTTGCGGTACTTGGTTTTTATCATAGCTAAAGCTGAAAATCCAGCTTCACAGAGATATGTAGTTGGAAAAGGTAGAAGAGCTTTTGTTGCCTGCCAACAAAGATCAGATAGATTTGGTTCCTTTGATTGAACTTCTGCCCAAAATTGAGTCAGAGATACATTTTCGAACTTGTTGCTCCACAGTTGTCGACTCTGCAACTCAATCAGCTGTTCAGCAATGCAGTCTGTATCAGGGTGAACATGCAAAGCTGATACTTCGAAAGGACATCGCACCCAGTTAAACGTTTTGCTGTAATCATTAGAAGGGATATATCTATCCAACTCGGAAAGAAATGAAGAAAGGTGATCAAGAAATATCTCACGAATGCTGTGCAAATTAAATTCTTCTACAAATGCGTTTAATGCTGGAAACACAGCTATCTTCCCTTGTTCCATTCGATGCATCCACAACTCTATTTTAGCTTTGAAAGTAATAATATCTTCAGACACATCCCAAAGTATTTTGTCTTTCCCTTTGATTTAAATGACTGGAAAAATCAGCTAAAAATAACAACTTTGCAATCCACTCGTTGTCACTGAATCGCTCTGAAAGTTCATGCTTTTGTGCTTTTTGAAAAAGCACCTACTTCGTTGCGTAAGCTAGCTATTCTCTGCAACACTCTTCCTCATGATAGCCAACGGATGTTCGAATGATACAGAAGTCCACTGTGTTCAGCTCCCATTTCGTCACAAAACACGCGAAATAAACGAGTACATAAGGAGTGGGATTTTATATAATTGACAACACATACAACCTCCTTGAGCACTAAGGCCAGGTTTGCTTGAATGTCTTTAGCGGCAAGATTTTCTCTGTGAAGGTAACAGTGGACAATTAAAATGTCATTGTTTTGCTTTTTCGCAAAACTCATAAATCCTTTTTTTGATTCCCATTGTAGTTTTTTAAACGAATTAACGGCGATGGCCCAAACGCCAACTACACCGTCGGTTGACTCTATTCGAATAAGTAATCAACACAACCTGCGGCTGACCTCCCTGCTGAAGCACACGCACGGTTCGCAATGAATGAATGTATGCACAAACGAAAGCACGATGTGCACGATAGCACGAGGTACGAAGGATAGCACGATTGTACGTTAGTACGGTTCTTCTGTAATCACAGAAGCACTTAATATTAATAAACAGCCACTAACTGCTGATAATTTTATACAATTTGACACATAACAATAATAAACGTACCAGGCTTGTTGGGCCACAATACCGCCGGTCGATGTGTTTGATAAATAATACTTGCTGAATCTTGCCACAGAAATTAACAATTACTTCCAGCATTAACAATTAGCATTAACTCATTTAAAAGCACTTATTCAAATAGAATGTTAAAAATACAAACAAATTAGAATTTTTAAAACCATAAAACTGAAATTAAAACTTTAAAACTAAATATAACTAGTTAATCAATTAGCTGCTTCTTGTTTAAGTTCCATTATACTTTGTGAACAAGTTACACGTTTCATGAAAAGCGAAACAATGGGCATTGTGACTGAATTACGAAGCACATGTGAAACTAAGTTGCCGCATATAAAAACTAAAAAGGCAAACGAAAATAAGGAAATCTTAAACTTAAAATCTTACACTCCCCGCCGAAAATGTGGGGACACATTTTACACAAACAACAGACAAAGATTTTAAGCATTGCCATGTTTCCGACCAGCTGGGAGTCGACGGCCCATTACTGATCAAAAACAGAGGGACCGTTGGTTGATGCTTGATTTGATTCACAAATCAAACACAACTTTATTGTTAGTCTTCGGAGGACATCGGCATCATCTTTCACTTCAGTCTGACGTACGACGCCGTTGAGATCAGGACTGCCATGATTCCGATCAGCTGGGAGTCGACGGCCCATTACTGATCAGAAACAGAGGGACCGTTGGTTGATGCTTGATTTGATTCACAAATCAAGCACAACTTCACAATTGGTCTTCGAAGGACGCTGACACCAATTTTTACTTCGACTTGACGTACAACGCCGTTGGGATCAGGAAAGGTAGAGATCACCTGGCCCATTCGCCATTTTCCTCTTGGGACCCCATCATCAACAACAAGTACTAGATCACCATTCTGAAAGTTTCTTTCCTTATCTGGCCACTTTTGACGCAGGGCTATTGTAGGCAAATATTCTCTACGCCAGCGCTTCCAGAAGGAATCTGCCAAGTATTGGACTTGGCGCCATCTTCGACGACCATAACAGTCTCGGGATTCGAACACCCCGGGTGGATCATTGCAACTTTGGCGCATCAGAAGCAGATGGTTGGGGGTCAGCGGTTCATTACCATGAGGATCCAAGGTGATTGGACAAAGAGGCCTTGAATTAAGGATGCTTTCCACTTCAAGTAAAAGGGTATGGAGTACGTCATCAGTAACTACTTGGGACTTTAAAAGAATATCTAAAATTCGTCTTATTGATCTTATCATCCTTTCCCAGGCGCCACCCATGTGGCTGGCAGCTGGAGGATTGAAGTTCCATTTAATACCTGTCTGTTTGAAATATTCATCCATCTTGCTCTGGTTTAGCCGGGACAGTTCTTTTCTGAGAATACTTTCTGCTCCTTTAAAGTTGGTGCCGTTATCAGAAAACACTTCCTTTGGGTGTCCTCTGCGGGCTATAAATCGGCGGAAGGCATTTATAAAGCAGTCCGTTGTCATGTCATCCGCGACCTCGATATGCACGGCCCTCGTAGTCAAGCAAGAAATAACGCATCCATATCTCTTAAGTTGACTCCGGGCTCTTTTTACCAGGATGGGCCCAAAATAGTCGATCCCTACATAGAGAAACGGTGGCTCGTTCGAAACTAGGCGGGAGCGGGGCAAGTCAGCCATCTGCTGCTGACCGCGAGGCACACTTCTCTTGCGGCATATGACACATTGGTTCAATTCTCTGCGAACGGCTGCTCCTCCCTTTAAAATCCAATATTTCTGACGTATTGAAGTCCAGGTAAAGGAAGTTCCAGAATGACCACATTTGACGTGGTGATAACGAATCAACAGGTTAGTAAGATGATGTTGATACGGCAGGATTGCAGGATGCTTTGCTGAAAAGTCAATTGTAGCATACTCTAGTCGTCCTCCCACTCTAAGGAGTCCTTCAAATAAGATTGGGCTTGTTTTGTACAAGCAGCGTAATTGAGAATTTTCTTTGAGCTCTCTTTTTATTACTTTATTTGGCAATCGGACTTCGCTTTCTAATATTTTGAATACAGGACCGAAAACTTGGCGCTGCACATACGCCACAAGTCGCAATTCGGCGGCTTCCAATTCGTCTACTGTTATGCCACCTTTACGCACGGAAGACTTATCTTTCAAAAATGCAATGAAACGACGGTGCCAAGCGCAAGCAACTTTTAACCTATAAAGGGAAGAGAAACGAACAATCAGGTCGTCGACAGTCCCACAGGTTTCTTGAACTCGGCTTACTGCAACTTGTTTGTT
This sequence comes from Diplosoma virens, assembly GCA_963680785.1. Lineage (NCBI taxonomy): Eukaryota > Metazoa > Chordata > Ascidiacea > Aplousobranchia > Didemnidae > Diplosoma > Diplosoma virens. The sequence goes on from OY796889.1 coordinate 23,705,849, forward strand.
TTCAACAAAGTGAAAGTCATCGGGAAGCTGACCTTTGAAGGGGGCAGCGGCTTCTGGTGGTCGAGGCCACGAACCTTCATTTTCCCAAAGAAAGCTAGGTCCTTTTGGCCAGCGGGAAACCAATAATTGCGAAGGAGACAGTCCTCTTGAAGCGTCGTCTGCAGGGTTGGACTTCGTATCAACGTATTTCCACTGCTCAGCCGACGTATGACGATGGATCTTAGCTAGGCGATTGGCCACGAATGTTTTAAAACGTTTTCTGTCATTTCGGATACTACCCAACACAATACAAGAATCAGTCCAAAACGTTGAGCGGCACTTAGGAAGATCTAGCTGCTTGGTTAGCCATTTATCAGCTTGCACAGCCATGACGGCTGCAACGAGCTCAAGTCTGGGAACGCTGTGAGATTCAAGGGGCGTTACTCGAGCTTTGCCGCACAAAAAACTGCAATGAATTTTTCCATTAATATCTGCGATTCGTAAATACGAAACAAATCCATATCCGGAAATGGAAGCATCTGAAAAATGATGAATTTGATAATCGGTTATTGGTCCTAACGCCTTGGATAGAAAACACCTTGGTAAAGAGAACTTTCTTAGGTCATCCAATTGTTGAAACCATGACCACCAATGTTCGTTCTCCTCATCTGGCAATTCATCATCCCAGTCAAGATTCATCTGAACTATACGCTGTTGCATGATTCTCGCAATCAGAATTACTGGTGCCACGAAGCCAAGGGGATCATATAAGGAATTAACGTAAGAAAGAATCATTCTCCTTGTGAATCTTCGATCATGTTCTGGCATCTTTACATTAAAGTGAAACTCGTCTTCAAGTACATTCCACTGTACACCGAGTACCTTCTGTCCCGCTGATCCGTCTATTTCCAGCGACACATTGCTCATTGTTGGCGCCCTTTCTATTTCAGGGACTGATTCAACTGCCTCCGGGACGTTGGATAGCCACTTTGTTAAGTTAAATCCACCCAGTTTCAGCAAACGGCGCAGACCTTCAACGGTATTTTTTGCCTGTTCGACTGTGCTGACGCAGGTGAGGCAGTCATCAACGTAAAAATCCTTTTGGATGACATCGCAGATGCGAGGATCAAATTCGCCTCCGAATCGGTTAGCGGTCTCTTTGAGGCAGTATGTTGCTATGCATGGGGACGAGGTGGCTCCAAATATGTGGACTAACATCCGGTATGGAACGGGTTGTTTATGTAAGTCTCCCTCAGGCCACCACAAAAAACGAAAAGCATTGTGATCTTGATGTGTGGTTTTCACCTGGTGGAACATTGCTTGAACATCGGCCACAATAGCGATGCGCTCGCGTCGAAAACGACTTAAGACCCCGACCAAACCATTAACTAAGTCTGGACCTTGTTTAAGAGCATCGTTTAAGCAGATTCCGTAATGCTTGGCTGCGCAGTCAAACACAATCCTGACCTTGTCTCGCTTTTTTGGATTATACACTGGGTGATGTGGAAGGTACCATGCAGAGTCGTCCATGGCAATCTCATCAATTGGGACTCTTTCTGCATATCCTGATTCGATGTAGCCCTCTATCGTTTCTTTATACTTGGCCATCAGTTGACTGTCTCTCTGCAAGCGTTTCTGAAGACAAGACAAGCGCTTGCTTGCCATGAAGCGGCTATTGCGAGGCAGTTTAACGTCACTTCTCCAAGGCAACGGGGCACAGAAATGACCATTCTCATGAGTGACGCCATTTTTCAACAAGGTCGCAACTTCTCGGTCTTCTTTAGAAGAAGGGGCGTTAATCACATCTGGTTCAAACTCAGTGAACCAAGACTTTCTAATCTCGTGGTCAAGAGCTTCATCACTTTGCACAAAGTAAGTCTGCATGTCCTGGTTGCCTTCTGTTCTGTTAATTGCTGGCCCCAGTAGTGACCAGCCGAATGGGGTTTTAACAGCATTAGGTTGAGTTCCATCGCCTTCACGCATTTCAAGAATCCGGTGTGCATTAGGACAATCTAAACCGATTAGCAACGACACTTTATCTTGATTCATTTTAGGTATTGTCACGCCTTGCAGATGAGGTAAAGATAAAAGATCATTTAATGAAACTACGGCGTTTGGAGAGACTGGCAATGCATCAGCCTTCACTACTTCCCTAATTTTGAAGTTAACGGAGTCATCCATCAAGGAAGAAACAGTCAAGTTTACAGAATACTTTTCAAAAGGTTCTGAGTGCTGTGATATTGTGACAATGTTAACAGGCCGTGGGCTTTCTTGAATGCGTAACCGAGAAAATAAGTCCTTGTCGATAAATGATGTTTCTGAGCCCGTATCCAGGAACGCATAGGTTTGAACTGTCACACCTCTAGCTTCAACCTCGACGGGAACAATGACGCGAAATCCTCGTTGGCTCTGGTTAACATAACAACAAGTTTCGCCCGAAATCGTTTCATCTGTGCCTCTGGGCTCATCTTGCCGTGATGTATTGTCTAACGCCGATGTATTTGCATGAAGCAGCCTGTTGTGTCGTCGACCACAATTGTTTATACGACATCGAAAAGACCCTCGGTGATCCTTTGTCGCATGCTTCGCAAAACATATGTGGCAACGCTGGGATTCTTGCACAAAACGCTCTCTTTCGGCGACTGATAATTCAAGAAAATCGTTACATTTGTACACCAAGTGATCTGGCTTTGAACAGTAATAACACTGTTGTGCGGGAAGCTCCTTTGAACGAGAAAAACTTACGCCTTTGCGTGGAAAACGGCTCGGAGCGTTAGATTGACTAACCGTAGTAGTAGCGCAAATATTTTTTCGAACACCACCTTCATTAACGCGTCTCCTTTCGGTCTGATCACTGGCAGAAACAAGAAACTGCTCTGGGAATGCTTTAAGGATATCTGCCTCCCTTTTCACATAAGTCACGAAATCTGAAAATGTTGGTTTTCTCTTTTCTTCTAAATATATTTTGGCATAGTGTCTCCGCCAATGATAAGAAACAGCTTGAGGCAACTTATCGCTGAGCCTTTTTAAACAATCCACGGTATTTAGTTCTGAATAATCGCCTAAATCTTCTAAAGTGACAAGGCCTTTTCTAAGAGCATTTGCGTAGGAAGCCATTGAAGAACCATTGTGCGGTTTTACGTTGCTTCTCTGAAGTAGACTTCTTTTAAATGACTCTGCTATTATTCGCGGGTCACCAAAACTTTCAAAAAGAATATATCTGGCTTCTTCATAGCCTTTTGAAGCAGGTTGCAACGACGGACAATGCGAGATCGCATCATAAGCCTTTCCATAAGTATTTTGAAGCAGGTAAGCAAGTTTTTGTTGATCGCTAAATATGTTTTTGTCGTGGATATTTTCATTAAAGTATCTAAAGAATGCACAATAATCCTCCGGATCACCATGAAATTTAGGGCATTCTAGTTTTGGCATAGACATGTATTCTACAACAGCTGCCAAAGGCGAACAGTCATTACCTTTATGCGAAAGATTAGCTTGTTCCTCGCTAACACTCACGGGTTGAGATAATGGCGTTCTAATTTGTGACCGAGTAGGCATTTGAACAATGCTCGGTTGAAGACAAGCTGAGCGTTTAAAATTCAAGACATCGTTTGTCGCTGCTAAATTGTTGGGGGCTGAAACAGGTCTATCATCATCGGGAATTGACGTTTTACAGCCGGATCTAGCAGACCGAGATCTATAGCTTTCCTTGTCATTAAGAATTTGATCTACCGTTTCCGCTTTCCTTAATTCAATTTCAGCCGCTAGCCTTCGTTGTTCCAACTTGTTTCGTCTCTCTACCGCCTCAAGTTCTAGCTTGTTTTGTCTCTCCACTGCCTCGAGCTTGTTTTGTCTCTCTACCGATTCGAGTTCTAGCTTGTTTTGTCTCTCTACTGCCTCGAGTTCGAGCTTGTTTTGTCTCTCTACTGCCTCGAGTTCGAGCTGTGCCAGCTTCTTCTCAATCTTAGCTTGACGGCGTCCCTGTTCAGAAGCAGTCGTTGAAAACGAACGATGACTCTCTGACCGAGATTTGGACTCATTAGATTTAAGTTTCCGGAGGTAGGGATTAGAAGCGCGAAACGACGCAGGTCTGCTCATAACCCCTTCCGCACTAGCTATTTGATCAGTGGTTGTCACAGTTCCTAAGTGTCTAGTAAGCGTCTCTTCAACATGCGTTTCAAACTCATCGAAATTTAAAATTGCATTTTTTCTTTCGGACTTTAACCATTCCCTTTCCTCACCTTTGGGCAAAGACTGTATACGTCGTGAATACATCTCCCCTATCACTTCGAGTTCATCGCCAATCTGCGTTCTAATTGATTCTACCGCAGATCTATCCAGCGAAGATAGCGCCCCTTCAGCTGACTCGTACAGAGACTCAAGAGCTTCTTTCTTTAACCGAATCTCATCCTTGGTAGGAGCGGTAACTGAGGAAGCATGGTCACGGAGATATGTGGGGGATGAATCCGACACAGACAATACACCCGACGCGGTAGGGTTGCTCGAGGACATGGTAAATAAAGCAAGCTTCTTTAAAGGAATCAAATTTGGCTTGAATGATTAGCAATCAAGCTTCTTAAAATAATTAAAATTTGGCTTGAATGATTAGCAAACAAGCTTCTTAAAAGAATTAAAATTTGGCTTGAATGATTAGCAAACAAGCTTCTTAAAAGAATTAAAATTTGGCTTGAATGATTAGCAATCAAGCCTGAAGAACGTTCGACAATGTAGTTTTTTAAACGAATTAACGGCGATGGCCCAAACGCCAACTACACCGTCGGTTGACTCTATTCGAATAAGTAATCAACACAACCTGCGGCTGACCTCCCTGCTGAAGCACACGCACGGTTCGCAATGAATGAATGTATGCACAAACGAAAGCACGATGTGCACGATAGCACGAGGTACGAAGGATAGCACGATTGTACGTTAGTACGGTTCTTCTGTAATCACAGAAGCACTTAATATTAATAAACAGCCACTAACTGCTGATAATTTTATACAATTTGACACATAACAATAATAAACGTACCAGGCTTGTTGGGCCACAATACCGCCGGTCGATGTGTTTGATAAATAATACTTGCTGAATCTTGCCACAGAAATTAACAATTACTTCCAGCATTAACAATTAGCATTAACTCATTTAAAAGCACTTATTCAAATAGAATGTTAAAAATACAAACAAATTAGAATTTTTAAAACCATAAAACTGAAATTAAAACTTTAAAACTAAATATAACTAGTTAATCAATTAGCTGCTTCTTGTTTAAGTTCCATTATACTTTGTGAACAAGTTACACGTTTCATGAAAAGCGAAACAATGGGCATTGTGACTGAATTACGAAGCACATGTGAAACTAAGTTGCCGCATATAAAAACTAAAAAGGCAAACGAAAATAAGGAAATCTTAAACTTAAAATCTTACACCCATCATAGCTGGAGCACCATCGGCACAAGCAGACACGCAGTTAGTCCACGAAAGCTGATGTTCTTCAAAAAAAATAATCTACCTTTTCATATATTTCTTCTCCTGTGGTGTATCTAGTCAGCGGTCGACAAAAGAGAAATTGTTCTACGTAGTCATCAGCAGTGCGATAACGTACAAACACCATCAGCTGGGCGTCGCTTCCAATATCTGTTGTTTCATCTAACTGCAGACTAAAATTTTTACTTCGCTTTACAGCAGCAATCGTCTGCTGTAAAATATCAACTAAAAGTTCTTCGATTCGTCGTTTGATTATGTTGTCCGACAACGGAACCATAGCCAGTTTATTAGCAACAGCCTCGCCGCACATTATCCGGGCCATTTCAATGGCTGTTGGCTTAATCAACCGTTCTCCTGTTGTATGAGCAGCTTTAGCTCTAGCAATTTTTCACGCAACAGAAAAGGAAGCTTGCATTGCATCTTTATGAGAGTAGGCTACCCCTCCCCAAATACTCGGACGATCAATGCGACTTCTCTTGGGATGCAGTTCTTTGCTCTTAAAGAATTTGTAATCTTTGCCAAGGTACTTTTCATGCTTAGATTTAAGGTGCCGTTGAAGTTTAGCTTCTTTTAAAGAGCTGTGAGCTAAAACTTCTAAACACAACACACACTGTGGCCTGACCTCGCCATTTACTTTCACTGACGTGAATCCAAATTTTAAAAAGTCTTCGTTATATGAAAATATTTGTTTTCGTTTTGCCGTTGAAAATCGTCCACTGTACTACGTTAGAATTTACTGCAATTTAAATTTTAGACTCGTCCTCGTGGTTATGGCCTTGTGGGAGTTAGATAGAAAAGAAAAAAGGAATGCGAGCACAAAGGCATGATGGTTTCGTTGTGACGCAATAAAACGAAATTTATTACATTTCACTCCCGAGCAGGGTTGCCAGATATGGCTAATTTTAGCCATTTTGGCTATTTTAAGAGTTCTGCTAGCGTTGCTGGCTAAAAAGAAAATATTCTCTTTATATTTTTGACTAAATCTAGCTAAAAAGTTCCAATACATTAGAGTAGCCTATATGCGGTTATAAGGTTCTATCGTTAAAACTAGTTGATGTTATTTTGAAACTTGTTGATGTGCTCGCGGACTCATTAAATCCTTTGACTCATTTGAGTCCGCGGACTCGGGTTGGGAAACACTGATCTATGCTTTCTCTACCTTATCCGTGACGTGGCTGCTGGATGTTGGAAGTTTTTTTAGCTTTACTCAATTTTCGTTATCGTGAAATGCAAAATCTGATTCTGCGAAAAATATTTTAAAACTTTTAAATTATATCTTATAATATTAACCGAAACTTGCTGTTGCGATTTATCGAATAATCTTGGTAAAATTTTTCTAAATCATAAGAAAATACTATGGTAGCTTGTTAAGTTATTTAAGAAAAGTCTGTAGCTATTTGAAATAGCCGCTGTTTCAGTATGTTTAACACTGTTCACTTAAGTTTATGTGAAGAGCAATTCTTGTGTTGTTTTTAAGTTTGAGCTGTTTCAGCCCACATTATAAGCATTTCTCCACTTTTTTATTTGAGATTAAGCTTGACATTTAAATTTACTAATGTTTGCAGACGAACTATTTTTAATTGCTATATTTTCTTTTTAATTAACCAATGAGATACCGCGTTTGTTGGTTGAAACGACAATCTTTAACCTTTCGCATTGTTGTCATAATTTTTTCTAGATGGACCAAAACAGTTGTAATCATTTATGAGGGAGTGTACGAAGTGTAATTTTCGGGGATACGAATAAATTTCTCTTTATTTTGCGAAGTTGCAGAACAGCAGAAGTGAACTCAGCCTTCCGGTTATAGGCCTACCACAATATGGCTACCTAGTCAAAGCTCTCATATTCGATATAGCTGTATTGATGTGGCTTGTTTAGACAGCACCGTAAAGAAAAGTGCGCTTTCCAAGAACACAGCAGCGCCATGGCTAAATTACAAGGAGTCGAACCAAGATCTAAATTGTTTCTAATACTAGACCGGATCTTTAAAAAATTTTTACGGTAGATCCAGGCCTCGAAACATCACGAAAAAATTTTACATCAAATATTGTTTATAAAAATAATTCTGTTTTAGTCTATGGCGATGCTTCAGTTTTTAATGAACAAGATTGTGCAATCAAACTTTAAAAAATTGAGCTCGCTAGGACATTTGAAAATCAATTACATCATTCTCTCAATAATAACTAGTTCAAAATCTTAATTTTCAAGACTATAATACGAGGCCAATTTGCCAGAAATCCAAGACAAATCTAAAGTAAAGCCTCCTTTTTTTTAAAGAACACTTGTTTTTTGGGACAATAAAACCCGATCCTGATTCGAAGTAAAAATTTTTTTTAAGAAACCACTACTTTTTAAAGACAAATTTTTTTTATTAACCAGCATCCTGGTTTGCCTCTTTGGAAATATGGTATGCCCAATTTTACTTAAAATGATTAAATTTAAATTATTTTTTTCCGATTTTCGTAGTTGATAGAAACCGAACTAAATGAATGGAATTAAAAAACAAAAGAGGTTTTAAAACAAAGTCATCAATGTAGTTTCAGTAAACGTTTATTTTTGTAGTTACTTAAAAATTAGTATTTTTATTGTAACTCTTAGTATTTTATTTATAATTTTTATATTGGGACAATCTTCCCCAACTGAATAAAATTACCAAAAATATTAAAAATCACTAGTTTAGCACCAAATTTGTCAGCAGCGTGGTTAGAGCGCCGTGATTGCGATCGAAATGGTTTTGGTTCAAAACTTACTCACGCCATACTGTTGTGTCCTTGGAAAAGACACTTTACTACGCTTTTCCCTGCTTGGCGGTCTTGGCAAGCAGTTCTAAATTTCAATAATATCTCTAAAACAAAAAAAAAAAAAAAATAAATAAAAAATTTCAACCGGCAGCAATATTTTGGCATCTGCAGAAGCAGGTCGGGGTAACTGCTTTCCTTATGTATAACGCCTCCTTCGTTTTCCTGCGGGTCAGGAGGATGAATATAGAGATGTAAAGAATTTAAAAAAAAATGAAATGAAAGTCAACTATAAGCTTCGTTAGTTTCGTCTTGATTCTCGTCTCAGCTGCTTTATTTCTGGATTGGAAAAAAAGCTTGAATCAAAGCCGTTTTTTGTTTTCTTGTCGACTTAATCAACAAAACATTATTTCTAAACTAGGCCCAAGCTGGGCTGTCATTCTAAAATGTAAAGAACAGATTTTTTTTAACTGCGCTGATTTTACAAATTTTATCGTTGAATTTTATTATTTTATCCAATAACTAGAGGGCCCACTAAAGCCAATAAAGTTATAATTTTTTTAGGTTTTTGTTATGTCATCAAACTTCACACAACTTTAGTTTCGGCTATTCAAGGGTCTTTTCAATGAGTTTTATATGTCAAAGTAAAGTCAAAATTTGTCAAAAATATGTCTTTATCAAAGTTTATAAAGAATTTCATTTCTTGCTTATTTTTGCAATTTTTGACACTCTGGAGCCGAACAAAATATGCATTTGGAAGCCAGTGATGTTTTTAATTATAAGCCTATACTCTGGAGCCGGCCACACATTGCATGGTTTTTTATTGAGTGAGTCTTCAAACGCCAGCGAAGTGACACTAACATCTGGACGACAGTTTGTGTCAGCTTTGCGGAAGCTATTGAACAACCGACTCAACTCGGCATTCGCAATGCCCAATGAACAAATTATTAATGTTGCAAGAAGTACCGTGAGGGCACGTACCGGCTCCATGTTTCATACCCACGACCACAACTACTTTGTTGGAATTAATTTAATCAAAATTTACAATTGCAAAGTTAGATCCAACATAATGCTTCTATCTTGTGAACTCCAAAGGGTACCATCCGCCATCCTGTGTCCCCGTGTTTTATAATATTGCAAAAAAGAGAGGCTATCTTCCCCTGCTTCCGGGACTCCTGCCCACGGCTCAGGTCTTGTTTTTGTCTAACCCGGACCGGATGCCCTTCCGTACAGCAATGATGACGACTATGTAATTAAAAGGAAACTGTGTCTCATTAGCGTATTTTTTATGAAAACATTTAGCCCACCGAAAAATAATAATCGCTGATGCATAAAATTATTTTACTGAACGTTTGTTGAAGTTTTTATATGATTTAATTGTTATGCAGAAGAGACGCTTTTTAGAGGAACTCGTAATCGTGGATCACTATTTACTGAGATTTTTATCTCTCTTGACAAAAAAATACAGCCTCCTTTTTTAAAAGTTTAAATTACCGTTTATGCTATGTTGTAACGGAAATTTTTCCACGACTTTTAATAAAAATAAAGTTAAAAAAACTTTTTAGATAAAAATATGACCTTATAAATATCTTTATTTTTAATAATTACTCTGCTGATTCATTGAGATCAAGATACAGTAACGGGCAAAATAGTCCGGACACTAGTGCATGTAATTAAATTCATTATTATGAAAAAACTACCAGTTTTTAAAATGTTTTATTTGCATATTCTGATAGAGATTTTTATGCTCTTTCAATTGATGTAGGTCACAAATAAACAATTTGTGAATAAAAAAAGTAGCCTTATGAAAACTAGTGTTTTGGAATTATTAGCCCGGGCATAATAGACTGGACACTTTGTCATTTTTTATTTTACACAAAAATAACATAATAAAATCGATATTCTTTTTTCTATTATTATCAGATTTTAACATTATAGGTTTGTTTTGATTATTATAAATAAGGGGTTTCCAAACTGGGGTACATTTAGGCTTCTCAAGGTGTACATTATTATGTGACGGAATATTCTTATTTAAGTTAAATTTCGTGTCCGGAAGAAATAATAGACGCAAATGTCTAGAATTTTTGAATCCGGTTGATTGTAATTACGTCAAACAGGACAATTAAGAGGGAAGACGTTTTTTTACAGATCACCGTGATTTTGGGTTTGAATGGGGAAATTTTCTGGCTGCTGTAAAGTGAAGACTTTTCTTTTTTTTTAGAGATCACCTTAATTTTTGGCATAAATTGGGAAAATTTGTATCTGATTCAAAGTGAAGACCTTTTTTTTTCAGAGATCACCTTGATTTTGGGCATGAATAGGGGGAAAATTAATGGCTGATTCTACCTGAAAGCCTTTTTTTTAGAGAAACGTCACAAAATTTTGGGGGTACATGCAAACCTGCTACAGTGTCCAAAGGGTACCGATGAACTAAAAGTTTGGGAAACCCTGTTATAAATAGTTTTTGATTATATTAGATAACTCCTAGACGCAGCTTAAGCCCATATGAACTCGTCTTAAAATTGTTAAGCTTAGACAGCAAAACATTTCCATCAGAAAAATTGCAAATAAAGTAGATGTTGCAAAACCTGCTGTTTCTGACATTTGGAAGTTATTTCAAAAAACAGGAGGTATCAAGGAACGAAATAGATGAGGAAGAAGCAAGATAACAGATGCTAGAACAGATCAGTACATTAAACACCAATCATTATCAGATAAAACAAGAACTGCTGTTGATATTCAAAAAAATGTTAATAAGTGGAAAGGAGTTAAGATGTCAGTTTGGACACTCAAAAGAAGACTCAGAGATTTTGGGTTGTATGGGAGACTAGCCCATAAGAAACCTCTTGTTTCTCTCAGAAACAGAGTTCGAAGATTAAGCTTTGCCAAAGATCATTCTGATTGGACTGTTGAAGATTGGAAAAAGTGCTCTTCACTGATGAAACCAAAGTTAATTTGGTTGGTTCTGATGGCAAATCTTATATCAGACGTTTTAAAGAAGAAAATTTTAACTCACAATTTATTAAGAGGCAATTGCAAGCTGAGGGTGGTTCAATACTTATGTGGGGTGCTTTTCGCCATGATGGTATTGGTCTCATTGTGCAAATACAGGATACATTTAACTCAGAGAAGTACAGAAAGTGCTAGAAGAAACAGTGGAACCATTTGTGAAAGAGAATATGGCAAGAAGATTGATGTATCAACAAGACAATAGTCCAGTTTACAAATCAAAACAAATTCTAGCATGGCTCAAGAAGCATAAATTCAAGACAATTGACTGGCCACCCCAGTCTCCAGATATAAAACCCACAAAAAATTTAAGAGCGATTGTAAAAAGAAAAATGGCCAAAAAAAGTGCAAAAACACAAAAGAACTATATGAAATTTTTGTACATGAATGGTGTGACAGAGTCGCAAAACTGCCTCGTCCTTCCAGCCCCTCACAAATGCGCTTCACGACCAGCACCAAACTTTACGGTTTTATTTTCTTAAAACAAAACAATACTGGAGACGCTAGTCAGAAACGGTTTTCTAAACAAAAAGTACATAAATTAACTTCAACGCGTAAACACATCGTCCACACACTTATCAACGAAGTTGGGCGGACGAGCAAAGAAAATGAACAAAACTACCAAAATCTCTATCAAGAGTAGACAACGTCCAAAGGGACAAAAATGGATAGCAGCAAAATAAAGTCTAAAGTTCTGGTATTAAAAATTCAATCTCTCTCTATGATAATTCGGTCCAAACCTATGACCGGTTTCAAAAGAAAACTCTTGCACCAATATAAACCCGTTAAGTGCGCATGACGTTATATCCGTCACAGCCAGACGCTCTCTTAGTGCGTATGACGGATATATACGTCTTGACCGTCGCAGCTTTCCACAACGCGGATTATTTCGCTTCTCACATTAGCTATTGTTTCGGTGAAAAACGGAAAAACATTGTTTGCAACAAAAACCGAGCTCCTGCCACAAATGTTATTGTTTTATTTTTTGTTTTTATCTAAATCAAAAAAGGTTTTTTTAAAGTTTGAATTAAATACTTTGTGTCTCGTGGTTGTGCTTATAGCTTAGCCTTAGCGTGTGATCTGACAGAATTTTATCTAAAATGTTCGGGTGCTACTATAGCGTGCGGTCTACCATTAAATTATTCATCTCTAAATTACGCACCACATGGTCTTACTCACCACACGGTAGGTGACATATGGACGCGGTAGACCTCACTCTGCTACTCGGTAGGTGAGTTTACCGCGTGAGAGGTCTACCGCGTGATTTAGAGATGAATTATTTAGTGGTAGACCGTACGCTATAGTAGCACCAATGTTTGATTGTGGAAAGCGCTCTCAAAATTTTAGTATTATAACTGAATTTGATGTTTATTATAGAAATCGGTTTTGATATTTTCTTGCGTTTGCAATAATACCTTCATTCAAGTCAGATGTGTTTTTTGTATACTCAACGATAAAAGCATTTAGACCACTTCTAAAATAAAACTCAGTTATTTGTCGGTTGTATAATTCCAAAGTAAACTTATCCTGCATTTACTTTCAGTTTTTCTTATATATTTGTAAAAATATTTAGCCTGTATATAAGTAGAACGACCAAACGAATTTTTTCAAGTTTCAGACGACAAATTTTTACCGCTTAGGGCTCGTTTCCATGACGAGCATTGACAAGAGTAATCTTTATTTTATTGACTTTTTTTACTTCTTTCCGCGCTTAAGCGCTAAGTCAAGCAAAAAAATCAAGAAAACAGAAAATACTCCAGCCAACGCTCGTAGTAAAAACAAGCTCTAATTCTTGATGTCGATAATGATTTGTCCTTACTCGAAAAATAAAAGCGCGGACGAATGTTATTTAATCTATTCTTCTCAAGCTTTTTCGAGCAATTGACTCCTGAACGTGGGCTTCAGAAGTCCACCAAAGTTTGACAATTCATAACTTGAAAACTACTTTAAGGTGTTGTTTCAAAATTTAAACAGAGTAAAAATCTTTTATTTAATTTTTGTTAGGGCTAAAAAATTTTTGAAACTTTATCTAAAAAAGTATGTAAAATTGGACTTTAGCAAGGTTGGTTATTTAAAAAGGATCTCAGATGGCTGAATGTTTAAAAAAATTGATAAGTGATCCGTTGAAGAGGGACGGAGGCATCCAGTGAGTACGCGTAAAGGGTGTTAAAATCATAAAAAAAAATAGAACTCGCACTGTTATTGAAAAAGTTAATTAACTGCATAGAAGTCTTTTTTGAAACCTTTTAATTAATTCTATTGTTTGCGTTCACTGCTTTATAGGCAGATCACGTGCAGTGATCTTAATAAAATCTGATTGGTTCACTTACACGTGGCGAGCAAACTATAAATTGAGATGTTGGTAAATTTAATTCCTTTCAGTCGTTGGTGATCAAGTGGTTCGGTGGTTTATTTTGAAGAGTGAGTTTGTAGATCGCAAGCGAAACTTGGGAAAATTTCGTTTTGCGATTGCATCGTTGGCTGAACGTTGGTTGCACGTTGGCTGCACCGTTTGAGCTGTAGTGTTTAGTAAATAATTGGTTGTTGGCTTATGGAAGCCTGTTATACTGTCATATAGAATTTTCAACGTTAATATATATTATAAACCATAAGACGTGTGTAAAAGCCAGCGGTGTGATTGGGGAAGGCTCGGATAGCTTCCCCATAGTTGAAGAAATTGAAGCCAAGAAGAGAGGGATTCGCTGTGCGGTCTACATTAAACTTTTGAAATTAACAAAGGGTCATTCAAAACACTATTTATAAAGCAAGTAAGAGCGCTGCAATAACAAACCGGATCCCAGTACTCAAGACAGTAGTCGAATAGACCACAAATAAGACAACTGTATGTGGTGTTTTACACCAGTAACCGCCCTGAGCCCGCAAGTCGCCTCAGCAGCGGGATACGCGAAGAAAGTTTTTGCGCAATAAAAAACGGTGATAATGGAACGTGAGTGATCTGTCTAGTTTTACCCCAGGATAAATCTGAACTGGACAGAATGGTAAAAGTTGGTTGTTGTAAATTTTTAGCTCATATTTTTTCATAATCTGGTTATGGTGGAAAGTAGATTATACCTATAGATGTTAAAAAAGAATAAGTCTTGATTGATTTCGGAGAAATACCGTTTCTCTGATACCCGAGACTGTTTTGCTTACTGTCGCCGTCAGTCAGGGTAAAACGTCTTTGTTTGGGAACAATTTCCGAACAAGTTCTATAATCATTCGAACCATGTACTTTCCTGCAGAAACCTCAGCAGCTTGTAGTTAAAGCCAATTTTGAAATAGCAGAGCGGCAAATATGGCACCTGCCTTCTTCTTAGCTTCAAGAAAATCTTCGATGTTTTGTATTAACAGAAACGACTTAATTAACAGTTGGCTTTTCTGCGTCAAACCCAGTCTGTTCTCCAGAAAGCAATAGATCAATTAGTTCGTTGCAGACATAGGTAAGTGTCTCGAATTTTCGCAGGGAACACAAAGCAAATATTTTTTGTCAATAACTCTTTCTTCGTCTCTTGGATCGCGAGCACAAGCGATCTTCTGTATATTTTGGAAATTTGTAGTTGACGCAAGCAGGAAGAAAGTTATTGTAATCAAGACTTCAAAACAACTCTTGCATGGATTATAAGCTATAAGCAGATAAAACCAGGGATCCAGAGTTTTACTGGGTTTTGCGTGGAATTTGTTGTTTTTATGTAAAACAATCAGATTAAAATATCGTAAAGTTTAACAAATCCTGTTAAATCTTTTCCAAAAATTACTTTAGATCAAAATAGAAAATTTCGATGCACTAAAAATTATTTGTTGGAATTAAAATAAATGTCGTTTGTAATTTAAGAAAACGGGTTTATTACTTATACTCTGGAAACTCTCCTTGAATAAGTACGCAGAATTTTGATGCTCTAAAAACAATTGTTTCTTGTAAAAGTAAAAAAAAAACCATTTCATTGCATAAAACTCTGGATTTCGTTGTTGCTAAGTACGTGAGAATGCGGAATTTTGTTGTTGCAAAAATAATTGTTGTTTTTAAAAATCAAAAAAACTGTGTTATTACTGAAACTCTGGAAACTCACCTTACCTAAACATTCAGAATTTCGATGCTGTAAAACATTTTAAAAGTAAAAAAAAACGTGTTATTAAATAGAACTCTGGATTTTGCTGTTGCTAAGTACGTGAGAATGTGAAATTTCGTTGTTGCAAAAATAATTGTTGTTTTTAAAAATCAAAAACCGTATTATTACTAAAATTCGGGAAAGTTACCGGTTATCTTTGTATGGCACAAAATAATGTTATTCTCATTTTGCAGTTTGGTTGGTAGAAAATAAAAAGTTTTTTTCGAACTTCAAGAGTAGACCTTTGGTCTCCATTTGATTTTTGAAATAAATTTATTAAACAGTGTGCAATAAGTAAGAAAATTTTTCTGAGGAAAGAAATCACTAGACTAAATATAAGACTTTAGTGGGGTGTTTCTAAACGTTTTTCCACCTGCGGCACATTTTGGGACTTTTTCAAAATTCGCGGTACACTTGAAACAAAGTTCTTGATTTTCGTTCCTAAAACTAGTAAACTCTAAAAAAAGTCTTTATTTTGAATCTGTCTCGAATTTCTTGTATTTCGTTCTCAAAAGTATTGTTTTCGAAAAAAACGTCGCAGAGCAATGGACTAATGTTTTTCAAAAACTTTAGCTGCACACTTGGAAATCTCTACGGCACACAGGTTGAGAAATAATGCTTTAGTACGTCATAAATCTATATAAGTTGGAACCCCTGCTTTATTGTAATTCAATCGTATAAAACATATTGTTCTCATCCTATGTCTTCTGTTTGCAAAGCTCACATTTGAAAACTATAAACTTTTGTCACAATATTTCCAAAAAAGTAAACTTATACATAAAGAATACACCTGGTTTTTCGGAGTGAGGAAAATTTCAACATAAAAACGGTCTATTATTTTAAATGCAAAGTGAAAAGCAATTAATTATAAAAAGTCGGGTGCTGTTTGATTGTTTGAAGGCGTAAACATCAGGCCTAACATGTGCAGTAGTTTGTTTAATTTTTTCTTACACAAATGAATAGTTATAAGAATGTTCAATAAAAGATGTTCATTATAAGAATTGAATTTTGCCCGCTCGATTGATTCAGCTACCTTTGTTGTCGTCAAACAACAATTGTTTTGTCTAACAGAAAGTAAATGTGTAAGCTGTTTCCAAGCAATTGCCAATAAAAATTTGATTTTAGATAAAATAAGTTCTTCATCGCCTCAGCATGTCGACGTTAGTAAAAGCGTAAAATTGAAATTTCTCGCTTTTATTAACGTTCGCGCGAAGCTCGAAGTAGCAATTATAATCAATCGATCGAGACGAGAAAAAAAGCGAGACGCGAAATTAAATACGCACTGTAACTCAGATAGCGAGAATTTAATTCCCATTTAACGGGTTAAGTCGCAGCCAGCTCAAATCGAAAATTCACCAACACAACATGGCATTACTTGAGTCAAACAGCAGCGCGAGAAGGCAGTAAAAAAGTAGCGCTGATTATTCAGCTCTAATACAAAAGGCGCGTTGGTTCGAAGCCCGCTAGCGATTACCTACGTGGCAAACATTTACGCGTACGATGTAACAAATGAAATTCAATTCCTCCAGAAATCTGCCAGAATTTGGTAAAATCAATGCCTAAAAGAATCGAAGTCATAAATCGATGTGGATGTCCTTGTAGCTATTAAAATTGTACAGATTTTAATATTTTTTTGTATTTATACGAAGTATCCGGACTATTTGCTCGCACCAATATTTGCAAAAAATCGATAATTGTATCATAACTTTTTTAATTTTTTATTTCATAAAAGCTAGCTTATACCATCCGAAAGAGCATAAAATCTCTATCAGAATATGCAAATAAAATATTTTAAAAACTGGTAGTTTTTTCATAATAATGAATTACCCACTGTGTCTCAAGTGCTGCCACTATGTTGCCTCAAGTGTCCAGACTATTTTGTCCACTACTGTAGAACAGGTTTTTCCGGTGAATACTGAACTGGCTTAAGGTATTTAAAATACGTTACATAAGCTTTTTTCATAAATTCGAAGAAAAATAGGCCTATCTGTCGTGATCTTCAAAAACTTTTAAAGACGTGATTTTATTCATCATAATTTTCACAATTAATTCGGCTGTGCTTAATTGGTGACTAAAAACTGTAAATCAATGATTGCTAAACTTTTTTGTCAGTCGAACACTGCAAGGGTTTTAAAATCGAAAAGGAGCACGTGATCCGGTGAAGGCTAAAAAAAAGGTCATTACATTGAAGTTGTGTCTAATTTCTCCATTTTTGTCTCAAAAAACAGTTAAGGACAAAAAAAAGGTTTTCACCTCAAATTTTTATCAGATTTCTTGATTTGGATCATGCAAAAGCATTGTACGTTAAGGCAATTATCGATTGCATAAAATTTTTTATTCAATTTTTTGTTTTTTTTGCGCAAATGCATACATAATCAGCTAAAGCTTATGGAACCCTTTAGGAATTTGATTGGAAGCCTAGGGTTCCGCGGAACACACTGGGAATCATTGCTGTAGATCAGTGGTTCTCAACCTGTGGTACGCGTACCACTATTGGTACGTGAGACCTTTTTAGGTGGTATGTGAATAGTTTTTAGATTCCATAAAAATCCAACACTTGGATTAGATCGTGTTTTTTAGATATGCGAGATTTTTAGCGACGACCTTTTTTTTAGGGAACATATAATTTTCGGGACGAAAACTAAAAAATTAAAAAACCAAGAAAAAAAGCGAAATAATTAATTTTTTGATAAACTTTGTGGTATGTAATGTAAAGAAAAATTTCTAGATAGTACGAGCTAGCAAAAAGGTTGAGAACCACCGCTATAGATTGACAAAAGTTTGAAAAGTCACTACAACAGACCGTGACGCGAGTCACATCTATAACAAAGCAAGGTATTTTTTCAGTGTTCTTACTTAAAGCTTTAAGTACTTTTTAAACAAGAGCGATTAAAATTGTCACCTAGAATTTCACAATTAATTCAAAAATAATTTTGATCTCCTCCTACTGATGTAGCAGTGGTTTGACATGACATTGACTTGACATCAGCAATGACAATTATCTCGATTAGAAAGACAGGGCTCTACTGATTTAACCCAGCAAAATTTTGTTTGAACTCAAGTCACCTGAAATTCTTTTCTTTGTTGCCATACATCGAAAATTAATAAAAAAAACGTAAATTTTTTAGCTCAAGGATTACAATAGCGACATTTTCAAACAAAAGTAAAGGTTTTCAAGCTAAAGAGCCATCGTTTAAAAATATTAATACTAATAAATTAATTTATTTCATTATTCGTCTGGGTCACTTATACAAAAATTAATAAAGTATATTATAATTAATAATGATAAAAAAAAGAACAAAAAGGAAAAATATTATTTTATGAGACTGAAATGATTATAGCAATAATAAAGTTTCCACGAACTTTAGATGGTTTCTTATTTTAAGTGCTACAGCATCCGGCAGAATGTTGCCTATAGTCAAGATTATCACTTCAGAAAATTACAACAAATATGTTAATAACATTTTGGGTAAATTTTTTTATAACAAACACCATAAAAATTATTCTTTTTACATTTAACCAAGTCAATCTCATAAGCAGAAAATATTGATAGTCTAAGATTGTTATAATGACTCTTGAAAAATAACGGTATTTTTTTCGTGTTCGCTTTTGATGAATTCGCAGCCAAGTCGTGAAGAACAATTTTTACAGAAAAGCAACTTGATAAAAAGGTAGAAAATACGTTTACCATTTAGAAAATGTCGTTTCCGTCTCAAAAGACTTTAGAATTTAAAATAAAGTGTTTGCTGAGACCAATCTTTGTCGAAATTGTTTGTCTTGAAAAAGCAGGCATTGCCATTTTAGCAAAAATTTTTTAAGTACAAATAGAAATATACTGGGGATAAGAAACTTTCATCAAGGAAGTTATTTGGTCTATTAGACTATTTATAGCGGTCTTTCACAGAAATTTAATATAAAAATCAAAAAAATTAAAATAATCAATAAACGTCGAAATAGGAAAATTCGTTTGTCTTTGTAGCGAACTCATTTTTCTTAAACGTGTTGATTTTGCAAAGTGTAACGCAAAGTTTATGTTCACGCGCTGCATTCGTGTTGGTTCAGCAAAGTCATTTGAACAACTTACCCGCTCTTTTTGCAACCGTCATCCTTCCGAGCTTAATTTTCGTAGTTTTCATTTTTTCTGTCCTCCCTGCATAATCGTTGGCTGATCGTGAAATCTAGATAATTATCGCCTATATTGGATGGTTTATTCGCCCGCTTGTTTCTAGTAAATTGCCCATCACGTGATTTTCGCTTTGAAAAAAGTCAAACGTCATCAACAAAAATAATTAATCAGCAATTCGATTCTTTATGTTCAAAAACCGAATGTTGACAACACAAAGTTGGCGATTTTGGCAGTCAAGATCTGAACTTAAAACTTGTTGTTTTTCTTTAAGCTTAAAGTCGTTGTTTTCTTTGTTGAGCAATATTAATCAAGACTCTTTGCAATAAACGAAATTGATTTTTTGACTCGAGTCCAAACGAACTCATTGCAGCTTAGTTTCAAGTTTTCATAAGTTACTCAACAATTATATTGATGTGGTCGCAAGCAGCAGTAAAACCTGTCCCGAGTTGGAATTCTTTTCTTGATTCTCACGTTGTTCTTAACCATAAAGCGTTTAAAAAATTGTGTTTTTTGGAAGCAAGGATGAGAAAGAAGTCATAAAACCGGGCTAGTTTTTGACAAAAATGCAATTATGTCTTAACATTTTGAATTTAAAAAACCCCAAAATTTTTTAAAGGTTCTTTTCTAGTGCGAGTTTAAACAGAGTAGTTGCAGGATTATCGTTGAAATTGCAATGTGACAAACATAGTTTGTAGTTATTCGAAGCATAATCACTCCGCTTCGCTCAGAAGGTTAAAACTAACTGGCTGATTTGATCACAATTATTATTGCAAAATTTAGCGAAGCAAAAGTTTATAAAGTCTTTCCTGAAAAAAGCTAAACCAAATCTGTCATTATAAACTATGAATGCTCTAACGCGTGCTGTGAATTCGTTATGCTAATTTCCGCTACTTTTTTGCAGTATACAGTCACTTAGGTAGAATTAGCGCAAAAATATCTGCGCTGCTTTAATAAAGTATAAAAAATAAGGCAGCTTTTTAGGCCTCCAGTCACACACAGAATGTTTAAGTGTAAAAAAGCATCTCTTTTTTGCTAAAATTTGAAAGGTCAAACGTCCTTAACCCGAACTATCCCAATGACTACATTTGTAGTCATTATTTCAAATGCATTTTCTAACTAAAAATAACTGTTTTTTTTATTATTTTAGATTATGAATAGCTTTGAGATATAAAATGCAGTTTTACTTTTCGTGCAAGTTTCTTCTTGTAACACATTATTATTTAGTTGTTAATAA
Organism: Diplosoma virens; assembly: GCA_963680785.1. Classification (NCBI taxonomy): domain Eukaryota; kingdom Metazoa; phylum Chordata; class Ascidiacea; order Aplousobranchia; family Didemnidae; genus Diplosoma; species Diplosoma virens. The sequence goes on from OY796889.1 coordinate 23,726,529, forward strand.
AAAATTCAGAAAGTTTTCTCTATTTTTTCTACCCTTGGGTTAATATGGGTTAATTTTAGTTTTCACGTGACACAAGAGAACAAGGTCATCAGAGAATAGATTATTAAAGAAACGAATTTTTTTTATTTACTCTCTTACTTCCGAATTGTCGGAATTGTTCGGAAAGAAAATTATTTCCTTTCGTCACTTCGACTCTCCGTTAATTGACTGAATTATATGATTGGTTCCAATAACGGATGATTTGATTAAAATTTAACAAATGAATTATTACGTCTCAATCACGATGGAAGTAATTTTTTTATATTCACCCACTCTTACGAAAAAAAATTTTTTATCCAAGATTTTCATAAAAAGGAAGACTCTTAAAAATAAACATTTTTTTCATGTCTAATTTCTATGAATACGCAACCAAGTCGAGAATGACATTTAATATAGAACAACAATACGACAAACAAAGAGAAAAGCACATCACCAATTAAAAAGTGTCATCTACGGCTTAAAAACGTTGATAGTTCTTAAAGTCTTGAAAGCTTAAAAATTATCAATAACAGTTCAACAGAAGTTAATACGAGGTATCGGCTATCGAAGTGCTACCATACCAGAAAACTTTAATGTCTATGTTTTTCACAATCTCCATCATCTTGTCAACATTGTGCCACATTCGAGCAGGCCATTGAACCAAATCACATGTGATTAACAAGTATTCTGAGGAATCCAGTAATTTAGACGTACAAAGTCACGTGTGAACACGATATGCGGCCCGGCCTGCCTTACAAATATAAAACTAAAGGGGGCACGCCCGGGCTAGGCTGTGTAGTTAGAAACCAAAAATCGGGTACGAATCTGCAAAATTAATTTCGAGAAAAAGAAGTTCTTTTCCATGTTTTGCAAGTTTCAATTTTGAGTGCGGCATAAAAAATTACTTTTTATTAAACATCGATATTTTTTATCATATTTTAATCATTTTTGGTGCCGGTACCAACAGATGAAAAAGTTAAGTGCTGGGTATAAACGAGTTTTCAAAAATAAAAAGACTTACTGTCCAGGAAGGGGAGAAAATTCATACATGAAAACATTGCGGGTGGGATACCTGCTGATTATTCAAAAATGCTTACAAATGCGAACGGGTGCGGCCGGTAAATAATCGGCCCGTGCAGGTCTCTATCTACTACTTTATTCTTGTATAATGGGATTCACCGTGAAAAAAAGACTTCCGTAGAAGATTATTATATCCGGTACGCGAATTAATATCTTTGATTGAATCTAATTGTAAAAAAGCATTTTATAACATTTAGAATAATTTCATCTGACTTTATAACGCCAAAAAAACAACTAATTATTTAGTTGTTTAATTTGTATTTTAAAATGTTTCAAAAGCGTAATAAATTAAAAAATGTGAAGAGTTTTGACAAAAAATGTTCTATTTATCCTCCTTACATCCGAGAAAACGTAGGAGGCGTTAAACCAAGGCCTACTGTTGAGCTTTTGTTTTATGTTTTATGATAAATATAACTGAAAACATACAACTGAAAGTAAGCAAAAATTAGTTCAATAAAAGTGTCTATATTTTCATACTACACAACAACTTGACAAGAGGAGTGAAATCGTGATCATGTTGATCACGATCACCATCATAACGATCCTTCAACCACAATGAACAACTATAATCGGTTGTCATAGCAAAATTGATTACTATTTGACAAGGCCAGGAAAAGGCTATCACAATAAAGGAATTACATTTGGTTGTTCAGTTCAAGCTAAAGTTAACCAGCATATGACCCTTAAAAAACATTAGTTGCCAATTGCCATTTTTTTTTACTTAGAAGTAATTACGCGCTAATTAAAAATAGTTTTGGCGGAATAGCTCGGTGTAATCAAGCCTGGATTGCAAGCAGAAGATGTGAAATCGATGATCAACGATTTCTGTTGAGCTCTCTTTTAAGCGATTCCTGTTGTGCCCTTAATTGGAAAAAGCTTTACTAAAAATTCTTAAACGGATTACGCTGCTTACCTATAAAGATGAATTTGCTTAATATTAAAGCAGCATCTAGAAGAGTGAATTGGAAGCGAAGGCAATCCAACGTGGTTGAAGAAGTTTTAGTTTTAAGCGTCATAAAATCAATGCAAACACAAAGCATAGGGAAATTTTTATGCTATCGTTTTCAGTCTTAATTCTGATTAAAAATCAAATCATTTTATTTAAAGCTTTTGTATCAATTTTTCTAAAATGAAAAACCAGATGGTGCTCCTTGCAGCGCGACCAAAAAAGAAACAAACCAGTCAACAAAATTATCCACATAGTGAAGGAATAAACTCTCCTTTTTAAAGTATGTTGATAATTTTTTAAAAATTAATCTAAAAATATTGTAGTATTTTGGGATTTGCAGAGCTTGTTGGGGATAATCGCTTGTTAGCTACTTGTTAACATGCGGGTTAGGAAGAAAAATAACTAATACGGAATGGTCTGATATAAAACTTGAAGTAGAATATTTAAAAAATTCTTCGTGCAAACGAAATCTTGACTTTTACTTAAATTTTAAATGTCAAACATTTCTCTTAATGCACATTACCTAGAACATTAATTTTCCCAGAACAAAATCAGTAATAATTAATAAAATTTTTAAATTTAATAAAATTTTCCAAAAACAAAATCAGTAATAATTCTATTTGGACCTGAGGAGCATTGCTTTAACTAAAAAAGGTTAAAATAAAGTTCAATTTTACGCCCAATTAATTACAGCAATCATTCAAACTCATTTTACAAAATTTTGTTTTTTAACAAAAGGCAACACACACAAAACAACATAATAAGTATGTGAGAAAGTGTATGTTAATAAAAAGATTTGAATTTTTTTATATTGTCCTAGAGACAGATTTGAAAAAGTTTGCTTAAATGACAGAGACTTTCAAAATCAAACCAAGTATTATAATCTCGTGAGTTCTCAACTCAACACTTGTTATAGATTAATCCTAAGTCAGAAAAAATCGTGGCACGTTAAAAGGGCAACCGGAAAAGTTGTTTCTATGTTTGCTTTGTTTTAGAGCAGTAAAAAAGCTCGGGTTAAGTTGACAAAATTTTTCTCGAGTGTTTCTTTTTTGTTCACCAAAGCACGTTTAAATTTTTATCCGCCATTTACATTTTACACTTTTTGACTTCACACAATTGTATCTCTATCCGATAATATACATGTGCTTGATAACATATAAGATTAATCGTTTAATGAAAAGAAAATATCACCAGCACTCTGTTCGAAATCGAAAGATGTCTTAGTCATTTGTCAGGTGTCTTGGTCGAGGAAGCATTAGCTTAACTTGCGATACCAAAATAGGTTATTACAGAAGCAAGAACAGTTCAGTGTATGGCTTAAAAAAAAATTTCTTTGAAAGAAAAAAAAGAGAAAACAACCTTTGAGATAAATGCTGACAAAAAATTGGATGAAATTTTAAAAAGTTTAATAAAATAAAAGAAAAGATCTTTAAAATAGAGATAAAAATTGATAAAGTAAGAGAAAGAATGGATTTACTTGAAGCTGAATTTGCAAGCAAATACAAAGAAATTGATGATACTTTAAATTCCGAAGCTGATGAAGTTATAGTTAGTCAGCATAATAATAAAATTAAACTCTTCGAAAGTTTTAAATCTAACTATAAAAAGAACATTTTAAGGAAAGAGTCTTATGACAAACAATTAAATGTTTTGATTCATGGTATCCAAGAAGACCCTAATAACGTTTGGGAAAAAAGAGAAAAAAACAATTGAAAAATTTCAAATTAAAAAAAATGGTCTAAAAGTAACAAATCCAGCAAGCATCAAATTTTCAGATATTCACCGACTTCCTCAGCATCCCATTAAAAAGAACAGAAGATCAGTTACAGATCAATCATTGTTAAGTTGCAAACAATGTTTGATAAAAATTTGATTTTTAAATCTGCGAAAAACCCTAAAGAATTTAATGCCAAGCGTAAAAATAATGAAAATTTTAATTTAAATACTTATATAACTGATTATCTTCCAGAAAAGTTTCGAAGGCAATGAAAGCTTTTATTACCACTTTATAAAAAAGCAAGGAAAAACAAACAGAAGACTGTTTGGAAAACGGTAGACGGTAATTACACTTTGTTTATTAATAACGAAAAAGTTGATTGTAGTTTTTTAAACGAAATAACGGCGATGGCCCAAACGCCAACTACACCGTCGGTTGACGCTATTCGAATAAGTAATCACACAACCTGCGGCTGACCTCTTTGCTGAAGCACACGCACGGTTCGCAATGAATGAATGTATGCACGAACGAAAGCACGATGCGAACGATAGCACGAGGTACGAAGGATAGCACGGTACGGTTCTTCTGTAATCACAGAAGCACTTAATATTAATAAAAAACGACTAACTGCTGATAGTTTTATACAATTATTATATACTCGTATATCGACAATGAACATACCAGGCTTGCTGGGCCACAATACCGCTGGTCGATGTGTTTGGTAAATAATATTTGCTGAATCTTGCCACAGAATTAACAAACTACTTCAAGCATTAACAATTAGCATTAACTTACTCAAATATACTTATTCAAATAGAATGTAAAAAAATACAAACAAATCAAAAATTTAAAAAACTATAAAACTGAAATTAAAACTTTAAAACAAAACATAACTAGCTAATCAATTAGCTGCTTCTTATTTAAATTCCATTATGCTTTGTGAACAAATTACACGTTTTACGAAAAGCGAAACAGGGGGCATTGTGACTGAATTACGAGGCACATGTGTGAAATTAGGTTGCCGCGTAAAAAACTAAAAAGGCAAACGAAAATAAGGAAAATGTTAAACTTAAAATCTTACATTGATTTTGCATCCTAAAATATTGTAAAATTATTCTATTTTGTTTTTTACGTCATAATGTGCGCGTAGTGTTTTTTCCTTGATTTCATGTTTTTTTTTTTTAAGGGAAGACAACTTAATTGAAAAGACATGTTGCTGATGATGTTTTTTTTTGTTTTTTTCCTATTTTTTCTTAACAGCAATAATGATAACAATAAATTGATTCGTGGCAAATCAATCAATGTCGTTAAATTGCTTAAGTGATATAAATGTACAAGTTTGAACCTCATCCCTGTTGCTCTATAATTTTTTTTTTAAACATCCGAACCAAACTATTTACTTTCCCATAAAAATCAATTAAATAGCTTGCTTCATACTGTCTTACCAATTGCTCAATTGATTTTTTTATAGTGATCTAATTATTTCGTAGTGTCCAGAAAACCCTTATGTGCATTATTAAATATGTATACGTGTATGTAGGTACATATTTATTTTTTTTATTTGTTTTAAAATTGTCTAGAAGTGTAATGTCTGAAAATCTACTACAACATTAAATTCTAATAACCTATTTTGTAACTCGTGCATCTAATGTTTTTCTGTTCTCAACGCGACTTTTGAAAACGGTGCTTTTCACTGCAGACGAGGAATTGCTGCTGGATTTCCTTAATTCTTGTCGAGTAGCCAATTTTAAACATGCTCTTACAAGCAAAAGAAATTGCTTAAAAAAACGTGGATTACTAAAGCCATTCTAGTGTCTATTAAAAAAAAGTGATCTGTTTAAAACTGATTTTTCAAATGGTAATAATTTTCAAAAAAGTTATTATAAACAATGTTTAAATAAACTGACAGGAATAAAAGCTATTTCCAAAAATTATATTTTGGAAGCGAGCTTCATAACAACGGAGAAAATCCCAAAACACTTGGGTTAGTATAAAAACGCTGCTTCCTCCAAAGAGTAAATCCTGCAAAAATGCACAAAATTTACTTGATTTTGCATCTGACAATCGAGCAAAGCAAGCAGAGCAATTTAACGAATTTTTCTGCATTATCGGCAAAAAATTAGCAAACAATGTTCCTACTTAAAAAGCGAATTATTATCAGATGTACCTTGCAAAACGAGTTTCTGAATCTACGTATCTTGAAGCTACCATTATTTGTGAAATTGTTGATACTATTCTCTCTCTCAAAAGCTGTAGGTCATAATAAAATTTGTCGTCATAATAAAAGCTGTAGGTCAAATAAAATACGTGCTTACTTTTCTTAAAATTGTATCTTTTCTCATTATCCCTTTTTCTGCTGATATTAAATAATTATGCTTTTACTAACGGAATTTTTCCAAGTAACTGTAAAATTTCTAAAGTAATACCAATTCACAAAAATATGGACATCAATAACCCAAATAAATTAGACCCCTCTTTCTACATACATTTTTTCAGAAATATTTGAAAAAATAATCTTTAAACGTATTACCTGCTTCATAAACAAACATGATGTGCTTAATCCTCATCAATATGGATTTCAAAAAGGCAACTCTACAGCTCATGCTATTTTTAATACAGTAACCTCTACTTAGAATAGTATTTATACATTTTACAGCTATCTTTTTTCTAAATTTAAAAAAGCTTTTGATAACCTTTGTCATAAAACTCCTCTTAGGAAGTTAGACCATTGTGGACTTCGTAGTCTAGTTAATAAATTACTTGATTCTTATTTGCTTACACATCGATTTGTACGTATGATTAAATAATACTCACCCTACAATTCCATTAAATGGTTATAGGGTACCGAAAATATCAACACTCGGCTCATTGCTATCTTTATTGTAGGTAAATGACTTTCCTAATGCTGTCCAAATTGTTCCACAACTATTTGCTGACGATACTTGTCTTCTGTTCTGTCACTCAAACCCTATAATTCTTCAAGAAAAATTAAATCAAGAAATGCCTCTTCTGTGTAATTGGTACAATTCAAATAAGTTAAAGCTCGTGACCAACACGGTCTCGATTTAAAACCCACTCTCGCCATTCTGTTGTGTCCTTGGGAAAGACACTTTATGGCACATTCTCCTGCTTGATGGTCTTGGCAACAGTTCTAAATTACCGTCATATCTCTATTAAATTACAAGCGGACCACAATATCTTAGCATTTCCGCAAGCAGGTCGTGGTAATTGCTACCCTATGTATTAGCGCCTCCGTCGCTTTCCTGCGAGTCAGGAAGATAAATATAAAAATAAAATAAAAAAAAAAACTCAAAAAAAACTATAAATTCGCAAAAATGTCATGTAATAATCATTTTATTTAAAACCAATTCAAATGTCATGGATTTCTTTGTAATGCTTAACAACTCACCATTATTTTAAAAAAACACGTTTGATACTTGGTAGTATTTATTGACTCCAAATTAAACTTTCAATTTCATCTAAATGTTGTAGCCAATAAGCTTTCCAGGACCGTTGGTATCCTATATAAATTAAGCATGTTCTACCCCAAAATGCTCTTCTCAGATTATATTATTTACTTGTTCATCCTCATTTACTTTGCGGACTGTTGACATAAGGTTCCACATTTCCCACCTACTTGCATAGACTTGCTTCTATTCAAAATAAAGCGGTGAAACTAATAGGCGGAGAGCATTTTTCAGAGAGTACAACTCAATTCTATGCAAAACTAAAAATACAAAAGTTTCTTGATTTATATAAACTTGAAACTGCGGAACTAGTCCATGACTATGTAAATAATAAGCTTCCTCTCTCCTTCTCCGATCATTTCAAGAAATCTTATGATGTGTTCAATTGTTCAAGAATTTCAGTGAACCCATATAATTTGTACAAACCATAATATCGCACTAAAAGAATGCAAAAAAATATCAAGTATCAAGGCGTTAAGATATGGAACTCCATTCCACAAACAATTCAAAAACTTCCAATAACTTCTTTCAAGATCAAATTAAAATTGTTTTTGCTGCAATCTTATAATTCAATAAATTCCTCCACTCTAATCCTCCACTCAATTCTAATTCTAATCCTCCTGTAACATCTGAATATTGTCGCATTTGTCTTCTGTGTTTTTGATTTTCAGTTTAAAGGATGGCTGTTTGACCCGAAGACCGAGGAGGTCCATTCGCAGTTTACGTTTGCCAAGCAACATTTAAATGCTATTCTGTTTCTATTTTATTTATTATTTTCTGTGCAATTGTTTTTTGTTTTTTTGTTCGTCTGTTTTTTGCTTTTTTTTGGTCTTATTTTTTATTTTTTTATTTTGTACTAGATAATATTGTTTGATGGCAAAATAAACTTATATCTATGTCTCTGTCTATGTCTAAAGACATGCATGACGTAATAGGCGAATACGTAATTTTATACACGATTCGTAGAACAAGACTTTTGAGAAAAAATGGTGGAGAATTGCCTTTTAAAAGTTAATTGCTACAGTGACATTATTCTTAGAAGAATTAAATGATTAGTGAGATATAGTAAAATGCACAATTTATTTTGTTAATATGACAGTTTGTAGAGAAGTGACAGTTTGTATATGTGAGAAAGTTTGTAACAGTGGTTTAAATTATTAATATAACACTTTGCAAATGAGATATATTTGTTTTAGATATTAGAGATTTAACAAAAATGATAAAGAAAAAACAATTAACTTTGTTAACTCTTTTGATTTTTGTTCCGATAATTACTGTCACTTCTTTAAACGTTACAACTGATCCCGAAAGGATAGAATGTCCGGACATACGGGATATTAATATTGAAAATGGTGGACATCAATTTTGCAATTGCACTTACAAAAACTTCCGAAGACGTTATAATGTTGCCAATCTAAAATTAACAAGTTTTTTGAAGAAATTAAAGACTTGGAATTGTCCCCAATTTAAAGAGGAATGTAAAAATCGATATTTTGATTTTAATCGTTTTACTTTTCTTGTTTATGAAAAGTTTTGCAACAATTCAAATTTCAAGAGAGTCTGCAGCAAAGAACTGAGAACGATCCATGACGTTTATGATTTAAAACCACTCAAAACACGTAAGTACTTTGCAAAATGGCAACAATTATATTCGCACAGTTAAACTCTTCTTTGGCTTGCAATCGCAATATTTAATTAGTATAAAATTAGGTTAGAATAACAGAGTTTTTAACATTTGCACTTGGACTCTCGTTCTTCCAATTGATAAATTTTAAGCTGACGAGATTTTCAAGTGACCGGCAGCAATACGTTTTTGGGTGTTTAACTTCAATTATTGCTTTAATATGGATAAATTACGATCTGTAAAAAATATTTGCTTTTATATTAGTCGTTTACAAAGCAATTTGAAAGTTCTAATCTAAACCAATAAAAACCATCTACTGGTATTGTTGTCTGCAAAGCTTATTACATGCAACTACGATATCTTGAGACTTTTAACAAAACGAAAGTCATTTAGAATTAAATATCCTGTATTGGCTTAATTAGTTAGTCAAGGTGGCTCAGCGAAGCAAAATAATATTAAGTATTAATAATATCAATTTAAGGCAAAATTAGGAAACTAAGCAAAAGTTTATCAAAAAATAAAATTTTTTGGGTTTTCTCGAAAACTTTACTTCGATTTCAGAAAGATGGCAATAGAAATAGATTAATTTTTTTTATTTTATATTTATATTTAAAGAAACGGAGCCTATAATGTAGAAACCAACGGAGGCACTAACAAATAGGGTAAGCAATTACCTCAACCTGCTCACGGAGGTGCCTAGATATTGTTGTCTGGTTGAAATTTTTTATTTGTTTTTTAGTTTTTTTTAGAGATATGACTGAAATTTACAACTGATTGTCAAGATCACCAAACAGGGGAAAGTGCCGTAAAGTGTCTTTCCCAAGGACGCAACAGAATGGCGCGAGTGGATTTTGAACCGCGACCATGTCGATCACAATTACGGCGCTTTAACCACTCGACCACAATGCCGAAAATGAAAAATGAAATAGAAACAGATAGAAAAGTACATTTGATTTCATGCTGGCTTTACGTTTGACGGAAAGCCTCAGGTATATCGGAAACTATGTTGAATGTGGAAGGTGGGGGATAAATAGGACTACGCTTTGTCTGTAAAACCAAAAAAAATTAAAATTAAAAAAATTTACATTGTTGATTAGTTAATTATATTTTATTAGTTAATTTATATTATTTGTTCATTATTTTAAAATAAACGTACTAAACGTTTTGTCACATTTGAGGTGGCAGTTAACTAGGTCATTTTAAGGTTTTTTTCACTGTTTCCCGTGTAAAAACACCTGTACATTACTGATTGTTCAGTAAACTTTTTATTGCTGTATTTGTGACTTATTTGGTAAAATTGGTATTATATTTTATTCAGGGACGCGTAAATTTGTATGAAGGAGAGAGAAGGGCACGATTTAAAAAAAGAGCATTATTTTGGATGAAAAAACACTTTCAGCTAAGCAAAGTTTAGTTATTAAATTAAATTTTCAATAGTAAACTCAACGAAAAAGGGCTTTGTTTACGACGACAGCCTGAATACAGTTTCCAAATCTATGGACTCTAGCAAAGACCTTTTTTGGTTTTTACCTGGTTTTCCGTTGATAGTAGCTGTTATTTCTGCTTTTCAGCAGTAATCCGCAATCGGTATTGTGTTCGAGTGATTAGATTGCCGTGATTGTGATTGACATGGTCTCGGTTCAAAACCTACTTGCTCCATTCTGTTGTGTCCTTGGAAAAGACACTTTACTGCATTTTCCCATTCTTGGCAGTCTAAGCAAGCGGTTCTAAATTTCAGTCTTATCTCTATAAAACTAAAAAAACCAAATGAAAACATTCAACCGGACAGCAATATTTTGACATCTCCGTAAGCATATCGGGATAATTGCTTGCCTTATGTATTAGCACCTTCGTCGCTCTCCTGCGAGTCAGGAGAATAAATATAGAAATAAAAGAAAAATTTGGAGCCGTCTTTATTATTCGATATGTACGTTATAGAAAAAACTTAAGAGAACCCTGATCTAAATCAAAATTCTACAAACAATGTTAGATTTGATTGTGATCGAAATTATATAATTGTGGGGACAAATATCTATTTTTATAAAATTTTAAAGGGCACTATTTGTCTACTGTGCCCCAGTATTAAATATCCCAGAAAAAAGGGGAGATTTCTTTCCCTCCTTTCGGCATCTCCGATTCTATTCGAAAGGATCTTTAATTTGATTGATATTTTACTTATTTCTGAAAGTTAAGTTAAGAGGTTTTATGGGTGAGGTTGAAAACCCCTCATTAACTTGTCCGAATTAATCCCTTACTGCGTACTCAAACGCTTTAACAAAGAATAAGAAAAATATATCAAATAAACTTATGCTTCCCTCTACAATGCAAATTTAAAGAATGAAACTTTGACGAACTTGTCAACAAGGCGGTAACCGAAAATTTTTTACTTACAGAAAAACAAAAATATGAAAAAATCTACTTCGGACAAATCATTTTTACTTCACCATGTTTACAAGTTATTTCCTACGAATATGGAAAGCCTTATTTCGAAGTGGCTCGGCCGCTTGCATCTTTTTGCGATAGCGTCTGGTGCGGTTTCAACGATACGACTCTGAAATACCAAACGCCGTCGACGTGGCTCTGTTTGCCCAAAAGGTAAATTTTGCAAATTTTTTTCAACAACAACCTTCTTAGTTTTCGTTTGTTTTTTTGAAAGTAATTTGGAAAAAAATTATATTAATCATATTTATACCGAAATTTAATTGGCTCATGTTGTACTTAAACTAATTGCGGAGATCTATTCAGCAGATCTTTTTGAAATTTTAATTATAAAAAACCATCAATTGCACGGCCATTCAATTATAATAGATTTAACTATTCAATTATAATGGTACTATAATTTTTTTTCAAATTAGTTTCAAGACTAACAAACCAAAACTAAGAAGGTTGTTGTTGAAAAATAATTGTATTATAATTGAATGGCTGTGAAATTGATGGCTTTTTATGTTTAAAATTTGGTAAAAAACTGCAGAATAGATGTACGTAATTAGTTTAAGTATAACATGAGCAAATAAGTATAATTGAAGGGCTGTATGTTTGACATTGAATGTCTGAGACTGCAAATTTATTTATTTTCTTTATTTATACTCTTGACTCGCAGGACAATTCGGGTAAATAAATTTAGGACAGCCGTCAAGCCATTATATCCACCTGGCTTCATAGATTCCAACATATTGCTGTCAAGTTAAAAGTTTTTACTTGATTTGGTAGTTTTTATTTTGAGATATGAATAAAATTTAGAGCTCCTTGTTGAGACCGTTGAGCCAAAAAAAGTGGCGTACAGTGTTTTTCTCTTACGTACGCAACAGAATGACGAGAGTAGGTTTTAAGCTTTGACCATGCCGATCGCGTTCGCCATCATACAGCGCTCCCAGCCACCTACACAATCACGCTGCCGACCAATTAAAAACGACAAAATTTTTACAGTTTTTTAGCATTACTTTTTTCCAACTCAGTAACGGCAAACAATCTAAAATTTGACAAATCGTGTAACTGAGATCGTGGATGAGGTTGTATTTTTTTAAGAGTAATACTATGTCAAAGAACTTAGCCCTATTTTCACTATATTTTCAACTTTCCTGAGGATGTGTGGCAAAGTGGCTAATTAAGTAAAAGCACTGTATTCGTGGTGCACGCAATTGAGTTGGCAATGACAATTCAAAACCTACTCCAGTTATTTTGTTGTGTCCTTCAAGGTTTTGGTTCAAAGCTTACTCTCGTCATGCTGTTGTGTCCTTCTGAAAAACACTGTACCACACTTTTCTCTTTTTGGCATTTTTATCAAGCGCAGTTCAGTCAAATTACTAAATAAAAATTAACTAAAGCAGATCGGGGATTACCCCGCTTGTCGGTTGTCCAAAGTGTAACTACTCTGCCGTTTTTCTCCCAGTCAGTGGGATAAATAAAGATTAACATAAATAAAATAAGTTTTTCCAGATTTAATGGCTAAATGTAGTGTATTCGAAATTGAAAGCAATTGCTTTTGATAATATTTCGGACTTTCAATATTCCGTCATCAGGATTATATTCTTTATTCTCCATTCTTCATTGAAAACACCCATAATGCACCAATACATAGCAAATCCGAATGAACTGTTTACTTGTGGTTAAGCATTGTTTTTGTTGAACTGAGTGTTTCATTGTCAAACAGATATAGTTTTATAGCTACTACATAAAGTAAAAAATGCATTTTTTAGTCATAGTTATTAAAATAGACATAAAAAAGTTGCACCTGTTTTTCAGTTGCCGAGCAAACATAATCGTCATCATGGTAGTTTGTGGAATCCTCGCTATATCAATCATCGTCGCAAATCTCACCATTATCATTGTTATTTTAAGAAATTCTCGATTTCCAACAAGTCAACTGATTTACAAATTATCTCTTGCTTTTGCTGATATTTTGGTCGGTATCTTTGTTGTTCCTTCGTTTATAATAACTTTGTACCTTTTTCACGTCGGTCCATATCAAAGAAAAACGGATATTAAAGACCGCTTTACGGATATAGACGGAAATTCAAACAACTTTTCCGATTCCTTTGATCAGAATGCTAATATCTATTATAAACCAGAGACGACTCAAACTTATCGGAAATTTTTCGGTTTCATGACAATATTTACTTTCACAATTTCAGTTTACACTCTGATGTTTGCATCTTACGATAGATTCGGAGCATTGAGCGATCCTCTCCGGTACAACAGAGACAAAGCAAAAAACTACGCCAAACGTATTATTATAACACTATGGGTTTTATCTATTGTGTTTAGCATTTTGCCAATCGTTGTATCAGACATTGGACCATATCGAATTGTGGCAGGAGGTATTTTAATTGCTGTAGATGACGAAATGGGTGCATACATATTAGGTACAGCAATGGCATTACCTTTTATTGTAATGTGGATATTTACAATTAGTGTCCAATTTATCGTCAAAAAACAAATTAAATCACGAAAAGATCTCATGACCAGGAGGCAAAATGAACAATCCTCATATGAAAAACAATTTTCTAAAACTTTATCAATAATGATAGGAGTTTTCACAGCCTGCATTTTACCTGCTATAATATTTCTTACCATTCCGGAATTCGTTCCGTCCGTTAATGCGCAAAATATAAGGGTATTAACAAAAAAACCAGCAGCTGCATTTTTATCGTTGGAAGTAGCCACAACAATGATTTTAGCCAGCAACAGTTTATGGAATGCATTTATATATAGCATCAGGAATAAAGAGTTTCGGAAAGATGCCTCTGCGCTTCATTATGCCATCGCTTCACAATTAGGATTGATTACTTTGAAGAAATGTGTTTCGGAATGTGTTTCGAAGACAACTGAAGGGCGATCGAACGTATCATCAGCTTTTACCACAACAGAAACTGGTAAAAAGAACTCATCTACTACAGAAGAATCAATGTCAACAGCTCAAAGTGTCAAACAAACAACCAAATCGTCAAATCAAATTGAAAGCTCTATGTAATAAATGATAGAATTTCTGTAAAAAAATAGACAAATTTTTCTTATCGCTACTGACTTATTTTTATACAGTTGTTTATATTTAAAGAAAATTAATGAAATAAATTTTTTCTTTTTTTCGAACTTATGACGCAACAAAATGACAAGAATGGGAGTTGAATCAAGACCAAGTCGATCTTGCTACCCATTCAACAATGTTCTTACGTTCACCCGACATTTAATCTTCTAGATTAAAATTATATTTTAAAGTTTAATTTTTCGGAAAATGATTAAAAAACGAAATAAAATGCTCCGGAAAGCAAAAAAGGATTTCAATGGGGCTAACTAAAACACTATTTTCCAATCTGATTAAACTTGACAGCCTCATAAAAAAAGCGATTGGCACCTAAATTTAAAATAGGTTTTGATCCGTCATTAAAAAGTTCGTCACCCATTGATATAGATATGCTGGTCTAAGTTTTATTTTATTAAATCTGGAAATCCAACATAAAAATTTCACGGTACTACATCCTCGTTACTAACAACCTTGTGCGTAGAAAATTCCACAATAAATTTCTCACTTTAGATTAAAATATTTTATTGGAATAGCATTAAAATATCAACAGTAGGAAAGTAATCAAATTCTATATTGTCATGTAGATCCGTGACCAGAAAATTGATCGAAACGACAATTAATCGAACTATTACCGAAGAAATTTACAACGAAACATTGCACAGTCATTTTGATTTTCTTCGCTAAAAAGCTACGAAGAACAATTTGACGTTTTTTCTCGGCTTTTGTTGAGTCGTAATTAGAAAATATGATAAAAACTTTAATTTTTACTTAAAAAAGAGTAAACTAAAATTTCAATTCTTCAGTTCTTCCGGTTTTAATTCATGTTTGGCAATCAGGTTCAAAAAGCATTTTTTGTTACAATTTATCAATAGTCTTATGTTTTTAATAATATTTTATGAATTAAACCATCTTCGTTTTGCAGTTCTTTCTTAAACTGTAAAGATAAACAGTGATAGCCTTATAAAAAGAGGGGCCTGGTGCAAAAAAAGTAAGTATGAGGGCCACTATTTAGTGTACTAAAAAAAGGTAGCTGAAGCCATTTTTAGTGTATGAAAACAAAGTGATCTCCAAAAAAAGGATCTTTAATTTAGGGGGGGGGCATTATTGAGTAATCTAAAGCATAGAGAGACAAAGTTATCACTAAAAAAAGGTCTTCAATTTAGGGGGGCCACTATTGGGTGATCCAAATCATGGAGAAGCACTTTTTACTGTCGCAAGACATTGTGATCTCTAAAAAAAAGTTCTTTACTTCACAAGCACAAGTGACACAACAATCCAAGGAGCAGAAGCCTGCTGATCTTCAAAATTTTTTTTTTCCTTTTGACATGTCATCAACATCCTGGTGCTACTATGAAGATATAGAGCAAGTTTTAGTATAAGGAGGGCCGCTCTGTTCGCATCCTATTAAAGCCATCACTGAAAATAGATCAATTGTATCTAAAAATTTTCAACAAATATGGTAAAGTCATTCAAAGAATATGTTTCTTTAAGACTTATCTAAACCTAAGTGTATAAAGTCAGCTAAAAAATAAGTTTTGGTATAAAAACTAAATTAATAAATAGCCCATTATTAAAGCGCAATTTGAAGCAAAACAGAGGAAACCTCAAAAAGTTCATCATAGCAAAAAAGATATAATGAGAGACGAGTTTTACGTAATTGCCCACCAAACACCAAACTCGAGTTTTTACAACTCTGGTTTTGATCAAACTAGTTTTAATTTTTTTTTACTGAAACAAAGCATTCTATACTAATATTTTTTAACCTTTTATGGCAGTGGTTCTCAATCTTTTTGTTACCACGTACCATCTAATATCGGCGTACCAGCCCAAAAAAATTTGGGGGGCGATGAAGTTTTACCCAAATCTTGTGACGTTTGCCCAAATCATGATTTTCTAGTACTTTACACATAGGACAAAAAAATTGTCTGAGATTCTCGGACGAAGAAGAAATTTCGTCCTGAAATCATGGTGATCTCTAAAAAAAAAAGGTCTTCCTTTGGTTTTCGTTCCAAAATCAAGATGTTCTCTAAAAAAAGGTCTTCACCTATATTTGGTAACTAATTTTTGCAGTTGATCAATGTCAATGCCCTAAAACTTCTGACTTTGCCCAAATTTTTCATATCGCTGCCCGAAAAATTTGAATTTTGCCCAAATCTTGGAAACTTGGGGGGCAATTGCCCCCCCTGTCCCCCTGCAGGTACGGCTATGCCATCTAAGTATCTTTTTGTTACACTAAGTACCACAAAGTTCATTGAAAGATTAATTTCTTAGATTTGTTTAAATGCAAATGGTGATATTATTTACTACAGTTGTAGCTTGTATGTCTTTCCTGTACAAGTTGCTTTACGCGCTGCCACCGCACTCACTGCACATTAGAAATCATGGACGGGTTTTGTAAGACAATTCTGGCTTTTAGTTTTAATAGTTATTGCAGAGAAGCCCTGCTTAATCGTCCATGCGGCTTTTGAATCAGAGTTGGATAATTAAAAGCCCTTGTTAGCCAGAAATGGATTGGCAAGCATTCTTTATGCTTAATGTTAGCTGCCTTATTATATTGGATGTCAATGGTTGTCTTTTATCATGCCGTTTGACATGTGATTTGATAGATGAACAAAGAATAGATTAAAATGAAGAAACAACTATCAATGCCCAAAAAATAATGCATTGACAGCGTTTTAAGCAGTTTTGAACGACAGTCAATTTCTTGAAAGAACTTTTTTTGATTGTTTTTACTACGAGGAGAGATGTGTCTACTGTGAACATTCGATACTTTTTGGTTTCTTTGTTCATAGGCCATAAGTCTAGTTTTTGTACTGAAGTTTGGAATTTAGAAGCAAAATCTTCAAAAAAGCTTTTAAACCTTGAAAAGACTGATTTACTGTTTACTGTCAAAAAGAAACATAGTCAAAAAAATTACTTGAATTTTGCACAAAAAAAAAATTACGATTTGAATAATCCAGAATTTCTATCAAGACTTATAGCTACTTGTTGGATATTTTTGATACTCTCATCATCAAAAGTTTGCAACAAGTAGCTACAAGTCTCGATAGAAACTCCGGATTATTCAAATTGTAATTTTTTTGTGTTTAAAAATCGAACAGCTTTTTCCTTAATTCTATAACTTAGGGGAGACCGGGTCTGGTTGTCCTCTGTCCTGGTTGTCACATTTAATTTTTTGAGTATTTCGCAACTTTGTGCAATAATCACTTTAATGTTAAATCACGTGTCTTTACTTCTTTGTTTGCCAGATGTAGTTTGACTTTGATTGAGTAAGCACAGTTTGAATAAAGTTTAAAATACTAATTTTTACTAAAAATTTAAAATTTTTTTGTTTTTGTTTAAGAAAGGATAGAAGCAACTAGGGTAGAGTTATTATCAACATTGATATGTCATTGGAGGGGTAAAAACATTGGCACTTTAGTAAAACAAGTCTTTATTTAGCTGGTAGTACAGTTTTTGAATTAGGTTTAGTCGAATTCAAGATGGCAGGTCCGTACATGTTGTCACAAAAAAATTAGTGAAGGTTGTCACACTGTGACAACCAACTCCATGCTTAAAAAACTGTTTAATTATATAGTTTTGGTGTGTTTTTTGAAAATGTAGCTCATCACGGTATGTCGAAATGTTAAATTTATATAAGCTCAATATGCCTAACAGCTGTTTTATTTATGTAAAGATTAAAAGCAGAAATTAGAGACCGATTTATTAAAATAAGTGTAGGCCTACTTTGAAATCTCAACTTTTTAACGTTGGCAGCAAAAAAATTATTAAATTCTAGCAGTCCGTCTTTGCTATTAAAATACTAGTGTTTGCTTCATTGAGAAACGTGAAAGCGTATTTACAGCTTGGGAGATTTGATACATCAAATAAAGTGTTTTCCAAAAATAAATAATTGTTCTTGCTGGTTTGCTTTTGAGATATAGGCCAACCAAGAGTAACTCCAAAATTTAACACGCACAAAACCGATAATTGTAAAAATATTTTAAATTTCCAGTGAGAATATCATGTTTTTATTTTACTGTTTAGGAAAGTTATTCCAATACCAGGAAATCAGCACTACCTCAAATGTCTGCTGGACAAACTCAACAGCTTTATTAGACGCCTAAGATTTTAAAATATAGCATACTTGCTCTAACCGTGGGTTATTGAGCACTGTACTGGCAAAGTGAAACATTACTGGATTATACCGCCTACATATATATATATATATATATATACGTATATAGCTAGCTTGCTTACTCAAATATTTTTAAATTTTTAAACTTTAAATTTTCAATTTTATTTTATTTTATTTTAATTAACTTATATTTACTTTATCCGTAATATTATTACTTTTGGCTCTTAACTATAATAATTAGCTTTTTCGTGCGTTTTTTCTTAACTTTTCGTCTGCGTTTAGAATCACCTCCTGATGAGCCGAAAAGGCGAAACAGACTGTTGAGGTTTTAATAAAATCTCTTTTGTGGCTTTTGTAATTTAATTTAATGCTCTGAGTTTTCATTGAGCTCTTTACTAACAGTCTTGCCACTTTTATTATTATATATATATATATATATATATATATGTACAGTAATTATAATAATGCCACGTAATTATACAAGGAAAAGTGAACGAGGCATAGCTAAACCTGATGAAATGTTGACAGCAGTTTGATACATTAAAAATACCGGAGAGAGTATTCGAAAAACTTGCTGAGAGTTATGGTATCAATTACAAAACACTTTTTAGTTGTAGAAAAAAATTTTCTGACGAAGAAATTAAAGAAGATTCATTTCCAACAACAACTGTGGGGTACACCAGAAAGAGGCAGGTGTTTACAGATGCACAAGAAATAATGATCGTCGAGTATCTTCTAGAAGCATCGGATATTTATTTTGGATTATCAACAAGGGAATCCCGAAAACAAGTTTTTAAAGCTAACCGTATAGAAATACCAAAAAGTTGGTATGACAAATAACAAGATGGTCCTGATTGGCTTGCATCTTTTTTAAAAAGACACCATCAATTGTCACTCCGCATTCCAGAAAGTACATATTTAGCTAGGGTAAGTAGCTTTAACAAAAACAATGTTAATTCTTTTTTCCAAAATTTGAAATTAGTCTAAATAGGCGTAACTTTCAGTCTTTGGACATTTGGAACATGGACGAAACAGGCGTAACTACTTGTTCCGTTCATAAAAATCGCCCACACTATGTATATTCACAATCTCATAAAAAATCTCTTTGATTTCGCTTTGGTCCGGCTCGGGTGGCCGAGGAGGTAACGGTTTTATAAGTAGTTTAAATGTTTTACATTTATTTATAAGAAAATGGCAACACTACTTAAATTCCAGTAAATTCTAGACTTTCCGCGTGACCTGTTTTGACGATGATGCAATAATGCTTGTTTGTGATTCGCTGGAGTTAGCAAGAAATTTCTAGTAGCTTGAGACCGACAGATATAAATACGGCGCGCTGGAAAGCAGTATTATGATTCGATGATTCGTTGTGGTAACTTAGAATTGGAAAATTGTTAACTGTGTGAAGTCTTAGTTTTTTGGTCGCAAGTCTTTGGTTGTCTACATGATTATTGAAGAAGTAAGCTGGTGAGCTGCTGTTGATTTATTTGCTGTTGATTTATACTATTCGGGCTCCTAAGTGGATTGGAGCATATTTCTTAATAAAGAAGATATTGTGGTAGTCTGAGCTGTGATTTAGCTAGACTATATTTTTGCTGTCGCTGGTTCGAAGGTCAGATCCAGCAAGAAGATTAAGAATTTCATCGTTTAGTAGACACCGAGATTGTGTTATCGGCGAGGCCTTCTTTACAGGCGCCGAAAAGGTAGACGATTAAATAACGTACTAAGTTACCGAATAAATTTGCTACAAAATTTCAAAAAACTTTTTATCATCGGAACAAAATTTCAAAAACTATTTACTAATTTCTACACTACTGTACGTAAGCCTGATAGAATTATTAGAAGACGTGGAACGAAACAAATAGGCGCTATAACATCGGCTGAGCGAGGTACACTTATTACTGTAGTAGGCACCATATCAGCAAGTGGAAATTTTATTCCTCCTCACTTTATTTTTTCCCGAGTAAAATTTCAAAGGCATTTTCTTAATGGAGCGCCACCTGGAAGCAAAGAAGGTGCGAATTCATCTAGATGGATGACAGAAGAGCACTTTTTAGACTTTTTAAAGCACTTTAATTGTTGAGCATGTTCGCTGCACCCACGAAAAACTGAGCGTAAAAACATTTGATTTTTTCATTAAAAAAAATAATCAAGCTGTTTCGTGCAACTAAATGTGCAGATTGCATGCCTATTTTGGTTACTTATCCTTCCTTAAACACAGCTAGTGTAACTCTGATAATATGTAAATGTATCCGGTGCTCGACTGTAAAGCAAAACTAAAACATCTTTGTAAACAGCTAACTGGACAAAAAATACGGTGCTATTTTTACTTGACATGTATATAATATTTTTGTATTTTTTTGATCTTGGCGTATAGCAAAATTTAAAAGCAACTGAGTAAGTGTCGACTCACAAATAGCTGTGACGTTTTACCCCAATGCTTGTGACAACAAGGACAGATTTGTCCAGGTTGTCACACTTTAATTGCCTGTTCTAAAACTCTCCAAAAACATGTTTATTGTTGCTGAAAAACCAAAAAAATACTCTTAAAGTTGAAGACTTTAACTAAAGAAAAAAACAAAAAAAAATTTTTGAAAATCGACCAACAATTCGCTAGATTATAAAGTTTGAAATTTGTGTCAACCAGACCCGGTCTCTCCTACTGTACCGTATTTCCTTGTGAGAGCAAATGTACATTTGTATAAAAAAAAACAAAAACATTTGCTCTTTAAAACATTCACAACATTATTGTACGTCCAAAACACCAACAATAGAAACGAAGCAATTTTATAGAAGTTTTTTTATGTGCCACATTGAACTTGCACTTGCGCTTTGAAAACAACTAAAATAATTGCCCGCCAGCATTTTCGCAATTATAAAAAAATTCTGCTGATAGATCAGTTCTTGCGCGCAAATCATCGGCTAAAAGTACCCAATCTGATTATTGCATTGATTACGCAATAAATTTAGTTCGTTGCCATAAATTAGCAAAAATGTAGCTTAAATGCATTTATCACCATACTACCAATAAATATCTAGAAAATATAATTTAATTCGAGTATTGGATTATATTGAAATTCAAAAATTGCTCGCGTACCACTTAAAAAGCTCTCTCGTATCACATGTTGAGATCTACTGAAGTATTGGATTTTATTGAAATTCAAAAATTGCTCGTGTACCACTTAAAAAGCTCTCGCGTACCACTAGTGGTACCACAGGTTGAGAACCACTGTTTTATGGTTTGTATTTCCTTTTCAAAAAACACCTTTAGATTTGTCTCAACAAATAGCGTTTGTTGTTTTATTCGTCATCTTAGATGGTAAATAAAAAATCTAAATGAAATCAAAGTAGGTCTAATTCATTAATAAAATCAGTTCAAAACTTGCCTGCGAACTTCTCTGACAAGGTTTTTGATAATCAGCTTGGTCTTAATCACAGCACAGCCGCCAAATCGTATATCTGTGTTTCACAAAGTTAGGTCATTGAAAATTAAATAGGTATGACCAATGCCTTCTTGCTGAATAGCGAATGTTTGTAGTGAAAAGACAGGTAACGTCATTTTCAATTGCCAACCTCATTGCATTTAAAACTTCTGTAATATGCCAACTCTTCTGCTGTAGCAAAGACAATTTTAATCTTTGTAACAAAAAAATTAAACGGTGTTAATTTTCTCGACAAATCGGATATGGGTGTTAAAGGCCAAAACAAATCAACCTGGATAGGTAAGGGCGGATAAAAGTTTTTATACAGTTTTTCGAAAGATTCCACAGAGAAGCTTCAAGGGGCTGTGGCAATAGAATGGAAAGCATAAAAAGTAATAAACTTCTTTGTAGAGATAAAATATGATGCTTGAAAGAAAGTGTTCAGTCGAAAGTTATACTGTGCAACGTAAAGTAGAAATTGGGTTGAAGCTTAATTGCGCGTAGAAAAAATATCAAGTAGGTTGAAAATAAGATTAATTGCATTTAAGATGTTAAGAGAAAAGTGATACAAAGAGGACTAATCAAGCAGTTAATTGACGCAGACTACACTAAATTACTAGCTCAATTTTTGAGGTGTACCAAGGTCTTGCATGTGACATGTCGCTGTACTGCACTGTAAGGTGGCTGCCAAAAGGCTAGTACTCTCTTTCACTACTCCTTTCAGTTTTTAGACACCGGGAAACTTTTCATGAAAGAAAAGAAGAAGGAACATATTTTAAGTTCTCGGACTTCGACTAGATTATGGATTTGTACTTGTTGGTCGACATGCTTTCTCACTTGAACAAAATGAACCTGAATTTGAATGGTAAGTTAAAATTTCTATTTGGCCTAGCGCAAAATGTGTTTTCGTTTTTCAAGAAAGTGAAGGTATTCAAGGCGCACATTAAAGTGATTTAATAAATTTTTTTACCCTGTTATAAGCTATTGGGAAAGTCAGTAACGACCCTCTAAATAAACAAAAAGCTGGATATACCGCATTGCTTGAAATCCTGCAGGAAAACTTTTTGGCCCGGTTCCATGATCTACAACTGAAGACATTACACAGATTATATTTTTCGTCTACCATGTACTTCTGAGGCAAAATGTTTGAAAGTTCTGGTTGTATCAGATGAGAGTGCGGATGAGTTGGAGATGATTCATCTTTGTATGCAGGACCAACTGATGCCAAGTTTGGCTAGGTTGTTTAATAGTTTCCGCGCAGCTGCAACAAATGAGCGTCTGGATCTCATTCTTTCTTGTCAATTGTTTAAAGACCTACTTCAAATATCTTGCAGTATATAGTCAGGGCCCAAAGTGCCACTATCAGCCAAAAAAAAGTTTCGTTCCTACTCAGCAAAAGTTATTGGTCGTTATGTCAACTACTGATTACTGATAATTAATCATATTTAATTTATGGTTGATAAAAAATAAAAAATAATCTACTAGATATTAAATTAAATTTGCTTCATCAATACTAACGGCAGAAGAGCGAGAATAAAAATTTTGAGCTTGTTTTGCAGTTCACCATTTCAAAATATTTTCCCAATGTTTTAAAGTTTGATCGACTGGTTGTCCAATGCACAAATAATTATTAGGCTTAGCTGATATTATTTTGAAAGACCAAAATAAGTTTTTGGGAATGTAATTGTATAAATTGTGATTCTATAGTGTAATTAGTATTAAAGCAAACAAACTTTGACAATAATCATTCTGGGATTAAGTTTTCGCAAATAATCAAAATCTCATTAATTCAAACGAGTTGCAATGTGCGTGTTAAAATCACCATTTTTACTCACGTTTTGACGTTATCGATGATATTATAAAATGAAATTAAAACGAATATTCTATTCTAATGTAAAGGCAGAAAATAAATAGAATATATAATAAAATAATTTAAACAGTAATTTTGAAAAATAAGAATAAATAAAATTTAACAACTTTAATACGAAATTTAAAAGTAAAATAGAATTTTACAGCAATAATTTTTATTGTAAAAATTAATTTAAATAATGTACATTTACTGGTGGGTATTTTACTGATTTAATTTACATATTTTGTTTAACTATGCCCCTGACTCGCAAAACAACATTGATGGTATCGAAATTAAGGAAACTATCAACTTTTTGATTGTTTTTTTAATTTAATAATAAGGCTGTATTTTAGAACGCCGAGTAGAAAAGGTTTTCTTTAGTGCTTTCTGGAAGAACACATTGAAATTGAACCAAGGTCATATTGATTGTGAACGTCATAAATACAGCTCTTCTATCTAGGCGACTACGCTGCCAACTATTGCTGTGATCAAATAGAATATAATTGCGCTGAAGCGAAGAGACAAATCATTGAACTAAAGCCGGTAAAAAGAAGCAGTGTCATTTATCGGTATCTATTTAGGTAAATTTTTCAGACATGTGTTTTTAGGTGATGAAAAGCTTGTGCAATGGTGTATTTTATGGCATAATTTCTTAGTAGTGTAAGGTGTTGTTTGGTCGCTTTGTTTCATTGTAAGTATGCTGATTGTGTTAGGTATGACATTATTGGTTATCGCTTGTATTGTCTAGTTTAATTGAGAAATACGATTTTTTATTCTGTATCTGTATAAATTATGTTACTTTCTAAATCATCATGAGTACAAAAGAGTTTTCATGTACAGCTGCTCTGCAGAGCATGTCTTTGCCTCTGTATCAATTGGAGAACTTGGCTTTGACTTAGATGAGTCAGATGATGACTTACTGTAAAATGTTTTGATGCTTTCAAGCAAATAAATAAAATGAAATTGTTTAAAAAAAGCTGAATAAGGAAAAAAAAAGAAGTTTTCCAGTTCAAAGTTGATCTTTTTGAAAAGTGCAGAATACTCCAGCGATGTAGCAGAATATTTAAGAGTTGGAAGAAAAAAAGTCAATCCCTGCGCCTGACTGGATAAAAGCCAAAAACGATCACTTCCTTCGCTAAACCCTCCAACTCGATCAAATTATCATTACAAAGCCGCAGTGTGAACGATGTAAGCCGTCTCTTTGCCAAACACCATACCTCAAAGATTCCCCTTCCCAGAAAAATTTTTAACGAAAAATTAAATCATAATTTCAGGTATTACGCATCGTGATTTCTATAAAATGCAAAACAAACAAAAAATTTTTTTATTTTAAGATTTAAAACATGTGATTAAATAAAGAAAGGGAAAAGATAAATTTTTTGAGAAAAAATATCGTTAGATGAACACCCGTCATGATATTATTGCAATTCCGTAAGTGGTGAACGGAAGGAATGACACACAAAATAGTTTTTATAAGTTATAAGAAAGCAACGGTTTCTAATTGCAAATCGTAGATATAAACTAAAATTATCACTTAATTTTTCAACAGGCTCATTTTTTAAACCTTATAAGAAAAAGCGCATACTTTGAGGGAGTAAAAAAGAAAACGAGTATTTCACCTTTTTGTTATTAGTCATCAATAAAAATACAACCGATTATTATTCAGGCAGTTCAGCAGTCTGGGGTAGTAAAAGGATAAACCCTCGGCCCCAGTCCTGTTTGTGTCTGACCTGGAGTGGATAGCCTTCAAACGACGACGACGAGGAATAAAATATACAACAATTGCAAAAAGCAGCTTTAATAGATAGAACATTTTTTATTTTTTATTGTACAAATATTTAAGAGAGACAAACATTTTCGGCTTACTTAAGCTCTCATCACGTTTTTACTATTTTTGCAATATTAGTTAACTTTAAATTTACACACACAAAAACAATATATAAACTGCATTTATATATATATATACATATACATCAGTGGTTCTTAAACTGGGTTTGATGAGTCAGTATCAGGGGTTCGGCGGAGATCAGGATAAGTATATTACACGTTATGTGTATGTTGTGGCGACCACAATGTCCTCTTTACTAGAGCCGCGGTTCTTGCTCATTGTGACGTAGCACAATCTCTTCTTTTTTCTCTTGGAGATCATGTTGTATTTTGCCGACCAGATCAGATCTATCAAGTCTAGAGCGCAGGCTTTATCGATTTATATATTGAGCAATTAGTTTTTGACATTATTTTGTCATAATTTTTTAGTTGTTGTATTATAATGCAGGGTTTTAATCTTCTGTAATTCTGTTGGAAGTTAAACAAGCACAATTAGGCACTAAATATGCAATTTTTTCCTTCAATATTTAAATTTAACCTGTTCTAGACATTTACCTTTTTATAGTATTTTGATCTTTTCGTACTAACTATGTCGATAAAAAAAGGAGTGGTCAAAAAAATATGTACAATATGGATTTACGTGTATATTAAAAAGTGATGGGAGTCGGCGTACTCAGTACATGATTTGCTACGCCAAGTTGAGCAATTGTTACTTAGCATCGGCAAAACTAAAAGAACAATTTCGAAAGGTGGATGGTGATGGAAAATACTGGAACACCACGCCCGCTAAATTTAAAATAAAGAAAGCCAGATTTGGTGAAAATGCTACTCTGCCGGTTTTCGGCTTTCATTGACAAACCGATTCCACAGCATCGTACGAAGTTGTGTACTTGATTGCAAAACAGGGAAAACTACACACCATTGGTGAAAAACTTGTAAAACCAGCTGCGTTAAAGAAGGCGAATACCATATTTGGAAAAGCAGCCGAAAATAAGTCATCCCAAATTCCTCTTTCCAATGGCACCATTAGCAACAAAATTAATAAGTTTAAAATTCATTCGTTCTTCTTGTAAAAATCAGCAAGTTAAACTTTAACAAATAACAGAAGGCATAATATATTATCAAAGAAAAACGTAATATATTACGCCTTCTGTTATTTATTAAAGTTTAACTTGCTGATTTTACCAGAAGAACGAATGAATTTTAAACTAAGTAATATTTCTGGTAACAGTGTTTACATTAAAATTGATAAGATGAACGATGACATCTTGGCTCAAATAGTTTCAGATATGATTTCAAACACGGCAAAATTCAGTCTCCAATTCGACGAGACCACGAATGTTTTCAATCTAAGCCAGCTTGCTGTATTCGTGCGCTATGGGAAAGAAGGCGTGAAAAAGGAAGATTTTTTATTTTGTGAGCCCCTTTTAACAACAACTAAGGCTGCCGAGATTAAAAAATTTGTAGATAATTTCTTCAGAGACAATGATCTTTCGAGGGATATTGTTTATGCAATTTTTTGGACGAAGCTCGAGTCATGGTGGAACGAAATTCTGGTTTTGGTACACTACTGAAAGCCGATGCACCACATAACTGTAACGCATTGTCTTTTGCATGGGCATGCATTGGCAACAAAAGCCTTCACTCCAAAACTGGCAGAAGTATTAAAAATTGTGATGGAATATGTGAACTATGTGCGAAATAATGCTATGAAACACCGCATATTTAAGGAGCTGTGTAATGAAATGAGCTTTGAATTCGAGGTACTTCTGTACTATTCTAATGTTTGGTAGTTATCCCGGGGAAAGATGCTGAACCGTGTTTTTACCTTGCGTGTGGAATTAGCCATGTTATTGCGAGAGCACCAACATCGTCATGCAGATTGTCTTGAAAATTCTGAGTTTATTCTCTTTTTGGCATACATGATCGATATCTTCGATGCTCTCAATAATTTCAATCAACAGATACAGGGTGGTGGAGTCAACATTATCGAAGCGGAAGAACATCTGAAGGCTTTTCAAAAAAAAATGACTTAACGGAAATGAGAAATGGAGAATGATAACTTGACTAACTTTTCTCTGCTTTACAACTGTGTAAGTAAGATCAAAGTTGTGTCTGGAAATGGGAACATTTCAGTACCGAGAGAACTGAAGCAAGCAATTTCATGCACTTAGATGAGCTTGCAAAGTCTCTCGACGGATACTTCCGACCAGAGAGTCATATCCACCATGGGTAAGACAATCATTCACGTTTAGTGCTGATAAAGAAGATGTCAATAATGAATACCGCAATGAAATCATTAAACTTCAGCAGAGTCAGTTTTAACAGCAACTCTTCAGAACAACAACGCTCTCAACGTTTTGGTGTCACCAAATCGTAGCTTACCCTCTTCTTGCTAAGAAAGCCCTTGAGATACTCATACAGTTTGTTACAACATATTTTTGCAAGCAGTCCTTTTCGAAGATGGTAGACATAAAAACAAAAAAAGGAACAGACATGAGACGTATTGATTCGTCGTAAATATTTATTGAGTTGTGTTTTGTGTGTAGTTCATGCTTTGTTGGTTTTGTTTCTTTGAATAATATGATTTTATGTACAACAGATGCATAGTTTACTTTGGGCTCAAGTTTGTTAATAAATATTTTTTGAATTTTAAGGAAGGGTTCGGTGAGTGCCTGCAAGAAACGTGCTTGGTTCGGTACCTCCAACAAGTTTAAGAACCACTGATATATATTGAAAACTGAGCTATCGAAAGCCTTCTCGAAAGCCATACATAATGGGAAGGTTCCTCACATTGAATGGAGCATTTCGACCAACTCCAAAACCTACCAACCCGTTGCCGCCAGGTGAAATCTCTTCCTTGATGAAAAGCTAGCCATTCTCCTGGCGGATCCAACATCAATACTTAATAAAAGAACGGACCTCACCGGTAAGTGCCGTCACAAAAATAAAGTCAAACAAAAAATTTTTTTTTAACCTCCCTACGCATCGAACTCGCTTTTTCTTTACTCATGATAGTTTTTATTCATTCACACTTTGTCTATACCCACGTCACTTGCCGGTGAGAACAGATCTCTTTATGTCCGTGCAGTTGCGCCTCATTAATACAAAAAACCTGTTTAGTAGTTTTTCAAGTTATTCAGGGATTTTATGGTTATAATTTTTCAAATTGTCTATTTTTTAGTCTTATTTCTTGTATATTTGTATATTTATTTATTTTTTGTTTTTGTTTTTATTTCAGATAATCGCCTGATGAACCATTTTTTGGCGAAACAGAGTGTTGTGGTTTTAAAAAAAAATTTTTGTATAATTTTAATTTACAGTAAATAGATTTTACAGTAAATAATACAGTAAATAAATTTTGCTCTGATCTCATCATCAAGCACTGCCATAGCTATATTGAAGACCCTTATCTTTGTATATATATATATATATATATATAATAATAAAAGTGGCAAGACTGTCAGTAAAGAGCTCAATGAAAACTCAGAGCATTAAATTAAATTACAAAAGCCACAAAAGAGATTTTATTAAAACCTCAACAGTCTGTTTCGCCTTTACGGCTCATCAGGAGGTGATTCTAAACGCAGACGAAAAGTTAAGAAAAAACGCACGAAAAAGCTAATTATTATAGTTAAGAGCCAAAAGTAATAATATTACGGATAAAGTGAATATAAGTAAAATAAAATAAAATTGAAAATTTAAAGTTTAAGATTTTTGAGTAAGCAAGCTAGTTGTAAGGCTCAAAATTTAGAATTTAGAATTTTGTAATCAAACTAATCTGACGCTGCAGAAAACTGACTGGCAATCAAATTACAAATGCGCGGTAGATAATTAATAAAATGAAATAAAATTGAAAATTTAAAGTTTAAAATTTAAAAATTTAAAAATTTAAAAATTTAAAATAAGCAAGCTAGCTGTAAGACTCAAAATTTAGAATTTAGAATTTTGTAATCAAACTAAACGTTTGCGTATCTGACGCTGCAAAAAACTGTCTGGCGATCAAATTACAAATGCGCGGTAGATAGTGGGAGAGAAAGGACGTTGTAAAGGAAGGAAGTAGCGAGGCGTGAACGGACAGCGAGGAAATGGCTATAGAGGAGATCGGGGGGTGCAGGAATACATATAGTGGAAACACGACAACAATGAGTAAACACGGCGTAAACGGGAGTAAAGGATTGCAAAGTTAAAAGTTTAAACATCGGAAAATCGAATTAAAATTAAAATTAAATAAAATTTGAAAAAATTGGGAAATATTAAATCAGGCTAGGCTTTCTTTAATTTAAATTTGTTCCGGTGTCGGCATTTGGAAACAAACTCGGATCGCTTGTTCAAGAGCGTGCGCTGGTCGGCTTGCAAGATGGCGAGTTTTTCTGCTAAGCAGAGATTGCAGCGTTTGGCCCCGCTGGTGTATGCAAATGATTTGCAAACAATTGACCAAGTTATCCGTGGTTTGATTCCTTTATCTTTATATTTCCATAATGTTTTGGAGAGTTCGGTGGCGTTTGCTTTGTTTCGGTGATTGAAGGATTGTCGGTGATTATAAAAACGGGTCTTGAATTCAGTTTCGCAGCAGCCAAAATAGTGTTGGGTCGGTGAGTTGGGAGCACTGATGGATGCTTTGTAAATAATAGATTTTGTTCGGCATTTTCCATTGAGTGGGCAGTCATGAAGGTTTTTGCAGTTGCATGGTAAATCTTTGTCGCTGGTGTGGGGGTGCAGGAGGTTCCTATTGTGATTGTTGATAATGTTCATCATGTTTGGCATGCAACTGTAGCTTAATTTCACGTTAAATTTGTTACATATTTTGTGGAGTTTGTGGTGTGTGGGGAAATGTTTGTTTATGAGGTTGAAAAATGTTTTTCCTATATTGGTCTGTACTTCTTCGTTGTAGGGGGGGTTGAACCAAATGACGTTTCTTTTTCTTTTATTTTTGTATGCGCATTCTTTTCTCTGTTCGTCGTTTTTTAATTCTGCTGAAACTGCTTTGTTGTATGTCATGTTAGTTTTGTAACCACTGTTCTTTAGAGCTTCGGTGTATAAAGGGGATGCTTGGTTGAATGACTCTTGGTTGTGTGACAATTTTGAGATTCTATCATTGATCATGTCTGGTAGTTGTTTTCTGATTGATGGTGGATGGTTGGATTGGTTGTTGATGTATAAAGGGTGGTCGTTGGGTTTTCGATAAGGGAAGAATTTATTTGATTTGAGGTTGAAGGTTACATCTAGGAAGTCTGTTTGAAATAGGTTGGTTTCGGCCGTGATGTTTAGATCGATTTCTTTGAAGGCTTTGATTATGTTTTTCTTGGTTCGTTCCATTTCAGGTCCGGATTTATTTCTAAGGACGGCGAGTCCGTCGTCGCGGTATAAACCGAGGTCTTTTGTAGGGATGATATTTGTTAGTTTGTTTAAAATAAATAGTCCAACTAGTTCGCATATTTCCGCACCATCGAAGGATCCCATAGTGACGTCAAATAGTGAATCGTTATTTTTTATCCAAGCTTCTTTTTCGTTGAACAGAAGTGATTTTCTTGAATGTTCGATGATTTGGATAGCATCATCATCAATTTGGGTGAATAATTTAGCAAAAGAGATGGCCGCAGATAGGAGTTTTTCTGTGATTGAGGGGTAGAAGTCGACAATATCAAATTTGAGGAATTTGCAGTTCTT